>JAPFRF010000010.1:139539866-140739866 GCA_029282475.1 Phrynocephalus forsythii
AGCTGATATTCAGTTTGAATGTGTTCATCTTGTCAAGTCAAAAATAGTTAACAATCTGAAATATGTGTATTTACGAGACTATCAGTACCATTATCTCATGAATGTGCATGTGTCATTGATACAGATCATATATTACAATCAAATAAACATGTACAAATAAATATAAAGGTGATTTTTGTTGTGCTTGCTGTAATTTCAGTTTGTTTTGCTTCCATCTCTAGGCCATCACCTCCCTGGCTCTTTGTGTGTGTTTCTGGTACAGAATGCATGTGCTTCTTCCCTTGAGGATCTTACCACCCAAACCAAATTACGGAGCTCAAGGAATATTTGGATGCAGCTAACAATTGGGCAGAATTACAAAGATAAGAGAGCAGCAGCCAGATGTTTGGGGACAGCAACTCCCATCAGCCTTGGCCAGCATTGTGAAGAATGAGCAGTGCTCCAGGAAAAATGGAGCGACATTTCCTGCCTTTTACATATGGGATGGCACTGCAGCTATAAAAATTAAGGGCACACACAGATGCAAGCACAGATTTGTGTTTAGTGACCTTACTGTATTTCTCTAATGACATTCTTGAAAAACACCCTGTTATTTTAAGGTCTTGATTCAAATTATGCTCTGCAAAAACTAGATCTCTGGAACTTGTTCTGGTTAACATCCAAATTACTGTCACATCAGTAATACACTGGGATGTTCTGCTATTCTGTTGAACATTGTAGGGCCAAGGCTGGCAAATCAAGGAACCATTAGCATATAGACCTTTTGGCAGGGAAGCTTTCCACTTAGTACTGGACATTCTGATGGATTTTTTTTCACTCTGAGCTCCCATCCAGCTCATTATCTCATTTGTCTTCGTTAGTATAAATTGGCAGTTATGTCTTCATGGCAAATGTTTGCTTTTTGCAAATGAGCAGTGAGCAAAGACCAGGAGTTATACCAAGAGTACTCTCTCTCTCTCTCTCTCTCTCTCTCTCTCTCTCTCTCTCTCTCACACACACACACACACACACACACACACACACACACACACACACACACACACACACACACACACACACACACACACACACACACAGACGTGCGTGCACCAGGGGAGGGGGGAAAGTTTAACTGAAGATATATGAGTTAATGAAGTATTTTCAAGGAAATGTAGTTCAGCTTCATGAATGGAAGACTCAAAATGTCTAAGAAGAGGGGAATTCTTAAATGCCTACAGCAAACCAGTTTTAACCTAAACCAAAATTAAAGTGAATTTGGCATCCCCACCCCTTACTGGACAGAAAGTGATATTCTGGATAATAAAACTAGTAAAATAGCCAGTTAAATATCTCATAGGGTCTTACGCATGTCTAGGCAGTAAGAAAATTTGTAATCTAGCTCACTCCAGATCTTTCTGGAACTCACTGGATTGAGGGAGAAGCCTCCAAAAAATGGAAAACGTCCTTTAGACATGTGTTTTATTTCTCTGCATGACAGTGTCCGCTGTGAATGTGAAATACCTTCTACCATTACTCTTAACAATCTCACTGGAGATAGTTAAAGGATGCAGGACTACTACTGGAAACACTAATAGCCCTGACAAAAGTTGTAAATTATTGACATTTTGTTAGGCAAACTGAAAGACCAGGGTCATCAGCTAGCTCTCGAAATGACTAGATAGCACTTCAAAATGGAGGGGCAGATCAAATCTAAGGGTTGGGTGTAACAGGAATACTAGACTGCAATTTGAACAGAGATATAGGAAGAGTCAGAGGGACCAGCATTATGGGCTTTGTAAATCAGCAGCATTTTGGGATACAGGGTTGTTGATGTCTCAGAGGGCTGTTATGGAAGTCATGCAATTTTTCTATCTATCAGAGTGTTTAAGGTGTGCCTCACCCTGTATATCTGTAAAAAGTCACAAATATTATAAATATACCAAAAATCTATAGTGACATCCTTTCTGGGCCTGCAAATTATACCACAATAGTCCAAAATAGTAAAAATTGCCAAGCTGTGCATCCATCTCACGAGAACTGAGCCTAGGTAAGCACTCCAGCACTGGAAGCTCCCCATCATTTAGGAAAATGAAGTGAGTGCAATCACTGTTTTTTCCTCTTAGGAGTGACAACTAATTTTTTGCTGTGGCTAATTACTTCAGTGATTTCATTGTCCTAATGATGTCCATGTGCCCTCATGAAGCAGTGTATCTGTGAACAAGCAAGCAAGAAGGTGTATCCATCTTACTAAATAACATTGTCTTGCACTCTAGTGATGGAATTTCCCAGTTAATCAGGATGGAAGGTCATTGTACAAGAGAGAGCTATAAATGCTCTTCTGATAGCCTGTTTTGCTTAGTGGCATCTGGTGCTGCAATTTCTCTTTTGTTCCAAGACACTTCTAAGACCCATTTGAACTCGTAAGAGCCATTGTCAGGTATAAGCAGCATTCCTCCCCACCAACTCATTTCTTTCAAATGATTGCAGGTCTGGTTGGGTAGCAGTGTATTTCAACATAATTACAGATGAACAAATAGAAACCTCCCGTTTACGAGTCTCCTTCCCCAAGAGCCCTCGTGGCCCTTTGTTCAAAAAATAAAACTTATTGAAGCTCAGAGATGATCTCTCCCATATCTCTCATTGCAGGTTTTGAAGTGTATGCATAAAATGGTAAATGGAGGAGTTAGTAAGGTCACATTAGCAAGGTCTGAAGGTCATGTAGCATGTACTTTGGCACAAGTTGCCTTGATATCAGTTGTAATGGTGAATAGAGATGGGCACGACCAGGAAAAATTACATTTCGAGTTGTATGTCGGAGCCGGCCCGTTTCGGCTCGTTTCCGTTTTTCGTGAAAATTTCCAAAAAATTGTCGTTTCGTTTGTCGGTTTTTCATCTGTTGTACCTCTCTGGGGTGGGTGCCTCCTCTGGCCCGCCATGAAGGGAAAGCAGGCTCCTGGAGGCACCTCGTGGGTGCCTCCTCTCCTCACCTGCTACAAAATGGCATGCATAGCCAATTGGATATGCATAGCGTTAAGTTGCAGTTGCAGCAGGCAGAGGCACCTCTCTTTCAGGTGCCTCTCTTTCAGGTGCCTCTGTGACTCACTGCCTGCAGTGCACTTGGGCTGGAGAGCGAAGTGACAGAGGACCCCTACGGGCACCCGCTGTGACTCACTAAGAAGGGAAGTGTACTTGCTGTAGTGCAATGCGAGTACACATCTGGCTTACTTGTTAGGGGTTAGCGCAAGGGCTAGGGTTAGGGTTACTGGTAAGGTTAGGGTGAGTTACTGGGGTGCACCTCTGGGTGCCTCTCTGACCCACTAAGAAGGACAGTGTACTGGCGTATGGGTTAGGGTTAGGGTTCGGGTTCGGATTCGGGCTAGGGTTAGTGGCTTTTTATGCCCAACTGGCACATCCCAGAAGTCTCGGTCAAAACCTGGCCAAGTGGCCATGCAATTGGTGGAATGGCTCCAAAAATTTGCATGGTCCACTCCCATGGCCAGCCCATCATTGCGCAGGTATAAAAAATATAAATAAAAATAAAATAAAATAAAATCAATGGAGACGTTTTGTTGCAAGAAAAACCCACTGCTGCTGCTACTGAAAAAATTCAGGCAGTTTTAAAATAGCTATTTTCGCATGTTTCTGTGGTGCTTTGGTGTGTTTTTGGACCACGATTTCAAAATAAATATTGTGGTCGCCCCATTTTGGATCCCCCGCCCACACCGCATGGCATGGCGAGTTGGCAAGACGACGAGGATGCGCAGCCCAGGAGAGGAGGGGGTGAGGCCGGGGAACCCCCCCCAGAAACCACCCCTCTGGTAGGTGCCCTCACGGAGGCAGGCTACAGGCATATTTTCGCCTGCTTTTTTGGCCCGGATCGGGTTTTTAAATTTATTTTTAAAACGTTTTTTCTGTGTCACCCTTCTTGTCGGTTGGTGACTCAACAAGGATGCCCTCACTCCCAGGAGAGGCCGCCCCCAGCACCCCTCTGGTAGGTGCCCTCACTGAGGCAGGCATATTTTCGCCTGCTTTTTTGGCCGGGAATCGGGTTTTTTTTAAAACTTTTTTCCTCTGCCGCGCCGCTTGGCAAGTTGGCGTGGGCGAGTGTGACTCGACGATGAGGATGCGCACTTTGCGTAGCCCAGGAGAGGAGGGGGGAGGCCGGGGAACCCCCCCCCCAGAAACCACCCCTCTGGTAGGTGCCCTCACTCAGGCAGGCATATTTTCGCCTGCTTTTTTGGCCGGGAATTGGGGGTTTTTTATTTTTAAAACCTTTTTCCTGTGCCGCTTGGCATCGCACAATCGTTGTGATGCCAGGAACGACAATGACAAATCAGACCCAATTTTTCTTTAGTCGGTTCGAGTTTGAGTTCTGGGGGAGTAATTGTCGCTACCGTTTCCGTTACGTAACGGAAATGAGAAACGGAAACGGAAACGAGAATTTTGCCAAGTCGTGCCCATGTCTAATGGTGAACAACAGATGAGAGCCATTTCTAACAATTACCTGCATTCATCCCTCCCCAGCAAACGTTTGGCCACAGATGTTTTAGTATTTGTATCCACATGTGATGATTTTTGCATTCATTAGCATATGGTCTTTATTCTCCAATAAGAACTGCCCATTATAAAATGCCATGGATTTGGGATAAAAATTCCTTCTTTGTATGTAAAGGTGAAATATTTTTAACTGAGCTCTGTTAAGATCAAACAGGGCAAGGGCAACATGGTTCATATTTATGCTGCAATCTTGATGCTACAAAAAAGATTTTATGATGACAAATGCATGGCCCCAATCCAAAACTGACTGACAATGGGACCTGAACAATAGGGGACACTTAGCCTGGAGCATCAGCAAACAGGAAGGGAGGCTACTTCAGTCTTCCTATATCTTCCATTTCCAATGCTTGGGTGGGTGGGTGGGATGACATCCAGAATGTCACCATGGTTACTGGGGATTGTGGCCTACACACACACACACACACACACACACACACACACACACACACACACACACACACACACACACACACACACACACACACACACACACACACACACACCTTCTCATCATTATCCTCCAAATGCCACCTGAGTTCCATTCTTTGTTGTCAGCATCAGTTCCAGATCCAGAAAAAATCAAGATACTGTGTTTATTAAAGACAATGTATAATAATGCATGGATACATACATTCTGTGACAGAGACATATTATAAGGAGTAAGTGAGCACTGGTAGAGAAATGGCAGGCATTCTCCTCTCTGCTAATTCCCTAGGAATAGGATTCACATGTGCCAAATTCTCACATAACAACTCACACTTTAGTAGTCAACTTCCTAAAATTTTGTGATATCCTTCTCAGACCAAAACATGCATACCTACAGTACAGGGAAGTGATGGAAAGAATATTTAATAAATCCATTGCTTTTTTATTTAGGCTATTTTGATGTGGTAAAACTCTAATTTCTTAACTCGCTTTAATTTTGTCAAAACTAGACTAGGGGTGATACCTTCATCGGCTGCTAGTAGAAAAATAAAAAACTTGCGGAGCTTTCGAGAGCAATCTCTCTTTTTCAAAGCAGGTATAGAAGTCCAAACCTGGCAAGGGATGTAATTTGCCAGGAGAGAGTTCTTAAAAGTTCACATGTTAAGATGGATGCCAGGCTTCATCTTCTTCTTGGAAGGCACAGAGTAGCATGGTCCCATGGGGCTGGACTTTACAGGCCAGTTTCAACAAAGAGCCCAAATGCACTTTTTTTTCATGGCAGGCCCTTCCCAGGCTCAGGCAAAAGCTGCAGGAGCAGTGTTATATCTCATCTGTAGGTCTGGGATGGGTTGTCATCCTCATATTAGCTTTTGAGGCAAAGCACAAGAGAAATAAAAGACTAGCTGGAATTGCTGCTGGTGGGCCTATTACACCAAGGCTAATGTTGGGAAAACACCAGCTAAAATCCTTGTTTTTATTTATTTAAAATAAATGTTTTTATATAAAATAAATGACACACCACAGTGAGGAATTCCTTGCCCCCAGATAAGAGTATGATAAAGGTGTCTTTATACCCCTTCGTATCCCCTATTGTGGTGTAAAGCCTGAAGGTAGATAGGGCTCAATCAGGGGCTCAATGCAGGTGACAGTGTGAAGACAGTGAACCCCACTCTAGCAACACCCCCAGCAAGTCATGCAAACCTTCAGGCTAAGCATGGGAAAGTCAACATAATATCTCAGAGGAAGTATGAGATTCATGGCCTTCATGCACACGTACCATTTACCTCCATTGTACCTCAAGGAACAGGTATGAGTTAGTTCCAAATGCATTCTCAGTCTTAGTACCTTAATACCTGATTACTGCTCGATTCCATGTAATTCATGCAAAAATGTTTCTGGTTCTCTTTTCTTCAAGGAAGTGAAAAGCACATATGCAGCAAGCATAGAAGGGTTTGGTAAATGTTTAGAAATGTGCAAGCAACTTATCCAGGGCTTCAGGTAATCGAGTAAAGCATCAGTCATCCCTTTGGGGGGAAATTTACACAATGTATAAATTGTGCAAATGGCACTGATCAGTACAAAAACAAGTAAGATTTTTTGGCTTTTGTTTGTTTTTCAAAATACAGTTTCTGCACCTAACATACTAGCTAATTTCAAGATCTCTACTGAGAGCAATGGCACATTCCTAGCCACCTTCACCAGGAAGAATAGGGCTGCAAATCCTTTTCTTTGCCAGCAAGGATAAGAGAAGGAAGGATTTACATCTCTAATCAGGGATAAAGATATGCCTGATACATTCATACACATGCACACTCCGAGATCACATAGCGAATCTAGAAGTGTCATTCAAGCACTTTGAATCAATGTGAAAAATATGCTCACTTTCAGTAGTATTACTTGCAAATTGTGCAAGAAAATATGCCCATTAGGAAAATGATGGAGAAAATGCCAACGTATTTGCATATAGACTTGTAAAAGACTGAGACAGGAGCAGAATGAAAAGGAACATGAACTTAAGAACTACTGAAACGAAATGATTTGTCTGCTACTATGAATCCCAATTTCTGCATTTTTATTGCAAGGGTGAGGATGCTGTGTTTCCCCTTTTTATTCTTACTTTTGCTGAAAAATGCACACCAGGGAATGACTGATCAAGTTATGAGTTAAGCTAAGGAAAAGAGTTGTACGTGGATATGTACAAAATATGCCTGTGAAATTTTGGAGCTAAAAAACAAAAACAAAATTACAATCATTCTCCAAAAATATAAACATTCTACAGAATCTTACTGTTTAAGGGCTGAAAATAGATGACAGGTTAGCTTTGAAATTGGAGGCAATAGAATATTGAATGATGGTCTCAGTCCAGGCATACACCAAATGGTTATGTGAATGGGGCATCTTTGCCTGCCCTGCCTGGATCAGAAGACAGAGGCATCCCAGGCATCTATTGGCTGCCCACACTCACCTGATGGTGAAGGGAAAGGAGGAATTTACTAAGCAATTCTGCCCTCCAGCAGGCCATGGTCACTAGGCTTGGTTGGCTGGTGACCACGATGGGGGGGGGGAGCATCCAAGAGAAACAACCAGGAATGGGCTGTTGACATGACAGCACAGATCCGGGACTTGGGACTTCCCAATGGCAATCAGGGTTAAGGAGGGTAGAGCAAGCCTCTGCAGGATATGGGATGCTAACAGTAAATGAGTTTATAAAGTGTGACCCTAATTAGACCCATCACCTGTATCTTACCTCTTTATTGGCAACAGGCAATATTTTTTTCACACTTGCCACATCTTGTGTTATCTATCTGGCAAAATTATCAGAGGTTGAGGCAGGAATCTTCACTGTAGTAAATAACATAGACAGCAGGGTAATGAGCGGAAGCTATATTTACATGCTATATAGAGAAATAACAGAGGTAACAGCGTCTTCAGAAACAGAATACTTGGTAAGTGACAAGGCGGACGTTTATCAAGCAGCTGAACAAATAACTGCAAGGAGCTAAGTAACCATTTCTTTAATTTATATTTCCCTTATCCAATCAAACTCAGGGATTGCTACCGAAAAACCTTATTACTTAAAGCTGTGATCTGGTAGTCATTCAAAGCTCAGTCAGTGCCACCTGTGTCAGGAACTTTCATTTTCTACACCAGCATTTTTCAACCACTGTTCCATGGCACACTAGTGTGCCGCGAGATGTTGCCTGGTGTGCCGTGGGAAAAATTGAAAAATTCTAAAGAAATTCAACCCAGGGCCGGCTTAAGCTGGGAGGCGCTATCTTGCTCCCCCGAGGCCCGCAGCGCTGGTGTCACTTCCTCCCGGCCCTCTTAGTGTTTGCCCTGTTTTTCTTTATCCTTTTTTACCCTAGACCACCACCACCCCTTTCCTGGGAGCTACCAATGGACTGACCCGACAGCCCGCCCGCCAACATGAGGGAAGGGGAGGAGGGGTGCCCAGCTGCCCTACGAGCACCGCGACTGCGAAGGAGGATGGAGGAGGCCTCCGCCGGGCCTGGGCTGATGGGTGGGCGGGGGGCTACTGGCACGGCTGGCCGGATGGCCGGCTGGCCTTTAGGGTCCGGGAGGGGAAGAGCCGTCTCTGAGGGGCCCTGGGTTCCAAGTCTTGCCCCTTTCTTTCTGTCTTGGGTCGCCCTCTTCTCTCTCTCTGTCTTTTCTTTCTTTTCCCCCCACCTCCTCTCTTTTCCATTCGTACCCTTTCCCCTCTTCATAGAAACGTGCTCATTTCTAGCCTGCATATGTGTATGTGTAGCAGCCTGCCTACTGTAATTAAAACTGTAAACCGCCCAGAGACTCCTTGAAGTGGTATGGGGCGGTATACAAGCAGAACACTTTCTGCCTTCTTTCCTTCCTGCCTTCCTTCATCCTCCTCCCCTCCTGTCGCTGGACTTGCTGAAGGCATCTGCCTTGGCCACAGTGCGGAGAGCAAGATGGGATTTTGGGTCTTATTTGTGTTCCTGGAGAGTCAGTGCCCCTTCTCAGGTCTCCACTGGACACAGAAGTCCATGCAGGGCAAAATGTCTTTAAAAAAACAACACAGGTAAGTGGGAACTGGGTGCTAGAGAGCGGGCTGCCTCAATCTGTGGCCCCTCTGTCCTGCTTCTCCCTACACCAGCAACATTTTAGAGACTGATATAGGCACAGAGTTAATTTTTTTAACATTTTCTAATGGTGGTGTGCCTCGTGATTTTTTTCACGAAACAAGTGTGCCTTTGCCCAAAAAAGGTTGAAAAACTCTGTTCTACACAATTGTTAGTGACAAAAACTTAACCCTAACATCTTGCAAAGGCCATTGTTTTTTCTTTATTTTCCAAAGCTCTGAAGACCATTAGATGACAATCACACATACTCTAATACTTAAGTCAGCTCCAACTGTCCAACTGTCTGTTTTGGATCTTATATAGATGAAGGCCAGGACCCTGCTGAGTCAAGCCACTCCTGTCAAGATTTCTTTGTAGAAGCATATCGTATATTCACGAGTATAAGTCAAGGCCCCTAATTTAACCCCCCAAAACTGGGGAAACGTATTGTCTTGAGTACAGTGGAACCTTGACTTACATGCTGCTTGATTTGCATCATATTTGACTTGCAGCAAGAAGGGGCCTGTTTGACTTGAGTCGCAGGCTTTGACTTACATCTCGGAGCCTTGGCGCAAGGCACCGGAATCGGGCGGCAGGCACAACCCAGCATCGCGGCTGCTGTCTCCAAACTGCTCCTGCCTTCTTCCTCTCCTCCGGCAGCGGCAGCGGCGGCTTCGGCGAGGCCAGCTCCGAGCACCTGGAGCTGGTCCTCGGCCTCGCTGAAGCCGCCATTGCCACCAGAGGAGAAGAAGGGCCAGGAGCTCGGGGCTGGCCTCGCTGGTTAGACAGTCCGCTCAGTCTTGTAAAAAACCTGGCTGCAGAAGTCTGGTCCACAATGGAAGCATTTTAGTTGGGGAGCTGTACAGTTGTGGGACTCTAATGGTAATCATAGAGTTGTTCAGAACTTGGAACGTCAGGTTTAAAATCAGTAAAACTTAAATGTTAGACATTGTTGCTATGAACATTAAAAAGTGGAGGTGTATAACTTGTGGACAATAATTCCACTGCCTCCTCCTCTCTTTGAAGAGGCATTTCATTTACATCCCCAGAAGGAATCTCGTATCCCAGTCAAATTTGTGTTAAATTGCTGTTTTCGGGGATCTTTTTAATCATCTGGAACGGATTAATCCACTTTCCCATTACTTTCTATGGGAAAAGTTCATTTGACTTAAGTCATGTTTGACTTAAGTCTAGACCTCTGGAACGGATTAATCATGTAAGTCAAGGTTCCACTGTATAAGTCTAGGGTGGGAAATGCAGCAGGGCCTGGCAGCTCCTCCTTTGTGAGCTGGGGGATTGGTGTGTAATGTTTAAATTTAGCCACTGATGCAAGTGCTTGGGTCAGTGGCTAAAAGTCATATTAAACATAGTGGGCCGCTCCCCTGTGATGCAGAGGGGTGTCATGAGAAGTGGTACACAATGTTTAAAATGATTTTAGCCACAGTTGACTTGCCTCAGTGGCTAAAAGTTTGACCCGAATATAAGCCGAGGGCCCCTTTTGCAGCCCAAAATTAGGGCTGAAAAACTAGGCTTATATTTGAGTAAATACAGTAAGTCCATGACAGAGATCTCCAGTTCTTTACTAATAAAAATGTGCCAGTGGCAGATCTGCTTTATTGAACTGACAGAGCATCATGCTGCATTGGTACCCAGTAAGATTCTGCCCCAATTCCTGTCCTGTTGTTCTTTAAATAATGAATATGTCTTCAGGGCACAATGTTGAATGTAGGGTTACCATACTTGTAAGGAGCCAATCATCATTTAGTTAATCATTTTTACTTATTATAGTTAACTATTTAGTTAATTATAAACTATTTTTTCACTCCTTTCATCTGAAGATTTCAGGTCAGACTATTGTCAGTACAACAGTTTAAAGCCAATTTTAGCAATTTTGAAAAAATGTAAAGCAGTTATGTCAGAATAATCTAAATAAAACCTGCAGATAAATAAGATACTCTTTCTCTCTTCTCCTACTCTTAATTGTCATTAAGTGATGCTTGTGTCAGTCCGTGAAAGGCACTTTGCACTTTCTTCAACATGTAAAATAAAAGTGAAAAATAAAACAAAACCAAAAAGTCCTTTCTCTGACCACTGCTGTTCTCTGCAACTATCTCCATGTTTTTATTAATTTTAAAAAAAACTATTACTGGTGTGTTTTTCCCCCCCATTGCTTCGGCTGCTGTTATGGACATTATCATTTTTTTATGTTCTAGGAGCCCAAAGAAAGAGAGGAACATTACAGTCAAAAACAAACTCATGTTAGCAGATGCATGTGTGTCACAGAGGTGTATTGCCGGGAAAGCAATGGGTAAAGGCACAAATGGAAAGAACATGATAGGAAAGTTGCCTAGCATAATGAATAAATTATACTTTATTAGGAATATGGCATCACAGCAACAAACAGCCAGAAGAACAGAGAACTCCTGTTGAGTAGGTTTTCCCTCTGAATATATGCCTTCCTTTTGTCTTGATAATATGTGAAGGGGTCCAGCCTGAATGTATATGTCTCATGCAATTCAATCTCAAACATGCTCTTTAAAATTAAAGAAATATAAATAAATAAAACCAGGGCCCACCCAGCCCCAGGGGCTGCATGGTCGGTGCTTGAAGGAAATAAAAAAATGAGGTGCTCGCCCCAAGTCATCACCTCTCAGCTGATAGGTGCTGGCCTCAAGCCAGCGCCACAAAAGGCCCCTGCCGCTGGGACCAGGATCGCTCCCTACCACCGCTACCACAATTAAAAAAAAATCGTACAAATCCAAACCACACTGAACCAAGATGGGCCCAAAACAGACAAATCCGAACCATGGGTGTTCTGTTTCATGCCCACCTCTAAATGCAACACTAAAACAGACTTCAGTGCAACACAAGTAAGCCTGCACCTCATTTACATCTCTTTTTCCAGTGCATACTAGAAGAAACATATAAAGGAAGGAATGTTCCAGCCCATCATTCAAGCAGGCTCATATTATTTCTACTGAACTATGGTCTAAGCTTTCACTGAATTGAGCCAGACAATGTTGCTACAGGGGACAGGCAGAATCCTCCCAAATTCACTCTGTACTTGAATAAAGGGGTTAAATACAAAGAGCCATGACCTATGGAGGCTATACACTGCCCTAATTGTGTCAGCTATACTCAAAACAATCTACAGAACAATGATTCTTTCTTCCATGATCACATACATACTCAGACCTAACAGTGTCATGATATTTTAGTAAAATTTAAGAAACTAAGAGAACAAAAGAAAAAGGGAAGTAATCCAGCATGCAGCATAGCTGACTAAACAGTGATGCCATTGTTTCTCTTTTCCCTATAGCTCTGTGAAATGGCTGGCAAAGTGACTGGAAAGGAACATGTAGACAGTAACGTCACTCTGGTGCTTCCCTGGTGCCTCAGAGGTTGAAGTGTCATGAGGAGATCCTGGGCTTTGCTGGGGGCTTCAACATCACCCACCTTCTCCTTTGGCACGAGTTGTCCTTTCCCAATCGAATGGCACTGCAAGAGTTTGGTTTCCCCTTTCCTCCATTCAAATCATTGGTCATTATTTTAACCCTAAAAATACCAAATGGGATATGAAGGATTCACTGTGCCAATGCTCCACCCAGAGGGTAAAGTGCAGCTCTTTACCCTGTCATCACCCTGGAATCATACAATCCATTTTGTACCTATGTCTGAGGACAGTGCATATGCCAAATTGCTCCCATACACTGTCACCCACAGCAGATCTGATTAGATAAGAGGTGTGAAGGTTTCTTTCTTCATGTTGCATTCAAAGAACATGGATTTACTACCATGTAGAAACTATGCTTTCTACTGTAAATTGTTAATGTAAATTGTTAATGGAGTCTTCCTACTGGTATAATCTATGACTTCTGTAATCAAATGTAATAGCCCATGTTTCCATTGATTGCTACAGTTTTAAGTTGAGAACTGCTGCTTATCTAAGTGAAGCAAAATAACATGTATGGAAGGTGGGGTTCTCTAAGTGTTGTTGGACTGTGCTTGCGATCAGTCAGACCCACATGGCTGAAAGTGAGGGACCATGGAAGCTTTGACATAATACCACCTCTTTACGTTCAGGTGTTAAATAAGCGACATCAGACTCCTAAATACACTGAAAACCTTCAATGGCAACATTCAAGGGGGTGCTATAAAAATACTGCAATTTTAAAACTGGCAAATTGTGGCAATAGCAAGTGAGATGCTTGGCATCTATGTTACTAGTTTATGTTTGCCAAGGATCCTTTCACAAATGATGCTGGCTCATGGCCTAAACCAGTGTTTCTCAATCTTAGGTCCCCATGTATTCTTAAACAACAGATTCCCAAAATCCTGGCTAGCACAGATAGTGGTGAAGGACTTAAAGTTTCAGTCTAAGAACATCTTGAGCACCCCAAATATGAAAATCACTGACCTAAGCATTGGGGTGTCTCAAAAGCAAATTTGGACATCTACAAAGACCTGCTAAAGCCATGAGCCAAATCAAAGAAAAGAGAGAAAAATTACACTTTATAGTGCTAATAGCCAATGGGAAATAATTATTGGATACACACCTTTAATGTGATGAAAGAGTATGAGTAGTCACACAGTCAAATGAAAATAGGTTTATCAATACAGGTGACTGGAAAGCAAAAGTAGGGAACAAAGCAGAATCAAATATTTCTGAAAAATTTGGCCTACAAGACAAACAAAGCAGGAAAATCAGTCATTGAGTTCTACAAAGCTAACAATCTGTTTAATGCTTCAGGAAACCAAACTGGCAACTGTACATGTAGAGATCACCAGATGGTCAATAGAGAAATCAAATAGATTATGTGATTGGAAGCAAGAGATGGAGAAGCTGAGATGGAGAAGCTCTCTGCTAAAACTAGGATCGGGAAAGTTAAAGGATTCCCAGGCTTGAGTTTACACAAGCTGAGCATAGCTGTTGAGGGCAGGACATGTCAGAGACATCTAATTTATAGTGTTGCCATATGCTGAAGGTGACTTAATGGAATATAAAAACAACAAGATCAGCTTGATTCCATTATTGTGACGTTCATGTTCCATGCTGTAGTAACAGAAGCCATTTCCTACTATGTCACCGAGAGTGGTATTGACTTCTTCTCTTTTAACATCCAAAGAAGCATCCCCGTGTTTGATTCGGTTTGCCACAGAATAATTTACTTATACCAGTGGTGGTGAACCTTTGGCACTCCAGATGTTTTGGACCACAACTCCCATAATTTTGAGCCTAGATTGCCAATGACAAAGGACTGTGGGAGTTGTGGTCCAAAACATCTAAAGTGCCAAAGGTTCGCCACCACTGACTTATACAATTCCAGTTCATTGTTACTGCTAATGTCAGTAATTGTACACTTCTGTTCAGAACTATGTCCCATGGAGTTCAAGCAAGCTGACTCTCAGGGAAATAGACGTTGGAAGTGCAAGCTTAATTTCAGTGCTTGAACACAGCTGATAATTCTCCTCGAAACTGTAATGGTGGGCAGTTTTGGAAGGCTGCTGCTGAATCTGTACCAATGAATATGTCATTTTATTTTCAAAGAAAATCCCAAGGAAGCCATGTAATCATTATACAGTACAAATGTAGAAGGATGTGATACCTTTATTAGACCACTAAAAATCAAAGTCTTAATGCAAGCTTTCATGAAGTCAAAATCCCTACTTATTAGTAGTGCAGAAAAATTACACATGAATGTCCCAAAAATTCATAGCAAAAGTGGCCAAGTACTATCCTTTTATGGTGAGTTCAATTCTGGTTACAAGAAGGCTTTTTGGGTGGGTTTCAATGCTTCACCCCATATCATGTGGTAGGAAATTTCTAAGTATTCAAAGATAGCCACAGACATATCATTTATCATTGTAAAAGAAAATAATTTACATTCAATTTTTTCAATAAAAAACAAAAATGTCTTTAGGAAAAAAACCAACACCTTTTCTCCCCCTTTTTTCTGAAGGTTTTCCAAGTATTCCCACTTCCACTCCTCACACTGCATCACTGCCGCTCCCACTTGTCAAACGAGGCCAGTCACGGGCAGCATGCAAGCAGTGGGGCCCAATCAGGCAGGCCAAGAGAGTTATTTAGTTAAAGTTCTTGGAGGTACTGATTGATATGTCTGTGAAGATTCTTAGTCATCCAGGTGAGTTTATCTGGAAGTTGAGACATGGCAACTGGACTTCTTTTTCTTGAGAGATAGATACATTTTACTGCTCATCCAAACAGCTTCCTCAATCTGAAGAAAGCTAGCTATGAGTCCTCCATCTTATAGTCAGCTTTGACCTCTTGTCACCGTGGTCTGAAATAGGCTCATAAGATGAACAATGGCCTGAATAGGCTCATTAGGTAGACAACAGTATCAATAGCCTTAAGGTGAACTGAAAGCCTAAGGTGCTGAAACCCATAAAGTGTGGGTTTTTAGTTATGGCTTTGGTGGTGAAGGCTTTTATATTTGTCTGGGTACTTTGGAAAGCACAGCCTGGTAAGTAGTAGATAGGATTGTAAATAGAACAATATTGGACCTCTGAAAAGTCTAAGTGTGCATAGGCACTCAGTACTTGGTTTGGACCTCTTTTGCATCAATTGTTTAATGCAGGATGGCATGGATGCTATCAACCTGTGGCACTGCTGAGGAGTTAGGGAAGACCAGGGTGCTTCAATAGCAGCCTTCAGCTCTTCTGCATTGTGACAATGCCCCATAGATTCTCTATATGGGGTTCAGGTCTGGTAAGTTTGCTGGCCAATCAAGCACAGTAATCCCATGGTCATTGAGCCAGGTTTTGGTACTTTTGGCAGTGTGGGCAGGTGCCAAGTCCTGCTGGAAAATGAAGTCAGCATCCCCATAATGCTCGTCTGTGGAAGGAAGCATGAAGTGCTCCATAATCTCCTGGTAGATGGTTGCATTGGACTTAATGAAGCACAGAGGACCAAGACCAGCAGGTGACATGGCTCCCCAAATCAACACAGACTGTGGAAACTTCACACTGGAGATCAAGCATCGTGCATTGTGTGACTCTGCATTCTTCCTCCAGACTCGGGGTCCTTGGTTTCCAAATGAGATGCAAAAGTTACTCTCATCAGAAAAGAGGACTTTGGGCCACTGAGGAACAGACCAGTTCTTTTTTTCTTTAGCCCGGGTAAGAAACTTCTGATGTTTTTTGTTGTTCAGGAGCTACTTGACAAGACCAATATGACATTTGAAGCCCATTTCCAGGATCCTTCTCCGTGTGGTGGCTCTTAATGCACTAACTCCAGCAGCGGCGTAGCAAGTTTTTGGGGCGCCTAGGGCCAAAGTTAGTTTTGCACCCCTCCAGCCCCCCCCCCGCAGGTGTGGGGTGCATGGGTGCTTGGGCATGCGGGTACACGGGCACACGTTGCCCCTTACCTCTCCCGCAACTTGCAACAAAGAGTTGGAGGAGGAGGAGGAAGGCACCACAGCCACTGCACACACCTGCCTGCCTGCAGCCGGATTTGTAGATGGTGTGGGCAGGGGGTGATTTGGCACCCCCTAATTGCTGTGCATGGAGTGCCCTGCCCTCCTTAACTGCAGCCTCAGTCCACTCCTTGTGAAAGTCCCCAACACTTTAAAATGGCCTTTTCCTGACAATCCTCTCCAGGCTGCAGTCATCCCTGCTGCTTGTGCACCTTTTTCTTCCACACTTTCCCCTTCCACATAACTTTCTATTAATGTGCTTTGATGCAGCACTTTGGGAACATTCCACTTCTTTTGCAATCTGTACCTTTTAAGGCTTTCCCTCCTTGTGAAGGGTGTTGATGATGGTTTTCTGCACAACTGTCAGGTTAGCAATCTTTCCCATGATTGTGATTCCTAGTGAACCAGCCTGAGAGACCATTTAAAGGCTCAGGAACCCTTTGCAGGTGTTATTTATTAATTAGCTAAATAGAGTGAGACACTTTGAGCCTAGAATATTGAACCTTTTTACAATATTCTAATTGTCTGAGATTGTGAATTTGGGGTTTTCATTAGCTGTAAGCCATAATCATCACAATTATAAAAACTTAAGTCATGAACTTTCTCACTATGCATGTAATGAGTCTCACACCTTTAAAGTTGCATTACTGAAATAAATGAACTTTTATAATATATTCTAATTTTTTGAGTTTCACCTGTATGTGGAATCACTTCCAAAGAATAGATTCCAGATCCTCAGCAAAATAAACTAACCTCTATGGTGGGCCTTGTGTTGATCCCCCCCCCCCAGCATAACCCATTTTTATTGCCAGATGGAACAACAAGTCCTTCAGCCCAGGTTGAGTTCTTATTCCCTGTTCTATGTTTAGAATGAATATTAAACCATTTATAAATAACACTTTGCTTCCTTCAAATATTGTTAGACAGAGAAGGAGAAATTCTGTCTATTTGCTTCTCTTCTGAATAAAAACATAAAAATATAAGAAGAGCCATGCTGGATCAGGCCAAAGGCCCATCTAGTCCAGCTTCCTGTATCTCACATTGGCCCCACCAAATGTGTCCAGGAGCACACAAGACTAGATATCTGTCTCTTCATACCAGTCCCCTGCATCTGGTCCTTGAAGTACCCCAATTTTAAGCCTGCTTATATCTCCATCATGGTTTGTAACCTGTGATGGACTTTTCCTCCAGGAATCTGTCCAATCCCCCTTTGAAGGCATCCAAGCTAGATGCCATCACCACATCTTGTGGCAGGGAGTTCCACAGACTAACAACAGGCTGGGTAATTCTTTTGTCTGTTCTCACTCTCCCAACCCTCAGTTTGAGTGGATGTCCCCTAGTTTTGGTATTTTGTGAGAGGGAGAAGAGTGTCCCTCTATCCACTTTACTCATGCCCTGCATTATTTTCTACGTCTCAATCATATTCCCCTTCAGGCACCTTTTTTCCAGACTAAAGAGCCCCATATGCTTTAGCCTTTCTTCATAAGGGAGGTGCCCCAGCCCAGTAATCATTTTAGTCACTCTCTTTTGCATCTTTTCCAGTTCCACTATGTCTTTTTTGAGATGTGGTGACCAGAATTGTACACAATACTCCAGGTGCGGCCTTACTATTGTTTTGTACAATGACATTATAATGTTGGCTGTTTTATTTTCAATCCCCTTTTTGATGGTCCCTAGCATGGAATTGGCCTTCTTCACCGCTGCCACACATTGGGGAGACACCTTCATTTTCCTGTCCTCTGCCACAGGTCCAGGGCATGAAACTTATATTTCTGAAACTAATAATTTTAACCGCTCTGAACATGTCAGCCACCAGATTAATACACAATTATGTTACTAAGAAAATGCATGACCCTCTAATCCAGGGCTGTCCAACTTTGAACAGGCTGAGGTCTAATTTTTCCAGGTGAAAGTGCCTGAGGGCTACTACACTAAAACCTCTACTTATGAATTTTATCTGTTCTGAGCATATGCTCATAAGAAAAAAAATTGTAAGTACAGCAGCAATTTCTCATAGGAACACAGTGAAAATCAATTAATCCTTACTGGAGGGAACATATTTCAATGCATTCCTATTGTAAGGCTCACCATGCCCACGCTTCCCTTACACCCGTTCGAGCCGGTGTGGACGGGTGCAAGGGAGGCACGTGCATGCTTGCGCAGATCACCCCTTCCGCTTGCCCAGGCTGCTGGAAAACTTTTTAAAAAAGGTGCACTTTCCCTCCCAACCCGCCCAGGGCCTGACTTGACTCTACTTCTCCTGTTTTCCCCTTCTCCCTTCCAGCCCCCTCGCTGCCACTGCTGCTGCCACCCATAGCTCTCACTCACTTCTTCCATGTTGTTTGTGCAGCTGGAATGGGCCAAGTCAGCAATCACATCGCCATGGCAATTCATGGAGGAGGGAATGGCTCAGAAGGGGAGCAGGAGGAGCAGCAGGTCACAGTCTCTGTGAGGCAGCTGTGGGGTGGGAGGAGGAGGAGGAGATGGATGGATGGATGGATGGATGGATGGATGGATGGATGGGAAGAAGGAATTCTCCGGAGGGGGAGACGGGGGACATCACCATGCAAAGGAGGTAGGCACACCCATGACCCCGCCCCCAGTGTCCTCTCCACTCCCCTTCCTCTGCTCTCCACCAACAACTCAACTGGTCACGAGATAGTGGCACGCACATCATCTGGCTGGTAAGGAGAGCAGGGGACTGTGCCATGGCCCTTGAACTGCCCCGCTCAACTGAGACAGTGGGCTGTCAGACCCAGAACTTTGCTGGGGCAGTGGTGGTCCTTGGGGTGGGGGAGGTAGGTGGTGAACTTAACCCCTCACATTTTTTATTGATGGTTGGCAGGCTAAATTGTGAGCCACTATGTGAGAGAGAATGCTGGACTGGATGGGCTCTGGCCTCTTTCCGTAAGGCTGTTCTTATGTTCTTATGGGTTTTTCTTTATCAGCTTGCCAAACTTAAGGAAAGGGTTTGGAAACTGGCATAGCTCTCTGTTCTCCATTCTACAGACTGGGCATTGCAACATTAGTTTACCTGAAAGTTTAAAAGATTTATATCTTCACTGTATGTGTGTTGTAGCTACTCACATGGTTGTTTCACCCTCTCATTAAGTCCAAAACTGCTCTTCAAAATCATTTGGCACAGAGCGACAACATCCAAGTTGTTCTCCAGGCAGTAAAGATGGACCACAAAATGGAGCCTGGTGTGTGGAAACGCAAAGGCAGACCTACTCCTGAGAGAGCAAAAGAGAAAAAAGTCAGCACTGGTAAGTTCCTGGGTTGGAGCAATTCAACTAGGGCTGCCACTGCTAACTTTAACTGCTCATTTAAATACAAAGAGCCATTAATCAGCCAAACAAAGGAAGTGGCAAGGAATCAGGGAGTGGTGCCAGACTAAGCCCTCCCCTGAGCTTGGGAGTGGAGTTACACTAAATGTTTTCCCGTGAAGAAGAAGCTTAGCCTCAGCATTTGAGCCTGGTGTGTGGAAACAGGCAGACCTACTCCTGAGAGAGCAAAAGAGAAAGAAGTCAGCACTGGTAAGTTCCTGGGTTGGAGAAGTTCAACTAGGGCTGTTTTATCATGTTTTCATTTTAACATAAAAGGCAGAAAATTGTACTAGATTATTATTTCTAGATTAGTAGCTAGTAAAACTGTAAAATTTTCAAGGCCCAGAATACTGCACTCATTAAAATGGAGTCTGAGGGAGCAGCTGTACTTACCTGTAGAGCAGCTGTAGTTACCTGTAACACTTGTGCCATGTTTGTCATCTTGACAAAATGCACAGAGAACTACACTTGCTGCAAGTGCAAGCTGGTTGCACTATTGGAAGAGAAGGTCCAGCACCTAGAGGCCCGCATATTGGACCAGCAACATATTAAGGAGCTTGAGCTGTTCTTGGCCAGAGCGGAACAGACTATCCAGGTCCAAGAAGAGACAAGGCACACTTTTGAGGATGAAGTCACTTCCCCAACTCAGGAGGTAGATGTGTGGAGGAATGTGACTCAAAGGAGTAGAAGGCCAAGGGATCGCTCAGAGAGTCTCATATTGCACAATCAATTTGAGGCTCTTTCCCTCATCACACCTCATGAGGCATGCACAGAGGAACAACTGGTTCCACCTGAGGATCTCTCCCTCATCACAATTGTTGAGATACAGGATCAGGTACATGTAGATGAACAGGCTGCAGGAGAGAAGCTCCTTGTACTATGGGATTCTATAATTAGAAATACAGAGGGGTGGATTTGTGATGAGCATGATAACCGTATGGTCATTTGCCTGCCAGATGCAAAGGTTGCAGACATCATGAGAAATCTAGATAGCTTGTTACAGAGAACTGGGAAGGAGCCAGTGGTCATGGTACACGTTGGTACCAATGATGTCGGGAAGGCCAAGCGGTCAGTCTTGGAAGCCACGTTCAGGTTGTTAGGAAGAAGATTGAAGTCCCGAACTCCCAAGGTAGCATTTTCAGAAGTGCTACCTGTTCCTCATGCAGGACCCGCCAGGCATGCAGAACTCAGAAGCCTCAATGCGTGCATGAGGCGATGGTGTCGAGAAGAGGGCTTTAGATTTGTCAGGAACTGGAGAACATTTTGGGACAAGCCAAACCTGTTCAGGAGGGATGGGTTGCACTTGAATCATGATGGGACCAGATTGCTGGCACTCAACCTCAGAAAGGATGCAGAGCAGCTTTTAAACTGATAACTGGGGGAAAGCCGACAGGAGCTGGGTGGCATCCGGTTTGGAACACCGCATCCTCGGGGACTGAGGTTGGAGAGGGTAGAGAATCACATAGAGATGACATAGCAGGTATTAGGACTGGGAGAATAATGGAATATGATAGTTTGTCTACTGAGAATAAAAGCTGTGGGGGAGAACAAAGCAGCAGCTGTTGTTGCAGGACCCACTGTACAGGTGCTTCTATGCCAATGCTCGAAGCCTCTGAGCAAAGATGGGAGAACTTGAACATTTGGCAGCTAAGGATAACATAGATATAAGAGCCATAACAGAAACCTGGTGGAATTTGGAGAACCAGTGGGATACAGCAATCCCAGGCTATAAACTCTTTAGAAGGGATAGAGAGGGGCGGGGTGGAGGGGGAGTGGCCATCTGTGTTAAAGAAAGGGTAAAATCCAGCAGAATGGAGATTGACAGAGGGTCTGACTCCACCATAGAATCACTGTGGGTTAAACTACCAGGTCCAAGGAGTGATGTGATAGTTGGGGTATTCTATCATCCACCAGATCAAAAACTTAAGGGGGACCTTGAAACGAGGAGAGAAATCATGGAGGTGTCTAAGAGGGATAGGATAGTAATCATGGGGGACTTCAATTATCCCCAAATTGACTGGGCCAATGCGAGCTCTGGGCAAGAAAGAGAAACTGGGTTTCTCGACTTGCTGAATGACTGTGCCTTAGAGCAACTTGTCATGGAGCCCACCCGAGAACAGGCAACTCTGGATCTAATACTGTGTGATATTCAGGACCTGGTCAGGGATGTGAATGTCATTGAACATCTGGGGAACAGTAACCATGCTGCAATCTCCTTTGCCATGCATGTTGGAGGAAGAGTGTCAAGCAAATAAGACATAAAAACCCTTGATTTCTGAAGGGCAAGCTTCCCTCAGATGAGGAAACTAGTTAGAAAGAAATTAAAGGGGAAGGTTAGAAGAATCCAATCACTTCAGAGTGCACGGAGCCTGTTTAAAACAACAGTAATAGAGGCCCAACACAAGTGCATACCACAAAGAAAGAACAGCTCCTCTAAGTCCAAGAGGGTGCCAGCATGGTTAACGAGTGGAGTTAGAGAGACTCTAACATGCAAGGAGAGGTATTTCTATAAATGGAAATCCTCCCCAAATGAGGAAAATAAAAAGGAACACAAACTCTGGCAAAAGAAATGTAAGAAGATGATAAGAAAGGCAAAGAAAGATTTCGAGGAATGCATAGCTAGCAATATAAAGGGTAATAATAAAAGCTTCTTTAAATATGTTAGAAGTAGAAAACCTGCCAGAGAACCAGTTGGCCCTCTGGATGGTGAGGGAGGAAAAGGGGAGATTAAGGAGGACTTGGAAATTGCAGAGAAATTAAATTAGTTCTTTGCATCTGTCTTCACGACAGAGGACCGTGAGCAGATTTCTCTGCCTGAACGGCCCCTCTTGACTAAAGAATTAAATCAAATACAGGTTTAAAAAGAGGATGTTTTAAGACTAATTGATGAATTGAAGATTAACAAGTCACCAGGCCCAGATGGCATCCACCCAAGGGTTATTAGGGAACTGAGAAATGAAATTGCAGATCTCTTAACGGTAATATGCAACTTGTCTCTTAAAAGGGCCACAGTGCCGGGGACTGGAGGATAGCAAATGTCACACCAATTTTTAAAAAAGGAAGGAGGGGGGACCCGGGAAACTACAGGCCAGTTAGCCTTGCATCTGTCCCAGCAAAGATGGTGGAAAGCCTCATCCAAGAGAAAAATCTTAAAACACATAGAACAAACCTTGCTGAGACAAAATCAGCATGGCTTCTGTAAGGGTAAGGTCTTGTCTGACAAATCTTTTAGAATTTTTTGAAAAGGTCAACAGGCATGTGGATTTGGGTGAACCGGTGGATATAGTCTATCTGGATTTTCAAAAGGCTTTTGACACAGTCCCTCACCAAAGGCTGCTGAGAAAATTGCACAGTCAGGGTATAAGCGGGCAGGTCCTCTTATGGATTGAGAACTGGTTGAGATCCAGGAAACAAAGTTAGTGTCAATGGGCAGTTTTAGTGTCAATGGGCAGTTTTCACAATGGAGAGAGGTGAAAAGTGGTGTGCCCCAGGGATCTGTCCTGGAACCTGTGCTTTTCAATCTGTTCATAAATGACCTGGAGACAGGAATAAACAGTGAGGTGGTGAAGTTTGCGGATGACATGAAACTTTTCCATGTGGTAAAAACCAGAGAAGATTGTGAAGAGCTCCAGAAGGATCTCTCCAAACTGGGGGAATGGGCTGTGAAATGGCAAATGCGATTTAATGTATCCAAATGTAAAGTAATGCATATTGGGGCAAAAAATCAAAACTTTTTCTATTAACTCATGGGCTCTGAGTTATCCGTGACAGATCAGGAAAGAGATCTTGGTGTGTTGGTGGACAGGTCCATGAAGGTGTCTACCCAATGTATGGCAGCAGTGAAGAAGGCCAATTCCATGCTAGGGATTATCAAAAAGGGGATTGAAAATAAAACAGCCAACATTATAATGCCATTATACAAAACAATAGTAAGGCCACACCTGGAGTATTGTATACAATTCTGGTCACCACATCTCAAGAAAGACATAGTAGAACTGGAAAAGGTGCAGAAGAGAGCGACTAAAATGATTACTGGGCTGGGGCACCTCCCTTATGAAGAAAGGCTAAAACATTTGGGCCTCTTTAGTCTGGAAAAAAGGTGCCTGAGGGGGGATATGATTGAGACATACAAAATAATGCAGGGCATGAGTCAAGTGGATAGAGGGAAGCTCTTCTCCCTCTCAGAAAATACTAAAACTAGGGACATACACTCAAATTGAGGGCTGGGAGAGTAAGAACAGACAAAAGAAAATATTTTTTCACCCAGAGCGTTCTTAGTCTGTGGAACTCCCTGCCACAGGATGTGGTGATGGCATCTGGCCTGGATGCCTTCAAAAGGGGATTGGACAGATTCCTGGAGGAAAAGTCCATCACAGGTTACAAACCATGATGGAGATGTGTAATCACCAGTAGAGATGGGCACAACCAGAATTTTTTTTTTCCGAGTTGTCATTTTTCGGGACGGTTCCATTTCGGGTCATTTCCGTTTTTCACGAAAGTTTTCAAAAATTTGTTGTTTCGTCATTTCATTTGTCATTTGTCGTTTCTACCACGATTTAGCGTGATTTGACTTCCCAGAGTATGGAGGCGTCCCGCAATGACCCAGAGCAGGCAGAAAACTCTTTAAACTGTGGGTGATGATTTGAATAATATATTTAATAAATATATCATAGCATAAGACTGCATCCTATGCAATAAAGCAAACAAAGTGGGCAGAATGCAATATTCTTTTTTTTTCTCTTGGTCAACGCTGAACTGGCCAGCCACCCTACTTGGTCTGGCTGCCTGTTATAATTTTTTGTTGTTTTGTTTTGAAGCTTTTATCCATCCCATCTCCCCTCCACCTCTCAGAGGCAGCAGGAGACACAGACATTCCGTTCCTCCCCAAATCTGGATGAGGGTCTACTCCTCTCAATGCCCCCCCCATCTCCAAAGTCCTGACTTCACACTGTAAAGCCAAGCAATTAAGTCAATGCAACCCTGGTCATCTAGTAGTTAGAGTCTGATATTAGGGTTAGGGTTAGGGTTAGGGTTGGAATAGGTAGGGATTGGGCTCTGGGTTGCTCTTAAGGAAGACAGCGTGCTGGCGTACGGGCACACAGCTTGGATTAGGCAGAAGAACTCTAAGTTTTACTCTACAGCCCAGATCCCACTAGGCTATACAAGGAGGACTATGGGCGTCCACGTCCACACACAAGGCCAGAGTAAGGGTGTCCACAAGGCCAGAATATGAGACCACACAGAGCCTGAGTACGGGAGGCCACAACGCCAGAGCACCTGAGGCCACAAGGCCAGAGTAAGGGCGCCAGCAAGGCCAGCATGGCAGATTTTTGCCTTATCATCACGGCTGTGTTAACAAGTAAAATGTGTCCTTCTTAGTGGGTCACAGTGTCTTGCAGCCCAGAGGACAGAGTAGGGGAGCCCAAAAGGGCTGAGTCTGAGACCACAGGGCCCTGCAAAAGGGAGGCCACAAGGCCACAAAGTCCAAGCTGTGTGCTATTATCCCAGCAAACTCCCAGTACGCAGGCAAAATGTCGTTCTTAGTGAGTCACAGTGTTTTGCAGCCCAGAGTGAAGAGTAGCGGAGGACACATAGCCTGAGTCTGAGGCCACAGGGCTGCGAACCGGAGGCCACGGGTTTTCAGCCCTTCTTTGTGACTGTGAGTAGTACCACCATGAACCACACATGGCACTTTCTGACAAACTCTTGGTGGTGGTGTGGTGACAGTACGTACGTAGTCATACGCAAGTACAATTCCCTTCTTAGTGAGCCACAGTGTCTTGCAGCCCAGAGGAAAGAGTGGCGGAGGCCACATAGCTTGAGTGAGTCTGAGTCTTAGTAGTAGTCAGTCACAGTTCCTACACCTGCAAGAACCAAGCCTGGAACTTTCAGGCAAATCTTCTATATGGTGACAGACAGAGTGCCACCAGCACGCAAGTACCATTCCCTCCTTAGTGAGCCACAGTGTCTTGCAGCCCAGAGGACAGAGTGGCGGGGGCCACATAGCCTGAGTCTGAGGCCACAGGGCCTGAGCAGGGGAGGGTCATTGACAGCTCGAGTTACCAAAGGAGCTAGCTGACTGGCCCGAGTACGGGCTGCCCAAAGGCCAGCAAGGCAGCGTGCTGCCTCTTCAAAGCTGTGCTACAAACAGTTTTCATCCCTTCTTAGTGAGCCACAGTGTTCTGCAGCCCAGAGGACAGAGTGGCGGGGGCCAAAACATCCACCCTAACCCTAACCCTAACCCCACCTCCAACTATTCCTGATGACGAGTGTTCCCACAACTTCTCACATAACTCTTCAACTGCCACCACCTACAAGTGTAGCTTGGTGAACGTAACATTAAGTTTTCTTGTCCGGCAGTCTTTGTTCCAGGGTTTGGGCAAAAATGATTATAAAATGTTTAAGCAGTGTTAAGGAGTGGCAGCTTGAACATCAGGTACAGGTACTGTATCCAGATTAGTTGTTAAGATACATTATGTGAGTATTTTTGCATTTTATTTGCAGGAAAAGCAATCATTACATACAAATAACACAGTTAATAATGAGGTAAAAAAGGCCGAATAAGATCCATATACTTTAGCCAAGTCCCAGCAGCAGTGTGCTACAGTACTAGTACTGTAAGTTTTTTCATCCCTTCTTAGTGAGCCACAGTGGTTTGCAGCCCAGAGGAAAGAGTGGCTGGAGGAGGCCACATAGCCTGAGTCTGAGGCCACAGGGCCTGAGTAGGCGAGGCCAAAAGGACCGCTCGATTATCTTTGAGAACTTGAAGAAGAATGCCTGAATTCCCTTCTCAGTGACTCACATGCAGCCCAGAGGACAGAGTAGCGGAGACCCAAAGGCCTGAGTCTGAGGCCACAGGGCCCGAGTAGGGGAGGATCATTGCCAGCTCCAGTACCCCAAGTGGCTGAATGGCCTGAGTACGCCAGTAAATTGTCCTTCTTAGTGAGTCACAGTGTTTTGCAGCCCAGAGGAAAGAGTGGCGGAGGCCACATCATAGCTTGAGTGAGTCTGAGTCTTAGTAGTAGTCAGTCACATAGCCTGAGTAGTCAGTCACAGTTCCTACACCTCCGAAAACCAAGCCTGGAACTTTCAGGCAAATCTTCTAGAGTGCCACCAGCACGCAAGTACAATTCCCTTCTTAGTGAACCACAGTGTCTTGCACCCCAGAGGAAAGAGTGGCAGGGGCCACATAGCTTGAGTGAGTCTGAGTAGTCAGTCACAGTTCCTACACATCCAAAAGCCAAGCCTGGAACTTTCAGGCAAATATTCTAGAGTGCCACCAGCACGCAAGTACAATTCCCTTCTTAGTGAGCCACAGTGTCTTGCAGCCCAGAGGACAGAGTAGCGGAGGCCACATGGGGCCTGACTCTGAGGCGAATGTCTCAAAAATCTCCCAATGTAGAATGCAACTTGAAAACATTGTACTGACCAGTGATGAAGAGCACATTATGACAAGTGAGCAGAAAAATATTAAAAACTGGGTCAAAGAAAACGTGACAACAACTTTTTTTTTTGTATTTATAATTTTATTGGGTTTTTTAAGGGGGGGGAAGGGAGGGGGTATGGGGAAAAGGAAAAGGGAAAAAAGGGGAGGGATAGAGTTTAAATTTTACATTGAATATATCAAGCAAAATAAAAAGAAAGTAGTATAACATATTGATAAATTGCCAAATATTATCACAGTACTAATAAGTTTGTTACTTCTTGCCATCTTTTCCGAGAGATCTCATCGTAGTCTCCTTTTAAATAGCCGGAGAGTCTATCGATTTCGATGCATTCTCTTATCTTTTCGTGAAAGTTCTTCTCTGTTGGCACGTTTGGTTGTTTCCAAAATTTCGCGTACAATATCCTTGCAGCAACAATTACATGGTGAAGTACATATCTCTGATCATATGAAATATTTATATTTACTATATTTAATAAAAAAAGTTCTGGTCTAAGCTCTATCTTAATTTTCAGACATCTTTCTAGAAATAGTTTTACCATTTTCCAATATGCCTTTGCCTCTTTACATGTCCACCACATATGATAAAAAGTACCAGAGTCATATTTACATTTCCAACATTTGGGTGAGCAATTATACATCTTGGATAGTCGGTGTGGTGCGAGATGCCATCTATAGAACATCTTATAACAGTTTTCCTTAAAGGAAATAGATTTAAAATTTTAACTGTATTCCACAGAGAGTCCCATTTGTTTAGATGAATAGAATAACCAAAGTTTTCTGCCCATCTTATCATATTGTCTTTGACCAGTGTATCAATCATTTTTTCATTTAACAATATAGTGTAAAATTTACTAAGCAGTTTAGAGTCACCAGAGGAAAGTATTTTATCAAGTGGAGTATCAGTAGGCGTGAATCCCCCCTCTTTGGTGAGGTCTTTGAAGTGTGAATGTATTTGTTGATACTTCCACCAGTCTAAATTATATCCTTCTGATATTAATTTCCCCAATGATTTCAATGAGAGGTCATCGTTCAGAAGGTGTCTATAAGTTGCATTCGAGGTTTCACTTATATGGGGACTATAAATCGCTCCTAGCGGAGATAGCCACAGTGGTGCTTTAGGGTAAATTGTTTTTAATCGATCACCATATTCTAACTAGGGCGTTCCTTATCCAATGTTTTTTTGAAGAGAGTAGGTAAGTTACCTTTGTACCACAAATAATAATGCCAGCCCTTGTCTAGGCCATAACTCTCAAGCTGCAAAATTCTTTTGTTTGTCATCAAAATCCAATCTTTAATCCAGGTCATGGCAGCAGCCTTATAATATAATACTAAATTAGGAAGGGCAAAGCCACCAGTTTTGGTTCTGTACTGTAGATAGACATTTTTAATCCTTGCTTTTTTCTTTTGCCTATGAATATACGTATACTTTTTCCAGATCTGTAATGATCTTAAAATTAGGTAGTATAGGCAAGGATTGAAATAAGAAAAGCAGTTTGGGTAGAACATTCATTTTAACTGCAGCAATTCGGCCCATTAAGGATAATTGGAGTCTTGACCAGGTTTCGAGGTCAGCTTTGATTGTTTTTTAACATTAACATAATTATCTTTAAGTAAAGAGTTACAGCGGTTAGATACAGTAATACCCAGATATTTTACCTTACTGGCATGTTGGAAACCCGATTGATTTACCAGTTTTTCAATCATAGATGAGGTCATATTTTTGGTAAGCAACAATGTTTTTTCTCTGTTTACCTTTAGTCCAGAAATTTTAGAGTATGCCTCCAAAGTCTTCAAGAGTTCTAAAGAGGAGGTCTGGGGGTTCTCCATAATTACCAACAAATCATCTGCAAAAGCTTGTACCTTGTAAACTTCTCCTTTACTCTGTAGGCCTTGAATACCAGGGGTTTTTCTTATAACATGAAGGAGTACCTCCAGAGTTAATATAAACAAGAGGGGAGAGAGGGGGCATCATTGCCTGGTACCTTTGTATATATTGACTGTGTCTGTGAGGTGGCCATTGACTGTAATCCTGGTGTTTTGGGTGGAATAAATTTGTTCAATTGCTTGTAGCATTCTATGGCCACATTGTAGATAATCTAACTGAGTTTTAATTAGAGTCCAAGATATGTTATCAAAAGCTTTCTCAGCATCAATGAAAGCGAAAGCTACTTGCTTCTCGGGGTGAGATTCGTAGTATTCCAACACATTGAGGAAAGTTCTGATGTTAGATTGTAGATGCCTTTTCGGAAGAAAGCCAGACTGATCATGCGATATCAAAGGGGGTAAGATCGACCGCCATCTATTAGCCAAAATAGTTGCAAAGATTTTATAATCCACATTTAGAAGGGCAATTGGCCTGTAGTTCTGTATCAAGTCTTTTGGTTTCCCTTCTTTGGGAATCAGTGTCGTATGTGATAATTTCCAAGAGTCTGGTATATCTTCGCCTTCTAAAATGGATGTAAAAAGATTTTTCATATTCCCAGAGACTATCTCCGAGAATTTTTTGTAGAATTGAGCCGGTATTGAATCGGGACCAGGAGCCCTGTTTATTTTTTGGTGATTGATAGCCTCTGTTATTTCCATCATTGTGATAGGAGCGTTCGTCTGGGCTCTCTGTTCTTCAGTAAGTTTTGGGAAATTGGCTTGTTCAAGATAATGAAGGATGGCATCTTGGTCGATCGTCTCCGGCTTGAATAGGTTCTGGTAGTATGCCTCTATAATTTTTGGATTTGTTTCTGCGCTGTCTGATTTTCCCCAGTTTTATCTTTGAGTGATGATATGAGTTTTTGAGATTGTACCTTTTTTTACCTGTAGGCTAACCATCTGCCTGGTTTGTTTGCATTTTCCACAAAATTCAGTTTGGCCAACTTGATTTTGTGAGCTATATCTGCCGTCAGAATCAGATTTAGTTCATGCCTACAAGAAGCCAAGTCTTTGTCCAGTTGCTCATTGTGGGGATCATGAATTAGATCCATTTCAAGCTTTTTCATCGTATTGAGAATTGATTCAAATTGCTTTTTCCTCTCTTTGTTCCGTCTTGCCATATATTGAATGACAAAACCTCTAAAATAAGGCTTAGAGGCATCCCACACAGTTTTCAGTGGTGTACCCTTGTTCAGGTTCATTTCAAAATATAGGTTCAAGTCTTTGGCTGCCTCTAAGATAAATTCTTTATCCGTCCACAGAGCTGAGTTAATTTTCCAGTGTCTGGGCTTACCCGAAGATTTCAGTGTCCATAGATGGCATTGTGGTCAGATATTGTTCGGGGCAAAGTTTCTATATCCCTTGTATTTAGGAGAAGATCGGGTGTACCCCAGCACATATCTATACGGGAGAAAGAGGCATATTGTCTTGAATGAAAGGTGAAACCATCTTTTAGTGGATTTTTCCTTCTCCAAATATCTTGAAGTTCTAAAATGTTGGACATGTCCAGAAATGATTTAGGCAGTATGGAAGATGAAGTCATGGATTTTTTCCTTTTGGATGTTTTCCTATCTACAGATGGAGTATGAACAGCATTGAAATCTCCCAATATTATTAACTGATGGTTTTCGTATTGCAGCAGTTTCTTGGCCAATTCTTCGAAGAAGGTTTGTCTTCCATGGTTATCATTGGGGGTGTATATACCAACAATAATTGTTTCTTTAGATTGAATATTTGCCTGGACAAGGATCCATCTACCTGCTTCATCTTTTTCCAAAAGGGTTGGGAAGAGCTCGGGTTTAATATATAGTGCCACTCCATTTTGCTTCTTTACTTTGTTCGATGTGGAAAATAAATTCCCCAATTTATTTTGGATTAAATATTGTTCATGCTTTCTCAAAATATGGGTTTCCTGTAAACAGATGATTGAACATTGTTGTTTTTGGAGGAGGTTGAAGGTCTTCCGACGCTTCTGTGGGGTGTTCAATCCATTGATATTCCATGTTAGGATTTTCTGGGCCATCTTATTTTACTTCCAATGATATTTCTTTTTCCCCGATTTCAGCCTGAGATAATGTTTCGGCCTGGCACCTCCCACTGCGCCATGAGAATCTTGATCCTGCTTTGAGATCGCTTGTTTGGGGGTCTGATTTTCTCGTCTGTCGTCTTTGGTGGTGGTTTGAGTATCGCTCGTATCCTCGCCTTCGGAGGAAGATGGTGAAGAGGAGGAGGGAGAGTAGCCCAACTTCCGTGCGTTTTTTTTTGGCAAAGTTTCTAGCTTTCTGGTGTGATTCAATTTTCTGTAATTTCCCTTCCCATTGGAAAGAGAGACCTTGAGGGTAGAGCCATTTGTATCTTATGTCATGTTTGAGCAGAAGTTTAGTAAGAAATGAATATTCCTTTCGCAGTTGACGGACATCCCAAGGGACGTCTTTCAGTATTGTCACTTTGGATTTATTAATTTCCACCTCTTTGTCTCAGATAACCTTGAGGATGCAATCTCGGGTGTATCTTCTGACTAGTTTGACTATTACCTCCGGAGGTAGTTTGTTTCTTCTGGTATAAGCTGTAGGTTGACGGTAGATCACGTCCACCTCACGAAGGAATTCTTCAACGGGTGCCTCAAGTAAAGTGGCCAGGCTTTCTCCAACTATAGTATAGAGGTTTTCATCTTTATCAGCAATGAGGTTTTGGATCCTTAAAATTTTGGAGGAGGCTTCGATTTCCTGCGTGAGGGCCAGTCTGCTTGTCGATTCCATTGTGGCTTCAATTTCTTCTAGGCGGAAGTCGGTTACGTTCATGTTATCTTCCAAGGCTTGTAGATGTCCACCAAAGGCTTCTAGTTTAATATCCACATTCGAAAAGCCCTCTTTCATTTCCGCTCTTAAATTAGAGAACCCGATGCTTTGGTCTGATACCAGCTTGGCCTGGGTTAAGTTCAATTGATTAAGTGCATCTAGGATTTGGCTTTGGCTTGTTTGCTGAGACATAGTCGTTGGATGTGCCAGAGATGTAGAAGCAGACTTTTTTTGTATGGGTGGAGTTCTGCTCATTGCTAGAGATTTACAATACAGCGTATTATATTTACTATATTGTGGAAGTGAAGAGATCGATTGCCTCTTCTCAGAGATATTACAAAGTCTCAGTTGGCTTGCTACTTTCAAGAGATGTATGTATAGTTGCATACATAGAAAAGTCCAGTAGATGGCGAATTGTACCCACTTTTAAGACCAACAGAGTCCGAAAACCCTATCAGGGGTAAAATGGATGTTTTAGGGTTAATCTGCCTTTGACAAAGAGAAAGTGAAAACTTCAGCCCTTTCCGAGAGGCAGATAATAGCGATTAGGCTGAAGAAGTAGTTAGGAGAAAGCAGATTTCTTTGCGGTAAGTTTGCTTGATTTATATTTTTGAGAGGGCTGTTAGGTGGAGGGAAGCCACTCACGTTTGTGGAGGAGTAAACGCAGCTCAATTTCCATCCGGATCTTCCAGAGTCTCAGCCGCACGGGAATTCCCATGGATTACAACCCCTCTTGAGGAGGGGGAACCGCACCTGGGTGCCCCGGATCGGTTCTGGGATATCTTCTGCTCCCAGCGGGTGGTCTTGGAGTGGAAAACACCCTCTAGGGACTTGGAATACACTCGACGCTAGCCGGGCTGTGTTCAGCTAACGTCTATGCAGGTCGCCGCCATCTTGTCTCTAGTACTGACTGAGTCACACAGCACAGCACCAAGAACCACACATGGGACTTTCTGACAGGAGTATGCATTTATGCACACAACAAGTACATTTTCCTTCTTAGTGAGCCACAGTGTCTTGTAGCCCAGAGGAAAGAGTGACAGAGGCCACATGGGGCCTGACTCTGAGACCACAGGGCCTGAGTAGGGGAGGATCATTGCCAGCACCAGCACGAGTACCCGAAGGAGCTAGTGCACTGGCCTGAGTACGGGCTGCCAAAAGGCCAGCAAGGCGGCGTGCTGCCTCTTCAAAGCTGTGTGCAACTACAAACAGTTTTCTGCAATTCTTAGTGAGTCACAGACAGTGTTTTGCAGCCCAGAGGAAAGAGTGGCGGAGGCCACATGGGGCCTGAATCTGAGGCCTGAGTCCAGCCTGAAAAAAGGACTGCAAGCCACAGGGTCTTCCTTCACAGCTGTGTGCTGGTTCTCTGGTAAAATCCCATCCCAGGCACGTTCCCTTCTCAGTGAGTCAGTGCTTTGCACTGCCAATGGAACCGACAAGTAGCCCTTCCTCCACAGACTCGCAGTCAGTGAAACAGACTACTAGTATCCACCAACAAGGACCAGGGATGGAACTTCCTGACAAACTCTTTTATTACATATACGTAATTACGTACGTAACACGTACGCATACGCAAGTATGCTTCCCTTCTTAGTGAGCCACAGTTGGCAGCCCAGTGGAAAGAGCACAATGTCCTCCTTAGTGAGTCACAGTGTTTGGCACAGCAGCTCAGAGTGAATAGCAGCGGAGGCTGACAAAACTCCCACACAGCGGCAACATTTCCTGCAGAAAGGCCTGCCTCTTCCCACTCTCAGAAGCGGAGCTGTCTTTTCCTTTCCACAGGCCTTCCCCGTTCTTCCTCCCTGAAGAACCATGGCCTGCTGCTGACACTGTCCCACTCCCAGACAGTCAGGCAGAATACCAGGGTGCTTTCGCATGAGGTGGCTGCGCAAGCCACTTGAGGAGAGCAAGGCAAGGCAGAGTTCTGCCTAATCAACACAGGCCCAGCCCACGGCTGTTTTCTAGCACACAAGCACAATGTCCTCCTTAGTGAGTCACAGTGTTTGGCAGCTCAGAGTGAAGAAGCGGAGGCCAGAAGGCCTGACTAGAGGAGGTGGAGGGAGAAGCACCTAGTTAGGAATCTCCCCTCCTCCCAAGGGATTTCCCAATCTGGATTGTGTGAAGAACCAGGATGACAGATCCCCCCAATTCTAAACAAAATAGTTGATGTCATGACTGCACCTTACAGTTGGTCAAGTGATTTTCTGCCTAGAGGCGGGGGCAGCCGGGGTTGCTGCATGGGCAAGTTGAGGGGAGTGGCCAACAGGGCGCATGTCGGCTCGGAGGCTGAACTTGAAGCACTGAACCGTGCTGTTAGGCTGAAGGAGAAGCACCTGGAAGGCCTCCTCTAAGCCGGGAGTGCCGGGAGAATGACAGGCAGGCAGGGAGAAGACACAGAGCTTGAGTGAGTCTGAGTCTTAGACCACCCAGGCTGCCAAAAGGATAGCAAGCCAGAATCTGAGTCTGACTCTTCCTTCCCAGCTGTGTGCTGGTAGACTTGCTAACTGCCGGCAATCTACTACCATGCCCTTCGTAGTGAATCACAGTTTCCACAACTCCAAGAGCCAAGCCTGGAACTTTCGGGCAAATCTTCTATTTGAATTGTAAATGGTGACAGAGTGCCACCAGCACGCAAGTACAATTCCCTTCTTAGTGAGCCAGTGTCTTGCAGCCCAGAGGAAAGAGTGGCAGGGGCCACATAGCCTGAGTCTGAGGCCACAGGGCCTGAGCAGGGGACGGTCATTGCCAGCTTTAGTTTGCCAAGGAGCTAGCTGACTGGCCTGAGTACGCCAGTAAGATGTCCTTCTTAGTGGGTCACAGTGTCGTGCAGCCCAGAGGACAGAGTGGCGGAGACCCAAAGGCCTGAGTCTTGATGCTGCCAAAAGGACAGCAAGGAAGAGTTCTGTCTGACTCTTCCTTCCCATGTGCTGTTACGATGGCAAGTTGCAAACTGCCAATAGGCAAGGGCAATGCCCTTCTTAATGAGTCACACCGACTCACAGATCCACCATGAACCCACCCTGGAAGTTCCTCCTGACAGGCTCTTCTATTTCTAAGAAACGGACAACACACGGTTATTGTGCAGTACAGTATACACACAGTACACGCAAGTACATTCCACTCCAGTCCTTCTTAGTGAGTCACAGTGTTCTGCAGCCCAGAGGACAGAGTGGCGGAGGCCATAGCATCCCCCTTACCTAACCCTAACCCCCTTCCCAGTATTCCTGATTGAGTTCCCCTCTCGGGTGATCATTCACCACCACCACCTCTAAAGGAGACCAGACCACAAACACAGAGTCCTTCTTAGTGGGTCACAGCCCAGCCCAGAGGACAAAGTAGGGGAGGCCAGAAGGCCAGTCTAGAGGAGTTGAATGAGAAGCAGCTGGAAGGCATGCTCAAAGCTGGGAGTCTGACAGGAAGGCAGGTTGGCCGAGGGGCGGGCAGGCAGGCAGGGACGCAGGCAGTCCGGTTTACAGGTATGTAGGCTAGGCAGGCTTGCAGGATACCAGCCACCCAGGCTAGGGATTGGGAAGGCACAAAGCCAAAGTGCCAGAAGGAAGGATTGTTTCTGCCTTGGGAGACAGAGTTTCTATCGCCAGATTCGCCACCCCAGGAGACCGGGTTTTGTCAACCAAGGAGAAAGAGTGGAAGCAGGAGATCTGGGCTATTTCTTTAAGGCTGTAAGGAAGGAGGACTAGGAGAGCTAGCCCCCTGCTACTCAGTCTTTGAGGTAGGATGTTGTAAAGTGCTTCCTGACCACTTTGTAAGCAGATTGGCACCTAAACCCCAGGGAAGGGAGGGAAGCACCAAGGAAGGCAGGTTTTAGGGTCTCACTCAGACCAGCCATGGCCAACGGGGAAACATTGGGCCAACACAGACCCTTCCAAATGACACTTTGAGTGGTCCTTGCTGGTTTGGACCCAGGCAAGGGCTGCAAAAATTGGGCCAATACAGACCCCTCCAAATGACACTTTGAGAATGGTCCTTGCTGGTTTGGACCCAGGCAAGGGCTGCAGAAATTGGGCCAATACAGACCCTTCCAATTGTGTGTGTGTGAATACAGTCAGTCAGGCAGGCAGGCAGGCATTTAGGCACTAGGCAGGTAGTCACAGGGCCAGCCAGGCAGGTAGCCTTGTAGGCAGGCAGGCAGGCTTGTAGGCAGACAGGCAGGCGGACCGGCATAAATGTTGCCCTGGTAGTTGATGTTAGGGCAAGGGAGGGCCGTTTAAGGAACCCATGGCAGAATGACTTGGGACTTAGGTCTTGGAGTGTTGGGGTAATCCCAAGGTGGAAAGGTTGAAGCAGATGAAAGTCAACCTTTCCACAGTCTCCGGGTCCAGGCGAGAGCGGCGCAGCCTCAGGACATCTCCCATGTGGGAGAAGACACGCTCACTCTGGACACTGGTGGGTGGGATGGACAAGAGGTCCAACGCCAGAGTCGAAAGAGCAGGCCAGAGGTCTGCCTTTCTGGCCCAGTAGTGGAGTGGGTCCAAGGTGAGGGGTTGGAGGGGCTCACCATGGTCAGAGTGGGGTCCAGTTCTTCTTCCTCCCTTGCCTCCACTGAGGAGGAGACTACCATGGCTAGGGCAGAGGCCAGGTAGTTGGCTGCTGGCATGGAACCTGGCCTCTGGGTGTATACTCCTGGAGTACAGAAGGATGAGGATCCTTGCGAGGATCCCTCTTCTGCATCGCTCTGGCTTCCGTGCGCGCTCGGAAACATCTGGCCCTGATTGGAGAGAGCCCTGACTTGACGGCATAGCTCCGTCTTCCAGGAGTTCAGGTCGGCAGCGCTGCCCGCCAGGGAACCCTTGATGCGAGGGTCGCACAGGCATGCCATCTGGTACACCTTTTCCCTCCTTAGTGGGCCAAGGCGGGTATCCACGCCAGTCAGCAGCCTGTCTGCCAAGGCCCTGCTCTTTGGGAGAAGAGTGCCTTCTTCCCGGATACTGGCCTCTAGGTGTTGGCGAAGGGCATTGAGCAGGGGGAGTACGTGGCCCAGGCTGGCGTTGTAGCTGCTGAGGACGTGGGTGGTCTCCTCAAATGCCTGCAGGATATCCACCATCTGGGAGAGGGCGAGCCACTCGGTAGCACCAATGTCCATCTCCCTCCCCTCATGCAGGACTGGGGTGGTTGACATGATGTATTCCACCACTTCCTTCTGCTCCACCAGGTGCTTGACCATTTCGTAGGTGGAGTTCCACCGGGTGGTCATGTCCTGGATCAGGACGTGCTCTGGTCAGCCCGTCTCCGCCTGCCTATCACGCATCATCCTGGATGCCTTGACGCTGCGAGAGAAGTGCCCGATGATTTTCCGGCACTTGTCCAGCAAGGCCTTGGTCTCCAGGGTCCCCTCACCCCAGGAGTCCTTCGGTGCTCCCACCCCAATGGCATTGACCACCACCAGATGCAGTTTGTGTGCTGCGCACACGGTGCCCTGCAACCCTGCCCTTTCAACCATGTCGGTCATGTTACGGCCCACGTCAGTAACCATGAATCCGCAATTGACCTGCCCCTCAGTCAATCCCCACTCTCACATTGCTGTCTTGAGGACCTCTGAAATGTTGAACCCTGTGGCGTTGTCCTCCATGCTTTGTGCCTGGAGAAGCACGGCCCTATACCCTCTTGGGGTGCTGCCTTGTGGCTCCCCCTGCAGCTGTTCTTGGGATGTCCTGGGCTCCAGGACCTCCTTGGGTTGCCACCAATGAGCCATCAGAAAGAGGTATCCATGGTGCCCACCGGTCCAGAGGTCGGAAGTGAAGTGGATCTTCCTTCCTCTGGTAGCCTGCAGCAGGGCCCGGATCATGTCCCTGACGGACTCATAAAGGGAGGTGCGCCAGAATGGAGGCTCGTACCATGGAGCCACGTGCTTCATCAGGTGCCTGAAGCCTGATGACTCCACAAAGGAGAGGGGCAACCCGTTCATGCCCGCCATTTCACCCACCACACGAGTGGTGGTCTCCTGTGCCTTAGCCCTATTTCACTGGCTGACAAAACTCCCACACAACGGCCCCACTTCCTGCAGAGTGGCCTGCCTCTTCCCACTCTCAGCACTAGCGGAGCTGTGTTTTTCTTTCCCTAACCCTTCTTCCTCTCTCTTCCTCCCTGAGGAACCAGGGCCTGACAGGGTTCCAGTCCCAGGGTGCTCTCACATCAGGTGGCTGCGCAACCCACTTGAGGAGAGGTGTTTGGGGTCATTCCCGCTGCGCACTACCACCCTGCATATCTTGCACACCGCCATCCTTGTGTCTTGCGGGCTGTTCTCAAAATGCTCCCAGAGACAGCCGCGTGGCTTAGTGAAAGTACTGGCCCCTCTGGTATTGCCTGCTGCCGCTGCTGTGGTGGTGGTGTGCCCTGTGCCCTGCGTGGAAAGTAGAGTACTACTGCTGTCACTGGTGGTACTCTGGGAGGAAGGAGGGCTGCTCCTTCCATCACTGTCTGAAGCCTGCCTTTCATCAGTTCCTGTCATCAGGTCCTCAGAATCTGGAACCTCTACATTCAAAGTGCCCGTTTCTGATTCTGATGCCATTTCCAACTCCGAGTCCTCGTTTTCTTCCTGATAAAGGAGGTCGGAGTCAAGTATCGCTGAAGGGATTTTTATTGCCTCATCCATGCTTCCCTCAGTGACAGAGGATGGTACGGTACTGGTTGTGGAGCTGCTTGGTGAGGGAGTACTATCTGCACTACTTCCTGTGCCTTCCTTCAGAAATGCGGCCCGATTTATCTTAGTGGGGGTCCCCCTCCCCTCCCCTCTGGCTGTGCCACCCCTCCTTATTTTTTTCATTTCTCAAAGTATTAGAAATAATGGCTCTGTGTTCTACAGTAGGACAAGTGAGCAAAGTAAACTTGCGCTGGCACCCACCAAGGGTGTGCCTTGTAACTTGCTGTAATAAATAAATGAATGAGCAAGCACACTACACTGCTACAGGAGTAGGACTGTGTTGTACACTGTGAGCAAAGTAAACTTGCGCTGGCACCCACCAAGGGTGTGCCTTGTAACTTGTTGTAAATAAATGAACGAGCAAGCACACACTACAGGACTGCTGTGTTGGAGTAGGACTGTGTTGTAACTGTTATAAAAATGAAAGCACACTAGTACAGGAGTAGGACTGTGTTGTACACTGTGAGCAAAGCACCCTTGTAACTTGTTGTAAATAAATGAACAAGCAAGCACACACTAGTACAGGAGTAGGGGCTGTGCCTTGTGTAACTTGTTGTAAATAAATGAACGAGCAAGCACACTACTAGTAGGATGTGCACACCTGGTGCCTGGCACAGTGTGTTGTACAGCAGTAATATGAAGGAAAAGTAAACAAAAGTAACTGAAGCTGGAACCCCAAGTCTGTTAGAAAGGCAGATCTCAGACTCAGAGGGCAATGCACATGCAAAAGATGTGGGTTGTAAATTAATGTATTGCACAATGATAAACAAACAAAGTAAACAGTGTTGGAGTAGGATGGATGGAACCCCAAGTCTGTTAATAAGGTGGCTGTCTGATATCAGAATGGGCCTGTGTTGTTTAACTGCAGTGTCCTCACAAAAAGTTTAGCAAACAATGTCAGTAAAAGTAAAGTACACAATATTGTAATGTATTTCTAAAATGTAAAATATTATTCTCCCTCAGATGTGCCCTTGGCTTGCCAATGCCAACAAATGTGTTTGAGTACACTGGTTGGGGAAATCTAAAATATACTAGGCTAGTATATTTTTAAAATAAATCCACACCTCGCCTCCCAAAAACCTCCTCTTTGAACTTGAAGCACTAAATGAAATAAATCCTCTCTCTCACACAAAAAGGAGAGGAGAGATTAAAGAAAACTGCTAGGCTTGCTATTCCCAGAACCCACAGCACTGTGCTGGAGGCAGGGTAAAGGAACTTGTTGCCAGCCACCAAGCAAATGAAAATGAACTTTTGAAAATAGAAAATAAATGGTAGTATATTCAATATATTTTTAAAATAAATCCACACCTCGCCTCCAAAAAAACCTCCCCTTTGAACTTGAAGCAGTGGCACTAAATGAAATAAATCCTCTCTCTCTCACAAAAAGGAGAGGAGAGAATAAAGAAAACTGCTAGCAATGAAATGAAAATGAACTTTGTAAAATAGAAAATAAGTATGGTAGAATGGTAGTATATTCAATATATATTTTTAAAATAAATCCACACCTTCCCCCTCAGTCAAACCTAAACAAATATCAGAAAAAAAATCCTCCAGACAAACTGCAAGAGCATAAAGGAAATAAACTGTGTTTGCGTTGCTATTCCCCACAGCAGACAGGGAATGAAATATTTCCTAAAAATTCAATTGAATCAATTATTCCCTCCCTGCCTGCCTAACTGAAATGTGAAATCTAAAGGCTCCGCGAAATCGAAACTAGTTTAGCACAGCAGCCAGCTACAGCCCTCTCCACACCCACATCCAAACCCGGACTGTGAGTGTTCTCAGAATGCCTCGCCTTTTTTATACCCTCTGGCACATCCAGAAGTGTCAGTCAAAACCTGGCCATGCGATTGGTGGAATGGGTCCAAAATTTGCATGGTCCCATCCCATGGCCAGCCCATCATTGCACACGTGTAAAAAAATAAAAATAAAAATAAAATAAAATAAAATCAATGGAGACGTTTTGTTGCAAGAAAAACCCACTGCTGCTACTATAAAAAATCAGGCATATAAAATAGCTAATTTTCGCATGTTTCTTTGGTGCTTTGGTGGGTTTTTGGACCACGATTTAAAAAAATATTGCGGTCGCCATTTTGGATCCCCCCGCACCGCATATCAAATGGAGACGCCGCCCGCTGAGGATGCCCCCTCCCAGCCTGGTATCAGCAGCCCAGGATGGGGAGGGGGGAAGGCTGGAGTGGGGACCCCCCCAGAAACCACCCCTCTGGTAGGTGCCATCAGGCAGGCATATTTTCGCCTGCTTTTTTTGCCTGGGAATCGGTTTTTTTTTTTAGTTTTAAAACTTTTTTTCTGTGCCGCTTGGCATCGCGCGATCGCTGCGATGCCAGGAACGACAACGACAAATCAGACCCAATTTTTCTTTAGTCGGTTCAAGTTCGAGTTCTGGCAGAGTAATTGTCATTCTTCATTCCGTTACGTAACGGAAACGAGAAACAGAAACGGAAACGAGAATTTCGCCAAGTCGTGCCCATGTCTAATCACCAAGCTTAAAACTGGGGTACTTCAAGGGCCAGATGCAGGGGAGTGGTATAAGGAGACAGATATCTAGTCTCGTGCGCTCCCAGACGCATCTGGTGGGGCCACTGTGAAATACAGGAAGCTGGACTAGATGGGCCATTGGCCTGATCCAGCATGGCTCTTCTTATTTTTTTTTAATACCTTATTTTCTCCACCACTCAAACTTGTTGAAACAGCCCTGACAATTGCTTGATGTTTGGATGAGAAGTGGTTAACTCATGAAAAAGGGAATCTGATTATGAGATTTTCCTTTTTGTGGTGTTGCTGAATGGTAGGGAACAGTAGAGGATATCCTGTAGGCCATTTTAACTACTGCCATTGGTGTTATCAACATTCAGGATGCCCTTTGCTATGTAAAGCTTGGCATCCTTTTTCCTGTTAGCAATATGGGTGCTAGATTATTCATCAGTATTCGACCATTTCTCAATCTTTTGAATTGTGGGCACAGAAGCACAATATCCCACATTCCTAAACTTGAAGGGTTTTTTTTGTTGTCTGAAGAACTACTTATTATTGTTCTTAGAACAAGGGAAGGAGGGGAAGCCACAGATGAAAGAGTTCCTCATGGCTAGATTTTGACAGTATATGGATGAAAGTTGAGTAACCTATCATATAGTGTACCTAGAGTGTTCCTCCCACTTGTAAAACCCATTTTCCTCCAAGTAATACAACACTGCCCAAATCGTTTCTTTTATTCTGAAAAACTGAAATAGCTCCACTCTTGTAAATGGCCTCTAGTCACTGAACTCCTTGACATAAAAATGAGCAACTCTGTAATATCCAGAGTCATGTCATCCCTTAGGGTTGTTTTTACCTTCCTACACTTATCTACAAATACATTCAGACAACTGAGATCAAAATGCTGTTTTAGTATCAGGGTGTAAAAAGTAAAGTTTGGCACTCTTTGGTGTAAACATAACATGTAAGAGTAAAATGTGCAAAGTAAAAACAAAATGTGCTGTTTATATACAAACCATGGGTTGCTTTACAATTTACTTATTTGGGCTACAAATTGTCCCCTCCCCCTAAAGCGGGTCCTCATTTTACTGACCTCAGAATGATGGAAGGCTGAATCAACCTTGATCCAGTCAGTGGAATCTCCTATGATCAAACACAGGCTATGAGCAGTTAAAATGTTTTAGTGGTAAGGATTCAAAAACTACTTTTTAACAATTTGGATGTATCAGCTGTAAGGGTTCTGTCCTATTTATCAAAACTCTTCCTTTGCATTTGTTCCCCCCTGCTCTAGTTTCCATAGGCACATTCATTATCCTTTCCTTCAAAATCAGTATTTTAATTTAGTTTATTTTCACAGAAATCTATAAGTATTAAGTGACTGGCATTTTTTCCAAAGCTCCTTTGATGTGGTTGAGACTGTGTTGAAAACAGTTGGAATTACTTCACAGTGAAGAGGTCTAGGATTAATGTTGTTTGTTACTCATAATAATTCTGTCCTTTCCTTCAGGTGTTGTAAATTTTCTGCTATCATTTTGGAACCTGGAAAGTAGTTTCTCTGACTGGACTCATCAGCATCCTCAGGCCTTATTAAAAGAAATGTGAGCAGAAGTGGAGCCAGTTCTGCTGCGTCCACCCTCCCTTTTTTATTATAAGAATTTACAGTTCTCTAGAACATGCTGTGCTGTTATAAATAAACCAACACTGTGTGTGACTCATGTTGGAGGACAATAAAAATCTGCATCAGACTCTGAAAGTCACCTTCCTTGAGCATTAAGTTACCATTTCAATTTTTATTTTGGGTGAATTGTTACAGCCAGAGACTTTGTCATTCTATATCCTTCTCTTCCTGTTCCTTCTTTGTGAATTCCCAATGTACTGCCAACAAACACACACAGAGAGAGAGCTTAAATGGAGACTAATGATTCTTCATGTACTTCTGGCCAACTGAATTCCCAGACATTTTAATTTCCTCATGACTGCTACTGCTGCTGAAGTTTTGCTGCCTAGGCTGTGAAAAACTCTGTTATTCTTGAAGCTCTGATATGGCAAGAAGTAGACAGAGGAAATAACCAGATATTTACTGCTTGGCTTGAGGTGTGTGACTCATATCAATAAATTATTGCTAGAGAATGTGTGTCCCTTCAGATGTTATGTCAGCAGCAGGAAATGTAGTTTAATGATGAAGTCTAATGGGAATTGCAGCCCAACAACAACTGGAAACTTTCCCCACCTTGAAAGCATAATCTTTCCAAAGTAGTAATTTTCAAATGTGGTTGTGTTAGTCTGTGCAAGCATATCAGGCAAAATCCAAAGAAATGACACAAAACAAACAAAAGGAAAAACATGTGGCACATTCAAGACTATTGTATAGTCTTGTCTATTTCTTTGGTCATGTGGCAACAGATTAAAATGTTGAATGAAATACCAGTGTCAGAGAACCACAGTGGCTGCCCTGAACAGACTGGAAGGGTGTCTCAACTTGGGAACATTAATCAACTCTGAAAAAGCCTAGAGCAGGCATGCCCAAACTTTGGCCCTCCAGATGTTTTGGACCACAACTCCCACAGTCCTTTGCCATTGGAAATACAGGCTTGGAATTCTGGGTGTTGTGGTCCAAAACATCAGGAGGGCCGAAGTTTGGGTAAGCCTGGCCTAGAGTGTAAGCTTACAGATTTTAAGGGGATATTGCACTTTTTGCTGGCTAAAGTAAGAGTGTCTGGATGCATGTTTCTCTATGCTCCCATCCTAGAGGACTCTCAGGGTCGCAACTGCTGAGGCTAGGCTCAAGCTGCTAACCTTCTCTGTGTTGAATGAAAGGGTGAGATACCCAGCTCTTGTAATGAATATTGAATGACTGTGGTTTAGGTCTAATGGCGGGCTTGTATTTTTGCCCTCCTTGAAAGGGATGCCTTCCATAAAGGTATTAATGGATGCTACTATATCAGCTCAAAAAGGCCCAGGAGAGGAAGCTCCTATAACAACATTACAATACATATTGCAGTTTTGGGACAAAGTAGGGCATGGTGGCAAGAAAAATAAAATATTGTACTGAAATTTAGACACAATATAAAGTCCCAGGTCTAGAACAATTGGATGTGAATGGAATGTTGTGGAGAAATAGAATTCAGACCCGGATCAAATGGTTTAATACTGCAGGGAAGTATGAGGAAGAAAACTGTATGAACATCTTTAAAAATGCAGTTGATGGGTTCTCTGGGCCCATCCCTTCTGTAACTGTGGGTGCTTGCTCTATTGCAGGCTTACCCAAACTTCGGTCCTCCTGATGTTTTGGACCACAACTCCCAGAATTCCAAGCCTGTATTTCCAATGGCAAAGGACTGTGGGAGTTGTGGTCCAAAACATCTGGAGGGCCGAAGTTTGGGCATGCCTGCTCTATTGTAACCCTGAAGGATTTCCCGTGACCAGCCTTTGTCCACCCAGCCTGGAAATAAGAGACGAGACACATTTGTGGGATTTAAAATAGGGCCACAATTTTATTGATCCTGATTCCTACTATTGAACTATATAAATACTATTCCTACTATATTTCCAAGGGGACCTACAAGTGCAAGTGGCTCTGACTTTGTAAGGTTATCATGACAGGGCAGCCCTCGTAAATCATTTTGGGCCAGGATCATAAATCATCCAGATCTGTCCCATGTAATAAACCTGTATACCCGCAAAAGTGGTCAAGGGCTGCCAATGTACTAACTATAATTTTGCCTACTTATCTCCTGAGGTGGCATAGCCACTTGTACTGACCACTGGGAAACAAAGAGGCTGGACCCCTCTGTGCAGAACCTTAAGCAGGGTCTCTGTCCACTGGTCACATGACCCATAATCAGACCCATTCATGGGTCAACCTAGCTGTAGGTGGTTATCCCTGACTGTCAGCCCCCTCTCAATGGGCCACGTCACGGGTGGCTGGACAATTGAGCCCCCTCTGACATGGGGTCTGTAGGAGCTGCCTGAGTCATTGCTAACCAGAATGCAAAATGTTCCTCCTGGTCCCCCTCTATAACCAGTTCCATCTCCACTTCTCATTGCCACCATGTATCCCTTGGTAGTCCAGATACTTGTTGGCAACCCTGCTAGTGCTACTCACTCTGTTTATATCTATCAGCATTGGAGCCCTTTGGATCTCCTGTCCTTTAGGGGAAAGAAGGGGCTTTTCCCACCCAACCTGCAGGATTTGGTGGCCTTTTTAAAGGAGATTTCCCAAGCCCATGAGCTGACTTGGAATGGCATCATGACTATGTTCCCTCTTGTCTTCAGTGAGGTAGAGATTTATGAGTCCCATGCAAGTGTTGTTGTTCAGTCGTTCAGTCGTGTCAGACTCTTCGTGACCCCATGGACCAGAGCTCGCCAGGCCTTCCTATCCTCCACTGCCTCCCGGAGTTTTGTCAAATTCATTTTGGTTGCATCAATGACACCGTCCAACCATCTCATTCTCTGTCGTCCTCTTTTCCTTTTGCCTTCGATTTTTCCCAGCATCAGGGCCTTTTCCAGGGAGTCCTCTTTTCTCATGAGGTGGCCAAAGTACTGGAGCCTCAGCTTCAAAATCTGTCCTTCCAGTGAACATTCGGGGTTGATTTCTTTCAGAATGGATAGGTTTGATCTCCTTGCAGTCCAGGGGACTCTCAAGACTCTCCTCCAGCACCACAGCTCAAAAGCATCAATTGTGCGGCGATCAGCCTTCTTTATAGTCCAGCTCTCACTTCCATACATCACTACTGGAAAAACCATAGCTTTAACCATCCTTAGTTGACCTTAACTGACCTTAGTTGGCAAAGTGATGTCTCTGCTCTTTAGGATGCTATCTAGGTTTGCCATTGCTTTCCTCCCAAGAAGCAGGCGTCTTTTTATTTCGTTGCTGCAGTTGCCATCTGCAGTGATCAAGGAGCCCAAGAAAATAAACTCTCTCATTGCCTCCATTTCTTCCCCTTCTGTTTGCCAGGAGGTGATGGGACCAGTGGCCATGATCTTAGTTTTTTTGATGTTGAGCTTCAGCCCATTTTTTTCACTCTCCTCTTTCACCCTCATTAAGAGGTTCTTTAATTATTCCTCACTCTCTGCTATTAGAGTAGTATCATCTGCGTATCTGAGGTTGTTGATATTTCTTCCGGCAATCTTAATTCCAGCTTGTGATTCATCCAGACCGGCCTTTCTCATGATGTACTCTGCATATAAGTTAAGTAGGCAAGGTGACAGTATACAGCCTTGTTGTACTCCTTTCCCAATTCTAAACCAGTCAGTTGTTCCATATCCAGTTCTGACGGTTGCTGCTTGTCCCACATATAGATTTCTTAGGAGACAGATAAGGTGGTCAGGCACTCCCATTCCTTTAAGGACTTGCCATAGTTTGTTGTGGTCTACACAGTCGAAGGCTTTGGCATAGTCAATGAAGCAGAAGTAGATGTTTTTCTGGAACTCTCTGGCTTTCTCCATAATCCAGCGCATGTTGGCGATTTGATCTCTAGTTCCTCTGCCCCTTCGAAATCCAGCTTGTAGTTCTGGAAGTTCTCTTTCCACATATTGCTGAAGCCTGCCTTGTAGAATTTTGAGCATAACCTTGCTAGCATGTGAAATGAGTGCAATTGTGCAATAGTTGGAACATTCTTTGGCGTTTCCTTCCAAATTTGCTGGCATATCGATGGTGTGTTCTGGGGTGGAATGCCTCCATCTATCTGTGGGTCAGCGAGATAAGTTTGGCATTGTGCTGGTGTACATGCTCCCGCAACCCAGCACAATCCCTATCGCAGCATCTCTTCTGTTGAGGTCACCTCAACTTGCATCCTCTTTTCAAATCCATGATTTTTATCTCAATGTTTTATGCCCCACCCATAGAGCTGGCCACACCCTAGACCTGGTCTTTTCCTCCACGTTTCACATTTTGCCCCTGCCCGTGTCATTGGACCACTACCTGCTAAAATTTTCCCTGTCGATCGCCCCCTCACCCCGCGGGAGCGCCTTCTTACACCTGGGCCCGCCCCGTTCCTGGACCCTACAAGGTTTATGGAGGCCTTCGGGAGCTCTCTGGCAGTCTGGCGGACGATCCGGTTGATGCCCTGGTGGAAAGGTGGCATGTTGGTGTCGCCGGGCGAGGGATCGCCCCTAAGCATCTCCTGACTGTCACTCCCGTGGTTCACGGAGGTGTTGCGGTCGATGAAGCAAGGATGTCTGGAGGTCATATGGAGCTCCAGGTCAGCAGGGCTGCCCTTATGACTGGCTATCTTGGCGGTTATCAGGGACATTATGCCTCCCTGAGAATTGGGAGGCCTCGAGATCTTTCCGGGTGGTTCGGGACCTCTCTGATATAATTTTCCCATTTTAGATCCAAAATATTTGCCCCCATTCTCTAGTCCATCCTTTGGGTCTTCCAGTTCACCCCTCCGTTCTCCCCTCCTGGATGAGTTTGGGCTCGTCTCTTTAGCGGAGGCCTTCAGTTATGGTCCCTACCATTTTTGGCTCTTAAAATCTGCCGAGGGGAACATGTCCAGTGGTTTTTTTCCATCACCACGGCCTCCTATCCATCTTTGAAACCTGGAAATGCCCCTTTCCAATATCTCCAATTTTGGCTGCTGTCCGGCTTCATACCTGAGACAGACCCCTTCCAGTCTGGTTTTTCCTTTTCTGCAGGATGACCTCCTCAGGGAGGCTTCCTCCCTGTTCCTCCTTGATCTCTCAGCAGCCTTTGATTTCTTTGCCCGGCTGCTGAGGCTGTGGTCAGGCCTTGGCACTCAGAGGGTACAGCTGGGGGATGTCTTGTCGGCTCCTTGGACTCTCCCTTGTGGGGTGCCCCAGGGGTTCTCCCCGCAATGTTTATTCTTTCAGGAGATATGTCTGTCATTCAATTTTCTCCTGTATCTTTCCCGTTCTGGAATGGACCAGAGATAACCCTTGCCGGAGAAGACGGAGGTTCTGTTCTTCGGGCGCCCTCGTCTCTTCCCCTCCCTAGTCTGGGGGTACCTCCTCCAGCCTACAGACAGGGCCAGGAACCTGGGCGTGGTTTGTGGAAGCCCAGGTGATGGCAGTCTCCAGGGCCGCTTTTTTCCATCTCCGGGACATCCACTTTGCTTCCCTGAGGACAGTTGGTGATTTTCAATGCCCTCTTTTGCCCTTGACCCTGGTCCGGAGGTTACAGCGGGTGCAAAATTGGTGGTGGGTGCTCGTAGATTCGAGCACATCACCCCAGTCCTGGCCTGCCTGCATTGGCTCCCGTTGTCTTCCGTCAGGTTCAATCCTGTCTTGGTTTTCAAGCCCTCCATCCGGAGCGCATCTCCCTGAGGGCATCCGGATCCAGACCCACGAGATCGCCGCAGGCACGCTTGCGAGTGGCACACCCAGAGAGGCGCGGAAAACGCGCACGCGGAACCGCGCCCTCTCTGTGGTGGGGCCCTCGCTCTGGAACCATCTGCCTCTTGAGCTGCGCCTGGAGTCCCTGCCCGCCTTTAAGAGGGCTCTGAAGACCTCTAGTGCCCTTATTAGTTAGTTTTTCTTTTCTTTCCTATCCCTAAACGTCTGCCGCCATCTTGTCCTCCGCTGCCCTTGTTGATGGCCTGCTTTTCTTTTTTAGCTTTTATCTTTTTAGCCTTTGTGTATTCATTCCCGTTGGGAAGATGGCGGGATATTTGAATAAATATCTTATGCAGCACCTTTACAGCATCCTCTTTTAAGATTTTAAAGAGTTCAATTGGAATGCCGACTGGCCTTGTAGTTTGCAATGCTTTCTAAGGCCCACTTGACTTCACTTTCCAGGATGTCTGGCTCCAGGTCAGGAATTACTCTTGGTTATCAGGGACATCCAGATCTTTCTGATATAATTCTTCTGTATATTCTTGCCATCTCTTCTTGATCTCTTCTGCTTCAGTTAGGTCCCTACCATTTTTGTCCTTTATCATATCCATCTTTGCATGAAATGCCCCTTTAATATCTCCAATTTTCTTGAACAGATCTCTGGTTTTTCCTTTTCTGCTGTTTTCAGTCTCTCCTTGCTATTCTTTGGAAGTCTGCATTCAATTTTATGTATCTTTCCCTTTCTCCCTTGCATTTTGCGTCCCTTCTCTCCTCCGCTATTTGTAGGGCCTCGTTGGACAACCACTTTGCTTTCTTGCATTTTCTTGTCTTTGGAATATTTTTCATTGCAGCCTCCTGTACAATGTTACAAGCCTCCATCCATAGTTCTTCAGGTGTTCTGTCCACCAAATCTAGTTCCTTGAATCTATTCTTCACTTCCACTGTGTATTCATATGGGATTTGACTTAGGTTATACCTGACTGGCCCAGTGATCTTCCCTACTTTCTTCAGTTTAAGTTTGAATTTTGAAATAAGAAGCTGATGATCTGAGCCACAGTCAGCACCAGGTCTTGTTTTTGCTGACTGTATAGAGCTCCTCCATCTTTGGCTGCAGAGAACATAGTCAATCTGATTCTGGTATTGTCCATCTGGTGATGTCCATGTGTAGAGTCGCCTTGAGTGTTTGCAATGACCAGCTTGTTCTCTTGACAAAACTCAATTAGCCTTTGCCCTGCTTCATTCGGAACTCCAAGGCCAAACTTGCCAGTTATTCCTTTTATCACTTGACTCCCTACTTTAGCATTCCAATCCCCTATGATGAGAAGAACATCTTTCTTTTGTGTCAGTTCTAGAAGTTTTTGTAAGTCTTCATAAAATTGTTCAATCTCAGACTCTTCAGCACTGGTAGTTGGAGCATAAACTTGGATTACTGTGATGTTCAAAGGACTGCCTTGGAATCGTACCGAGATCATTCTATCATTTTTTAGGTTTTATCCCAGCACTGCTTTTCTCACTCTATTGTTGACTATGAAGGCTACTCCATTTCTTCTATGGAAATCTTGCCCACAGTAATAGATGTGATAGTCATCTGAACTGAATTCACCCATTCCTGTCCATTTAAGTTCACTGATGCCCAGGATGTCAATGTTTATTCTTTCCATCTCACGTTTGACCACATCCAGCTTACCCTGGTTCATAGATCTCACATTCCAGGTTCCTATGCAGTATATTTCTTTGCAACATTGGACTTTCCTTTCTCTTCCAGGCACGTCTGCAGCTGAGCGTCCTTTCAGCTTTGGCCCAGCCACTTCATTAGCTCTGGAGCTACTTGTACTTGTCCTTCGCTCTTCCTCAGTAGCATGTTGGACACCTTCCGACCTGAGGGGCTCATCTTCCAGCGTCATATCTTTTAGCCTTTTGTTTCTGACCGTGGGATGTTCTTGGCAGGGATACCGGGGTGGCTTGCCAGTTCCTACCCCAGGAAGTCTTATTACAGGCCTCATTGTCACCAGTGTAATTAGCCTTACAATGATGAAAGCACAGTTCAGCCTGTTTTATTTTGTAGCCTCACTGATCAACTGGGACACAAAAGTAGAAATGTGCCCCATTTATAAGATATTCCAGACTGAGATCATTCTCAGCAAGGCTAGCAAGTGTACATATGAGAAATCAAAATCTCCTTCCTTTTGTTTTTATGCTAAATGCAGAAACCATAAAGAGAAAACACACTGTAATAGTAACAACACTGAGTTTTCTCATAGCTAAGCCTCCCGTAATTTTATTTCGGACTAAAATCTACCGTTAGAGAGGTTAAGAAGATATATTTGGAACCAGACTGCAGGCCAACTTTAAGGCTAGCCTGAATCAGTGATTCAGGAAAAGGAGACTTTATTGTATTTCCTCCGCCTACTGTTGCCTTGGTCCATCAGTCTACCTTCTGAGTAGAGATGGGCACGAAATGAACTTTTGGTTCATTTTGTTATTCATTATTCATTTTGTTGGGTAACAAAACAAATAACGAACTGCCCCCTCTAAGAAAAATGAAACAAAACGGAAAGTTACATTTCATTTGGTTCATTTTTTATTTCGGCAGTGTCTCCTACCTGGGCCTGGGGTGGTCCTGGTCCAGTCCCATAGCAGGCAGCAGGAGGGGGAAAATGCCGACTGGTCCACGCTACAGCTGGTAGATGGGCCACGTGGTCGGCAGGAAAAAAAATAAAAAAATAAAATAAAATACATTTTAAAAAATTAAAAATTATGTGATCTGGCCCGCAGCCCGCTGAACCAGCCCATGAGCACTGGACCCGACCCACGGGCTGGCATAAGAAAAAATTAAAAAATTAAAAAATTAAAGAACCTGATCGGGCTGTGGACCGCCGGAGCAGCCCGTGATCACCAGAACCGACCTGCGGGCTGCCAAACCAGTCTCTGTCCAACGGAACTAAGCCACAGGCTGCCGAACCAGCCCATGGCTGGCAGAAGAAAAAATAAAATAAATAAATAATAATTTTACAAAACCGATTGGGCCACAGGCTGCCAGACCAGCCCGCGACCACCAGAACAGGCCAGCGGGCCAGCAGGAGAAAAAACAAATAAACATAAAATGCTAACCAGCCCACACTATAGCTGGCAGGCGGCCCATGTGGTCAGCAGGAAAAAAAATAAAGAAAAGTAAAATAAAATAAAAATAAAATAAAAAATAAAAATTACCTGATCCGGCCCATGGGCCAGCAGGATTAAAATAATAATAATAATAGTAATAAAATAATAAATAAAAAACCCAACCGGTGGGGTTCCAAAAAAAAAGAAAGAAAGAAAATGAACTTGAACCAAAATGAATTAGGAAACTTTTTTTCTAAAAATTTGTTTTGTAATTAACAAACCGAACTGACCTGGAAAGCGAACAGAACTGAAACTGATTGCCATTTTTTCGGTTTGTATCCATCTCTACTTCTGAGCCATTTTCAGACAAAAATAAAAGTCTAGTTAGACTTTTTAAAAGAGTATTGGAACAGAAACAAGGAAAAAAACTCCACTATATTAAGTGTTAAAGGTTCAACTTTCATCTCAATGAGGAATTATGAAAGAAAGTGCATAGGACCCTTTTACTGAAGAGAACACACTAAATCATCCTGAAACACAGCTCTTATCTCCCTTTGACTCCTCCCTCCATGAGCAAACTGAGATCACCTTATTAACCCTAATTATTCCAAAATCAAGCTAACTAGTAACGCTCCACCAAATTCTCATTGACCTTTTCCACTAATAGAATGTTCAACCTTCCCACATTGAGTGTTCTACAGTCATTTTTTTTTCTGTCAGGGGCTGTTTTGTAGCAGTTGATATGTTGAAGCTTGTAACAACTCTGTCACCCTATCTTTCTGCAGGATTTAACATCCTTGATTGCTTTGTGGCTTATTTCCTACCTTCATTTCCTTTTGTGATACAACCTGACCAAGTTTGCCCTTTGAGGCATACATCCACTTAGCTAGTTTATAGAAAAGTTACTGTTAACACAGTAATTTTTTCTAAATAACTTCTGAAATATGCTTTAATAACTTTTGATAATAACATCTGAAATAATTCTGAAGAATACTGAAATATTTCTGATTAGAGTGGGTCATGAACCACTGGTTTGGCAGTTTGTGTCAGATCATGTCCCACATATGCAATCTTTCCCAACACCCTTTAAGTATGGGTTGTTATCTATGGCATTGCTGGTGGAGGTGTGAAGTGCTTCTGATTTGTCTGGGTGGAGATTGATGAAAGGGCAGCTTGATAAGTAGTAAACAGATTGTGTCTGAATCCCCCACCTCTGATGAGAGAAAAGTTTTCAATACACACATGAATGGCTTCCCTGACCCCCCCCCCTTAAACCACCTGTAATATGTGTACATCCTCATCTTTTAATGAGTGCCCCTTGTCCTTCAAATGGAAGAACACTGCTGGTTCTGGTCCTGTGCTGTTGGCCCTCCTGTTTTGGGCCCTCCTCCTGTTTAGTGGCTGTTTAGTTTCTCCAATGTGGAGGTCTGAACACTCCTCACTGCATTGGATCACATCTACCATATTGCCCCTCTTTTGTTTTGGTGTTGGGTTCTTTGGGTGCACAGTTCTCTGCCTTAGTGTGTTTGTGGGTTTGAAGTAAATAGGAATGTGGTCTTTGCAAAAAAAATGTATATTCATTACTCCTGTTTCCAGGGTTTTGTCACAATACCTCCCCCCTTATAAAGAAATTTTAAGGGAGTAAACTTACCTCGGTTTGCTCACTTAAAATTCTCTTCTGGAGCCTATTTAACTAATTCATACATCCTTCTGTTTATCAGCTTCAATTCTGCATATCTATAAACTGTTTTATAACATATTCAACCTTATTACTATATAATATCATTAAATGCAATAATTCTTTCTATATCATTACATTTTAAATAGACTATACTCTTATAACATTGGTTAACATCATAACTTCAAATACCTGTAAAGACCTTATTGATCATACTAGAATCAATCTATGTTAAGATGCATAAATATATATATTTGGTTTACATTTTAAGCTATTTTACTTAGCAATATGCATACAATTTTTATCCTTAACTTATATTCTAAATATCACATAAACATTTTGATTTATAGTAAGCTCTAATTATACATTACCTTGCATTTTTCATTTACAGTTGACTTGCATTAAGTTATGGTTTTCACATTTTATGACATTACATTTCCATACTTTTTTTTAAACAACACATTCCTCTTACATCAGCAATAAAATAACAATATTATATTATTATTATTTAACCATGGTCCATGTAATCAATGTCTTCCGCCTCTTGCTGCAACAGCTGGACGATGATACGCCACGGGTGATCACTTCCTCTGGCACATAAATTCAAAATCCAGTTCACAGTAAATTGATGCCATTTTTCCTTGGGTTCTTGGAATGTGCAACTCAACTCTTGGACACCACTCCTGGTACAGTTCATTAGAGTCCCCTCAAATGCAGCTTGGTATTCAAGCAACCACTGTATGACATACGGGTGCTTCAGTTTTGTCAGTTCAGACAGTGGTGTTGCAATGGTGCACAAATGTGGACTAAACCTCCTGTGATATACCAAGACACAAAAAGATCTCACCTTCTTTTTGTTGGTCTGTCTTGGCCAAAAGTCGATCATGTCGATCTTCCTCTGCAGGGGGTCGATCACGCCTCGTCCCACGACGTGTCTCAGGTAGTTGACTTCTGGATTTCCTAGTCGCCACTTAGATGCTCTTTTCGTCCTCTCATCCTCTCGAATCTGCTGAAGCACGATGTTCACAGGCTGTAGTTGTTTTTCCCAGGTGTCTTTTGCAACCACCGGATCAGGTCTGTCATTAGCATCCTTCACTTCCAAGTAGGGTTTCTGCTTTACACGGTTTTCTATTTGCTTTTCAGCTTCCTGCAGCTTTCTAAATTCATCAGTGATCTTATTCCATTCTTGTATCATTTGTTCCATGCCCAGTGACACTTTGTTCCCATCCAGACAAAGTTGCTCATTATTTAATATTTCTTTTCAAGCTCTGCTTCCATTGATGTAAGTTGCTGTAAGCAATCTTCTTTACTTTCTGATGCACCAGACAATTGCATTTCCAAATTACGTATTTCCTTTTCTTTAATGTTTTCGACTGCAGTAATTACTTCTAGTTCTGCTGATTTCTTCTGGAGTTCGAAAACAAATGTATCAGATTCATTCCTCCTTTCCTCCAGTCCCTTTTCCTTCATCTCTAAAAGTGCTTTCAAAGGTGAAATTTCATTTTGGAGTTCACCAGTAACTGATGCCTGCTGAATTTTAGCTTCTTTCAGGTCTTCTGCAGTTGCTTCATTTTGTTCTTTTCCAAGCTGTGCTACTTTTTCTTTTCCTTCTTTTAATTTAAAATATTTTTCCAGTCTGGAGTTCTCTGCTGGTACATGAAGTTCTTCACAAGCTTGTATCATTTTCTCCTCTAGTATGAAATTTTCAGAGTGTTCAGGACTTAAAGGGTGTGTATTCGTTTACATTAAGTCAAAACATCCCTTCATACTGTCGTCTTGCCTTTGTTCTAGGCTAAAGTCTACTGCTGGCCCCTTTAGTTCTAGGTTTTTCAACCACTGTTCCTGGCCCTTTACAAGTGTGCCGCTGTGTGCAGCTGAAAAATTAGCTTCCCAGGGCCGGGCGGGCGGCTACAGTTTCACTATAAATAGAGTCCAAGGTTTCCCCCGAGGCCTGCGGCGCTGGCGTTCTTCCTCCCGGCCGGACCTGGCCCCGCTCATTCTCTTATTTTGCCCTTGCCTAACTGTGTTGTTTCCCTCTTCCCCCTCCTTTTGTTCCTGGACCACCACCACCCCTTTCCTGGGAGCTGTATCATGAGCCGGTCTGGGAGCCCCAGCCCAGAACAAACCACCAGGTGAGGGGAAGGGGAGGAGGGGCGCCCGGCTGCCCCAAAGCACTCTGCACAGGGCTGCGAAGGAGGGGGAGGAGCCTCCACCAGGCCTGGGCTGAGGAGGTGGGCGGGTGGGAGGGGCTACTGGCCCGGCCGGACGGCCGGCTTTAGGGTCCGAAATCTCTGAGGGGCCCCACGATGGGTTCCTTGAAGTCTTGCCCCTTTCTTTCTGTCTTGGGCCCCCTCTTCTCTCTCTCTGTCTTTTCTTTCTTTTTCCCCCACCTCTCTCTTTCCATTCGATTTCCCCTCTTCAATATCATTTCTATGTTTAATCTAGCAGCCTGCCTATTAATTAAAACTGTAAACATAATATGCCTTCAAACACTAAAATTTCTTTCAGCCTTTCCTCCTCCCCCTGTCGCTGGACTTGCTGAATCTGCCAGTGTGGAGAGCAAGATGGGCTTTTGGGTCTTATTTGTGTTCCTGGAGAGTCAGTGCCCCTTCTCAGGTCTCCACTGGACACAGAAGTTCATGCAGGGCAAAATGTCTTTAAAAAAACAACACAGGTAAGTGGGAACTGGGTGCTAGAGAGCGGGCTGCCTCAATCTGTGGCCCCTCTGTCCTGCTTCTCCCTACACCAGCAATGGCGAACCTTTTAGAGACTGATATAGGTACAGAGTTAAAATTTTTAACATTTTCTAATGGTGGTGTGCCTCGTGATTTTTTTCATGAAACAAGTGTGCCTTTGCCCAAAAAAGGTTGAAAAACACTGCTTTAGACTGTCAGCTAAATTAGCTTCTTCTACCATTTCAGACTTCTGAGTTTCCCTCTCAAATTCTCTTATGAACATTTGCTTTGTAACTGTGTTGTTTTCACCATTTTGTTCAGCTTGGTGTATCTGAGCTCGTGTTACTCCAAAAGCACTCTGCACATGCTCTAAGACAGTGCTCCCCAACCTTTTTAGCGCCGCGAACCGGTAAATGTTTGATAATTTTTCCCTGGCCCGCTTGTTTTGATTTAATAATTTTAATTTAATTGTATTTAAACATAACATGCCTTCAAAATAAAATACAGCTTTGTAAGAAGAATAGGCCGGGTACAGGGTCCCAAAAACCAGCCTGGAACAACAAGAAACTGGGGAGGGGGAAAGGGATGGCGGGGAGGGGGCGGGGAGGAAGACCCGTTAAGATGTTTTCCCCCCTCCTCGATGGGGGTCCTGCCAAGTCCTGTCCCTTTTCTCTCTCGCAGGGCCGTCCCTTTCCCTTCTGCGGCCAGAAGAACCACCACAGCAGACCTGGCTGTTGGAGGGGCTCTCGGACGTCCACCTGCAGAGCAGCCTCCATTCTCTCTTCCCTTCTCCCCGCCTGGGGCCTCAGCCAGCCAGCCAGCCAGGAGGAGGCGGAGGCGGAGGAGGGGGAGGAGGAGGAGGAAGGCCACCCGGGGTGGGGGTGGGGGTGGGGGAGCCCCGAAGGTGGTCCAGGCAACAGCCCCTGCCTGCACTTGCGACGGCCATCCCGTCCGGGTTGGGAAGGAGCCATTGGGAGAGAGAAGCTGCCCAGAGGAGGAGGAGGAGGAGGAGGAGGAGAAGGACAACGACGACGACCAAGGGCGAAGGCGGCGCACTGAGCCCTTACCTCCGAGGCCAGAGAGGGGGGAGGACGCCGTGGGCACCTAAGGGTGGCTTATTCGGGATAGCCGCCCCGGGCCAGAGATCTCTTTCCTTAACCCCCCACCCCCTACTCCACCCCCCCACCGCCACACACACAAATATCCCCATCTTCATCCTGTTGCCTAGCGACGGGAAAGAGGCCTCCTTGCCCTTTTCCCTCCCGCCGCCGCCGCCGCTGCCGCGCGCTTACACCACCAGCCAGGAGATGATCCAGGACACCATGGCAGACTAGGCTTCTTCGGGGTGTGTGTATGTGTGTGGAGGGGGGAACAGGGGGAGAAAGAGGAGGGGGAGGCTTCCAGCAGCAGCAGCAGCAGCAGCAGGGAGGAAAGAGAGGGTGGTGGGGAGGGTGAGAGGGAGAAGACTCTCTTAAAGGGCAGGTTCCTGCAGCAAGTGTGGCCCTGCCTCGGTTCCTTAAAGGGGAAGAGCCGCCGCCGGCCTGTCGGAGGGGGGGAAAGGGCTGCGGACCGCAATCACGGCGCTCCCCCTCAGGGCCAGGGTCAGGGCGGCCGGCCGGTGCTGATTGATCCACGGACCGGCACCGGTCCGTGGACCGGGGGTTGGGGAACACTGCTCTAAGACATCTATTCCAATTAAACCTGCTCTTGGGATTTGATCTGAAACTCCTATTCTATGACTGGAGTTCAAACCATATGAGTTATTGCAGTCACCATTTGTAATGTCTGAAGAGACAACTGTTGTAGAGCAAGGGCTTGCTGTCAATTTTGAGGAGGTAGCTAGACTTCTGTTGATTGCACTGCCCAATTTTGTCACAGGAGACTGTCTGGGCCAAGTACCATCTTCATTCTTTACTTCTATTACCACCACCTGTCTCTGGCAGAGCCCTGCATCTTCTATAGTGCTGTCAGATTTGCTTAACTGCTCATAAATACTGGTATTACTCATATATCTGAGCCACAGCCTAATTTCCTTCCCATCAGGAATATTAAACAGCTTCCGCATCTCTTTTCCAATAGTATCAATGGTATCCACTTTGCTGAAATAACAGTTTACAAGATTATTAGGATCACTGTTTTGGCAGAGCTTCAGTTCCAAAGGATATACTTCGACTTTACAATATTTCACAAATACACCATATTCTACAACTTTTCTCACAATTGGCTTCTGCCTCTCTACACACCCATACCAATTTACTAATTTACTCCAGGCTTCAGTGGGAACTAAAACATAATCCACTTTATCAATAAGGTACTCTTTCAATATCTGAGTTTCTGAATCTGCAAAAAGTCCCGAGTTGTCAATTGGCCCTGGGAAGAGGTTGGGCTCTCCCACATTATACCGGTCCCAGCTGTCAAAGCCCACATATTTCTTCCACTGCTTGAACCACCGGTTATTAATCAAATACCAAAACTCCCCTGGCCGCAAAGGCGTCCCCAACAGTGGCTTAAGTTCAGACACTTCAGTATGGGCCATTTTAAAAAAGGTTTTCTTTGTATCTCTGTGGCAGTTTAGTGACTGACCTAAATCTTTTCCTCAGTTGTTCTGCTGAAATGCCAATTCTAGTAAACACTAACTCTTTTCCCGTTCTTAGTATTCACTTTTGGAACTGACTTGAAATCAAAATTTATTTATTTATTTATTTGTTATATGTGGTGTATATTTCTTTATTAAGAAAAGGAAGGTTAAGTGCGTCACAGCTATTTCAATGGCAACTGTAAAAATTTTACCTCAGCTCTCTGGCAGTTTCTGACTCCTGTTAAGCTACTGTTGCCAAGGGCAAGATTGGCACAGTGCCCAGACTTCAAACTCTTTCTTTCTTTAAATAATATCTCTGTGTTTAAAATACACAGATTTAAATATATTTCTTCGGCTTTTAACCTATAACTTTTATCTGGCTCCCCCAATCTCATATAAGGGATTCCAGTCAGGCACTCCTGCTTTACAGAACTTTTGTCAGCTTTAAATCTTCTCAGGTCTCTTCAGTTTGTGAGGTAAATTTTCTGTCCCTACAGACTCTCAGACCTTTTACTTTGGAGATTTCTTTCTGTTAAAACCCAGGATGATATTTCCAGACCTTTACCAAAGCCACCCTAAATTCCAGGGCAAACACTTTGGGTCTTTCACCCTCAAAGGAAATTTGTCTCAGCACCTTTTAATTTTCAGGCTGCTGGACAGCACAGAATTCATTGACTCTCAGGCAGCTTTCCCCAAACAAACCACTGTAGATTTCAGTCTATCCTTTCAGATTTTCTCTTCCAGGTGACCTATAATTTGTCAAGCCAGACGCCTTTTCCTTTTGGAGTCCTGGCCTCCAGACACTCTAACAGGCCCACCAAAGAAATCAGATAGCACTACAGGGTTTTAAGTCTGAATTCCTCTCTCACACACAGGGCTTCCCAAGAAACTGAAATTAGCTTCACCTAATTCTCAGTCCTAACCCCTTTTCAGAGGAACTTCCACAGACTACCAATAACACTTGAGGGCTAACTTTTACTAAAGGCTTCTTTTTAAACTTCCAGTTTCAATTTCTTCACAGGGTAGAGACTAAATATTTTGAACTGGGGACTTTTCCCCTCAGGCAATCTGGATATATTCGAAATCCCACCGCTGCCACCAAATTGTGATGTCACCCCTTTCAGAGGACTGAGTTTCAGAAGCACAACTGGGTTTATTTCGACATCCCACTGCTGTGCCACCAAATGGCGACGAAACCTCCCTTTTACACACTGAATTGTGATGGAAATGGTAATGCTGCCACCTTTTATTCACTTGGTAATGCTGCCACCTCAGGTGTAAAATATCGAAACAATAATGACGTTTATTGAGAAAATGATAAATATCACAATGTCTGAGGATGGTATGTGTTGCCTTTAACATATAATAGATTTCATCAACTCTTCCAGCCCCCCTGTCTTTAATAACTAGTAAACAGTATAGCCCTCACTGCCTGACAGAAACCTTCAACTTAACTGAACTCACTGAACTGCACTCAACTGACTAGGCTCCTCCCTTTTTATATCATACCATTCCCTGCCCTCCTGCGGGGATTGGCTGATGATTTGTATATTCATTACTCCTGTTTCCAGGGTTTTGTCACAGGGGGGAATACAAAATACAGAGAGGTGAGTGTTGGTAGTCACCTATATTTAATTGCCACTAGTTTAAATCTTTCCACACATCTAAACTGACTCATGTTTATCATGAAGTATGTACAATAATGCTTTTTCTTAGTTCTCTAGCTTTCGTTATTATTTTCTCTCTTCTTCATCCATACATAATATTTTTCCCAGACTTTATGGTGATTATCCTTCCTGGAAACATCTAAGCATTCTGATAATTTATCCATCCCTATTGTTTCTAAAATTTTAAACATTAATTGCTATTCCGATGGTATTCCAGGTTCCTTCCAGTATCTGGCAAAGACTAATCTTGCTGTGGTTATCATATGAATAGCCACATATGTTTTCCCTTGTTCTAGTGATTCCAGCATCATATTCAATAGGAAGATCTCTGGTTTAAATTCAAGATGGATCTCTAGAACACCTTCTACCATTTGTTTGACTAACACCCAAAATAATCTCGGGTGGGTTTTTTTACATAACCACCACATATGATAAAATGAGCCCTCCTTCTATTTACATTTCCAACATAAATTTGAGATTTGAACATTCATTTTTGCCAACTTGACCGGGGTCATGTATCACCTATAAAATAATTTATATTTTTTTTCCTTGAAGGTAATCAACTTGGTTAACTTCAGGTTTCTTTTCCATATTTTTCCCATTTTTCAAACTCAATATTGTGACCTATATTTTGTGCCCATTTAACCATACATTCCTTCACTGTCTCTTCCTGAGTATCAAAGTCAAGTAAAAAATATATAAGCATTTAATATGTTTTTCTTTTGTTTCTATAAGAATTCTGTCGAATTTCTAAATAAAAATCTTGTTGATTATCTTTTGCATATCTAGATATTAACTGAGATGTCCACCAGTTCATCTCCACTCCCTGCATCTCCAATTCTTGTTTTGATTTTAAAGTTCCATCCAATTTTAAAAGGTCTCAATACCTCAGAATATTCTTGTCTTCTCTGAAAGGTGGTAGAGTAAATGCATCTGTTTCTTTATTTTACTCCATGACCATAACAAAGCTTTCCTTATTATGTGATTGTTGAATTGTTTCAAGTCCTCTACTCTATTATACCATAAGAAAGCATGCCATCCCCATTTCAGATCATGTCCTTCTAATTTTAACAATCTTGTATTTTCAAGTGTTATCCACTCTTTAATCCATGTCAGGGATGGCGCTCCATAGTATAATAATAGGTTTGGGAGCCCCATTCCTCCTCTTGATTTATGACCCAAGGGATACTTGAAGATTCCAAATAATGCACATTTCAAAATACTGAGGGATAAAAAGGAAAATATATTTGAGTAACTGCAACTCTATGATTTTGGAAATAAGTCCAGAAAAGTAAGAAAACAAGTCCTTTGTTCATATCAAGCACTCTCTTCCTCAAGTGAATCTAAAATATTTTTTTCAAATTAATCATCAGTGGCTTTGATCCACTTATCGAATTTATGTACAAGCATCTTAAAACATGATTGGATGTGATATATTTTCAACATATTTTGATATGATCAATAGTGTGTAAATGAGATGCTCAACAAATTGAACATGACAAGAATCATATGATGATAGAACCCACAATACACCAAGTCCAACTTTCTCCAAAAACAAATAATAAGAGCTGAAATGGCCCTATAGTTTACCATCCAAACTCATCCTAATATTCAATGAAGGACAGTGTATAACTTTCTGTAGTAGTATATTCTACTGTCAAGCAGCTCTTACTGTAAAAATGTTCTTCATTTTGAGTCAAAATTTCCTTTATTATGAATTGCATGTATTGGTGTGGATCCTACTTTCAAGGAAAGGAAGGCAGAAACTCGTTCCCATGGCAAGGAGTTCGAAATAGAAAATGAAGACTATATTCTCTGATATTTAAGAATCTATAGTAAGGATATAGAGGTGGTGGTGGTGGTGGGGGGGAACAAGCTGATCATTTCTTAGTGGCTAGTTCTTAGTTTGAGTTCCTGCCAACTTTTTGGGTTGCTGCCCAGGTTTTGTGTCAGTCTGGTGAATCTAAAGAGGAATCTCAAAAAGGCAGTAAACAAGCCTTTTAGCAAGGCTAATCTAAGCAGTGCCTTTGGAGGAGTATTGAATTAGTTTCCCAAACAAACAGGGATTGTTTAGCCCTGTTTTGATTGTTTACTATATTTTTATTATTGAAGACCTTAAGTTTTTAAAGTATGTTTTAAGGGCAGTCTCTTCTAATAAACTGTCCATATCTGAGACTTGCTTAAATGTTTTTAAAAAAACCCTGACCATGCAACAATTGCCAAGAGACCTGGCCTATCCATAAGATAAAGATTCTTATTCAATGGTTTTCTATACATAGTAGGAATGAAACTGTTACAGTTTTTAAGCACATAAGAATAAGTATTGTGACAATAGCTGAAAACCTGTTACACAGTTGTACAAACTGTGTAACTTTTAGAGGTGAATTGTTCTATGTTAATCCTTATCTGAGTCACATGAGTCAATATGCAATATTTCTTAACTTATGGCAAGTCATTTCCAAAAGTAACTCAATTTTCATAGCTGCACAACAGCATTTCAGCTATCATATTACATATCAAATTAAATGTGTATGTTCAATGAATTTATCAAATGAAAATAAGTTAAGATGTGTTCTTGTATGTTACAGATATCAAAGACTTCTGTATATCTGTGCCTAGAGAAAAGGCTTGCAGAAGATGCAATCTGCTTTCCTCCTATTTCCATGCAAATCTTGGCTGTTCCATGGGCTGCTGGACTTTGATACCTTTGGTCTGCCACTACTTGATCCTCAAATCTGGGGGCAGGGGAACAAAAGACTATCTTTGCTAATCCCATATGGAAAAGGATGGTAGAAATCTGTTTTTATTTTACCAAGTAAGTGCAAATGATTCCTAGGTCCTGATCCTGTGATACTTGTAGATAAACCTTATGCCTTTGGTCATTAATATGTCTGCCTCATTTATGATTCCTGGACTTAATTTGTTTGGAAGAGGGAAGCAAAGTGTGCCACTTATATACCACCCTATAGTACTTAAAGCACTTGCTGGACAGTTTTCAATTTAATATTACAGGATACACATCCCCCTCCACTGCAAGCTGGGTAGTCTCATGCACTAGCACTTACTGTATAGCTGAACTCTGAGATATTGGGAAGAAAAAGGATAGAAGTTTTATTTACTCACAGTTCTGAACAGATCAAATCAAGAACTGTAGGAATTCCTGATTATAGGGAAAGGCTTTACTGACTTTTAACTATACAACTGACAGCATGTACAGTAGGACCCCAGTATCTGCTGGGGATTTCTTCCAGACATTCCTGTAGATAATGAAAACTGTGGATATGAGATAATGCCAAGAAATCTCCAAAACTTTTGATTTGTGACATTAGCTTGCTTTACAGCTGCTGTTTGTAGTAGCTTGCTTTACGGCTGCTATTTGTGACAGTAGCTTGCTTTACAGCTGATGAATTATTTATTTAATTTTTTTCTTCTGCCAACCGTGGAAAACTGAATCAGTGGATATTTTATCAGTGGATCCAGGGGTCCTACTGTACAAGCCTTATGGCACAATGGTTAAAGAGAAGTGCTACAAGAAAAACTCTGCTCATGACCCAGGTTCAATCCCAGGCAACTGGCTTGAGGTTCACTCAGCTTTCAATCTTTCTGAAGTTGGTAAATTAATTAGTCAGCTTGCTGAGGGGGTAAGATGTCACTTTCATGATTAAATTGGGTGTTTTAAGCACTATAGTGTAATATATAAGCAACATGCTTTGTCCGCTTGCACTTGTTCTAGGGGGAAATATGAAAAGAACATGCCATTGCTGAACTCTTTGCATGGTCCTTCATCTAGCCCTTGAATCTGATAGAGAGATCTTTACAGAAAATTTAAATCCATCCGTGAGCTGTTCTTTCATAAGGCACAATTTCTAATACTATAACATGGACTGCTGTTCTAGATCCTGAGATACTGGTGACAGTTACCAGATATGCTTAAAACATCCTGCCTTCTGGAAAGGGAAAGTGCTGTCCAATGTCTGTAGTCTGTTATTGTTGTATGATTAAATGAATGCAATTCCATTCCTCATCTGGATTTTCCCTAAATTGCACCATACAATTTACAACTGACTCGCTTCTTGCTCTATTTTAATAATGCTGCACATGCACTTTAACTATGTGAAATTCACTAAAGAATCAATCTTAGAAATTTAATTAGGCAACATGTAATACAATGATGCCTTCTTTCTGTTGAACTCTGACTTTGGGTTGAGAGGTTTCATAAAATGGCATGACTTCCCCTTCTACAGTATTCCAGCTGCATTGAAGTCCTATCAGCATAACATCAGAAATATTAAATTAATTCTACTTTGTAAGAATTACAAGGGGTTTTTTGTTTTGTTTTGTTTTGTTTTCAGAATTTAAGTGTCTATCTAGCCTGCAGTTTTGGTTTTGCAGTGCCTTACTTAAGGCCATCTTCTACAGTTTACAATATGACAGAAAGTGGGCCTCTATCATCAATACCATTTGTTCCTAATTACCATTACTTTTCTCATCCTTGCCCAGGTAAATCATATTCTTGATGTTCTTCCCAATTTGCTTTCAATTAAGAATTTAAGCACTCCATTACCCCTCTCCTAACAGTTTAAATAACTAGAGTTGCCTTTATTTAGTGGGTTTTTATGTCCATGGATATCCTTCAGTTAAATGACAAAATGGCAGACTAAGAGAAGGATGGAAATACATATGATCTCTAATGCACAATTGTGAGTTCACTCCACCTGAACTGTCTATGTGTAAGGGGATGTCATATGAGCTTCAGAGAGCAGGCAAATGGGAGACACACTTTACAATTTCTGCTCTGGCAAAGCCAAGGTAAGCTGGTAGTCCACCTGGGTCAGTTCCCATGTTTCAAATGAACAGACCTAGTAAGAAAGGAGGAGGTGTAGCTTTATATGTTAAGGATGTTTATACTGCTGAAGAAATCCAGGATATACACATGGGAAACTAGGTTGAGAGTAGACATGGGCACGACTCGGCAAAATTGTCGTTTCCATTTTCGGTTATCATTTCCATTACGTAACAGAAACGGTAACAATAATTAAGCCGTCAAAACTCGAACTCGAACCGAAAAAAGAAAACTTTGGTCGGGTTTTTTGTTTCCGTTTGTGACATCGCAGCGATCGTGCGATGCAAAGCACAGAAAAAGTTTTTAAAAGTTTTTTTTTAAAAAAACCCGACTCACGGCCAAAAAAGCAGGTGAAAATATGCCTGCCTGAGGCTTTGCCACCTACCAGAAGGGTGGTTTCTGGGGGGGGGTCCCCGGCCTTTCCCCCCCTCTTCTCCTGTCCTGGGCTGCTTGCACCAGGCTAGGGGGGTCATCCTCGTCGTCTCGCCATGTGGTGGTGGGGATCCAAAATGGTGACCGCAATTTTTCTTTTGAAATCGTGGTCAAAAAACACACCAAATCACCACAAAAACATGTGAAATTTATTTATTTTAAATGCCTGAATTTTAATAGTAGCAGCATTGGGGTTTTTAATAGCAATAAAATGTCGTATTTATTTTATTTTATTTTATTTTATTTTTTATTTTTTTAGACCTGCCCATTTGGGCTGGGCATGGGATGGGACCATGCAATTTTTTTGAACCATTCCACCAATGGCATCACTAGGTTTTTGACTGACACTTCTGGATGTCTCGGAGGGCATAAAAAGCCGAGGCACCTTCCAGAAATCGCAGTCGGGTGTATGGATGTGGTTGAGGGAGGAGGGCTGGCTGCTGGTGCTGGTGTGATCCGATCGAGATTGAGGAGGGAGGCTGGAGGCTTTAGGATTTAAGCTAGGCAGGCAGGGAGGGAATTGAATTTAGAAAATAATTTCTTTGATTCCCTGCAGCTTTGTCTGCTGAAGGGAATAGCAGTTTATTCTTTATTTCTTCTCTGGCAGTTTGAGGATTTTTTTCTGATATTGGATAAAGGGGGAGGTTCGACTGGGAGTGGGAGGTGTGGATTTATTTTAAAAATATATTTAATTTATTTTCTATTTTCCCAACTTCAATTTGCTTGCACACACACACATTTGGGGTGCAAGCCAAGAACCTCTATCCTAAGTGATATCCTAACTGCCCACTTGCCCGTCCGCCCGTGCCACCACCCGCCTGCAGCCCGTGCCGCTGCGCGCCCACTCGCCCGCCCGCAGCCACCGGCCGCCCATGGCCCCCGCCACCGCCGCCCGCCCGCACCTCCCCCGCCGCCCGCCGCCCGCCCCACCCACCGCCTAGGGCACAAAAACACCTAGCGCCGGCCCTGATTGAGGGACGCCCCTATGCTCTGGGAAGTCAAATCACGCTAAATCGTGGTGGAAACGACAAACGACCAACGACAAACGGAAATGACAAATTTTTGAAAAAATTCACAACAAACGGAAACGACCTGAAACGGACCCATTCCAACAAACGAAAACTCGAAATGTCATTTTTTCTGGTTGTGCCCATGTCTAGTTGAGAGTATTTGGGTGAGCATTAAGGGGGAGAATAATGGGAGGGATATCACTGTGGAGGTATATTATAGAACCCAGGCCAGCGGGAGGAGTGGGATGATCCTTTTTGTGAGCAGATGGCCTTATAGTCAAAATTCACTACATGAATACCTGGAAATATTAAATGAATTTAAGTCTCTTGGGCCAGATGAATTACACCCAAGGATATTAAAAGAACTGGAAGAAGTACTTTCACAACCATTGGCAATAATCCTTGAAAGGTCCTGGAGAACAGGCAAAGTCCCCATAGATTGGAGGATGGCGAATATTGTCCCCATCTTAAAAAAGGGAAAAAAGTGGACCCAAATAATTACTGCTCCATCAGCTTGATTTGAGCATTTCATGGAAAGATCCTAGAGCAGATTATTAAGCAGACCATCTGTAACTATTTAACAAGCAATGCTTTAATTACGAAAAGTCAACATGGGTTTCTTAAAAACAAGTCGGGCCAGACTAATTTGATCTCTTTCTTTGACAGAGTTACAGAACTAGTGGATGAGGGGAACACTGTGGATTAATAGGTTTTCAATGCATCCCTATGGAAAATGGCACTTTGCAAGATGAATTTTTCGTAGAACGAATTTACCAGTAGAATGAATTAAATTCATCTTACGAGGTACCACTGTACATAAGTTCAATACATGCTGACATTCTGCAGTCAGACTGGACATGACTGAGTCATCAGGGAGTGCAGAAATTACAATCCTGTGCACACAAAAGAAGGGATTTGTGAGGAACCCAGTTTCAATCTGATGTTCAAAAGGCTTGACTTAATGAATGCTTCCAGGACTGGCTATAGGGTGTGTGTGATAATTCATGTTCAAGCAACTACATGTTGGTGGAGGGATATGAATTCATCCCTCCCATTTCTCCCCCACTCACCACAACAACAAACACATGCACAATAGCCCTACCATTAGGCTGTGCAGTCCACCACCACTTCCCTGCCCCTCAAGCCTCATGCTACAATCATTGCACCATCTCCCCAACTCACTTGATAGCTTGTGTATCTCCATCCTGCCATCTGCATCCTCACCCTCTGTGCAAGGAATCACAAGCTACTTCTTTACTCAGAGATTGGTGGAACTAGGAAAGTTAGAGGTGGTAATGGAGCATGTGGGTGTGCTGTGGGCACATGTGCATCAGCAGTTTCCTCCAGATCCCCTTTTCTTCCTTTCTTTCCTTCCCCTCTGCAGGAATCTCTTTCGTTCTGACAGCATTTGGCCCAATGCCATCCATGAGCTCCTACTCAAACAGTAGGCTAAGATCTGTGCTGACAACATACAAATACAATATACGTCCAGCCAGAACAATCAGATTTGAGTAAAAGAAATAAGAAAAATCCTTATGTCAATTGATGGAATATGCTTAAGCAATAAAAAGAATGAAGTGAAGGATAGAAGTTATGTTAGAATAACAACAGTCATGAAACAGGGCACTAACCAGACATGGGGTAGGGAAAGCATCTCCAGTTTCAGAATATATAGAGAGATGCAGTCCTCAGCTGGAAATAGAGAAACACCAGATGCCCAGAATGTCTGTGTAAACAGATGCAGTTATAGGGCTGTTTGCCATTTGGCTTATGCGGTGAGGAAGAGTCCCTAAGAGGAGGGGAGGAGGCTGTGATTACTTACTCACAGCTCCTTAGCTTTTACCACCTTAGTATAGCTTCTTTCCTTTTTCTTAATTCAAAGTCATATTACATTTCTTTAAAAAAAATTAATCCAGATAATTTTGATGGCTAACACAGTCCTACAAAAGCTCTGCCGTGATTACTTTAAATAGTTTCCTCAATGCTGTGCAATAATTTTAATTTTATACCCATTGGATTATAAAGTAATGACAGCAGGCTGTATGCTTACGATTACATTCTCTACCTGGATATTATACCATTTTAATACTGGCTTAATCACATCTTTACTCCTATTTTACATATATCTTCTAGTCATTTCAATGACTATATCCATATCACTAGCATAATACTTAAGGCTAAAAAAAATAGGATCATTTAGCAAAGATTTTTTTAAGGAAGAATCATCACAGTGAAAGAGGAGAAATACTGGGCCTAGTTAGTTGGTTGTCAGATATTAACAGAGTGAGCAGAAGAGTTGTAAAGTTCTGCTTAAAGCTATGCACACATAGGTTATGTTTTGGATCATGCCAATTCCCTTAACGTTGATATTATTGAAAGCAAGAACCATTTTAGAATACAAGAAACAATTACTTCTTTTTTGGCAGAGGTGCTCTCCCAAAGTGTGAAAGATATCTTTACCAATGCATATTGAATTTAGCATAATTTATGTGATTTGTTGCTGGAAAATAAACATGTGAAGTAAGCATGATCTTCATTTGCTGTTCTGATTGTCGAGGCACAACCATTCCACAGATATAAGGAGTGCAAATACATCTCTTTCGTGGTTATACATAGCCTCATGGTGATGGGAATCACAACTGAGAGAATACACATGAAAGACAACTTGGCAATGCTCCATTGACACAGACATGGCACTATCAAGATGGACATGACTTGAGATTGCAACAAACTATCCAGGGTTAGCCTTTTGGAACAATGATTAAATTGCAGCACTACAGCCAAAACTCTGCTCATGACCGAGGATCAATCCCAGGTAGCTGGTTCATGAGTCACTCAGCCTTCCATCCTCCTGAGTTTGGCAAATTGTGTACCCAGTGTGATGGATTAGGGTCAATGTGTATTAAACTGTAAACTTCCCAGAGAGTGCTTTACATGCAATAGGGTGATATATAAACAATATGCTTTATAAACTGTATCCCAGCTGAATTTAGTTGTCTTGGAAAAGTTAAGAATTATTTCTGGGGCAAAAGTCAGAGTTTTGTAGAGCAGCCTTGGACCTGGCAAAAAAAGTTTAAAAATCCCTCCTCTCCCTCCCCACCCCACTGGGTGGGAAGGGAAGGAGTGATTTAAAAAAACAACAACAGCTGATTGGCACTTGGGGCTCAGTAAAAAAATGGGGTGGGGAAAAGGCGGGATTTGAAATTATTATTATTTTTTTGCTGAGCCCCAAGCGCCGATTGACTGTAGCACGGCAGCTGAAGGTGCTTTTCTTTTTCAAAACAAGCGCCTGCTACAGCTGATCATCAGCGCTGCCATTTTGGGGGCTGGGCAGCGGTGGCAGGACAATGAAAAGTGAAACATTTCCTTTCAGTTTGGTTTTTCTTTGAGGAGGCGGTTCGTTATACATTTCATTAGGTAACAAAATGAATAACGAATAATGAAACAAATAAAAAATTCATTTCATGCCCTTCTCTACATCTTGTATAAGTAAAGAATGTTATGGTACTTTGAAGAATTTTGGTCCACAAAAACCTACAGTTAAATAAATATGTTCATCCTTAATGTTCCACAGCATTTCCTCATTCCCCCCCTTCTCTCACTCGCTACCCCAGCCCTGTTTAATTTTCCTCACTGGATTCCCTTAGGGATCACAATTCACAACATGTATCTCATTCCTTTTAATGTTTAGTTTAAGCCTCAAGCATACAGGGTCATCCCAGCAAATAGGAAAACTGAGATACTGTATCTGCCTCTAGGCACCAAATTTTAGGGTGGGCATAATGAAAGAGTATGAAGTACTTATTTATTTAATTTGATAGAATTGTATTTCTACTGTTAAAGAGGGGAAGAGGCCTTTATAGTTTTCTTTGTTGTCTCTGTGTTTTTCCATCCAAAACTATTGAACTGCCCCCAGGTATTATGCATCTCAAACATTCTAAAAATAATCCATATTCACGATAGTTATTTTTGCATTCCACAATAGCATTTCCTGAAATAATTAGTGATCAGATTTGAAAATGTCAATATCTTTCAATGGCCAATCATAAAGAAACACACAGTAAAGTCATGATATATAGGTGAGGAAACATATGCATTGTACTATAACAAACAGCTGTCTATACACAAAAAGTAGATATTTGGATCTATACTCTTGGCTTTCTGTGTTTTTGTTTTGTTTTAGCTCAGCATCTGATCAGAATTCACTAACATAGCATCTGCTCAAAACTGATGCAATCTTAAAGGAGTTGCTTATCCTAAATGTAGTTTTAAATGTATGAGAAATCATAGTTACGGATATTTGCCAACTTGTAATTAAATGTCAATCAAACAAAACTATCATTGTTTCTAAAATGTGAAGAAGTCAGGTATATTGTAATTAGCTGATTTCAGTTAACAGTTACAGAGGAAATTTTAATATTGAAAAAAGTCTGTGAAGGAAAACTTGCTTGACATACATTTTGATTCTTTCCTCATTTTTAGAATACACAGTTGTGATCAAAAGACTATGAAAGGGATATGCATCTCCCAGCTTCACACTGTCAAAGAGAAAACAAATACACACACAATCCAAAACCACATATTTTCCCCTCACAGTGAGACTTCTCTGTTAGAAATGTTTTCCCAAAAAAGAACTAAATATCAGAACTAGACATGGGCACGACTTGGCAAAATTCTCGTTTCCGTTTCCGTTCCTCGTTTCCGTTACGTAACAGAAACGGTAACGACAATTACTCCGCCAGAACTCAAACTCGAACCAAAAAAAGAAAAATTGGGTCTGATTTGTCGTTGTCGTTCCTGGCATCGCAGCGATCGCGCGTTGCCAAGTGGCACAGAAAAAAAGTTTTAAAAATTAAAAAAAACCCCGATTCCCGGCCAAAAAAGCAGGCGAAAATATGCCTGCCTGAGTGAGGGCACCTACCAGAGGGGTGGTTTCTGGGGGGGTCCCTGGCCTCCCCCCTCTCCTGTCATGGGCTGCTCTGTTGGGGGGCATCCTCGTCGTGTCGCCAACTCGCCATGCCATGAGGTGCAGGCGGAGGATCCAAAATGGGGTGACCGCAATATTTATTTTGGAATCGTGGTCCAAAAACACACCAAAGCACCACAGAAGCATGCGAAAATAGCTATTTTAAAACTGCCTGAATTTTTACAGTAGCAGCAGTGGGTTTTTCTTGCAACAAAATGTCTCCATTGATTTTATTTTATTTTATTTTTATTTTTATTTTTTTACACCTGCGCAATGATGGGCTTGCCATGGGAGTGGACCATGCAAATTTTTGGAGCCATTCCACCAATTGCATGGCCACTTGGCCAGGTTTTGACCGAGACTTCTGGGATGTGCCAGTCGGGCATAAAAAGCCCACTAACCCTAGCCCGAACCCGAACCCTAACCCTAACCCATACGCCAGTACACTGTCCTTCTTAGTGGGTCAGAGAGGCACCCAGAGGTGCACCCCACTAACTCATCCTAACCTTACCCATAACCCTAAGCCTAGCCCTTGCGCTAACCCTAACCCTAAGCGAGATCTGTGTACTCACATTGCACTACACGCAAGTACACTTCCCTTCTTAGTGAGCCAGAGGGCGCCCATAGGGGTCCTCTCTCACTTTGTTCCTCCCCATCCCCAGCCCAAGTGCACTGTACACCAGTATTCCAGTAGTGAGTCACAGTAGAGGCACCCAAAAGAAAGAGAGGTGCCTCTGCCTGCCACTGCAACTTGGTATGCATATCCAATTGGCTATGCGTACCCTTTTGTAGCGGGCCAGAGGAGGCACCCACCCCAGAGAGGTGCCTCCAGGAGCCCGCTTTCCCTTCATAGCAGGCCAGAGGAGGCACCCACCCCAGAGAGGTGCCTCCAGGAGCCCGCTTTCCCTTCATAGTGGGCCAGAGGAGGCACCCACCCCAGGTGCCTCCAGGAGCCCGCTTTCCCTTTGTAGCGGGCCAGAGGAGGCACCCACCCCAGAGAGGTGCCTCCAGGAGCCCACTACCCCCCCAAACCAGTACTAACGACAGACAAAAAACAACAAAGGAAATGACAAATTTTTGAGAAATTTTGCAACAAACGGAAACGAGCCGAAACGGGCCGGCTCCGACACACGACAACTCGAAACATCATTTTTCCTGGTCATGCCCATCTCTAATCAGAACTGTCATGATTTCTCAGAAGAGTCTTCATGATCTTTTTCCTAGAAGAAATTACAAGCTGCATAGAATTGTTACAACTCTTGTGCAGAATAGTATTCTTCTTGTACATGCCTCACCTGGAAATTATAGAAGAGAGAAATTCCTATGAAAAATACCATCTTTCTTGTACAGGATTCACTAAAAAGGCAATTAAACTATGCAGAATTTGAAAATTACTCAGACAGAAAGATGAGAACAACCAGAACAATGAAAGTAAAATTGGAACAGGAATATCATTTTTCTCAGAAACTGGAAAACATTTCTAACAGAGAAGAGTTTTGGCACACTAAGAAAAAGAAAATGCGAGAGTATCAAAAAATTTTACAAGCATCTGTCAAATCACTAAATTTGACATCATTTTGCATCCCTACTTCCGTAGCCAATTGAAAGTTTCAAAGTAATATTTTATGCTCAGTTCCTTGGAAGAATCTAATACAACAACAACAAAATCCATTATAGATATCCACTATTTTTCCCCTTACAAAAATGTATGAGGACAATGAAGAAAAGGTAGGTCCAAATTTAAAAAGTTTGGGAAAGTATTGAAACAGCATCAGCCCATGTAAGCACCACTGTGCTCCTGCAGTTCTCCAAGGCTGATACTTCACGTCCATCTCATCACTGTTCGCAGTCCTGCTGTGGACCGGCACGAAGAAATCTAACCGCACATCCATTTCGGGATGAGGGGAGTTTGTCCTGACCACGCCCCCTGAACTGCAATCTAAGCAGGATGAGAGATTACCCTCCCTGGCCTCAGGAATCTCCTCATCTCGCTTCTCGTTCTGATACAAGTGCCCGTGAGGTAAAGCTCCTCACGCAACGTGCCATTCTCCATCTAGTGGCAGGAGTGTGAAGTGCCATTCACCAGTACATTCCCTATGGAGTCAGCAATGCAATGCAGAGAGATTAAAAGACAAATGCCTCAAACTTAGCTCCATAACGCATTGAAGGCAAGGCTTCGGATAATCGAAACATCAAAAAATGGAAGGTTGGGCCCGGAAAAAAAACTGAGAACAAAGGCATGGAATTTCACATCTCATCACAGAATGAGGACGTGCGGAAACAGTCATGCCAGTATCATCAATCACGCCCGTGCGTACACGGGAACAGGGACAGAACTGCAAGAAGACCACGTGACAGTGACCAACATCAACACGCAACGAACTTCCTCCCGGGATGGGAGTAAATGTGAATTAACCGTCCAAGACTTCTTTTTTGGCTGCAGCTCAACAAAACTAATATTTTCATTTGGTCACTTTCAAAACTGTCCCCCCCCAAGCCCAAACAAGTGGGTGATGACACAAATTCCAGCAATCCTTCGATGAGCCATTATAGACAATGGAGTACACGCTTACCATAACCAAGCTATACAATGTAGGGAGGGCATTCCCATTCCTATTTATACCAGACAAGAATGGTTAAAATACCAAAGCTAACTTTTCTATCCCCAAATGTCCTGATACCTAGCCAGTAGAACAATGAATGAAGATTAACCTGCACACTGTAATTAAAAAAAAATTGTAAACCGCCCAGAGACTACTTGTAGTGGTATGGGGCGGTATAAAAGCAGAACACTTTTTGACTCATTAGATTTGAAATGAACTAGCTACCACTTATTTACATATCTCAGAAGATGTTCAAAGCATGAGAGTGTAGCAATGATCTTTTGCTGGCACAGCAAAGCAACATTTTAAAAGCTGATTCTAAACATGGGGGCAGTCCAAACAAAAATTATAAGCTTTACACTGAGCTTCAAATCAGAACTAGTGCTGTTGTATCAGGCAGGAGGTTTTTACTCTGTGCCAGATTTGGTGAAGTTTGGGGAAAGTATTTTTAAAACTTGTTTTAAACCCACACTATGCAGAAATAGGAAATCCAAAATGTTCCCCAAATTAAATTTACTCATATAAATTGAAAAGAACAATCTTACTTAACTGGAAAAAGAATGGTTGGCTGCACCTGCTGTTTCAATTTGGAAAGAATCTAGGTTGCAAGGTCTGAACTATTTATCCACAAAATAGGCACCACAAAAGGAAAAGCAGCTACTTTATTATAAGGCTGGGAATGCTTAGTACATGCTACCTAGCAGGAGCTTTAGGAAATAAGATATTATAAATAGAAAAAATGTATCCATTAAAGAAAGTAATGGAATTATAATCCTCCAGAAAGATACAGTTTGCCATGCATCTTCAGTAAATATTATCTCAGGATTTCTGTGGCCAAGCAGGCTCCTCACATAAGCATTCAAGGGGGAATTTGAACCCTTAACCCTGTTAATCAGGAGGCAATTAGCTGACTCCTCCCTAACTTTTCAACTCTTTCCTGACTAAATAGGTATATTAGAATAATGCTTGCAAGGGAATTCTGTACCTGGTTGTAAAATCAGAGATATGAAAAGAACTAGTAAAACCTATCAGACTTTGAGCACATAATGAGTAGACTTGCCAGAAACGATAGTAATGTGTAAAGCTGAAAGCAGCAAGAAAAGAAGAATATGAATGGATTGACTCAATAAAGGAAACTATGGACTTAAATGTTGAACAACAGGGCAGAGCAGTGGGACCATTAGAATAGGACCTTTAGAAGGTCCCTCAGAAACAACCTGGCTAGCACATAACATCAAACACGTGCTCTAGTTCTCCCAGTTAGGGCACTCTATCCCTAGCTTCTCTCCAATGCATTATCATGCTAGATAGGCATCAATGTACTGAAGTATTCATTTTGAAATTAGGGATACCAAATCTACCATTTCTGGTTTGTCACTAGAGATGGCCATGAAATGGAATAATTCTGTTTCATTTCATTTTTAAGGGGGTAATCTTTTTTAAAAAAAATTGATTTCATTGTTTTCATTTTTCGTTCCCCGCAATGCACCCTATCAGGTAGGAAAGGTGCGAGTTTTTAAAAATGTCTTGGAGCCACCAAGGCAGCCTCAGTGGCTCCAAAACATTTTGAAAACCCCATGCCTTCCCCTTCCCATCGGGTGCATTGGGGGGGGGGGAGTACAGGCTTTTTAAACTTATTTTTTGGCACTGAAGTAAGCGCCAATTGCCATTGGCACTTGCTTCATTGTATAAAAATACATTTAAATACCCCGCAGTTCCCCTGCCCAATTGGGCATGTTGCGGGGGAACCGTGGGGTTTTACACTTATTTTCTGGCAATGTAGGAAGTGCCAATGGCCATCAGAACTTGCTTTGGTGCTGAAAAATAAGTCTTAAAACCCCACACTTCCTCCCAATGTGCCCAATTGGGTGGGGGAACCCATATTCTAAACATATTTTTTGCCAATGCAGCAAGTGCTAATGGTAAAAAAAATAAGTTTTAAAAGCCTGTACTTCCCCCAAATGCACCCGATTGGGGGCGGGGGGAGGCTGCCTTGATGGCTCCAAGACATTTTAAAAAACCTGCGCCTTTCTCCCCCATTGGGAACATTGGGGGAACAAAAAATGAAAAAGGGAAATGATTTTTTTTAATTCTCTCCCCCCCCCCAAAAAGAAACAAAACAAAACAGATTGGGCAGGGGAATTACTGGTTTTTTAAACTTTATTTTGCCACCAAAGCCCTGTGTACCAGCTGATCGGTGCTTGTTTCGGGTGGCAAAAAATAGTTTTAAAAGCCCCCAGTTTCCCCCACCCAATCAGGCACATTGGAAAGGGAAAGCCACGGGCTTTTTTGAAGCAGTTTCCCATAGGAATGCATTGTTTCAATGCATTCCTATGGGGAAAAATAAAACAGAATGAAATGAAAATTTCTGTTTTGTTTTGTTGCAGTTTTCTTTGAAGGGCAGTTCGTTTTTTGTTTCATTAGGGAACAAAATGAAAAATGAAACAAAAAAAATCATTTCATGCCCATCTCTAGTTGTCACTGATTATATGCATTACAAGGATTTTGCCTTGCTTCCTGTATAAATGATTGGAATAGTGCACTCCTGAACAGTTTTGTTACTTTGCAATGCTTATCAAGGAACAACTAGGGATAAGTCGTTCATATTTTAATAAAGAAGAAAAAGTGAGAATGGTAGCTCTGACCTGTCAGCTGTGTGGCCACTTTGCCTGCCCATTGGGGGGAAGGCATAATTTTGGGGTCAAGCCTCACATGGTCACCTGCCCAGGGTCAGAGGGGCCCATGGGGCCAGTCTTCTTTCATGTTTCCCTTTTTCACGTAACCTTTCCTTCACTCTTGTTCTGTCAAATTGCCCAGAAAAGTTTCATTCAGAAGCTGCCTAGATGCCCTGAGCGCATCCTATCTTGCCTGATCTCAGAAGCTAAGCAGGGTAGGGCCAGGCTAGTATTTGGATGCATGACCATGAGGGAATACCAGGTGCTGTAGGCACCTGAGTAGGAACTGGCAAGCCATTCCAGTATTCCTGCCAAGAAAACTCCATGGACATGGGGTCACAAAGAAACAGTCATGACTGTAAAGACACAACAACAAAGCATTGTGAGGGCTGCTTTCAGCAACCAATCGGAGCATCTGGGGAAACAGAAATTTTGAATTTGAAAAGGTCTGAATTGTTTCAAACCCAGAAACAAGTTCTGTTTTTTGGATTCAGATATTCCTTGCTAAGAAGTTAGTAGGAAGTGGGATAGATAGTGCTACTGTTAGGTGGATTTGTAATTGGTTGACTGATTGCACCCAAATGGTGACCATAAATGGCCTCTCTTCAGCTTGGAGAGTTGTGACCAGTGGGGTGCCCCAGGGTTCTGTTCTGGGTCCAGTGCTGTTCAATATCTTTATTAATGACTTGGAGGAAGGAATAGAGAGTATGCTAATTAAATTTGCAGATGATACCAAATTGGGAGGGGTTGCTAATTCCCCAGAGGATTGGATGAAAATCCAAAAGGACCTTGACAGATTAGAATGCTGGGCCAAAGCTAATGGAATGGATTTCAACAGAGGGAAATGTAGGGTGCTACATCTAGGAAAAAAGAATGACTTGCACAGATATAGGATGGGGGACACTTGGCTAGAGAATAGTACCTGTGAAAGGGATCTGGGAGTCTTGGTGGACCACAAATTGAACATGAGTCAGCAGTGTGATGCGGTGTGAGGCCAGGAAAGCCAATGCAATTCTTGGTTGCATCAACAGAACCATAGTGTCTAGATCAAGGGAAGTGATAGTGCCACTATTGCATATCCCTAGGATAAGCAATAGTGAAGGTAACATATTATTTATTTTGCAAAGAGAAAGCATTCTTGACTTGAAAACAATTATTTATATTATTCCATGTTCTCTAAGATGGATGCAAGTATGACTATGACTGAATGTCTTCTGTTTCTAATGCTAAGATTCGTAGAACAAAATAGAGCAATAATGGAACTGCAGCTCTGGAAGCAGAGACACCTTGAAATTTCATTTTATGCAAAATTGATGGACAATTCTAAAGAACGAATTGTAGCATCATCAGGAGTCTCAAGAGAGTCTGACAAGGACTGCCAAGGAGCCATTAACTTGATGCACACCAGTTTTAATGGAATAAAAACATCCTCATGGAAGAAAACCTACATAATAAATGAGATATGCAAGATATGAAGATGTGCACAAACCTAAGCAAATTATATTCTGACTGCAAGAGACCAAACACTAATATTTCCAAAGCTCCCAAAGGTAGGAAATATATGGATTAGTCTATCTAGTCCTTGTCAGTTCAGTAATAAATCTGCTCCATTCAGTATATGCATAATTCTGCAATTAAAAAAATAGAATGAGAATTTGAGTTTATTTTTGTTCTCAGCTTTCTCTAAGATATTTATTTTGTGCAAATCCTTCCCTGATACATGTATTTCTGTGTGCAGCTTTTCTTAATCATTACAAATTTGAAAGTAATTTTTCATCTGAGAAATGTATGCGTAAATCAGAATATGTGCAGAATTCAGAAGTGTACAACTAAAAAGGAAAACTCTGCTTTTACCATCATTTTTGTCCAGGAAGTACAAGCAGTGTTGTTTTAAGAGTATGGAGCAATTAGAATTCTCCAGTAACCACAGAGAAAACTAGTGTGCATCTGTTATTATTTCCCTCACAAAAAAAAATCAATATCAATAATATGTTGGCTTATTAAAGAAAAACCAAAATTCAATATAGTGGTACCTCAGCTTATGACTTTAATCCATTCTGTCTGCTTTGAATTATTCGTAAGTTGAACAGCGGTTTCCCATAGGAATACATTAAAAATTCATTAATCAATTCTGGAGGGAATAGATTAATAGGTTTTAAATGCATTCCTATGGGAAGGCTGTCCCAACCCCCCTCAATCAACAGCAGCCAAAGACTGCTCTCCACAGGCTCGGCAGACAGCTGACTTTGACAGATCCGACCTGTCAAAGTCAGCACTCTGGGGGCTGCCATTGATTGAGGGAAATTGCCCGATCTATCTTTGGCCAGCCCAGAGGTAAGTGCTTCCCTTGCAAGGCGCCCAGGCTGGGCGAAGATTGCAGAGGCTGATGGATCTTCGGCCAGCCCGGGCAGCTTGGAAAGCAAGTGGTGGTGGTAGATCACCACCACCGCTTCCCATCCAAGCCTCCCAGGCTGGGTGAAGATCAATGGGCCCGTGCTTTGCCCACCAATTTGGTGAGCAGAGCCACAGACCCATTGATCTTTGCCCAGCCCAGAAGGCTTGCAAGGGAAGCGGTGACAGTGATCCAAAGCTGCAGCTTGCCTTGCAAGTTGGTCAGGCTGGCCGAAGATCCAGAGGTCCCTGCTATCTTTGACCACCCCTGGCGCCTTGCAAGGGAAGCACTCACCTCCAGGTAAGCACTTTCCTTCGCTTACCTCTGGGCTGGCCAAAGACTGATTTGCTTTCCTTGCAAGGCACCTGGGCTGCCCAAAGTTACATCATTCCCTGGGAATGATGCATCTTCAGCCAGCCTGGGTGGTTTGGAAGGGAGGCATAATGGCCACCTCCTCCTTCTTTGTTGCTTCGATCTCTTTTGCAGAGACCAACGCAATCAAGAAGGAGGAGGTGGTGATGGGCAGCAAACAATGCTTTCCACTCTGCAGCTGACTTTGACAGACCTGTTGTGTAGAGTGGAGAGCAGCGTTCGTAAGTCAAATTATTTGGTTGTCGAAGCACTGTACCACTGTACACTGATTTTCACTTGTCAAATGCCCAATGCTACTAAGGTTGTGGGCCTTTTATCCTTATAGCCATGGGTTAAGTCTCTGAAGAGAGATGCTTGTCTTTATTGCTCAAAGTCAAACATTGTTCTAGTAAGAGAAAAGCATATGAGGGGAGGGATCCAAAAAGTTTGGGAAAGGCATTGGATCATCATGATCTAGGCTCTCCTGTCCCCAAATATACCACCAAAAGGGGGTAAGTGGTGCTGTAGTGAGAAAACCAGACTAGGACTCAGGAGCCCTGGTCCAAATTTCCCTTCAGCCATGAATCGCACTGGTGATTTTTGCCCAATAAAGCCAATTTTTCTTTTTGCCTAACCTCATAACACAGTAATTGTGAGAACACAGCAGGGGTGGGGGTGGGGGGAAGAGATATGTGTGATGACCTAATGGGAAGGGAAGAGGTATAAACAAAATTTTAGCAGAGGAAAGAAAGAAAATACTGCTTCTCCATTCCATTGAGTCAAGCAGGGCTTGGGCAAAGTCTCCGGGCTGCCTCACTCATCCAAAATACATCAGTACAACTACAGTATAAATGTTGCTGTTTTAAAGGTAGTCAGTCTTATTGGCAGAAATATGGGCAAGGCACTGATTAGCTTCACTCAGAACAACCCATTCTCCTCCTTCCTTTGACAGTCAGTTTATCTCTTAGCACCAGATGTTGAGGGGACCAACGGTCCAAATGATGATTGCCTTCCTGCTCTATTCCCAGCTTCCAGGAAGAACCTCTGTGTCCTTTTGGGGAACAGAATGCGGTCTAGGTGACCTTGGTCTGATCCAGCAAGGCAGCTTTTGTGTTCACTCAACCTTTAAATGCATCTATTCATATTCATCAGCAGTGGATGAGTTTCTTTAACAGGTATAGGTGGAAAGGTCATGTCATGTAAATATCAGTTTTGCCTGTTTTCACTGAAAATGAATAACAATTTTAATTGATAGAACAAAGAATGCGGAAGAAGCAAAGAGAAGAGAAGCTAGTCCCTATAACACCATTCCCACAGAGAAGAAGAAAAAAAAACAGAATAGGGAGAATACGCTGAATAGGCCACCAGAGTGAGACCAAAGGATTAAGTAGAATTAGAGATGAAGGGATAACTCTTTCCAGATCCTGTCAATTTCACATGTGTTCAGTCTGCCGTGTCCTATTTACAACCGGGAATTCTACATGAAACTGCACATTAAAATGATAGCCATTTCCACTCAACTTCCCCTATTTACACATCTATGCATGCTTTCTTGAGCTGAGATTAGCACTGGAAGTTTTTTGAAAAGTAAACAAAAACAAAGAACCCCACCATATGCACACACTTCTGTTTCAATTTGCGTTTTAGTCCAGAAAGTGCAAATTAGCCTGGTTGGTTTACACATCTGCATAGAAAAAAATTCTTCAACATCAAACATAGGATTTTTCAGGCTTGATTTGTGGAAAGCTGGGGAAATAAGTGCCCCTTGGTATCTCATTTGTCATATGAATATTCACCTGGAGCATTGTATATCTACAATTAGAGATGTGAAAATCTGTTTCATTTTTTCTACACTTCTCAGAATACCCATTTGTTATCAAGTCACATGACAATACCCTCTTCTTTTTCCTGCATGGAAATCTTTGCTTATTTTGGCCTGCTTTTTCTGAAAGTACAGGGGATTTTTTTCTGTAGGTATGAACGGCTCATGACCTGGGAGAGGGGGTGCCTCCTTGCCACTCCACAAGCAGCCCCCATCAGCTGGGATATGTTACAACATATGATCCCCATTAGAGATGGGCACAAAACAAAAATAATTCATTCTGTTATTTGTTATTCGTTTTGTTACGTAACAAAATGAATAACGAAAATTGTGATCAAATTGGAACGAACCGAACAGAACCACAAAACGTAGGTTCACCACATTTCATTTTCATTAATGGCGATGTGCAATTAAATGAGCTGAATATCCATAAAAACCCAGCGATAATTATTTATTCTGCCTGATAATACCTACCAGGGGGGTTGGGATCCTTAAAACATGCATTTATGTCTTTTCTCAGATTGCTGCATTTTTTTCCTTTAAGGGGAGTTAGGGGACATCGACTCAAAATGGCTCCCAGATGCCTAATATTGATTTCTTGAGTATTAAAACACCCTGGACATATGTAAAAACACAGTGATAATTATTTGAAATTATTACCTACCAGGGGGTTGTGGTCCTTAAAATGTTTGTTTTTGTCTTTCTCCCATCGCGATTCCAGCCACAAGATGGATGCAAGCCATGTAATGGGATCATGTAAATTCTTGAACAATTTCAACCAATAGCATGCCCAGGTTGAAGACCGGGTAGGTGTGGCAGCCACAGAGGGCATAAAAAGCTTTGGCAGCCCCCGTCCTCCTTTCAGTCTGCGGTGGGAGTTAGGGTGGGATTGCTGTCTCTGCGACTCGTTACTTTAGGCCAGCCAGGCAGGTGTGTGTTTCTGTGTTCCTGCTGGCTGCATCCTGGCTGTTAGGGGTATGTGTGTATGCATACCTCTCGGTGAGTACTCTCCCCTGCCCCGCAGTGCAGTCACTCTGCAGCTGCCTTACGCCCTGGGCAACACCCGCCGCTGCCTTTGCAGCCTCCCTGCGTACCTAGTCTATACTGTGCCTCTGCCAGCATCATTTTTTTTAGTGTTTTACCTCTGGTCTGGGGCATTGGGGGATGTCTGCGCATGGAAATGCTTTAAGTCGCACAAAAAGCGGGTAAAAATGAAAAACGAAAAACGAAAAAGCAAAACAATTCTTTTCAAAAAATTCATGAAAAACAAAAACAAACCGGAAAGGACCCGCAATGAAAAATGAAAAACCAAAATGTCATTTTTTCAATTCGTTCCCATCTCTAATCCCCATTGACTAACAGAGTGTCGCTATGCATTTCTCCTACTGATTAATGTTTATTTCTTCATGATTTAAAAATGCATGAATTTTTACCTGCATAGTTTTCAGCCATGTACATATGGGGTAGGGTGGGGGAGAGAGCCACTTTTGCAAAATGTGCAGACCATAGTTTTTGTTTGTGAAAGCTTGCCACAAGCATCAGAAGCATATGCATTTTCAAGGCAAAAAAAAAACCACTTTGTCCCACAGTCAGTCTCAGAAGAGAAATGCAACCACAATAAATTTCTCTTCCATCCCTGTCTGTAACCAATTTATTGCTTCCATACCCATCAATACTAGGTGTATGTTATCCTTACATGACCACATGTGAGAAGTATGAATGCTCTTTGCTAAGGAAGAGTGAGTGTGTGAGTGAGAGAGAGAGAGAGAAAGGGAGAGAGAGAAGGGGGGGAAAGATGTATATCTTTGTCTTTCTATCCTGCCTTCCCAATAATCTTGTTCAAGTTTTCATAAGATTTCTAAAATAACCACAAATGCTTTTAGCTGCCTACCCCTCAGTTATTTAACCTGAAAATTTCAGATATTAGTCCCTTGCATGCTACCAACTTTGTCCCATCTGAATTTTTCTTTGTCTTCTATGGAGTTTGAAATGCTTTCTCTTATAGAAAGGGTACGTACTATTAGGTCCATGGTTTGGTCCTATGAGGTGCTCATCTGAGGAAACTTGAACAGCCCTAATATAAATTATAAGCAAATAAAATGTTTAGACAAATCATGAGAATACCTTGCTTGCTCACATTTTAATATTCTGAAGTTATTACTCATTCCTGACATAAGGACATTTTTAGCATTAGCCTCTTATTTAAAATGAGAATTGTTCACCTCTGGGGGAATATTCTGACTGTCAATAAAGAAGACATAAAAGTGAAGGCAATGTATTAACGGTAATTCATATTTGCCTTAGGCTTATCTTGGTTTGTTGTTCCACTCAGTTTGTTTCAGTGAAACAGCACTAACATATAAAAAGATGTTGTTTTGCAGAAACTCCACATTTTGACCTCAGAAAATCAAAAAACATAAAGTACTGTCAATTTGTTCTGCTGTCTCCAGATTTGAAAATATAGTTCATGAATAGTAAAGAGATTCTGTGGCGACATCCATGTGAATATGTGTGTATGAGAGAAAATGAGTGAAAATTTAATTGTCCCGGGATTCTTGGTGTTTTGCTGCAGTAAATGACAAATTGGCTTTGGCTGGGACATGTTTTCTTTAATATTTTATGCTGCTACTCACATAATAGAAAACAAGCTCTTGTTTTTCAAAATGATTCCAGCTTCCCCCCACCCCCAACCTCGAGTAACATTACACTGTTGTCTAGTAAATAGTTTTAGAACCTGCTGTACTCTTTGCTTTGGTGTCTTCTTCTGATCCCCCATTTTGCTACAGCCAGGGAAAAATAATATTTCCAGATTCTTGATTTGAAATCCTTCTTTAGTAGAGATGGGCACGACTTGAAAAAATTTTTTTCGAGTTGTCGTTAGTCGGGCCGGTTCCGTTTCGGGTCGTTTCCGTTTTTCGCAAAAATTCGCAAAAATTAGTCGGTTCGTTTTTTTGTTTTTTCGTTTTTGTTAGTACTGGTTTTTTTGGGGGGGAGCGGGCTCCTGGAGGCACCTCTGTGGGGTGGGTGCCTCCTCTGGCCCGCTATAAAGGGAAAGAGGGCTCCTGGAGGCACCCGTGGGTGCCTCCTGCCACTAGGAAGGGGAAGCAGGCTCCAAGAGAGACCCCTCTACATGGGGGTCTCCCTTCCTCACCTGCTGCTGCTGCAAAATGCTATGCAATAGCCATATGGATATTGCATACCAGTTGTGCAGACAGTGACTGTGAAGACTTAGTGGATGGCACTGAACCCAGAGCCATAGGTGAGATGCCTAACTAAGGCTCTCGCAACACCATGTCTCACACAGAAGGGAATTGTGCTTGCGTGTAGTGCAATGCAAGTACATCTGGCTTAGGGTTAAGGTGGGTTAGGGTTAGGGCTAGGGTTAGGCTAGTGACGGGTAAGGTTACGGTGGGCTAGTGGGTTGCACCTCTGGGTGCCTCTCTGACCCACTAAGAAGACAGTCTGTGACGTATGGGTACGGAGTCAAGGGTTAGGGTTAGGGTTAGGGGGCTAGGGCAGGTTTTAGGGGGCTTTTTGGCACATCCCAGAAGTCTCCATGGCCAGGTGGCCATGCAATTGGTGGGATGGCTCCAAAAATTTGCATGGTCGTCCACTCCCACATGGCTGGCCACTCGGCCAGCCCATCATTGTGCAGGTGTAAAATAAAATAAAATAAAATAAAATAAAATAAATGGAGGACAGAGGAGGAGAGGAGACTGGAGAGACATTTTGTTGCAAGAAAAAACCCACTGCTACTGTGAAAAATCTGGCAGTTTATAAATTTTCGCGTGTTTCTGTTGTGCTTGTGTGTTTTTGGACCACGATTTCAAAAACAATATTGCGTTCGCCGCCCCATTTTGGATCCCCCGCCCGCACCGCATGGCATGGCAACTCGGGTCCGGCTGCCCAGGACGGGGGGGAGGCAGGACCCCCCCTCCAGAAACCACCCCTCCGGTAGGTGCCCTGCGCCCTTAGTCAAGCAGGCATTTTTCCGCCTGCTTTTTTGGCCCGGGAATGGGTGGGGGGAGAGTTTAAAAGTTTTTTCCTGTGCCGTCCATGCCGCTTGCTTGCGCTTTAATTACGGCGGCCGGCGAGACTGGGCTTTTTGCTGGCTGCCTGCAAGCCTGCAGGCGAGTCCCATCAGAGCAGCCCAGGATGGGGGATGGGGGGGAGGCCGGGGACCTCCAGAAACAACCCCTCTGGTAGGTGCCCTGAGGCACGGCAGGCATTTTTCCGCCTGCTTTTCGGCCGGGAACCGGGTTTTTTTAACTTTAAAAAAACTTTTTTTCTGTGCCGCGTGGCATCGCGCGATCGCGCGATGCAAGGAACGAGCACGACAAATCAGACCAAAATTGTTCGTTCGTCGGTTCGAGCTCGAAGTCTGGCGGAGTAATTCCCATTACCATTTCCGTAGAGTAACGGAACCGAGTAACGGAAACGGGAATACCGCTAAGTCGTGCCCATCTCTATTCTTCAGAGGTTCAGTACAAAGCTCATCCATACAATGGCATCCTTATTTGTTCTGGGGCATTCTTGGCTTTTGCTGATCTGAACTGTTTGAAATTTATCATTTCAGCATTTGTGTCCGGATGTGTGAGGGCAATTGTTACTATAAATATTGGGATGCACTTGGCCACTTTGTCTACTCCTGTCTCCTGCCCAACACTCATTGCCTTCAAGTTTAGCTCTCTTCTCTTCCTTAACTCTGTCCAGCTGACCCTCTTTTCTTATTTTACCTGGCTTCCACCTGTCATTGCCATATTTTCATTATTACACCATCCCCAAATTTTCTGGTTTCTATCTATGCTATTTTTTCACTCCATTAAAATATCCTCTTCCTATTTTTTCCATGTTCCCACTTCAGCACTATTGTGGATGATCAGTATTAGTCAGAATATGTGGCAAAATACTGGTTTATAATGGAAAACAAACTTCCAGCTACGTAGCAATGCAGAGACCCATGGAGCAGATTAGCATATTACCATATTTTTCGCTTCATAAGACGCTCCAGGCTGTAAGACACGCCTAGTTTTTAGAGTTATGTATGTGTGGGGGAAAAATATTCACATATACATACTGTGTTGGTCTGGTGGTCTCTGCAGCAAAAGCCAACTAGCTGTCAAAAAGCTAATGTGCCCAAGCTCAAGGGGTAGAAGCTCGAGGTAGAAGCCTTCCCTTTCTGCTTTGCTGCCTTCCACTTTCAGGCACCCGCAGCCCAGCTGATTGTCAAGGCAGCAAAGTGGAAGGAGAATCCTTCCTTCTCCACTTTGCTGCCTTCGGCTTGGGCGCTCCCTGAAAGGAGGTGAGTGGCAGGGATGTGACCCCCCTTCTTCTGGGAGTGCACCCAAGTCGAAGGCAGCAAAGCAAGGGAGTGGGAAGAGGAGACACAGGGGAGGGGAGGGTGGTGGTGGTGGTGGTGGTGGTTGCACCTTTGAGTCAAACAGCACTGCTTGGCTTGCTCGCTCACTTGCTCACTCATCCAGGCACTGCTTGGCTCAAAGCAGCAAGGCACGCCTCCAAAAAGGACTTCCGGTGGCCACTACCAAAGGCTGTTACTTCACGAACCTCTCGATGCGCGGCGAGCCGTAATTTCCGTGCGAATTGATCGCTTCAGTCCGCACGCTCCTCCTCTTTGGATTCGGCGCCACCCCGACCACGCCCCCTAAACCGTGCTCCAAGCGGGGCGAGATATTCCCCTGCCGGAGGCCGGGAATCTTCTTCGCTTCGCATCCCGCTTCGCATCCCGCTTCGCATCCAAAGTCACGTGTGGCCAGTTAATATATATATTTATTTATTTTTTACTTATTTTTTCTCCGAAATGCCGATGCATCGATATTTCGGTTAACCCATTCTTTTGATCTTGCCTTCTGTACACGGGGCAGGGGCAACATAGGGGGGGCAAGCGTCCCCAGGTGATGTGAGCGGAGCCCCTCCGCTGGCAAGGGATGGCGAAGGGCTGCGCAGAGGGAGGGGGAGGGGGTGTCGGAGCCGCCGCTGCAAGACACCCCTGCGCGCGCCCACCCAGAGAGCGGCGGCGGGGCACACAGGGCGATGAAGCTGAGAGAAGCCTCTCCCCGCCCCGCCCCCCCAAAAAACCAACCCAGCTGCTCTGCTTCAGGGAAACACGACGGCCGCCCACAAGTCCTCGGGACAACCGCAGGGGCCTTTGAGCGCCGGGCTTGACCGCTTGTGCGCCTCTGACCGCAAATGACAGCCGGGTATTGATGCATCGATACGCCGTGGTAATTTTTTTAAAAAAATAAAAGAAAGCAGAAACCGGACGTTGCAAGTAAGCTTCCGAATGCGAAGGGAGCACGTGAGGTAGTAATGGATTCGATCCTAAAATTTCGCATGGTGAGGACAGAGAAAGAGGGGTGGGGGCGAAGGGAGACCACGTGACCGGCTTCGCATTCAAAGCGAAGGCAATCCCGCTGCGAAGCAAAGTACTTCGTGAAGTAACGGCCATAGAGACCTCTGGCCCAGGCTTGTCCCTGCTGTGCTGCCAGGCTTGTCCCTGCCACCCACCTCCCTTGGGCACCCCTCAAAAGGAGGTGGGAAGGGACTGGACTCTCATCACATGCCTCCACCTATTTGCTCCTTCTCTGCCCCCCTTCTCTCTCCCTCTCTCTTTCTTTTTCATGCAAAGCTTTGCCATGTTTTGTTTTTTTACTCTTTCCAGAGGGAGCCCTGCAAATGAGAGAAAAAGTAAAGAGGCAGCAGCGGCAGCGGTGGCAAACATTCCCAACACACACACACACACACACACACACACACACACACACACACACACACACACACACACACACACACACACACACACACACACAGGTATCGGATTCCACCTCTTTGTTCGTTCTCTGCCCCACCCCCCTCTTTCAGCCTTGCATTTCTCCCTGGATAGCTGCAGCAGTATCCCGTTCCACTGCAGATGCCTTTTTTCCAGGAGCCCTCCTACAAACAAAAGGTAAAGAGATGGTGGCAGCAAACATTTTCCCCAACACATACACATACTCCACCCCATTACAACTCCTCCTTGCTGGTGAGGCGAGCATGTGCAAGACATGCTGCCAGCCCACTTGTGGCCATGAGTTGAAGCCTCTGTTCAGGCTGGCTGGTGGTTTGCCCCTCATGGGGGACAGAGTGGGTCTATGGCTCCCCAAGCCATCAGGAGGAGGAGGAGATCATAGTTTAGGAGGATGGGGCTGGGAGGGGGAGGATGGGGCTGGGAGGTGGCAGTGAAGGAAGGAGGCAAGCTCCTTTTGGTGGAGGTGGAGTGGCCCAAAGGTGGATGGGGGTGGGGAATCCTCCTCCTCCTCACCGCAGCAGACCGGACTGAGACCACACACACACACCTTGGGGCCTCAGCTGGTTTCTTCACTGCGTCAGGAACAGGTTGGGTGGTGGAAGAGGCAGAGGTAGCAGAAGCAGCGCTAAGGTGGAGGCAGTGGTGCTCACTGCCTCTAGGCCCTACCAACCTGGAAGCAGAACGGCCACTGAACTGGGTGGCGGTAGCGGAGGAGGCAATAGCCATGAAGACAGGCTAGGTCTCTTTACATAAGAGCTAGTAGAATTCCCAGAGCAAACCCCAGAGAACCACAATGACTCAACACAGCCAAGTTATAAGTAAAACTTGAACTTAATGTATCAAAGAGTTTAGGCACTTATTGTAAAACAATATAAACACATAGCATAACATAACATACAGAGAAATACACATAGCCTATATAGAAGCATAACCTGACTTACAACAGGTCTAGCAGATTAACAGAGTAACAGGGCAAGCAAAGTGAGCAAAGTGACCTGACATAGTATCAGGGTTAACTGACCTACATCAGGCAAAGTCTTGATCTCAGCTACTTCTTGATATACTGACTTTCAAACAATCAAGTTGTACTACATAATTAGCTAATTACATTTATGTCAGCTGAATTACATCTTGAGCTTTACATTGTAACTCTTCACAGACATAGTCAGTTCCAAAACTTACATACAATATTAAATTTTAACACTCAAATACAAATTGTATTGGAAACCTATCTTGACAGAAGTGAAGTCCCAGGGAGCTGAATGGGCTGAGCAACAGGAGAACTGCCACAGCTGAGCCCAGCCTGGAAGGCACCTCCCTGCAGTAGCTCCCAGGACGTGCTGAGGGCTGTGGGCCCTGCAGGCTCCTGGGAGTCACTGCCACAAAGACATATTTCCTTAGAGAACTGCAAAAATAACTTCTTTTCTCCAGCCTTTAAAGAAAATATTGACAACTTTAGCCTATTCACACAATTCACATTTCACTCTTACTGACAAGGCATTCCTCAAAATGCTTTTGGCTTTTGCTGTCAGTGAATTTTGGCCTTGAGGGAGCTCTCTTCAGCCTAACGTGGCTGGTGGGCCAGAAGATGTATCAACCAACAGTAAGCAGAGTAAAGGGCAAAAGGATTGGAGGGCAAGGAATCAGTCTTTTTCATATGAAGAGACCTTCTGCTTAGATCAAGGTAGACAGGAGTGGGATAGCCAGGGATAGCTTCAGCCAGAACAGCCCCCTTGCCCTGGTGGACAAGACAACATTGCTGTCAAGCCTTGCAGAAATGTGTACCAATTAGAAGAAGGAACAATAATGACATGAGTGATGATTACAATACAATGGTTTAAGAAGGGCCAATCTTAAGATGGTTTTCAGGCTGATTCAAGCATCTGATAGTGTAGAGAGGGGGATACATTAGGGTGATGGAGGACAAACCTGTGAGTGTTGCACAATTGACCTTGTCACCCCCTAAGATAGTTTGCTTCTCTCAGATGTGGTGAAAGACTTAGCCCATCACTATGGGTGATCTAAAATGGATGAAATAAGATTACCCTCCCTGTTTGTCCAGTTTTGACATGCACAATGGAAGTCAGTGTCATCTTGACTTTGGCCCTGGTCCCACGTCCCTTTAAAAGCAGTTTAAATTACCAGATAACCTGTGTCTAAAAATGCCATCCCCACGGCCATCGGGCTTTTTGAAAAAAAAAGAAGAAAAAGAAAACCTGGTAATGTCCCTTGAAGTGAGGTTTCTGTGACTCACCCAGGAGGTAGGGAAAATTTTACCTCACTTTGAAAATCTTTAAGGAAGCAGACGCTGTGAGACCACACAGATGATCTGGGTTTCTTTTTCTTTCTTTTTTCTTAGCACCAACTGGTTGTTCCTGGGGCCAATCGGCGCTGTTTTTTTAAATTGCTTTTCACCTTCTGGAGAAACAGGAAGCTCTATCCAGTCCTACAAGTTTTAATTTCCCCCAAGCCAAGTGGTCCATTTTTTTCAAATGCTAGTGCCACTGCTGACCAGGGGGGCTGAACTGCACTTTAAAATAAAAAAAAAAGCTTTTTACGTGGGAACTCTTGTCCTACATTTAAATCACGTGATGGGACAAAGAGGAAAAGCCGGACCTTCAAAGATCAGGATCAAAACCCAGGTGTGACCATGGCCTTTCATGACAGAAAAAAAGGGCTGAGTCTAGCTAATGCTTAAAGCACACTTTTTACATGTGTGATTTATTCCTGACTAGATGAGCGGTCATCAAGAAAGCTCATGATGCAGTGGGACATTCTTTTCTACCTCATTCGACACATCCAAACACGTTTCTTAACAGGCTGAAATAGAAAATTCCTAAAGGTAAAAATTAGATCACAAGTCCTTCTGAGCTTGCCTCGGCCTTTGAGCCACAACACATAATTAGTCTGTACTCATAATTATCAGTGTAAAAGAGTGCAGTGAAGAAATTTTGCTGGTATAAGAAACCAACATTCTATAAGGCAATTCTAAAAATAGAGGAAGCCCAAACAAAACATTGTAACTTTGAAACCAGCCTTCAGATCAGGGCCAAATTTAACACAATATAATTTTGCTCTGAATCCAACATGGTGATGCATGGTCAGGTAACTTTCAAGTTATGATTTTTTAAAAAAAATAGTATAGATATCAAATCAAATCAACCTTTATTGGCATTAAAATAAAATAAAACGACACAACAAGAGAAAATGAGGTACATCAAGGAGGGTAATCAAACACGGAACCGGTGATTCTAATATATGCATTAGCTACTTAAGCCAATGAGATGGGGAATAGGGAAGCCCAGATCCTCGAGCTGCTATAATCTCAGAGGCAAAGGAGGCCACCTCATCCAGATAAGAGGTGACTTGCGTAGAGAGAAGAAACTTAAGCTTAACCAAGTCTTCCCACCATTGCATCCTATCGAGGATCGAGGATACATATTTCTTACGAAGTGCATCGTGAGTTGGGCAATGAAAGAAGATGTGTTCAAGCATTTCAACAGCATTAGTTTGACATGGACAGATTCTCTGGGAGTAAGGGATTCCACTGAACCTGCCCGACAATAGTGCAGAGGGGAAGGAATTACATCTTGCAAGTGAATAGGCTCTGCATGCTTTGGGACATATTAGGTAAGTCAGAAAAAAAGCAGGCTTCCCAGGTAGGGCCAGGATGTTAAATTGAAGTGGGGAGCTGATGGTATTAGCTTCACTGCACAGTTCTTGCCATTCAATGTTCAATAGCCTGTCTTTAATAGTCCTATATGCTTCAGATTGACTTAACATACCAAGCTGCTCAATGTCCATTCCCGCTACTTTAAGAGTGGTAAGAACATCGGAGATCTCGACTGGGAGGTCAGGATCTATCAAAAGTTGATATAATAAACGGGTATGAACTGGGTTGTAGAGGATTCCAAGCCAGAATTTAATAGCTCTTAATCGCCAAGGTCTTCGGCCGTATCATGCCAGTTTCTAAGCAAAGAACGGCGTATGGGACACATTTAGGGAGGCCTAGGATTCTCCTCAAAAAAGAGGCTTCAACATAAGAACATAAGAACATAAGAAGAGCCATGCTGGATCAGACCAAAGGCCCATCTAGTCCAGCTTCCTGTATCTCACAGCGGCCCCACCAGATGCGTTTGGGAGCGCATGAGACTAGATATCTGTCTCCTGATACCACTCCCCTGCATCTGGCCCTTGAAGTACCCTGGTTTCTTCATCATGGTTTGTAACCTGTGATGGACTTTTCCTCCAGGAATCTGTCAAATCCCCTTTTGAAGGCATCCAGGCCAGATGCCATCACCGCATCCTGTGGCAGGGAGTTCCATAGACTTACAACGCGCTGGGTGAAAAAAATTTTCTTTTGTCAGTTCTTACTCTTCCAGCCTTAAATTTGAGTGTATGTCCCCTAGTTCCGGTATTTTGGGAGAGAGAGGAGCTTCCGTCTATCCACTTTACTCATAACCTGCATTATTTTGTATGTCTCAATCATATTAACCCTCAAACGCCTTTTTTCCAGACTAAAGAGGCCCAAATGTTTTAGCCTTTATTCATAAGGGAGGTGCCCCAGCCCAGTAATCATTTTAGTCGCTCTCTTCTGCACCTTTTCCAGTTCCACTATGTCTTTCTTGAGATGCGGTGACCAGAATTGTACACAATACTCCAGGTGGGGCCTTACTATTGTTTTGTATAATGGCATTATAATGTTGGCTGTTTTATTTTCAATCCCCTTTTTGATAATCCCTAGCATGGAATTGGCCTTCTTCACCGCTGCCACACACTGGGGAGACACCTTCATGGAGCTGTCCACCAACACACCAAGATCTCTTTCCTGATCCGTCACGGATAACTCAGAGCCCATGAGTTGATAGATGAAGTTTGGATTTTTTGACCCAATATGCATTACTTTACATTTGGTTACATTAAAACGCATTTGCCATTTCTCAGCCCATTCCCCCAATTTGGAGAGATCCTTCTGGAGCTCTTCACAATCTTCTCTGGTTTTCACCACACGGAAAAGTTTTGTGTCATCTGCAAACTTGGCCACCTCACTGTTTATCCCTGTCTCCAGGTCATTTATGAACAGATTGAAAAGCACCAATCCCAGGACAGAGCCCTGGGGCACACTGCTTTTCACTTCTGTCCATTGTGAAAATTTCCCATTGACACCTACTCTTTGTTTCTGGGATCTCAACCAGTTCTCAATCCATAAAAGGACCTGTCCTCTTATCCCCTGACTGTGCAATTTTCTCAGCAGCCTTTGGTGAGGGACTGTGTCAAAAGCCTTTTGAAAATCCAGGTAGACTATATCCACCGGTTCACCCAAATCCACGTGCCTGTTGACCTTTTCAAAAAATCCTAAAAGGTTTGTCAGACAAGATTTACCCTTACAGAAGCCATGCTGATTTTTTCTCAGCAAGGTTTGTTCTTTTATGTGTTTTAAGATTTTCTCTTGGATGAGGCTTTCCACCATCTTCCCTGGGACAGATGTAAGGCTAACTGGCCTGTAGTTTCCTGGGTCCCCCCTCCTTCCTTTTTTAAAAATTGGTGTGACATCTGCCATCTTCCAGTCCTCCGGCACTGTGGCAGTTTTAAGAGACAAGTTGCATATAACCGTTAAAGAGATCTGCAATTTCATTTCTCAGTTCCCTAATAACCCTTGGGTGGATGCCATCTGGGCCCGGTGACTTGTTAATCCTCAATTTATTGATTAGTCCTAAAACCTCCTCTCTTTTAACCAGCATTTGATTTAATTCTTTAGTGAAGAGGGGCCATTCGGGCAGCAGAATCTGCCCGAGGTTTTCTGTCGTGTAGACAGACGCAAAGAAGTCATTCAATTTCTCTGCAATGTCCAAGTCCTCCTTAACCTCCCCTTTTCCTCCCTCACCATCCAGAGGGCCAACTGGTTCTCTGGCAGGTTTTCTACTTCTAACATATTTAAAGAAGCTTTTATTATTACCCTTTATATTGCTAGCCATGCGTTCCTCAAAATCTTTCTTTGCCTCCCTTATCATCTTCTTACATTTCTTTTGCCAGAGTTTGTGTTCCTTTTTATTTTCCTCATTTGGGGAGGATTTCCATTTACAGAAAGACCTCTCCTTGTGCTTTAGAGCCTCTCTAACTCCACTCGTTAACCATGCCGGTGTCCTCTTGGACTTAAATGAGCTAGCTCTTCTTTCTTTGTGGTATGCACTTGTGCTGGGCCTCTATTATTGTTGTTTTAAACAGGCTCCATGCACTCTGAAGAGATTAGATTCTTCTAACTTTCCCCTTCAATTTCTCTCTAACTAGTTTCCTCATCTGAGGGAAGTTTGCCCTTCGAAAATCAAGGGTTTTTATGTCTGATTTGGTTGACACTCTTCTTCCGACATGCATGGCTTGAATATTCTCTACTGTGCGATCTATAGCTTTATACCAAATTGGTGATGCATATAAGATTTGAGAGAGGGTTTTGGCCTTAAATATTGTCAGGGAAGCCAGTACATACCGATTACTATAGCTAAAGAATCGTGAAATTGCACTAGCAGAGATCTTGCATGAATTTAGGACATACTTGCGATGGGAGATCCAGGTGTGCCTGTAATTGTAGTGAACACCCAGGTACTTAAATGACTTTACCTGCTCTATAACATTACCTTTACAAAGCCATTTGTGGGCAGTCCATTTTCTTTGAAAGACCATTATTTTAGATTTGGAGTAATTGACCTCCAATTTATTGGCCAAGAAATAGCTGGTGGCACTATTAAGTAAGCATTTAAGACCTATCCTAGTGCTAGAGAGAAGTATTGCATCATCGATGTACAAAAGCAATGGAACTTGCGTCTGACCAAGTTTTGGGCAATGGCTATTCACATTCCGCAGATTAGGAGCTAAGTTGTTTAGGAAGAGGTTAAAAAGTGTTGGGGCCAGAATGCAGCCCTGCTTCACTCCTTTATTTGTTTTGAAGGGTTGAGTTAGTTTGCCATTCTGAGAGCATCTAACCGTACATAAAGTATTGGCATGCAAGGCTCTAATTAGCAGAAGTAGCCTTTGATCAATATTCCATCTGGATAATTTATCCCAAAGTAGCTCTCTATCTATAGAATCAAAAGCACCCTTCAGGTCAAGGAAAGCCACATAGAGTCTAGCCTTAGATATCTTGACCTGTTTATAGACCAAGTGTGAAAGGATAGCGCAGTTATCTAATGTGGATTTGCCCTGTCAGAATCCTGATTGCTCAGGGCCTAAGATGTTCTCGGCGTCTATCCAGGAGGAAAGTTTATTGCTTAGGTATTTGGCATAAACTTTGCCAATTACCGATAATAGGCTGATAGGTCTATAATTCTCTGGGGAATTAGGATCCCCCTTTTTGTAGATGGGAACAATTGTGGCAGTTGTCCAATCTTTGGGTATAAAGCCACTTTTATTGATTGTTGTGAAAAATGGGGCTAGTAGTGAGGACCACCAAGCTGGATCACATTTTAGGAGGTCAGGGGGTATACCGTCAGGGCCTGCAGCTTTACCCGACCGTAGACCTACAATAATTTTATAGATATCCTCAGGGCATACTGGTGGCCACTTGGGCAGGTTGGAGGAGGAAAAGTCAGGACAGTATAGATATGAAATATTCTCTGTGCAGACATTTTCTCTGTATTCCCCCCTTGCTTTGCACCACTTTGTGAGTTATAGTGAGTATCCTGTTTACAGTTAGTAAACAGAGTACCCTGTAGACCATCTTGACTGCTGACTTTTATGTTGTAAATGTTCAGGTTATCCATTGCTATGTAAAACTTGACACCCTTTTTTATTACTGATAACATTTGCATGAAAATGGACCATTTCCTGATGTTCTGAATTGTGAACACAGAAGCCCAATATCTTACGTTCATTAAACAGAAGTATTTTGATTAACTGAATAGATACTTCAGACTGAATACTATGTAAGTAATTTCTAAGTAAGCATGTTGCTAACCAGCAGGCTCTATTTTTGTAAACTATCTCTTGCCTGTGGATGGAGGGATGGCCAGTGGAAAGACATATGTATCCCTTCCTCCTTAAATTACTCCCGCTTTCTTTGATAAACTATGGGGGAACAATCTTCTGCTTTGAAGCATTTTTCAGTGATTTCTCATAATCTTTTGCTCCCTAATCACACTCTTAATTTAGTTTCTAAATTTTCTAGTTTATGCAGTGAATATTTCACAAAGCAAAACTCCAGAAACTTTTTTTAATTAAAGCAGCTTTGCACGAAAGAGTTCAATCTTTTTCATGTAAGATTGTTGTTTTTATTGCCATTAACTTTGATCAACTTGACAACATGATGCGAATCTGGGGTTAATCAGTGTTTCCCTTGAAATAAATAAGGCAAAGGGTAGCACTGCATTTCTAAACACGTGGGGGTTGGGGGTTCAACCTGTTTCACAATGCTAGGGATTTAACGCTTGAATTTCTTCATCAGCACGACCTCCAAAAATGCCCTTCTTTAAAAAATCCCTCTGAGTCCTTGAAATTATTTGTATCCCAGTTTTACTTTGTGTTGCTTTCTGTTGAGCATTCATTTGGTAAAATACTCTCCCCAACCTAGTGTGTAATAGAATGGGCTCAATACACAAGGAGGTGTGGCAGAATCAAACCTTTACTTCTAAAGGAACTTCCTTAAATAGTTTGAAATACACCATTTACCACATTGTTATCAGTCTTCAATATTGCTATTGCCTTTTCTAGCTTTCTTTAAATAAGAAAGAAAGAAATTTTGAAGCTTCTGAATCATCTACTCACCATGCTCAATTATTTTGTAAATACAAACTTCATTTTAGCATATAAACATTAAAGCTAGAATTTAATCTCAGATGGATATGCAATTTGATCACAGCTTGGGGGAGGAATTGCAACTGCACATTTGATATTAATCTATTTTCAGCATGTTGCTAGAGTTTATCTAGTCAAAAAAGCTCATTTAGTACACTACACTGCACTTGATCTTAGCCAAAAAGATTTGTTTGTGTGCTAAATCACCTTGTTCAGTGGCTTATATGAGCTCCAGGCACATGTTGAGTCAAAAATGAGCTCTTATGCCTCAAAAGAAAATGGTGTATTGTGCATGTGTATAGCATGATTGATGTATTTGTTATTCCAATGCATATACCACCCCGGAGTGCAAAGCATTCTCTGGGTAGTGCACAGCAGAATCATACCAGTTTCTTCTGATAAAATGGCACACATGAAAATTCAATCAGGCTATCCTCTGTCTTCACAGGTAATACACGTGATATGTTATGGGGAGACAGCTTCGAACTCCAGTATTCGTGGAGCCATTTGCAAAATCACTTATTTATGGCCAGGCAAGTGCATGGTCATAATATTGACATGACTGAGGGAAACAACATTTTACAATACAAAACTGAAAACAAAGGGAGCCCAAACAACAAAAAGTTACCATTAAATTGCATGTTGTATCACCTTGAAATTTGGTACAGTTAGAAGACACAGTTCGGTAATAGCAGGAGTCAATTTGAAGGTGTATGGTCAAGTGATTTAGCCCTCTGTTCAGAAATAAGTGACCGTAAACTCCACCAGATTTTTAAATGTTGACATAAATTGGAGAGCCCAGACTTCCTTTACCTCGAAAGAATATTGCTTCCCCTAAACACTATACTTTAAAAAAAGTCTATCAAGTAGAGGCTGAAATACTGGTCTGTTAAAAGGCATTATCAAGTAGAAGAAATGGCAATTTCTTGTAGCTTTGAGATTCCTTGGCAAAACTTACCAGGAAGAGTGGCTGTTGCAAAGTCTTGAGCTAGAAGGGAAGAGGCAACAGGGAGCAGGAATATCTTCAAGGAACCTTTGAATAAGCAATCAGTGGTTGGGAGTTCAATTCTTCACTGTGCCTTCCTGACAGGATGATCCAAAGAAACCCTTCCAGCTCTGCAGCTCAAGAAACAGTAGACAGATGGGAGGTGATGCATGTTCCCTCCCTCATCCCATTCCATCAAATATTCTAGGGTCTTTGTCTAACCTTCCCCACAAGTTTTATCTCCAAGGGAGATCTTGGACAAGTCTTGAGGTGACTGTCTGCTGGCCTCCCTCCCTCCCCCATCTTCATTATGTCTCTCTTTTTGTGGTGAGCGGTGCAATAAGGCAAAGAGCTTGAGACCATGTTCTACTCATGAGATCACTGAATAGCCCTGGAAATTCTAATGGTATCATAAATGTAGCCTAAAGAAGCCTGCTAATCCATCTCTCCCTCACCTCTACCAGCCACCACTTTTTCTTCCATAAAAGTGGACAATCCCAGAAAGAAAGAGCAATTTCAGCAGCATATTTGGAAGGTTCTTTGGTTAAGAAACAATTAATTTGGAGTCACCATGCCTTTCCATCCATTGAAGACTAAATATAACACCTTCCTCTTAGTAATTTTCAGTCACTCTTGACCTGTACCAAAATCAGAGACATATCTGATTTCCCCCCCTCTAAATTAAGAAGACAGTGTCCAAATTATATTGACTTTGTCAATGTTTGATCACCTCTCTTCATGCAATGCATCCCATAGAAGTCATATAGTTTTTGAAAAGTTAGCTGTTAAGTTATAAATCTTTGGAGTTGCAACATGTTCAGGAACAATAGAATTCCTATACACAGAGGAATTCAACTCATCATCGCAAGGCAAGGCTACTCCACATTATTCAACACAAGTTCTGGATAGCAGCAACAATCATCATGGATTTCCCTCCATAGATACAAAGTGATGAAGCCAGGCTTCTGTTTCTCCCCCAAGAGGTCTATAAATTTCTCTTCAGACAGCAGAATCCCTTACATGACTTAGGGACATGCATTTTTTTCTTGCTGTGCAAGTTCCAGAATTAAGGTATACCAAATGTAGAATGCATTGCCTCAGTCTAGAATATCTTATAAATGGGGCACATTTCTACTTTTGTTTCCCAGTTGATCAGTGAGGCTACAAATAAAACAGGCTAAACTTTGCTTTCATCATTGTAAGGCTAATTACACAGGTGACAATGAGGCCTGTAATAAGACTTCCTGAGGTAGGAACTAGCAAGCCACCCCAGTACCCCTGCCAAGAACATTCCATGGACAGAAACAAAAGGCTAAAAGATATGACGCTGGAAGATAAGCCCCTCAGGTTGGAAGGCGTCCAACATCCTACTGAGGAAGAGCGGAGGACAAGTACAAGTAGCTCCAGAGCTAATGAAGTGGCTGGGCCAAAACCGAAAGGACACTCAGCTGCAGATGTGCCTGGAAGAGAAAGGAAAGTCCAATGCTGCAAAGAAACATACTGCATAGGAACCTGGAATGTGAGATCTATGAACCAGGGTAAGCTGGATGTGGTCAAACATGAGATGGAAAGAATAAACATTGACATCTTGGGCATCAGCGAACTTAAATGGACACAAATGGGTGAATTCAGTTCAGATGACTATCACGTCCACTACTGTGGGCAAGAATCCCATAGAAGAAATGGAGTAGCCCCCATAGTCAACAATAGAGTGAGAAAAGCAGTGCTGGGATAAAACCTAAAAAATGATAGAATGATCTCGGTACGATTCCAAGGCAGTCCTTTCAACATCACAGTAATCCAAGTTTATGCACCAACTACCGGTGCTGAAGAGTCTGAGATTGACCAATTTTATGAAGACTTACAAGAACTTCTAGAACTGACACCAAAGAAAGATGTTCTGCTCATCACAGGGGATTGGAATGCTAAAGTAGGGAGTCAGGTGAAAAAAGGAATAACTGGCAAGTTTGGCCTTGGAGTTCCGAATGAAGCAGGGCAAAGGCTAATTGAGTTTTGTCAAGAGAACAAGCTGGTCATTGCAAACATTCTTTTCCAACAAAACAAAAGGCAACTCTACACATGGACATCACCAGATGGACAATACCGGAATCAGATTGATTATGTTCTCTGCAGCAAAAAATGGAGGAGCTCTATACAGTCAGCAAAAACAAGACCTGGTGCAGACTGTGACTCAGATCATCAGCTTCTTGTTTCAAAATTCAAACTTAAACTGAAGAAAGTAGGGAAGACCAGTGGGCTAGTCGGGTATAATCTACGTAAAATCCCTTATGAATACAGAGTGGAAGTGAAGAATAGATTTAAGGAACTAGATTTGGTGGACAGAACACCTGAACAACTATGGATGGAGGCTTGTAACATTGTACAGGAGGCTGCAATGAAAACTATTGCAAAGAAAAGAAAATGCAAGAAAGCAAAGTGGTTGTCCAACGAGGCCCTACAAATAGCGGAGGAGAGAAGGGACGGAAAATGCAAGGGAGAAAGGGAAAGATACAGAAAATTGAATGCAGACTTCCAAAGAACAGCAAGGAGAGACAGGGCGGCCTTCTTGAATGAACAGTGCAAAGAAATAGAGGAAAACAACAGAAAAGGAAAAACCAGAGATTTATTAAAAAATGGAGATATTAAAGGGGCATTTCATGCAAAGATGGATATGATAAAGGACAAAAATGGTAGGGACCTAACTGAAGCAGAAGAGATCAAGAAGAGATGGCAAGAATATACAGAGGAATTATATCAGAAAGATCTGGATGTCCCTGATAACCAAGATAGCGTAGTTGCTGACCTGGAGCCAGACATCCTGGAAAGTGAAGTCAAGTGGGCCTTAGAAAGCATTGCAAACAACAAGGCCAGTGGCGGTGACGGCATTCCAATTGAACTCTTTAAAATCTTAAAAGAGGATGCTGTAAAGGTGTTGCACACGATATGCCAGCAAATTTGGAAAACCCAGCAGAGGCCAGAGGACTGGAAAAGATCGGTCTACATCCCAATCCCAAAGAAAGGAAACGCCAAAGAATGCTCCAACTATCGCACAATTGCACTCATTTCACATGCTAGCAAGGTTATGCTCAAAATTCTACAAGGGAGGCTTCAGCAGTATGTGGAAAGAGAACTTCCAGAAGTGCAAGCTGGATTTCGAAGGGGCAGAGGAACTAGAGATCAAATCGCCAACATGCGCTAGATTATGGAGAAAGCCAGAGAGTTCCAGAAAAACATTTATTTCTGCTTCATCGACTATGCCAAAGCCTTTGACTGTGTGGACCACAACAAACTATGGAAAGTCCTTAAAGGAATGGGCGTGCCTGACCATCGTATCTGTCTCCTAAGAAATCTATATGTGGGACAAGCAGCAACAGTCAGAACTGGATATGGAACAACTGACTGGTTTAAAATTGGGAAAGGAGTACAACAAGGCTGTATACTGTCACCTTGCCTATTTAACTTATATGCATAGTACATCATGCGAAAGGCAGGTCTGGATGAATCACAAGCCGGAATTAAGCCTGCCGGAAGAAATATCAACAACCTCAGATACGCAGATGATACTACTCTGATAGCAGAAATTGAGGAGGCATTAAAGAACCTCTTAATGAGGGTGAAAGAGGAGAGTGAAAAACATGGGCTGAAGCTCAACATAAACTAAGATCATGGCCACTGGTCCCATCACCTCCTGGCAAATAAAAGGGGAAGAAATGGAGGCAATTTATTTTCTTGGGCTCCTTGATCACTGCAGATGGCGACTGCAGCAATGAAATAAAAAGACGCCTGCTTCTTGGGAGGAAAGCAATGGCAAACCTAGATAGCATCCTGAAGAGCAGAGACATCACTTTGCCAACTAAGGTCAGGATGGTTAAAGCTATGGTTTTTCCAGTAGTGATGTATGGAAGTGAGAGCTGGACTATAAAGAAGGCTGATCGCCGCAGAATTGATGCTTTTGAGCTGTGGTGCTGGAGGAGAGTCTTGAGAGTCCCCTGGACTGCAACGAGATCAAACCTATCCATTGTGAAAGAAATCAACCCCGAATGTTCACTGGAAGGACAGATTTTGAAGCTGAGGCTCCAGTACTTTGGCCACCTCATGAGAAGAGAGGAGTCCCTGGAAAAGGCCCTGATGCTGGGAAAAATCGAAGGCAAAAGGAAAAGAGGACGACAGAGAATGAGATGGTTGGACGGTGTCATCGATGCAACCAATACGGATTTAACCAAACTCCGGGAGGCAGTGGAAGACAGGAAGGCCTGGTGTGCTCTGGTCCATGGGATCACAATGAGTCGGACACGACTGAACGACTGAACAACAACAATCTGCCATAATAGATGCCAATATCTTATAATCAACATTGAGTAACGATATAGGTCTATAATTCCCTATTTGTGTGATATCAGATTCGTCTATTCATCTTCTGCAGACAAATCTAAAATAGGTATGGGTTTTTGCTTCTTTTGGACTGCAGCTCTCAGAAATTGCCATAAAGTTTACCCCATAAGAAACTTGGGGGATTCCTTCCCACCTTCTAAGAACAAGGGAACAATTCATGGTGGTGCTTCAAAATGGCATTCATGAGAATTTCAAGAGGTCATGGGACTGGTAGTTCTTTGAGAGGTTGTCTTTGTAGACAGAATCATAGAATAACTGAGGTGGAAGGGGCCTCATTTCACCACCAAGAAGTGTAATACTTACCTAAAATGAAATATCTTTATTTTTTTCACATTTGGTTTAATTTGTCATACTTGTCTATTGCTAAACATGATTTTTAAAAATAAAAACAAATCCCCCTGACTTGTTCCTTTTAAACAAAGAAAAGAATCTGCTTCTTTTGCACACAAATTGTACTAACATTTAGAATCATAGCATGGCCATCTTTACCTTGTACTATGGTCCTTAATCTTTCTATAACAGTGTTACAGGGCACTCTTCTAATAATAGTGGAATCTGTTAAGGACTTCAAGTAGTTATCAAATTTTAACTCTAAGAGTCAAGGTCCATAGAGGTACTGAAAGTTGTAAAAAAAAAAGTCAGACAAATATTTTTAATAGAAAGAAGTTATGTTTCTACTAATGCACAGAATGCAGTGGAGAAACTAGGAATAGATAGAATACTAGCTACAGTACCTAATCCCTAGTTTCATTGCTGAGACATCCCAGAATAATCAGATAGGACACAGGAGGTGGGTTGAAATAAGCCCATAATTTATTAAATACTGACAGCATAAAAAAAGAGCCCTACCGCACTTAGGTTTTGAATCTCCCTTTGCTTAAAGTCAAATTGCCTTAAAACTCACTTACCACACTTCCAATCGCTTTTTCCATGGAGCCCCCTTGGCCACGCCCCTTTTCGGCTGCTGTGTCGGTTTTTCTTGCGACTGCCACCAGGGGTGGTGTTTTTTAAAACTGATTTCTAGACAGCTTTTTGAAGTGATTTGGCTCAAATTGCAGACATGCACCATTTTTTTCTGGGTGTCCACCTCTTTATGCCTTATCCTGCTGTCAGAAAAGCCAAAAAAGAAATCCTCCTGCAGTGTAATCATTTCCGCTGACTTTTCCAGTCCTTATATTTCCTCTTTTGGGTATAATTTTGCTTTTTCCAGTCACAGAAGTAGGCTATCAAAATCAATGCACCACCAACAGAGAAAAAGCATTGATGCTAACCAAAAATATGACCCCAATTATGACTGAAAACTTGGTTAACCTATCAGGTTTTCAACATGTAAGTAAGGCAAGATACTTAGGTATCACGGTGTCTAATCGTTGTAATACCCTATTCAAAGATAACTATGTCAGTGGGATAAAAGCAATGAAAGCTGACCTGGAAATTTGGTCAAGTCTTCAGCTATCACTAATGGGTAGAATCCCCACAGTTAAAATGACTGTCTTACCTAAATTGCTTTTTTTATTTCAGTGTCTACCTAGATTACCTAACTTTAAGATTATTTCTGACTTGGACAAAAGTATATGTGTATTTATATGGCAAAAAAGCAAGGATTAGAAATGTTTATTTACAAGATAGAACTAAAGCTGGTGGTTTCACTCTGCCCAATTTGATGTTGTACTATAAGGCAGCTGCTATGACCTGGGTCAAAGACTGGATTTTGATGACAAACAACAGAATACTACAACTCGACGGTCACAATTTAGACAAGGGTTGGCATCATTACTTATGGTAGAAGGGTAACATACCCACTCTCTTTAAAAACATTGGATAAGGAATGCTTTAATTAAAATATGGTTAGCCATAAAAACCAGTTTTATCTCAAAGCACCAATGTGGCTATTAGAGATGGGCATGGAACAAACATTTTTTCGTTTCCGTTACTGTTTGTCGTTTCCGTTACGTAACGAAACGACAAACGAAAATTGTGATGAAAATGAAACGAAATGAACAGAACCACGAAAATTGTGGTTGTTACGTTTTGTTTCCGTTAATGGCGACGCGCAATGAAATGACCTGTTTTAAATGTTAAAAAAACTCCCTGGACATCCATAAAAATGCAGCGATAATTATTTATATTGTCTGATAATACCTACCAGGGGGGTTGGAGTCCTTAAAACGTTTGTTTTTGTCTTCTCCCATCGTGATGTATTTTTCTTTTCCCTTTAAAATGGATGTCGCCACCAGCCACAAAATGGAGGCAAGCCATGTGATGTGGGATCATGTTCAACCAATAGCATGCCCAGGTTGCAGACTGGGCAGGCAGGTCTGGCAGCCACAGAGGGCATAAAAAGCTCTGGCAGCCCCCATCCTCCTTGCAGTCTCTGGTGGGAGTTAGGGTGGGATTGCTGTCTCTGCGACTCTAGCTTCAGTCCTGCAGCCTCCCTGTGTGCATGCGTGCTGTGTACATCTCAGTGAGTACCCTCCCCTGCCCCGCAGTGCAGTCACTCTGCGGCTGCCTTGCACCCTGGGCAACGCCCGCTGCTGCCTTTGCAGCCTCCCTGCTTACCTAGTCTATACTGTGTCTCTGCCAGCATCCATTTTTTTTAGTGTTTTCCCTCTGGTCTAGGGTGTTGGGGGATGCCTGTGCACGGAAATGCTTTAAAAATTGCGCAAAAAGCAGGTAGAAACGACAAACGAAAAAATGAAAAACGGTAACGAAATTTTTCAAAAAATTCCTGACAAACGGAAATGAACCGAAACAGACCTCTCAACGACAAACGAAAAACCGAAACACCATTTTTCTGTTTCGTGCCCATCTCTAGTGGCTATCCCCATTAGGAGCGATAACTGGTCTCCATACAAGTGCAACTTTTAAATCTTTAACTTATAGATAACTTTTGAATGCTGACTGCTCCTTGAAGCCACTTACACAATTAGTATCTGAAGGTTGTAAGATAGACTGGTAGAATTACCAACAAATATATTCACATTTTAAAAACCTCACTAAAGAGGGTGGATTTATGACTAACGATACTCCTCTTGACAAAATATTATCCTCTGGTAATATAAAGCTTCTTAGTAAATTCTATACTATTTTGTTAAATGAGAAATTGATTGATACACTGGTAAAATATACTAATATGGGCAGAAAAGTTTGGTTATCCTATCCATCTAAGCAAATGGGACTCCTTGTGGAACACAGTAAAACTTTTTAAGTCTATAGCTTTTAAGGAAAATTGTTATAAGATGCTTTATAGATGGCATTTCTCACCTCACCGTTTATCCAAGATGTATAATTGCTCACCCAGATGTTGGAAATGCAAACATGATAGTTGTACCTTCTACCACATGTGGTGGACATGTAAAGAGGCAAATACATATTGGAGAATGGTAAAACTATTTATAGAGATCTCTTTGAAGATTAAGTTAGAGCTTCATCCTGAACTTTTTTACTAAATATAGTGGATATAAATATCTCTTATGACCAAAAATTTGTACTCCATCATGTAATTGTTGCAGCAAGGATATTATATGTGAAATTTTGGAAACAACCAGAAGCACCAACAGAGAGAAACCTTCATGAAAATATAAGTGAATGTATTGAAATCAACAGGCTCTCTGCTTTTCTGAAGGGAGACTATGAAGAGATCTCCAAAAAAAGATGGCAATAAGTAGCAAACTTACTAGTACTTTGATATTACTCTGTGATACTTTGGCATGTATAATTGTTATTTTTTACTTGATATACTCAATGTAACTTTTTATATTGTATCCCCCTTTCCTCCCTCCCTTCCCCCCCACCTTTCCCTAAAACCAATAAAATTATTTAATACAAAAAAATCAATGCACCACGTTGTAAGTAATCTAAAGGGAGAAGTGGAAAATTAGCTACATTACTTTGAATGGAAGAACAACAGCTTGATGTTATCCTAAAAAATAATTTCCGAAATTTAACCAGATAATGGGAAAATGTTGGACTAAATCGGAACAAAAAGTGGTTTAGCAAAGTGCAGACGGGAAACCGGTTCTTGAGAAAACGCCCAAGTGCAGAATGCTGAATCACTTCAGTGACCACGTGACCAGGGGAGGGCAAAAGGCAATTCGAAACAAAAAGCGGTTGCTGTTTGAAGTGCGGTAGCGGCCAAAAGGGGGCCTACAGAAGTACATGATCCCCATCTCAGACCAGCCTTGCCCCAGACCCACAGCAACCTCTCGTGAGTTCCTGTAACATTAAGGTATTCCTTGAGCAGGCCATCCGAGCCTCCTAACTCTATGGGGCCCTGCACCCCAGAAAGCCCCTTTCTCTTCCACCTCTTGATCTTGAACTCTGAGATGAGATGGCTTCCATCCCTCTTGGGTGCCCTTTTGAACTCACCTCAAGAACCTATGACTTCCGTGCTACCTGCCATTTCACAGCATTATGTTGGGTTCCAGCAAATCTGTCCCTTTTTACATTGCAATTACTTTAGTTACCCAATTAAGCAAACTGCAAAGGGAGATCAAAGTAAAGTAATTTTGTTATTTTCACCCATGAATGTCAAGCAGGAAAATATGCAGGCTCCAATCAGATAAATGCACACCACTGTAATACAACTCCGGGCATTGTATTCAAATATATGCGTGTGTCACCACAGATCCCAATCCCGCATTCACTACCTGAGTTATTTCCCAGGTCACACACCTCCTCTGTGTCTTATAAATGCAACTTGGATTATAATCTGCATGCCACACCCACTGAGGTAGCAATACTGGCTACACTATCCTCATCTTGGGAAATATGGCCACTAAGCCCCAAATATCTGGTTCAACAATGAAGTTAGACATGCAAAGCAAAGCAAAATAAATGCCAGCAACCAGCTCCAATGCAGAATGAATGTGTCCTGAACTTCCACCCTACCATACCTGTATTTTGCAGAGCCCCAGAGGTAACTTTTCAAAACTGGAATTTGGTTAAAGGTGATCCATCCTGGTGTTGGAATATCTCCTTCTGACCGGTGGCTCACCAGGATAGGAACGCCTTCATTGCTTCTACTGGACATAATGCTAACCAAAAGCACCACCCCAAAGACACTATAGCACCCTGTCCTCTTTGATCTCTCTTGGACTTTCTAAGGTGAAGGATGACTCAATCTTCAAAGACCACTGTGTCCAACTGATGTAATGATGCCTCAGGTGTGCCCACATGGCATGCTACCACCTGATCTAAAATGCCCTCAAAATGACACCAGTGTAGCTGCTTTAAACATACAGGCCTCATAGGCATGTCTACAAACCAAGAACAAAGTTCCTGACAATTGCTGCAAGATATATGAAAAAAATTGGCTTTGCTTATCAAACGAGGTACCCTGTTCTTTGCCCCATCCCTACATAAGCTTATGTATTGAAAATCTGAAGTACAATTTGGGTAATGGTGGTCTTTGGAATAGAATGCCAATGTGGCCATATTGCCTCTGATGAAACTGGGCGTCAATCCCCCTATGGTGGAAACATATTGCAAAAAAAAAAAAAAGGCATCCAAGGTGGGCACACCTTCCTTACTATGAAAAAAAAAACAGAATTCTTCACATGCAATTGTGTAACTCCTCCAAGTACTGGGGGCCACAGCCAAGGTTATGGCTGGTTGATTTCCAACCTCCAAGGATCCAAACCTTCTCTAGCAACATATCTGGATGAACCTAAGCCACTGGGGCCAAGGCTCTGAATTGCGCAATCTGTTGATGGAACAGACCACCAGCGAGCACAATTTCTGACCCGGGGATATGCTTATAGTGAAACATGATGTTCTAACATAATCAATGTAGAGTAAAAGTCCTAACTAATACCATGACTTCATGGATTTTGAGGTAAGCAAATTAACCACATGAACAGTGACTTGGTTATTGCACCAAAAAGTAACCACAAAATTGATCCAAGCATCTGGCCACAACCACAACACCCCTACCAGCAGAAAGAATTGTAAGAATTTGAGAACCCATGTAATTTCTGTCCCTGCCCATTCTGTCAGCCAAAAACCAGAACATCACCTACCTTGAAAATAAATCTCATAACCCTGGAAACCAGCTGAATCTACAACATGAAATTCTGTCCCTAATCTTAATTCAGCCTCCTGCCCAAAAATAAGTTCCATAAAATTCCTCCAAAAAATGGGAGAAAACAAGATTTTCAACATCATGACTCATTTCATCAATACATCTTTGAACTGTGTTGTTTGTCGTTCAAATGAATTTTTTGAGTATATCATATGCAGACTTGCATAGAACAGTTTTTAAAAACTCTTCAATGGCTGGTAAAATCAGCTCTTCCCTGATAGTATGTTTTCCTGATTTTTCTATGAGTCATGTGATATTGTAAGATGCCCGCAAACCATCCTTGTCTCTTTTTGATGTTGAAGCAAATGTACTGTCCACTATGATTCTCTTCTGAAGTTTTTCTTTCAGAGTTTTCAAGGATGTCAAATATTTATATGTTTTATCAGGGTGACACATTCTTAGATGATCCTTCAGCTTGGATGGTTTTATAGCATCATTGTTTAAAACTCCATTGCACAAAAGGCACATGGGCAGACGTTTGTCCAACAGGGATAGATTGAAGTCAAACTTCAAATAATCAACACTATACTTCCTACATTTCTTTTTAGCCTCAGCCTTGTTGAGTCGAAGTTATCTGTTGGCAAAAATAAAGCTGTTTAAATATGATAAGACAAAGCAATTCAAAATTCATTCCTGCCCAGACAACATACAAATATTTTAAAAACAATTTTAAATCATTTTTAACATTGGAAATATTTTTTAAAATATTTCTAAAAGTTTTGAAATGTCTGCAAGAATAGCTTACAGAAATATTTCTGAAAAATGTTTTGAAATATTGTGTGCTGTTTGGGTGGAGTAAATACTTATTTAAATATTTAGTTAAGTAGAGATAAAGAGTGGAATCAGGATAAAGAAAATGTTGCTTTTGTAGTGTTACTGTGTAGGTTTTGGTGGTGCAATTTCAAAGGGTGCAAAATGAGATGACAGAGTCCCTGGTTCAATCCTGGCCATGTACCAATGAATCTTTTCTATAAAGATTTAAGCACACAATACTGATTGCTAAAACTGTGAAGGGAATCCCATTAGGGAAAACATGCCTACAGTAGTACAGTGGTACCTCGACTTACAAATTTAATCCATTCTGAATGCATGCTCTTAAGTTGAACTACTCTTAAATCGGGGTACCTATCTAAAAATTGAAAAAATAAGTTAAAAATCAAAGAAATGAAAAAAATATTGGTAAGTCAAGCAGACCATATCTAAAATTTGTAAGATGGCAGTTAAAATGCCAATAGTTTTCCACTCTTAAGTCTAGTTGTTCTTAAGTCGAGCAGCTCTTAAGTAGGGGTACCACTGTATCTTGGTTAAGGAGCATAATCCGTTCTGGAAGCATGCTTGAAACCAAAACACTTGCATATCAAAGCAAATTTCCCCATAGCACATAATGGAAACTCAGATGATTTGTTCCACAGCCCAAAAATATTTGATTACAATACTGTATTATAATACAAGATACTAAATAAAATACAAAATACAGTACAGTACAGCACAGTACAGTACAGTACAAAGAACAATAACCTGCACTTGAAAACTTTTGTGGCAGGTGAAGAGGAGAGGGGGAAGCCTCCCTCCATGGAGGGGTCTGTTTTAAAAATGAGTCGATGGAAGGAATCCCAGTTAGAACAGAGGAGGGGGGAAGCCTCTGTGGAGGGTTGTTTTTTAAAATGGGATGATGGAGGGTGTGTGTGTCCTGGCTGCAGTGTTGCCTTTGGCTTGGAGCACTTTTGATTATGTGACACACATGAAAGTGCTGGTATATAAAGACATTGCTCGTTAATAAGACAAAAATGTTCAGAAATTTTTGCTCATTAATCAAGGTACGAAAGTAATGATAGTTGATTTGAATTCCAAATGATTATAATTTGGGTACTAATATCTGTCATGTGGCTGCAAAACATGTCCCTAACATTTGCAAAATGGACTTTAAAAACATGCACATGAGGAGGATCAAGTTCTGAAAAATGATGCAATGCCCCCACCCCCACACACACAATGGAAAGTGGACTAAAGGTATGCACACCACAAGGATCAGGTCCCTTTGCACCACTTGAGAAATGCACCAAAACAGTTTAAAATTTTCCAAAAATTGCTGCAAAAACTTTCAAACATGGCACAAAAACTATTTGTGTTAATTTTAAAACATTTACAGAATGCCTAAATGTTGGTGATGATCTGTCTAAATGGGGTCTGCTCACGTGGACCCCCATTTACATTTCGTGGAACCCATTTTTTTTCCTCACTGTCATAGACACCCTGCAAGTCCAAATAGACCCCTGGAGGTCTATATACCACTTTGGGAACCACTGATCTATGCAAACCTAGTGTCCTTTTCCTTTAAGTAGCAAAACACATACATCAAGCAGCGAAGGTCTTGCTGAAAGTTTAAAGAAAAATAACCAAAGAACTGCAAAAAACCAAAGCACCATGTATCACAATTGGGTGCAACACATGCAATTTACGTAATTTCTGTAATTCATAATTTCTGTTCAACAGCATCAGAAATTATCTTTTTCTCTTTCAGCACATGAAAAAATTGTGATTCCTCATCATTTCTGGTGAGGACCAGACAACCAAGGGCTTACATGTTCAGATGAAACCTCTGCTTTCTCTAATCAATGCAAAAACTGAAAGGCATGAGGAAGGAGGATTATGCACTCTACAAAGAAGACTGGATAAATGATGGATATTATCCTCAATGCATTAGTCCTTCCAACTTTTTTGTAAGCTCTACTGCGGCTTATTCTAGGAAAATATAAATGCTAGTATTTTTTTAAAGAAATACATTGAGCTAGGAAAGTGAATAAGAACCCTAATTCTTGCTACCTACAGCAGAAAGGCACAACCCCTTCTATGATGAGGGTTCCTTAGTCTGGTGCCACCCCATTTTCCAATTGGAAAATGTAGATAATGCATGAATGTATGAAACGAAAAACAATAACAAACGGAAATTTCAGATCACTCTTAGCTTTTCATTAAGAACTTGAAATATAACCCTGAGACCTTAATTTATGGCTTAAAGCTGATACTTTTAGTAAGTCTTCTCTATGTTTTTTTTATTTTGTCTCTACAAGCACCACAATGACACAAACTATGCCAAGCATCCATAAGGTAGATAGTGTGGAATGGCAGGTATGCTGCTAAACTGAAATGTAAAACAAAGCCTAGAAACAGTTATTCTCATCTTGAAAGCAATCTATAAACATTAGATAATTAATATATGTATGCAGATATCACATTGGTGTGATGCTGCTCTGTGAATTACTCCATACAACGTTTGATCATTGTAAAAAGAAATTATTATGCATACATTTGAAAGCCCCCCCCCCTTTCAGCTGTAGCTTAACTGCTCTCATTGAGTACTGGGTACATAAAAAGGGCTCTCAAAAATTTTAAAAGCATAGAAGATAGTCATCTGCCCACTCTTGCTGTTTGTAGATGTACTGTAAATTTTTTATTTTGATCAAGTGGAGTTTAGCAGAATGAGTTCCTTTAATGAGAATATCTATTCTTTTATTTTTAATGGCCCCAGTCCTCCAAGGCAAACCTTAAACCTCACAGAAAACCTAATATCTATGTCATTCAACCATTTCATTTGGTAAGAAATTTATTTCTCAATGCAAAGGAGCAGAACAGGCAAAATGAATTCAGAGAGATAAAATGAAAGCCAAACCAGAGCTTTGCTCATGGTTTAAAACTTCACTTAAATATAAGAAGAGGTATTAAAATGCTCACTAAATTTCACCTGATGTAGACCAGGGTCATGCATACCCAAGTGCAGTGGCAGAGTGTATGAAGCAAAGCATTTTACAGGATCTCAACCACAGAGGTTTTTTTAAAATATATATATCTTAATGTTTAAAAGGTTTTTCATCTCTCTTTCCTCCCGGCACATTTGTAGTCATACATTCAATCATCGTTAGCAGCAGTAAAATCCACGAGATATTCCACAGCTGGAGGCTACCCACTTTTGAACCTTAGCCATATTTGGATCCATCCACTAGAGAACAACCCAATCACTGTGCAGAAGTCCCAACCTATTTGCAGCTGGCCAGATAGGGCAGGGCTGGTCTGTCCTGAAGAATGGGTAGCGGGCTTTTTTAACTGCCCATTAGAGCTCCCATGATACTGTTATCACTTTTGTTTTCAAAGAAGCTGTTCTTTGGTATGGAGAGGGCTGAGCAACTTTAAAAGGGCATTGCCATCATTACCATCACCCATCTATTTATAAACCTTTCCACATGCATAGTTGTTTCCAAAGCTATTCTCCAAAATAAGTATAACAATTCAGAAAGAGTAGAAACAGATATAAAAATTTATTGCTGCAGTATACGAATATATCAAGTGACAGCAAGGAAAGGGGGCCTATGAGGCCATCAAGTCCAGCGCCCTGCTAAGCCAAAGCCGATCTGAGAGGTGGCTGTCCAATTTTCTCATTAATGCCTGCAGCATCTGAGTTCTCACCACTTCTCAAGGCAATGGATTCCACTTTTCATGAGATTCTGCCTACATCTGGTTTCCTTTAGCTTGAGCCTGGTCCCCCTGATTATCCTTGTTGCCCTCCTCTGAATTTTTTATACCGTATCTACTTGAGTATAAATCGACCTGAGTATGTCAAGGCCCCTAATTTTGCCTTAAAAAGTGGGAAAATTGATTGACTCAGGTATAACCTGAGTCAATATTTCCTTCTGCTGCCTTCCCCAAGCCAGTGCTGGCAGCAGCAGTGGCTGCTGCTGCTGCCATAGCGGTTTCCCTTCCCCTCCTCCTCCTCCTCCTCCTCCTCCTCCTCCTCCTCCTCCTCCTCCTCTTCTTCCAATGGGGGCAGAAGCAACAGGTTTTTTAAAACTTTTTTTCTCTGCCAAAGCAAGTGCCAATGTCTACCATTGGCGCTTGCTTCGGGAGAGGGAAAAAGTTTTAAAAACTCACTGATTTTTAAAAATACCCATGCCTGATGGGGGGGGAGCACTGAGTTTTTAAAAGTTTTTTCTCTCCCAAAGCAAGCACCGACGTCCGCCATTGGTACTTGCTTCAGGAGTGGAAAAAATGTTCTAAAAACCTACCTTCTAAAAATTCCCACCTTCTATGAAGGAGGTTACTCAATCAAGAAATGATTTGGGTTGGCAACCATACCCTTCACTTCTGGCAGCCCTTCTCCCAGCTGTTGCTTCAGCTTACTAGCTTAGTTTCTTTTGTGTCTCATACTTTGTGGAGATAAAATAAGACAACCTGTAGTTTCTGAAGCCCTACAGAATTTGTTCATTCACACATTATGTACTCACTTTGGGCTTGCCTACACTGTGAAGATGTTACTGCTCATTCTGGTACTTTCTGCTGAAAACTTGAATCCATCATCATACTGCTGACATCCACACATGGTGGAGGTACTTGTTGCTGGATATAAAAAGGAGTAGGAATAAGACATGGGGTATAGGGGTGAGGCTAGAAAATGACCAGAATTAAAACATCCATACAGAAATGTCAGCAAATAATAGACACTCACAAAGTGCACAGTGCTGGAAGGCACATCAGATCTTGCACCAGAGCAATTCAGAGCAACACAACACAGACAAAATATTTAGGATGTGATGTAAAAAAAAAAGAAACACAAATAAACACACACACTTTGATTCTGTTGACACTAATTTCAGCCTTGCGTTTTGTGAGCAGCAGTGTGCAGTACTGGCATCATGTGATTGTCCTTCCATCCCCAGGACACACTCAAAACAACAGCTTTATCAAATATGAATGTGGTGGGTAGGACATGCAAGGTGGAATTTTTTCAGCCCCCTGATCTCAGTTCCCATGCAGCACACATCATATTCTAACTCAAAAGTTATGTTAGTCGCGGATGTCCTGCATTTCTTACCCATCTTATTTTGACCCTTTGCTTCTTAGAGAGTCCACTTATGTTCTTTACTCTTTATCTTCCTGTGAAGTCAGTCGAATGGAGGTGCCGTAACTAACCCAGGTAATTCAGTGGCCAAAATTGTGTTGCATAGCATAGTGAATGACACATGGGGGTTGGTGAGTAAAGTTCTCCATAGATTCCATTCATTTAAAAAGGCTTACTAACTGCAATTTATTTTAGCATACCAAGACAAAGTTAGAATCAATCGAAATTATGGGGAAGTTGATTCCTATGCCTGTGATATCTATTTAAGTACAGCATGGCATCTAAGGGTATATTTAACCCAGATGTTCTTTTTCCTCAGCTTGTACAAGGTTTCCTCTCTCATGTGTGTAGTTTATTTTATTGATTGGCTTATTTATTTTAACAATCTGTTACATTGCAATTTTTTCCTGAGGGAGGCTTCATGGTTCACAAAGACAGAATCAACTCTCTTTCAAAAATACAGTGCAATACAATTAAATAAACCCCAGGCTAATAAAGAACATAAACAAGAACATTTTGTGGGGATATATGAGTAGACAGGAACAAACAATATCAGAAAACTAAAGTGGAGCTGATGGGGGTGGGTGGGGTGGGGGCTGATGAGAATCTGGAAGTCTGAAATGAGAGCCTGGTGACATCAGGACAACATTCCAGTGATCCCTCCTCTGGTTTCCCTAATAAAGTGGATCCCTACTTTTTGTCACTTGTATATCCATTGGCAGCCAATTTGGTTCCCCTCGTATTAGCAAAATGTTTGTAATTAATATGGTTTCTATTACTTCAAATTTATAGGCTGTAACTGTAAATAAAGAACCCAATATGTAGCCTTTGAGGAGATGATTGAATATTGTCAGAGTTTTGTGCTATTTGATCAGCCAGCGGAAGCAATACTTATTGAATAAATAGTTAGCCAGTAGACATGGGCACGACCAGAAAAAATGACATTTCGAGTTTTCGCTTGTCGGAACGGTTCCGTTTCGGGTCGTTTCCATTTGTCATGAAATTTTTCAAAAATTTGTTGTTTCCGTTTGTCGTTTGTTGTTTCCACCGCGATTTAGAGCGATTTGACTTCCCAGAGCATAGGGGCATCCCGCAATCAGGGCCGGCACTAGGTGTTTTTGCGCCCTAGGCGGTGGGCGGGGTGGGGGGTGGGCGAGTGGGCGAGCGGCGGCGCGGGTGGGTGGGCGGGCAAGTGGGCAGTTAGGATATCACTTAGGATAGAGGTTCTGTTCTTGGCTTGCACCCCCAATGTGTGTGTGTGCAAGCAAATTGAAGTTGGGAAAATAGAAAATAAATGGTAGTATATAATATAAGTCTATTTCTAGACTTAAAGAGAGCTGTGGAATAAACTTGGAAACTTACGATAGAAGACTCCTCTTTCTTATTATAGCCTTTTACTTGGACACAATTTGTCAGATTTGAACATCTTGGAAAGGAGAGTTAACCAATCAATTCCAAACTAACCAAGATGTGAAGCAAGGTTGTATTCTTGCCCCCTGTCAAGCCCCGCACACAGAACACACAGCAAGCCAAGTTCAGTTCTTTGCCAGGAACTTTAGTTCTAATCCAGATAAAGTACAAAGCACAGTCCGAGTCAATCCAGAATAATTTACAGAGCCAAATGCCAAGTTCAAGGGAAACAGAGAAACGTCGTAGTCAGGAAGCCGGTCCAAGGTCAGGAAACAGAGAACGCCATAGTCAGAAAGCCGGTCCAAGGTCAGGAAACAAAGTCAGGAACGTGGTGGCAAGGTAAGTGATGCGTTGCTCCCACAGAGGGTTCAGGGTAAACTTGCTAGCTTTATCCTAAAACAGGGAGCACACCCATATCTCTGGCAAGGCTCCTGCTAGAACTCAGGGCTTTCAGATCTAATTCTACACCTATCATTAAAGATCCTTTCCCTGGCTCTCCTGTTAGTTCTTCTTTGCAGGATCCTGCACCTAGCCTTTATAGGAGGAGGAGATGTGCCCTCAGCTGCATCCTCAGACTCAGCTGCCTGCTGAGTTGAACTACAAGACTCCTCCTGCTGCTCTCCAGCATTTAACCCTTCACATTCGGGTTCCATGACAGGCAGGGTCCTGGCACCCCCTCCCTGTTTATTCTGTTCTGGAATGACTTAGCACATTTATTGGCAAATGTGTATGGTCACCTCCCAAAACTAGGCACATCTGTCATTCTGCTATTGCTTTACGTAGATGATGCAGTTATTATCTCACACACACACCTTGGCTTACAAAAGGCTAATTAGCAAAACTGTAGAATACTTGAACCTAAATATAATGCAACTGAACTATTCTAAATATAAAATAATGGTTTTTGCTAAGACCTGGGAAAAAATAAAATGGAATATAAATGGAAACAACATTGATCATGTCAAACAATATAGATACCTGGGTATAATTTTTCATTATAAACATTCCTGGGTAGCTCACTGAAAAACTGTTATAAATCTGGCAAAAAAATACAGTGTGCTCTATTTGACATTTTTATTACAATTTCAAAATTGCTAGCAGCTTTACAGGTGTATAATGCTGAAGTTCTATCTCAATTTTTGTATGGTATACCAACTTGGGCAGATGCAATTGACTAGTCAATTGAAATCATACAGTCCTCTTTTTTGCACAAAGTGCTAGGCATGCCTAGATGTGTCCCATATTCGGTGCTTTGCCTGGAGATTATTTTACCATCTGTACAAACAATGGCATGGCTGAGAGTCTTTCAATAACAATCTAGGTTCAGACACTCTGCTACTGCAATTCCTGTCTGATTCTGTCTCCCCCTATGGATCTATTACCCTCTTCAAAAAATTGGCTTAAACCCTGATACACTTGGCTCTTTAAATCAAAAGTTGCCTTTTGAAACTATTCAAAGAAGACTGTTGGATATTGACTTTCAGGAACTGTGGGGTGCTGCAAACAATACCTGCTGTCCCCGGTTCTTCCACATTCCACCTAAAATTAGTCAGACAGCTACCTATCTCTCAGTTGTCTTCAAAACTGGAGAGCATGCTCCCTTGCCAGATGTAATTGTTATTCCTTTTGCCCTGCTATGGGGCAGATTCAAGGGAATACATCTTAACACAAGATGCTGCTCATGTGAGCAGGGTGCTCTGGAAACCCTAGTGCACATGGTTTTGCATTGCCCACTCCATCATGATCTCTGGTCAAAGCACCTTGCTCCCATTTATGAGCCCTGGAGGGGAACTCAGACCTAGACAAAATTTATTTTCTATTAATAGTAGACTGGAAAGCCTCTATTGAATCTGTGGCGAACTTTCTCAGCTCAATTGTGAGGGAACATAGCTCTGTATTTCACTGAACGTTTTCTATAAATCTCAGCATCAAAATGCTTGTTTTACTTTGTTTTATTGTTATATATGCCAATAAAGTTTCTTCTTCTAATGGGATTAAAAACCAATGGAATAATGAGGTAAACATATATTTACTGTGCTGCTTGTCAGACAATGTCAGAGCTGACTGAGGTGGCCACTTATATATATTATGCACCAATACCAGCACAATAAAACTCAAATGTACATAAACCAGATGAGAGTAAAAGCTGACTGTGAAGGGTGTGCCAGTAAACATGCACATTTTATTGGCCTGCTCCCAATGCATTGTTTAGGAAGAGACACTACCCACCATTCTTCAAAATAACTAAGCAAGAGAATGAATGGGCCTTTTCTCAAGGTTAAATAATGAACAAAAACTGCTCTGCCACAGAACATGACAACTTCAGACTTGTATCTTGTCTTACACTATTAACATATGTGCCCTTTCCCACCATTATGCAGTTTTTTTATGTACCCCTAAATGTCCTCATATGTACACTCTGGTTGGGAATCACAGCCATAATGGATACACAAGAGGTGGCTGGCTCTCCTCTCTCTTTTGCCTCTACTTCTCCAGCACTGTTTTAAGTGTTTTATAGTCTCCTCTGAGCAGGAACTGGACTTTTTATACAGTACAAGCAGTTTAAAAAAGAAAAGAAAAACAGTTTAGTCCATAAAATGCCATATCTATTGATTACAGTGTACAAATAAGCACAGCATACCAAAGCAAACCAGCTCAGTCAACAAAGCTAATCAACAAAAGGAAATCATCACTGAGGAACGGAGGGTGGGGTGCTCTTGAAATAACTGAACAATGAGCAGATCATTCAGTGTCTGCTGGATGAAAATCTTGACATTTCTCTGCCCTTCATATAGATAAGATTATGATGGGGAATTGAACTGTATAAAACAAAAAGAGAAAATGGAGTTTTACTGACAATGGTGGCAAAACAGCAGAACTGCAAATGTAGACTGTTAGTGGTTGCTTGGGATATTCTTCCCAAATAAAAACCACAAAATAATACATCTGAAAAATAGCCTTTGCAAAAGGAAGAAACTGAATGAGTCTGACTGAATAGATGCCACAAGCGAGAATTTACAGAATAAACTGCAAATAACTGTTAAAAATAGAAGCAATCTGAATCCCTAGACACAATAGCCCTATTCAGGTGTTCCAAAAATAATTAATTTGAACACATGTGCAATGAGAAATTTCTAACCCTATTCCTTGCATGTCTCTGTTTACACAGGGCAGTTCTCTGAAACAGGAAGGTTTCTGTGACAGAGGCCTCCAAATCACATTAATTTGGCATATAGCAGACTTTTCAGAACACATGCATGAGAACTCTCTCCCTGTTCACATTTCCAGATTATGGTAACAGTTTTTGATGCCTGAGCAGGGCTATGGTGTACTAAGCTATCTAAGGACACTGAGGTCCAATCCAACTGTTCAGTAAATAATTGTGGATACCACATACTGTATATTAGCGGTCACACCCATCTCTTCTGACATCACTTTCAATATGCAAAAGCAACTATTTGAGAGGGGAAGTCTACCTGTTTAGTCCCTCCTCTTGAACTAGAACCAGAAAGGATTGGGGTTCTGATTCATGTGGGAGGACTAAATAGATAATACAGTTAGGTCTTCTCTTCAGACCGTGGGTTTTGATTGTGGAATAGACTGGTTCACCATGCTTCCCTAAAACATGTGCAGTCTCCATATGCTTAGACAACAACAGATAAAGACTGATAAACTGCATAGGGCTTGTACAAAATTCACCTGATCTACTCATGTCACTGATGAGCAACATGTAGCAATCCAGATGTTTATGAACAAGGACCTCCCATCATATTTCATCATGGTTTATGCTGGCTAATAATTAAGGTCATGTAGTTTTGTTTTTGGTTTGTTTTCTAATTAGTTGATTTTTATCAAGTAAATGATGTCTGAGATAGCGGTACAATGTTAAGTCATTAGGTGGCATTCAACAGCCTCCTCAGATTTAAATAAGGCTCCTTGATAATAAGATGATGCCCCAAAACTAGAGGTTTCCTGAAGAAATAGAGGTCTTCAGAATTGGTTAACATGTTTGTAAAAAACTTTACGTTTTGGCTTCCCTACTACTAACCACTCCCCTTTTGTTGTAAATGCTGAATGGATGCATTAAAGATAATCTCAGGTGTTGCAGAACCTTAATGTAAAAAAGCTGAACCTGTTAAACATCTGGCTCTTTTGAAGTCCTTAAAGACATAGAAGTGCTGGGAGGAGAAAAGAATACTTTTAGCCACCTGTTGTTAAGTGCAAAAAACACACCACACTAAACCTCTTGTTTCTTGTCTATTAAGAAACACTTAAAATAAGTGCTCCTGAGTAGGAAATTAATGGAGAGAGTACTGGTCACCACTTTCATGACACACCATATGATTTGAGCAATAAGCAAATAATTAATGCAGCTGCCTTGATGTGGGAACTATAGAAACTGCAAAAAATAAAAAATAAAAAATAAAAAGAGAGAGTGAGAAGCAGATAATGGCCCACATCCTATTGCTAAGAGAAGAAATAGTGGAAGATGAAACTGTCAGCTCTAAAAACACTCAATCGGCTTTTACAGAAGAGCAAAGGACATGTACAAATAGCAAGAGGCTCTGTCTCTAATGACACAATTAGATTAAAGCCAAAAGGATGTCTAATGACTGATGCTTAAAGAAGAGAAAACAAAGCCTGATGTTGCACAAGACATACTTTGGAATATAGACGGAATATGAGAAGTTTAAATCCAAATAAACTGGAAGCCATGAAACAATAAATGAAACACATAAACCTTGCAGTACTTTTGGTATAAATTCATTAAAGTGGACTGGAATGGGATATTTTCAGTCAGACAACCACAAATTGCTCTACTCTAGAAATGACAAACTCGGAGGAAATAGTGTGTCTTTAATATTAAGGCATGGTGTAGTATTGGCAGTTGGGGGCTAGGTCAGTCTCTATGGAAAATCTAACCAGCATTCAAGACTATACTCTAATTATCAGATCTGAAGATGAAGCAGAAAGCGTTGATGCAAGCATCCAGGACAAATTTTATCACACTTTTTTTTTTTAAAAAAAGGCAGGCTTATAAACATAGGTGACTGGTACACAAAAGTAGGAAACAAAGTGATCCAAATGTTACTGGAAATTTTAGCCTAGGGGAAATACAGAAAGCTAGAGAGTGGCTCATATACTTCTGCAAAGAAAGCAAACAATTTATAGAATATACATGTTTCCAACAATTTTATAGATGCCTGGGCACATGGGCATCATCAGATTTGAATTCTATATCAGATAGTGATATAGAAATCAAACAAAATCTATACTTGGGAGCAGGAAATGGAGAAGCTATATTCAAGCTGCCAAAACAAGAACAGGATTGGATTGGATACTGATCACAAATTATTAATATCCAATAGAGATGGGCACAAAATGAAAAACAAAACAATGTTTCATCGTTTCATTATGTAATGAATTGTTTTGTTGCAAAATGAAACAAAAGAAGCCATTTTGGCCCAGAATGAACCAAACCACTTTTTTGTTCAGAAACCAAACCAAAGGAGCTTCCTTGGACTCTTCCCTGGAAGCTCCCCAAATTTGGAGTGGTTTGGGGTTCAGGGGGCCAAGTTATTAAACTCCAAGTGGACCCTCCCAGTAATTTGAAATTCAACCCAGAAAGTATGTCACAGTGGAAGCTGTAGCACAGGATAAGATATTGCTTCCACCATATCATACTGTAATTTTAAATTTGAATGCTCCAGATTTCCAGAGAAGTCTTTCAGCTTGATGGGTATAATAAACATTTTGAGTGACATATTTTCTTATTGGTTTTGTAGATCATATTTTAGCTAGACCTCCATGCCAGTCATACCCCTTTTGTGGGACATATGGGTTTATGACAGATTTATGAATGCTGCATAGACTTTGGATGCTATTTGAAGGTTTTAAAGACAAGTACCACTTTATTTATTTATTTATTTATTTAGAATAATTTAACCCCACCTATCTTCTTGGAAAAGGACCCAAGGTGGCTTACAATAATAAATATACAGTCCAGGCAATTTAAGACACATTCAAGTTATGATCAGGCATTTGAAGAGGCACCTTAGAAAGTTAAAAGATAACATTAGCGCTACAAAGAGCATGCAAAAGGAAAAGGAAAATCCATTTTGAGGGGTAAAATGCAACATGGAGAACACTAGTGTTCTTATGAAATCAGTTAGTGCAATCGTGTATGGTAATCCATATATAACATGTCCTTAGCTGCCTTATTTAGCCAATATGTATATTGATGTGTTTAATTTTAGCTTAATTGCTCCTTTGGATGTTTGGACATGCCAGTGGCAGGGGGTACCTCTGTTCCCTGGAGTAGAAACAACATATCTTTGCAATAAGGAATCAGGAAGCAGAATTAACATTCCAAAATACAAGGTTATCATAACATTTGAATTTCCTGTTTGTGACATGTACCTTAGCACATCTGATGAGAGTGTTATCAAATCTTGTACATCATATTGCTTTCTGGTATGTTCCTAATTAAATAAGTGAGTACAATCCATCTTGTTTCACTACAATGCAGTCCTTTGTCTCCAGAGAGACAAGTTTCACTTGGTTTAACAGGAAAGACATTTAAGTGAGATTCCTGGTTCTTCTTTACATGCTATGCATAGCATGCATCTGTCTGAACAACCTGCAATACTGGTTCAGACCCAAGCTGAACAGCCGATCGAGACAGCACAGAGTCTTGCCTCTGTGGTGAACCCTGACACTGAGCAGGCGCAAGTGACTGATCTGTCTACAGGTGCCTCCCTCCCTAGATTGAGTACATCACCCTCCTTGGTCCTGCCTTCACCAGGTGAGTGGATTGCACCACACTCAGTTACACCCAGGGCACTAGCATAGCCATGGGATACCCACACACCTCTGACACCCTACAGGCCACCCTAGACCTCTTGTTGCTGATGCTGGCATGCAGACTGAGGGTGAGAGTGCCCCTAAGACAGTTGCAGTGCAGTATGCGGCACCAAGTACCATTATGACTATCCTTGCAGTCCTTGATCTGCCTGAGGGCGATGAATTTCCCCCTTTGTGTGACAACCTATCAGAAGCCATGGTGGAAAGGATTGTGAGAGGGAAATATGTCAATGTGTTTGACCTGCTCAATAGAGAGGTGGATAGTCAGGTTTTTGAGAAACTGAGGAAATGGAATCAAAGAATCATAGAATCATAGAGTTGGAAGAGACCTCAAGGGCCATCTAGTCCAACCCCCTGCCATGCAGGAACCGCTTCACAATATTTCTGACATATGTCCATCCAGCCTCTGATTAAAAACCTCCAAAGAAGGAGACTCCACCACCCTCCGTGGCAGCATATTCCACTGCCGAACAGCTCTGACTGTCATGAGGTTCTTCCTAATGTTCAAATGGAATCTCTTTTCCTGTAGTTTGAAACCATTGCCCCGAGTCCTAGTCTCTGAAGCCATGGAAAACAAACCTGTTCCCTCTTCAATATGACATCCTTTCAAATATTTAAACATAGCTATCATATGCCCTCTCTGTCTTCTTTTTGAAAGGCTAAACATTCCCAGTTCCCTAGGCCGTTCCTCATAAGACATTTCCTCCAGACCCTTAACCATCCTGGTTGCCCTCCTCTGCACCCGCTCGAGGTTGTCAACATCCTTTTTAAATTGAGGCGCACCGAACTGGACACAGTACTCCAGGTGGGGTCTGACAAGAGCAGAATAGAGTGGTACTATCACCTCCCTTGATCTAGACACAATGGTTCTGTTGATGCAACCAAGAATGGCATTGGCTTTCCTGGCCACCGCATCACACTGCTGACTCATGTTCAATTTGTGGTCCACCAAGACTCTCAGATCCCTTTCACAGGTACTATCCTCCAGCCAAGTATCCCCCATCCTATATTTGTGCAATTCATTTTTTTTTTTTTACCTAAATGTAGTACCCTACATTTCCCTCTGTTGAAATCCATTTCACTAACTTTTGCCCAGCAATCTAATCTGTCAAGGTCTATTTAGATTTTCATCCTATCCTCTGGGGAATTAACAACCCTTCCCAATTTGGTATCATCTGCAAATTTAATTAGCATACTCTCTATTCCTTCCCCCAAGTCATTAATAAAGATATTGAACAGCACTGGACCCAGAACAGAACCCTGGGGCACCCAACTGGTCACGTCTCTCCAAGCTGAAGAGAGGCTATTTATGGTCACCCTTTGGGTGCGATTAGTCAACCAATTACAAATCCACCTGACAGTAGCACTATTTATCCCATTTTCTACTAACTTCTTAGCAAGAATACCATGGGGAACCTTATCGAAGGCCTTACTAAAATCCAGATAAACAATATCCACAGCATTCCCCTCATCCACTAGGCCTGTAATTCTATCAAAAAAAGAGATCAAATTAGTCTGGCATGACTTGTATTTAAGAAACCCGCGTTGACTTCTTGTAATGACAGCGTTGTTTGTTAAATAATTGCATACTGCCTCTTTAATAATCTGCTCCAGGATCTTTCCAGGAATTGAAGTCAAGCTGACTGAGCGGTAATTATTTGGGTCCTCTTTTTTCCCCTTTTTGAAGATGGGGACAACATTAGCCCTCCTCCAATCGATGGGGACTTCTCCTGTTCTCCAGGACTTCTCAAAGATTATTGCTAATTTTTCGGAAATTACTTCTGCCAGTTCTTTTAATATCCTTGGGTGTAATTCATCTGGCCCTGGAGACTTAAATTCATTTAATGTTTCCAGGTGTTCCTGTACCAGCTCTCTACCTATTCTATGTTGCAATTCCCATCCTACCTCATCTACTCTTTGTCCCAGCAGATCTCTTTCTTCCTTTTTGGAGAAAACAGAGGCAAAGAAGGTGTTGAGTAGTTCTGCCTTTTCCTTGTCTCCTGTTAGTAACTGGTTATTATCGCCACACAGAGAGCCTATCATTTCCTTATTTTTCCTTTTGCTGCGGACATAACTAAAGAAACCCTTTTTACTATCTTTAATCTCTCTAGCAAGTCTAAGTTCATTTTGCGCTTTAGCTTTTTTTACCATTCCCCTGCATATATTAGCTGTTTGCTTATATTCCTCTTTGGTGCATTTCCCATTTTTCCATTCCTTGTACTTGTTTTTCTTTATAGTTAGCTGAGTTGAAAGTTCTTTAGTAAACTATTGGGGTTTCTTTAGACCTTTCCCATTTTTTCTTCTTGTTGGAACAGTTTTAAATTGTGCCTTTAATATCTCGCTTTTAAGGAACTCCCATCCATCTTGGACTCCCTTCTCTTTCAGTGTGTCGGTCCATGGAATCACAGACAATAATTCCCTACGTTTACAAAAATTGGCTTTTTTAAAGTCCAGGATTCTTGTCTCACTATGCTTAGCTTCACCTTCCAACTGTATAACAAATTCCAAGAGGGCATGCTCACTTTTACCTAATGATCCCACCACTTCGACCACATTTACAAGGTCCTCCTTATTGGTTAAGACCAGATCTAAAATGGTTTTGCCTCTTGTTGCCTCCTCTACCTTCTGGACCATGAAATTGTCAGCAAGGGCAGTCAGGAATTTGTTGTACCTTGCATTCTTAGCTGAGTAGGACTGCCAGCATATATCAGGATAGTTAAAATCTCCCATTAGTACTACATCTCTCCCTTTTGACTGTGTGGCCATCTGCTCAAAGAAGGCATCGTCCCACTCCTCTGGCTGGCTTGGGGGTCTATAATATACCCCCAAATGACATCCCTCCAATTTTTTTCACCCCTGATTTTCACCCAAACACTGTCAACATGGTTCATCTGCTGTCTATCTTGTATTTCTTCAGGACAAAGGACAAAATTAAGAAAAAGAAGCCTTATGTTGGGATAATTGGTTGTCTGCTTTTTTTAAATGCAGGCACCTTAGCTCGGGTGCATCCAGTGAAGGGACTGTCCCTCTTTCAGTATCTTGATATCATCAACTGTGCTTGGTTGGACTTTTTGGGCATGGCATGGTTTTCTTAAGACAACCAGGAGCATGGTGCGTGACCCCAGTTTGAGATAACATATACCTCATGGGACCCTATGGCTGCGAGTGATGTGCACATCCCACCCCATGATGGGTGAGTGACTTGACAGCAGTCATTTGGTCCAGTGAGTGGGTCAGTTTAATTTTTCCCTCCCTGGTGTGGTTCAGACAGCTCAACCCCGCATAGTCTACTTTGAATTTAATAATAAAGGTTCTTGTGGGCGCAGCCAGTGCAAATTTAGATAGGACTGCTCCAGTTGCGGAGGTATGCATGCTACATCAGCCTGTTCAAAGAACGAATCCTAGGGGGTTGGGAATAATGAATTGGGAGGAAAACGTAACCCCCCTGGATCACCCTCATTTCCCAAAGGATCCTAGCCCTATCTGAATACAGGTGTTGAGGGCTTGGCTGTGTAGCTATACCGTGGTGCATGATGCACAATACCTGCTGGAGGGTTTTCAGTTTGGTTTTTGTATCCCAGCAAGTGTAGATCACATAATGAGACTGGCTAAAAATTTGAACTTAGTACAAGCTTTCAAAGCAGTTGTTAGGGAGAAGATAGTGACAGATCCTGGAGCAGGTTGGGTTTTGCCCCCCTTTGCATGACCGTCTTCAAGGCATATTCCGGTTTCTACATTGGGAGTGGTACCCAAGAAAACCCAGGGCAAGTATTGCCCCATTACCCATCTAGCCTATAAAGGATTGCTACAGTGTTGACCTTTGGGGAGCATTGAATTTGATTCAATTTGTTAGTCTAGTAGACCTCATGAGCCCGATTTAGGCAGCGTCTATTTACCTTAATGTTGTGGAATAAAGTAACACAGAAGGAACTGCAGCAGATAATGGGACACATTAACTTACTTGCACAGTAGTGGTTCCCGGTTGTGCTTGTGATAGTATTGGCAGGTTTCTTGGGCTAATTCAGCTATTAGATTCTGGTGTTATGAACCAGCTGTAGTCCAAATAATTAACACTGGGCCGTGTAAGTCTCAGAGGGTGACAAAATCAGTCAGGGCACTTTTCCTTTAATGTCTTCAGTTTAATTTTGTTTCCCATGCTCGGCATGTGCCTGTAGTTCGGAATAGCACTCTGTTCTGTCAACAGTGTTAATTTCACCCCAGATGTTGTGCAGGTTGGCCACACTTTGGGGTCAAATATGCACTGGCCAATTCAAGGCTATGCTATTTTAGGCAGCATTGTGGGTCCCTTTTTCACAGCACTGAAAGTTAGTGAGTTGGTGGCTCACTCAAAAACGGATTTATCACTGTCTGCCCTACTGCAGTCAGATATCGTGCTTCAACATGACCACATGACACTGAACACATGCCAGTCAAAAACTGTCCAAGCGGGCGAAGGACACTTGATTCACCAGTTTAGGTGTTTTCTCATCCTGCTTTTACCCAGTGGAGGCCTGATATTGATATTGGGCATTGATGGTTAAGGCTCATGGATATTTGTCTCAGCATAGGAACAGTGCCCCAATGACCCAATTCCAATTTATACCCATGTCTTTTCACACACTACAGGTGACAGGTATATCCAGTTGGTATTTTGGCACTCATTTGTTCAGTATAGGCGCTGCTTCAACAGCGGCTGCCGTGGGTATAGATTCAGCTGTTATCCAGTGAATCGGGTGACCAATTTCATGCTTATGTGAAGCCACCAGTAGGCCCAGGCCAGTTTCTTCTGTTTTATCATTGCAGGTAACCTGCCCAGAGTGTGCACCAGAATTGTGATGTGTGGCCACAGCCTTATCTGTTGGGTGGCCAAGTATGTGGCACTCACTGGATGTGGCCGACATGTTGGTCTAGGATTTGGGGCCAAGTTGGAGTGGAAGGGATGATGGGGAATGCTCTGGGATGGCTTTGTAGCTGCTTCTGGAATGCATCCTCCTGACCACACACTGGCCATTATGGTTGTCCACCTCAGTGGCAATGATATGACCCGTATGTCCAGTAAAGTCTTAATTCTCAAGGTCATTGGTGACTTGAGGGAGTAAAATCATGGATTTCCTACAACTGGTACTATGTGGTCTGCAATGCTACCCCGCTTAGTATGGGGGCCATCCCCTGACCACCCAATGATGCACAAAGCCCCAAAGGGGGGCTAATAGGTAGACTGCTTGCTTTATTAACACTGTGCTGGGATCTGTTATACAGCACCCAGGCATTACGGCCCTTAATTTGGAGCTATTTTAGCCTGATCGGGTTCATTTAACTGTCATAGGCCTTGAGATTTTCCTTCAAGACTTACAAGAGGGCCTGTGAGTACTTGGCCCTTGGCCTGTTGGGGTAAAGAAACATACTGCATAGTTTCTTTAGTGTGGTATATTAATTCAGTTATACCCCTCCTTTATATCACACCTTTAAGGTGCTTGGCAGGCCCCATATAAAAGTAAATAATAACAGGAATTAGAAATAGATAGGTTAAACTATAATATCCGGTTAAGTAAATGAGGACTGCCATTGGATAAAGAGATTCAGTAGGGAAAGGATGCTTAAGTAGTTTGGCTGCATCCTTCCAAATCTCTTAAAACAGGGAGGGACTGTTAGTTATAACACCTACAGAGGCTTACCACTTGTGCTATGGCACAGGTCCTCTTTAGTTTACATTTAAAGGTTAATATTTAAATATGGTTGTTAATAAAATTGTGGCCCATATTTAACCCCAAAACTTTGTCTTGTCTTGTTATTGGGTTGGGCAAGTGACAAGGGAAAAACTGATTCGTTTTAATGATTCTGAAGGAGAGCTTTAGAGATACCATGAACTGCTAGAAAGATGAACATGTGGGTCCTAGAGAAAATAGAGAACTGTATCTGAAAGTAAAAAGGATGAAGCAGAGATTGTCCTACTTTGGGCACATCATGAGAAGGCCAGATTCTCTGGAAAAGACAAAGGGAGAAAACAGAATAAGAGATGGATCGACTATCACAGGCTTGGGTTGACAAAATCTGAGCATGGCTGTTGAGGATAGGACACCCTGGAGACTCTTCATGCATTGGGTCACCACAGGTCAGAGGTAACCTGATGGCACCTAGCAACACTGAGTCAATGGGGATTTGGTTAATCAGTTCCTTCACAAGTGCCACTAATACAAATGGATCTCGTACTTTAGCTGCAATTCACTTCAGCATAGCAAGTGTCAGTTGGGATAACCCAGTTGAATCAAACATATATAGGAGATGACACTGCCAAATCCCCATTGATTCAATATGTCCAATATGGTGCCGTCTACTACACAAAGCCATAGGATTTGGGCCTTTGCCTGAGAATATATGAAGGAGAGTTAAAATGAGAAGGATGAAGGAAAGGATGTCTGTTTAGAAATAAATAGATGAAGATCAGAGAAGATAAACCACTTTGGTATAAGGACAAGAGGATCAAAAAGTTTGTAATCCAAATTAAGGTGGTGCATTTTGAAGAACAGGAGAATCAGAAAGACTCATGAAAAGTATGTAGTGAGGAACAGATGATAAACAGTACTGCAATAGGGGTGGAAGATCATGACTGCTAACCCTTACATGCTTACTAGTTACAGTAAAATGTAAGTATATTATATTATTTTCACAAATTATATTATACTAGAGACTGAAGCCATCTACTATTGATCTTCTAAGCATTTCTGGAGAAATCTGCTCTGGCTACTGTGACACATTCCCTAGTGACTACTACTATGTGGGGCTACCAATGAAAAGTCTCAGGAAACTTCAATGAGTCCGAAATGCAGCGGCCAGATTGCTGACTGGGATGGTTTACGGAGATCACATTACACCTCATTAAAGCAGCTCCACTGGCTGCCAATCACCTACCAGGCACAATTCAAAGTGTTGACCTTAAACTACAAAGTACAAAATTGCCTGAGTCCTAGCTACCTCAAAGATCAAATCTCGCAGTGTGAACCAGCTCGGGTGCTAAGATAATCAGGAGAGGTCTTTCTCTCCATCCCGCCACCTTCACATGTGTGCCTCAAAAGAACACATGAAAGCACCTTCTCTGTTGCTGCTCCCAGACTTTGGAACTCCCTCCCACTGGAGGCCAGGACTGCCCCATCTCTGCTGTCTTTCCAGAAGCAGGCAAAGACCTTCCTCTTTAGGCAAGCTTTCCCTGAATGAGGGACTACCTACTATATAACACATGGATTACCATACATGATTGCATTGACTGATTTCATAAGAACACCAGTAGGGTAGGGCACAAAACAAAAAAAATGAAATGCTGTTTTGTCGTGTCCTTACATAACGAAATGAAATGAAACAAAACACCATGAGGAAGCTGCATTTTGATACAGACAAAACGAAATGGTGGGGTTTTTGTTGATATGAACCATTTCATTCTATCTGTAAGCAAAGCCACTTGGGGGAGGGAAAATGTTTCTTAAAAAAAGCTCTGGGCTTTAAAAAAAACTTTTATTCCCTCCCCTAGTCCCTGCACCAGCTGATCGGCACTAGGGTGGAAAGTAGGTTTTTTGGGGGGTTCTGGGGGGCTTTTTTAAAAAAACTTCTTCATCTGCCAACCCCCACCTGCCAGCTGATTGGCACTGGGGTGGAGGGAAAAAACCCTTTTTAAAAAAAGCCTTGTGGGATGTTTTTTCTTTTTATTCTTTTCCCCATTGAAAAGCATGGCTCAATTTTTCCTCATTGGAATGCATTGTTTCAATGAGGAATCACTGGGGCATATTTTTTGCCTCCCCCAGCCCGCGAGCCAGCTGATGGGCACTGGGGAAGGCAAAAAAATACATTTAAATACTACCACCTTTTCCCTTCCCAATGGGGCGCAGGAAGAGGCGGGATGTTTTGACTTTTTTTTCCTCCATTGAAATGCATTGGCTCAATGCATTTCAATGGAGAAATTTTTTGGGAGGGGGAATTTTTATGAAATGAAACAAAAAATCTGGGATGATGAAGGGAAATGAAACAAAACATATTTTTTTATTTCATGCCCATTCCTAAACACCAGTGTTTTCCATGTTACTTTCCTTTTATTACCTTTTAATTTTCTAAAATGCCTCCTCTAATTCCCTGTTTTTAACTGGACTATGTCTTATATGTTCTGGGCTGTATATTGTCCCTCATTACTGTAAGCCACCTTGGGTCATTTTCCAAGGAGAAAGGTGGGGTAAAAATATTCATAATATATCAGAGTATGTGCTATTTGATCAGCCAGCAGAAGCAATACTTATTGAATAGTTAGCCAGAGACAGAGTTTTCTTAAAACCAAACCGCTATACAGTGATTCGGGTTCCATGACAGGCAGGGTCCTGGCACTAACAGCTATTGATTATGCAAATAATCTACATTTGAATCTGGAAGGCAAAACTCTATTGCTGCATGTCAGGTGCAAATTCTGATGCATTACTGCCCTTTTGTGCAATTGTGCACCATGTTTTCTTCTATCACCTCTTGGAATCCCCAGTTTCTTTCACAATGCCGCTGTAGCCTGTAAAAGGCTTATTGCCACTGGTGCATATACTGGATTTTCAGCTTTCCCCACAGCAGCTATACTGCTTGTTAACATTCGTTGATCAGATCTTGTAATGTGCCTACAATAGAGCAACTGAATCAAGTGTAGGACTTGTTGAAAAGATTTATTTATTTATTTATTTATTTATTTATTTATTTATTATAGCGCTTATATACCGCCCGTCTTCCTGTGGGGGAACTCCGAGCGGTTTACAACAAGTTAAAAGAAAAACAAATTAGAAGTTACAGAAACTAATAGGATAAGCAGATAAACAACAGTTGCAGGAGATGGCGATGGCGGGGAAGAAAGAATTTAAAAAAAAAACTCATCCAAATGCCTCCCGGAAGAGAAGAGTTTTCAAAGCCTTCCGGAAGGCAGGCAGAGACTCTGCCAGGTGCACGTCTGCTGGGAGATGATTCCATAGCGTTGGGCCAGCCACAGAGAAGGCTTGAGAGCGAGTGGAAGTTCTCTGAGCCTCCCTGGGCGTGGCCACGCGCAGCATGTGTGCCCGCGACAACCTAGTCGGACGGGCCGAAGTTGACCGCTGGTCGATTCGCTCTGTCAGGTAGCCAGGTCCTAGGCCATGGAGGGTTTTGTAAACCAAAACCAGGACCTTGAATCTAATTCGGGCTGCAACGGGTAGCCAATGCAGGCGGGCCAGAACTGGGGTGATGTGCTCAAACCAGCGCACACCCGCCACCAGTCTGGCCGCCGCATTTTGGACCCGCTGCAGACGCCGAATGAGAGTCAAGGGCAGCCTCATGTGGAGCGTGTTGCAATAGTCCACTCTCGAGATCACCAGTGCCTGGACCACTGATCTAAGGGAGTCCCCATCCAGGTACGGGCAAATCTGGGTGATTCGGCGAAGGTGGAAAAAGGCAGCCCTGGACACGGCGGACACCTGAGCCTTCATGGTGAGCGCCGGGTCCAGGACTACTCTCAGATTCCGGACAGTGTCCGATGGCCTGAGGGAAACGCCCTCCAAGGTGGGAAACGGGCCACCGTAGTTGGATGGGGAAGCCCCAAAGAACATGACCTCGGTCTTATCGGGGTTGAGTTTGAGCCTGTTAACCCTGGTCCATTCCATGACTGTGCCCAGGCACCGATCGAGGGTCCGGACAGCCTCATCTGCAGCGGTAGAAAAGGAGACATAGAGCTGCGTGTCATCAGCGTACTGATGACAGCAGACTCCATGTCCCCTAATGACCTCCGCCAGCGGCCTGATGTAAATGTTGAACAGCATGGGAGAGAGAGTCGACCCCTGTGGAACCCCACAAGGGAGTGTCCAAGGGGCCGACAGCTCGCCCCCATGCTGAACCTGCTGGGGACGGTCCCCAAGGAAGGACCGGAACCAATTGTGAACAGCGCCTCCGATCCCAGCCTCAGAGAGCCGATCCAGCAGGATACCATGGTCGACGGTATCAAAGGCCGCTGACAGATCCAGGAGGACCAACAAGGAGGAACACCCCCTGTCGGCCCCCCGAAGGAGGTCATCTTGCAGAGCGACCAAGACTGTTTCGGTCCCCCGGTAGGGCCTGAACCCGGATTGGCATGGGTCAAGGCACTGCTGCTCCTCCTTGGAAGCCCAGGTGGCGGCCGTGACCAGAACTGCATATTACCATCTTCGCCAGATAGCCCAGATCTGCCCGTACCTGGATGGTGACTCTCTGAGAACTGCGGTCCACGCACTGGTGATCTCGGGGCTGGACTACTGCATCGCCCTCTACATGGGGTTGCCCTTGACTCTACTCTGGCGTTTGCAGCGAGTACAAAATGTGGCAGCCAGGCTGGTGGCGGGTGTGCATCATTATGACCACATCACCCCAGTCCTGGCTCGCCTGCATTGGTTGCCCGTTGCATCCCGGGTTAGATTCAAGGTCATGGTTTTAGTTTATAAAACCCTCCATGGCTTGGGCCCGGACTACCTGTCAGAGCGTATCGTCCAGCGATCGACCTCGGCCCGACCTGTTCGGCAGTCGTGAGTGTTTGCTCTTATCTGTAGATTTCACAATTCGCAGGGGGGGGGGTTCTGGAACCGATCCCCAATGGATACTGTGGTCATACTGTGGTGCCTTGTCAGCTTCAATTTTCTTAAATGAGACAGGTTGCCTAAATCCATTGCAGTCTGGCTTCATGTTTACAAAACATGTTGTTAATTTGGATGAAGAAGTGTGTCCCTGCTGTGTCTTCTGTCCATTCAAATCTAATGAAGCTGACTCAGTTCTAAAATCGTATCTGAGATCGTAATGCACTTCATGATGCATTGCAAGTTGAAGTTTATTCCAGGTGAGACATAAGGGCTCATGAGAGACAGACCAAGGAATGTGGATTCAACCTATGCTTGTTGGTACTACATTCTTCTGAAAACTCAGAGTTCAAGTACTTTACTGGATTCAGCCTTCCAACTTGCTTTTCAGGTTTCAGGGTGTCCAAGATTACACAGGTAAAATTAGTCTGATACCCATGCCTGTTATTAAAGAAATCTGATCTAGTCACGTTGACACAAGCCTTAATTACATAGTTACATTTAGATTACTATAGAGCTCTATACATGGGGCTGCCATTGAAACAAGTTCAGAATCTACAGAAGATCCACAATCCTGTTACCAGATTGTTTATTAGGGTGAATGTGAGGGTTTACCTCTGGCACCACCATCAGACCATCACCTTTTGCCCTGGAAAACTTGTCAGAGTAGTCTTCTGCTGGGCCTTGAGTGCTGAGGCCAATCAGATTGCTCAGAGGATGGGATGGGGATGGATCTCCGCAACCATCTGGCATGAATAAAGGTGAAGGGAGAAATGTGGGAGCAGACAACCATTAGGGACTCGAAGGCAACCAACAGCAAGGAGTTTGAAGCAAGCCTCCCTGGATTGGATGGGGAAGGCATGTGGGGAGATTCTCTAGAGAAGCAGGAAAAGGCTCTGCCTGGAGAAGCTGTCTTGAACTACTCCCTTATTGAAGACCCTGAGGCCAGCTTTCTGGTTGACCTCTAGTTCCAGCACAGTAGGGTATGAGGCTACCAACCATGACATGTTGGCTGGTGTCCCTGAGGATGTTTTCACTCAATCATCTCTGATGCTATTTGATTCAGAGACCAAGAACAGCACAGCACAAATAACACATAATAGAAGCAGGGTTCCAAGACTACACATCTAAGTCAGAGATAAAAAAAACAGGGTGGCACTTGATGAAAAAATAGTGATGGAAATTGTTTGCTCTTTTCTGAACAGAAGAGTACTTCACTCTGGATGTGTGTTTGTTTCCTGCTTGGAAGATCATGAAAGAATAAAAAAGAATATTGTTTGGGATAGAAAGGTATAACATAATTATTTCTGTAATGTAATATAATTATCTAAATTGTCATTCCTTTTTCTGGCTCTGTTTTGCTTTAGTATCTCAAATAATGTTTACATATTGTTTTTTTTCCAAAAGGTGAAATGCTGGAGGGGGTGGTAGCCATTGGCAGTCCTGGCTGAGGAACCTTGGGAATTGTAATCCATAACTGTAAAATTTCAAGCTTGCCAGCCTTAATTTCCTGATTATAACATTTTCTTTTCTGTATTTGTTCTGATATAGCATGTAGCCATCCCCATGTTTTCTAATGAGATCCTCATTCATACGCCTGTTTACATGGAAAATGAAGCACTTAGTCCAGTGTGTAGATCTTCTCAAAGCTGAACAGGAGATAATTTAACAGTCTTATGACATGCATTTATAAGAGCCCATTCACTGGTCAATGGAACCCATTATGGGGCAAGAAAGATGTGTCAGTCTTAAAGTATTACTGTAGGCTTCAGTGTTTGAATTCTCTCCAAAATACCATTATCTATTGTGTGTCAAAATCTATTTTGGTAGCTTTGAGCACCTTAAAGTGTTATTCATTATTTTAGGAGAGTGCTTTTTTCCCAAAGGCTTTCCCAAATTGTATCTTATTTAACAGGCATCCTACATCCTTTGCGTGCAAGATTTTTTTGGTTTTGCTTTTCACTCAGATTACATTCATAAAAGCTACTTATCCCAGTCACTGCTAAAAGATTCCACAGTCAGGTGTTCAAAAGGCAAAGAAAGATTTTTAAAAGAGAAAAGAATATGCACCTAAATTCTTTGGTAAATGAATATCCAGGAATAGGCAGGCAACAAAAATGAAAATGCATTTTCTGACTTAACAATGAAATGTGGTGTTCATAGACAGGGGAAAACAAGTTCTGAAAAATGAGCTACTCCTTGATTTAAATAAAAGGTCTGCATTATGTCAGTCTAATTTCTGTGCTCAAAAAACCCTAAATCCTTACATTTTTATAAATAAACTATGCAAATACAAGCAATTTTTGCAAAATATGTGCTTGTTATAAGGAGTGCTGTGATGCTCAAACTGCAGCTACTGCAAATCTTACTCAACCTTTATTTAGGTTTCTGAAACTCTAGAAGTATTATGCATACATTGGTGAGAATCTTATTCATTGAAGTTAAGTGTGATGGTATAGACTGCAGCAGCAAATTGACACTAGTTAACAAGTTTCACATGTAGTTTCACATCACACAATAACACAACTGATGTAGAGTGAGGGATACAAGTGGTGAGTTATTAATAGTAACTCAATGCTTCTGTACTTTATGCCACTGCAGTTAAGTCCCAGTGCGGTCTATATCTTTTACTTCTTCCAATTTCTGCATCGCAGCCTTTTTTCGAACAAAAATAGAGGCCATCCGTGCCGGCTTTGACTCCGGTTGCAGTGGTCCCGCCCCGCCATCACCAGTTGCTGGTCCGCCTTCGTCGCCTCGGTTGGATGCGCTTGGGCCTGTTTCCGCTGTCGAGGTCTCCAGGGCTATGGCGCATTGCCGGCCTGCCTCCACCCCTTTCGACCCTTGCCCTGCCTGGCTAATTAGAGCTGCCAGAGGGACCATGGCCGAATGGGCTTCTGTCATCGCCACCGCCTCCTTCAGTGAGGGGGTTTTTCCCTCCCGTCTGAAGGAGACGGTGGTTAAGCCCATTTTGAAAAAACCCGGCCTTGCAGTTGACGATTTAACAAACTATCGCCCAATCGCCAACGTCCCGTTTATGGGCAAGGTGATCGAGAGGGTGGCGGCGGTCCGGCTGCAGTCATACCTGGAGGATCGGCAGTGCCTCGACCCATGCCAGTCCGGGTTCAGGCCCCGTCGGGTACCGAAACAGCTTTGGTCGCCCTGCAAGATGACCTTATCCGGGCGGCCGACAGGGGTTGCTCTACCCTGTTGGTCCTCCTGGATCTGTCAGCGGCCTTTGATACCGTCGACCATGGTATCCTGTTGGACCGGCTCTCTGAGGTTGGGATCGGAGGCTCTGCCCGCAGATGGCTCCGTTCCTTCCTGGAGGGCCGGCCGCAGCAGTTTTCAGCATGGGGGAGTTATCGGCCCCTTGGATTCTCCCTTGTGGGGTTCCACAGGGGCCGTCTCTGTCCCCCATGCTGTTTAACATCTACGTTGGCCGTTGGCGGGGTCATCAGGAGTTTTGGAGTGTGCTGTCATCAGTACGCTGATGACACGCAGCTCTATCTCTCCTTTTCCACCTCTGCTGTGGAAGCTGTTGAAGTCCTCGATGGGTGCCTGGAGGCCGTACTGACCTGGACCGGGGCGAACAGGCTTAAGCTCAACCCCGAGAAGACGGAGGTTATGTTCTTTGGGAGCTCGCCGTCGGGGTACGGTGGCCCCCTCCCCTGTTTGGGGGAGTGTCCTCCAGCTCGCGGAGAGGGTGTGCGGAATCTGGGCGTGCTCCTGGACCCGGCGCTCTCCATGGAATCCCAGGTGGCGTCGGTGACCAGGTCCGCCTATTACCATCTCCGTCGGATCGCCCAGATCCGCCCGTGCCTCGACGCGAACTCTCTGAGAACAGTGGTCCAAGCACTGGTGATCTCGAGGCTGGACTACTGTAACGCCCTCTACATGGGGTTGCCCTTGACTCTTCTCCGGCGGCTGCAGCGGGTACAGAATGCGGCGGCCAGGCTGGTGGCCGGCGTGCGTCGGTATGATCACATCACGCCAGTCCTGGCCCGCTTGCACTGGTTGCCCGTTGCAGCCCGGATTAGATTCAAGGTCTTGGTTTTAGTTTATAAAACCCTCCATGGCTTGGGACCGGACTACCTGACAGAGCGTATCGCTCAGCGAACCACCTCGGCCCGTCCCGTTCGGCAGGCGCGAGCGCACTTGCTGCGGGTCGCCACTCCTCGAGAAGCCGAAGTCGAGTACTCGGGCCGGGCATTCTCAGTGGCGGCCCCTAGCCTTTGGAATTCCATCCCTCCTGAAGTGCGCTCTGCAGAGTCCCTGCTGGCCTTCCGGAAGGCTTTAAAAACCTACCTCTTCCGGGAGGCCTTCTTATTCCTAGGGTTTTTTTTTTTCCTTTACCCCGCCATCGCCATGTCTCTGAATGATATTTTTATTAGATTTTTATTAGATAGTATCAGGAACACTATCTGGTTTTTAACTATATTAGTTTGTTGTGTGTATCGTCTGTTTGTTCAATTGTGATTATCTGTGCCAACTGTGGCTTTGTAAGCCGCTTAGAGATCTTTTGATATTAAGCGGGATATAAATACAATAAATAAATAAATAATAAATAAATAAATCATTTTTGAAGCACTTAAGACCATGCTTCTTAGAGAGGCATTTGGTGACCTTTAGTTTTTTTAATTGTTCTGCCATCTTGCCGAGTACTCTTATTTTTATTTTTATCATTGTTATATGTCTTATTATGTGTTTGGTTCTGTTTTATTGTTTTCAAGGGATATTCAAGGGACCAAGGTTCAAGATGAGATATGTAGGTTGGTGGAAGACTTTTGTTACAGTTAATCGTCATAAATGATCCCAAACGTCTTTCCTTATTATTTTTAAACTCCGTTATAGTGGAGTCATAAATACAATTACTGCATCGGCAGAGGGATGCGTGATAGGTTATTCTCCTTCTAATTTCCCTTTTCTTAGATTATAATGTTTCGTATTTTTAGCTTTTTAAATTTTGGTTCTACTGATTGTTGTTGGGTTTGTTTTTGTTCTTTATGTCATATTGTGGAACCGATTATTATTTTTCTCTGTATTTGTTGTATACTATTGTTTGTTAACCGCCCTGAGTTCCTGTCTGGGAAAATCCAGCAGTAAATAAATAAATAAATAAATAAATAAATAAATAAATAAATAAATAAATAAGCATACCCTGATGATCTGGTTGTCATTATAGAAGACCCTTTAAAATCAGCACCTATATTACTGAAGGAAATTGAAAGATATGGGGAGGCAGGAGGTTTAAAAATTAATGGATGAAAAACCAAAATGCCAATTGACATCCAACACTGGGATACAAGTAGAGAAAAAAGTGAAATATTTGGGGATACAAGTGACAACAAGATGTTCCACTTTGAAAGAAGATAGTTATCTTAAATTGTTATCACAGATAAAACAAGACGTTGAGAGGTGGGGGGAAATGCAGATCTCGTTACTGGGAAGAATCGCCAGTGTTAAAATGAGCATTTTACCCAAACTTCTATTTTTGTTCCAGAACCTTGCAATTAACCTAGACAGGAAGTTTTTTTCCAAGATTTAGATAGAATAATTTCTAAATTTATAGAAGGCAAGAATTAAATTGAAATTGTTATAGGAGGTAAAGGAGAGAGTAGGTTGTGGTCTCCCAAATTGGTGCTTCTATTATCAAACTACTGCACTGAAATGGATGTGACAGCACCCTGGAAGCAGGAGAAATACATATGTAAATCATCAGCCAATCCCAGCAAGATGGTGGGGGATTGTATGGTATAAAAAGGGTGGAGCCTGGTCTGGGAGTTGAGAGCTGAGATAGCTGAGAGAGCACAGCTCTGTTAGAGTTCAGTCAGGCAGGGTAGGTGTGAGGGCTTTACTGTTTACTGTTTATTAAAGACAGGGAGGCTTGAAGATTTGATTTACTATATTATATGTTTAAGGCAACGCATGCCAACTTCAGTCATTGTTATATTTATTTATTTTCTCAATAAATATAATCATTATTTTTATATTATACATCTGAGTCTGTCCCAGTTCATAAGGCGACGATTTAAAAGGTGGCAGCATTACCAAGTGGATCCTGTGAAGATTAATAATTTGATTCCCTACACTTCACATTTTCATCACATTTACACATTTAAAAGGGAGGTGTCATCACAATGGATTAAAGAATGGATACATTTGAGAAACAAAATAATACTTTACTTGGAAGGCCATGACTTACAAGCCAGATGGCATGTGCTCTTATGGTATGGTAAAAGTAAACAAACATAAATATTTTCAAAGTCATGTGATAAGGAATGTGTTACTCAAAGTTTGGAAAAGAATTATAAGCAAAATTTATAGGAAAACACCTAGATGTGTTTCGCCCATGGAAGCTTTTACACATCCTAATTTCATCAATTACCAGAAGAAAATTACATATGACTTGCTTCTAAATGAAGAAGGAATATTTAAAACTAAAGATCAATTTAAAAGTCAAGTGTTAACTCTGTCATGGTGGCCAGTACTACAACTAAAATCAATATATATGCAAGGCAAGGATTCGGGAAACAATAATTACCATTGGATAAAATACTACTTGTAACTGAAGAAAAACAAATACAACTCTACAAATATAAATATAAATATAAATATTTATTTATATTATAAATATAAGATATGAATATTTGTTGGATTGGGAAATGAAAGATGAAGAAGTTAAAGATACGATAGTCCAATGGGCAAAGAATTTTGGCTATACAATAGATTTAGAACTATGGGAGAAATTGTGGACTTTTAATTACAAATTAACATTAGCAGTAACATATGAAGAAAATTTACTTAAAATGTTTTACAGATAGTATAGGATATCAGTTATGCTTGCTAAAATGTATCCCAATCTTTCAAGCAAATGCTGGAAACATAAAAGTCAGGAGGGTACATTCTGTCACTGGGCGTGTGAAAGCTAAGAGTTATTGGGTCATGATTTATACCCGGTTAAGACAGATGACGAAGCAAAACTTAAAATTTAAGCCTGAAATATGCCTATTCTGAATTCTGCCAAAAACTGGAACTAAAGAAATTAAGTATCTCGTGCTACACATCTTAACAGCATCAAGATTGGCATGGGCACAGTTATGGAAAGCAGAGAAGATACCAGCAGATGAGTTGGTTATAGGGAAAATTTTGGACTGGGCAAGTATGGATATATTGACTTATAAACTAAAAGAGATGGAGGAATGCAAATTTGCACAGATATGGAATTTATTCTATACTTGGTTAGACAATAGAAAAGAATGAGATGAAGTAGTAGTTTGATAAATTTCAATTTGTTAAGGTAAATAAGATAATGATTAACTCACTGATAAGTGAAATGACCAAAAAGATATTATGGTAGTGCACTGTATATAATAATAATAATAATAATAATAATAATAATAATAATAATAATAATAATAATAATAATAATAATAATAATAATAATAATAATAATATGGAAAAAAACAAAGTACAGTAATCACTCGTTTATCATTGGGGTTAGGGACCTGACCCAACCCGCAATAAAGGGAAATCTGTGTTATGTGGATGCTTGGTTGGGACAGGATGGGTGGGGCTATTTGGGGTGTCTTACACTTACCCCAAGCCTAGTGCTAGCCCCAAATGGGCCTCCAACAGGCTTTCTGGGCCTGTAGGAGGCCCCAGAAGTGGTTTCCGGTGGCCCTGCAGTCACTTGCTTTTTTTTCGGAAATCACTTCCGGTTCACCAGAAACCACTTCTGCGGCTTCCGAAAGGCCTGAGAAGCCCGTCAGAGGCCTGCTTGGGTCAGCACCAGGCCTGGGGTGAGTGCAGAAGGAGCCAAACAGGCCCACACAGCTTGTCCCAAGAGCTCTTGCCTTCATATACTGCGGTCCCATCATATACCAGGACTGCAGTATATGAACCGCAATATATCGGGGGACTATATGAAGGATAAAGTGATCAAGCTTGTGTTCAGGCTTCAAAATTAGGAGGAAAGTTTGAAAGTTCATGTGGCATTTTTTTTTCATGGGGTGATCTTTGGACTTTTCATGGAAGAACAGAATTAAAGAATCTGGATAGATCCCAGGAATCATCAACTCCAGCCCCTGTGAAGGAAACACTGGCAAACAGCTACTCCATTTAAGACTCCAATAAAAGGAGACCAATACTTTTCAAGCATTCTATTCCTCTGTTGAACAGCTCTTACCCTCAGCAAGTCCTTGCAAATGTTTGATAGAAATTTTCCTTCTTGTACATTGCTTTAGAGGCCTCTGCTAATTTAAACAGCTAGAAGTAGATTTCATATAAACAACAAAGGAAGAACATATTCTTACTTTATACAAAGTGTAAATTTTTGAGGCCCATAATACTGCACTCATTAAAATTGAGTCTGAGGGAGCTCCTGTAGTTACCTGCAACACTTGTCCCATGTATGTCATATTGCCAAAGCACATGGATGGGAATGTCACTGAGCCTCTGGGGAACAGTGACCATGCTGCAATCTCCTTTTCCATGCATGACAAGGAAATCAGACACAAAAACCCCTGATTTCTGAAGGGTGGACTTCCCTCAGATGAGGAAACTAGTTAGAAAGAAATTGAAAGGGAAAGTAAAAAAGAATCCAACCTCACCAGAGTGCATGGAGCTGTTTAAAACAATGGTAGTACTAGTGCATACCACAAAGAAAGAAGAGCTCATTTAAGTCCAAGAGGGCACCGGCATGGTTAACGAGTGGAGTTAGAGAGGCTCTAAAGTGCAAGGAGAGGTCTTTCTGTAAATAGAAATCCTTCCCAAAATGAGGAAAATAAAAAGGAACACAAACTCTGGCAAAAGAAATGTAAGACGACGATAAGAGAGGCAAAGAAAGACTTTTAAGGAACGTATGGCTAGCAATACAAAGGGAAATAATAAAAGTGGATAGTGGATGTTGCACTAATTTTTTTAAAAAGGAAGGAGCGGGGATCCAAGAAACTACAAGCCGATTAACCTTACATTTGTCCCAAGGAAGATGGTGGAAAGCCTCATCCAAGAGGAAATCTTAAAACATATAGAAGAACAAACCTGGCAAAAAGGTGTTGGGAAAATGTTTTTTTTTGTGTTTGTTTGTTGGTTGGTTGGTTGGTTTTTTCTGAGCCCCAAGTGTCAATCAGCTGTGCAGGCTTGGGGCTGGTACAAAAAAAGTTTAAAAATTGCTCATTTCCCCCCACCCAATGGGGGATTTAAAAACTTTTCTTGCCAGCCCCAAACCCATGCTACAGCTGATTGGTGCTTGGGACTCGGCAAAAAAAAGTCCTTTCTTCCATCGATGGGGTGGGGGTAAAGGAGCAACTTTTAAACTTTTTATTTTATTTTAATCTTTTTCTGAGCCCCAAGTGCTGTAGCGTGGACTTAGGGCTGGCAAAAAAAAAAAGTTTAAAAATCACTCCTTTCCTCCTACCTGCTACAGCTACAGCTGATTGGCACTTGGGGCTCAGCAAAACAAAACAAGACAAAACAAAAGTTTAAAAACCACTCCTTTCCCCCCCCCATCAGGTGGAGGAAAGGAGTTTTTTTTTCCCCTCAGCCCCAAGTGCCAATCAGTTGTAGCACAGGCTTGGGGCTGGAAAAAATAGTTTAATAATTGCTCTTTCACTCCCACCCCATAGGTGTGGGGGAAAGGAGTGATTTTTTTGCCAGCTCAAAGCCCGCACTAAAGCGCTTGGGGCTCAGCCAAAAAAAAAATCAGGTGGGGGAAAAGTTTTTTTTTTTTGGCTGAGCCCCAAGTGCCGATCAGCTCTAGTGTGGTGGCTGGAGGGCGCTTTTCTTTTTTAAAACAAGTTCCTATACTACAGCTGATCATTGCTTTGGAAGCCCTCTCTGCAGTGGGGCAACAAAGAACAAAATGAACAAAATGAAAATTTTTGTTTTGTTTCATTTTGTTTTCCTTTGGGGGCATTGGTTATTAATTTAGTTAGGTATAAAAATGAGAAACGAATAATGAAACAAATAAAAATCATTTTGTGCCCATCTCTACTGCTTATGTGCACTTTTAACAGCTGTTTTCTACCAGCCTCCATCAAGGGACATTAACAGATTTTCTCTGAGGAAAAAGATTCCCCCTCTGCACAGAGGCAGGACTCTCAGAATTCTCACTCAGAATTCTGACACACAGGATAGAAGCATTGGTTAATGCTGGAAGATTGAAAATTCCTTCCAGCCTAGGAAGCCCCGCCCAGCCACCCAAGCAAGCAAGCAGGAAGACAGCATGTGAGGTTGCAGACTTACATCTGTGGAACAGTCAGAGAGACTGAGATATCACATATGATCAGTGAGGTGCATTTATCTGAGAGGCAACCACATTATGCAGGTTGCGGTATTCAACACACTTTAAAATATAAGGGAAACTTCCACAGACTACATTAATTGCAGTTATTAATTATTTTCTTATATTATAGTACTAGATAATTTGTTATTATGTTATCATTTATATAATGTGGTTCTTCTAAACCACCAGATGGCAATCCTTGGTCACCTTCCTCCTTTTGTTTTTGTTTTGTTTGCACTATTATCTCTACGTTCTTTTATTATTTTAGTTTATATGTTTTGCTTAATTTTGAAAACTGCCCTGAGTAGTATTTCACTAAGTCAAGTGGTCTAGAAACTAACTAACTAACTAACTAACTAACTAACTAACTAACTAACTAACTAACTAACTACCCACATAGATACATAGATACATAGATACATAGATACATACATACATACATACATACATAGATTTGTTCAAAAATATACAACATAAATAATATACAGATTATAATACTTTTATGCATGCATGCATGCATGTGTGTGTGTGTGTGTGTGTGTGTGTGTGTGTGTGTGTGTGTACATTCTGTGCATCCTAATAGATGAATAAATGCAATAAATAAATAAAATGAATGTCAATATATACCCTAGCCAATATTAAAGTGTGTCTTTTATGCCATGTTTCCCAAAATGTACATTTTATCTTGCTGGCTTATATTATCAGGGATGATGGCATTATAAGTCTGACTTCTATTCTGAGCTCTCAAAATTGTTGGTAAATTGCCCAGTTACTTATTACCTGTCATTTTCCTTTTCATCCAAGTGCTTTGCCCAGTTCAGAACTAGACAGATAAGAGACCATGCTGACATCTTGCATACATGTACTGTCCTATATTATTATTATTTCAGCTGACATCTAAGACTATCTTTGTGAAATACAGCACATCTGTGATATTTCATTCCCTAGCTAATTGAGATGAGTAAACATCACACCCATCAAGCATAACACTAGACTCATTCTCTCAGTACCTGTCATATGTGGCCAAAATGCACACCATCCATGCAGAATAAAGCGGCTTTGGCGAAGCCGAAGTATGTACAATCAACAAAAGAAAGAAAGGAAGGGTAAGGAAAGGAAAAGTTGGAAGAGTGAATTGAAGGAACCCCCTCAATGCTCAGTCTGAATATGCTTAATGGAAAAACAACACTGAAAGTTGGGGGGGGGGGAGGCGATGGCCATGAAAAATATTTCCTGAAATCTGTGTTGATGATTCAGGCCCTGTTGACAAAAGAAAGCTCAGTGAGGAAGCAGGAATGAGGAAGCCCTGTGAGATTCTGTGTCTCTGATTATCAGCAGGATAATTGGGTATTTGGGTTTTGTTTTGTTTTTTTACCTCACCAAGGTTTCTCCAAAGTGTACAAAACTACTATCTTATTTGCTTGTGGATCCAAGCACACAGACACACTCAGCAGTACAGGAGGAAAGGACATTGTTTTTTAAAAAAGACAAGGACAACCCACTCAACACTTCTCATTCAATCTTTATTGTGCAGCCACAGACCTGCCAAAATTCATTTTTAAAAAACTTTAAAGCAATGAAAAAGTGAAATAAATTGCATGAGTATAACTTAAAAAACAAACAAGTATTATAAAACAGAGGCAGGAGTAATCTTGCATGTACTTTGCTGCCAAACAAACAAACAAATAAAAACCCTCAGCCACTGGTTCTATGATGGGCTTAATAGCAAATATTTTAAATAACCATCTACTTGGTATCTATTCTTTAGTAGATCTTTTTTCTTTCTTTTTTGGGGTTGTACAGGTTTCTTGAATAAATGAGCTATTAAATAATTCAAAAGCCTTGGTATAGTTATTCTTGGAGACCCACCTGGCTATGATGAAACAATTTTAAGCTTTTCCAACAAAATCTACTTTTTATTCCAAGGACAGTTGTCTCAAATCAGGGTGCAAGGTTTGTCAGTTGATCCCAATGATACAATTCAGCACTCCAGTCTTATTGATAAGACACACCCAGTATCTTTTTGTTTGTTTTTGTTTTTGTTTTGTTAATACACTTAATTGTGGATGCATTTGTTTATTTATTTATTTATTTATTTATTTATTTATATACCACCCATCTGACAGGAAGCCACTCTGGGCAGTGGTGGCAATGATGGCGGTAGTAGTAGTAGTAGTAGTAGTAGTAGTAGTAGTAGTAGTAGTAGTAGTAGTAGTAGTATCATCCTGCCCCACTGGTCAGAAGGCTACTCTGGGCAGCAAACAACATCTCAATATCATGAATTAAAATTAAATACAGAATATAGACAATATAAAATCAAAACTAAACCGTTGCTATTTTAAAATATACGAAAGAAATCACACTCATCTTAAACAGTATATTTTAAAGTTAGATGGCATGGGCGGTAGATTTAGCTGGGGACTGCAGACAGGACGGCAATGGCTCTGAGATGGCAGCTCCAAACTGCCATACTGCTGGCTGTCTTTGCCCACACAGCCAGCTGGTGTCATGTGTTTGCAGCCAGCTTTACAAGGCCTCGCCATGTGGCCTCTTTCTTGAACAAGCCATCTTAGACCTCTTAGAGCAGCCAATTTGTGAGCAGTGTGCAATCAGCCAAAAGGAAGAATGCTGATCCTGATTGCAGGTCCAGCCAGCAACTGGGTCCATCAGGTATTGGGTAGCTTTTCAGCTCCAGGCAGCCTTTGCCTTAGGGCTACCCCACCCCCACAGGCCTTGGCTCACTGCTTGAACTGGCATGGGGGAGAGTTTTCTTGCCCTGCTGGGATCTTGCTTTTTCTCATCCCCAACAGTGTGAGGTGCGGGGATGGGCCAGGCTGACCAGTTTCCCCTCCTGTGGCCTCTGCTGCTGCCACCTATGATACCACTGCCACTGGAGCCCTTGACCTGGACTCATTGGGAGTCGGAGGACTGCTGCCTCTGTCACTTCCATTACTTCCACCACCCCTTTGGGGCCTAGAGGGGCAAACTTTGGATGCTGGTGCCTTGCATGTACTTTGATGTGCCAGGGTGACAGCTTTGCAGCCCCCCACCCCCAGTGCCGGAGATGGGTTCCAGCATCGCAACCAGGCTATGGCTATGGCCGGTCTTTGTTGGAACAGGTTATCAGTGGTTCATAGCGACATGGATATTTCAGTTGTATGCATGTGCTTGATTTCATTTGGGATGTCCTTTTAGGACAACCAAAACACTGTAGATTTGCTTTAAGCTCTGTCCAAGTTCTTCATAAGCAATTAATTGATTATTTCTTTATTTCTTTATCTATTTATTTTCACCCTATAAATTTGAAATGTAAAATGATTAAAGCAGTTTACAATCAATCAATATAAAATACATGATTAAAATATGAAAACCACATCCAAAATAGAGTACATCTGATTTAAACTCTATCCAAGTTATTCATAAATATTTATTTATTTATTTATTTATTTATTCATTCATTCACTCATTCATTCATTCATTCATTCATTCATTCATTCATTCATTCCTGTCCCACCCTTTAAATTTGAAAGATGGGCTGATTAAAGCAATTTAAAATCAATCAGTTTAAACGCAAGATTTAAATATGAAAACCATTGCATTAAGCATAGCTTATGAACCTCCTGTTTCCAGATATATTCCATAAAGTCCTTTAGCCTGGTTAGATAATTTTTAAATTATTTATATTTCCTTAGTTTACTTACCTCTCCCATAATATTTTATGGGTGTTAGGTATAAATATGTTCAAGGATTAGGAATGAGGGCTGCCTAGACTGCAGCTTTTGGAAGGGTGCTAAACAGGTGGACAGTACACTTCTAATAATATTTAGAACCATTAACTGAACTACTTGCACTGCATTCAGTTTGTTGAATGATTAAATTCGCAGATGATACCAAACTAGAGGATAGGATGAAAATCCAAACTGACCTTGACAAATGAGTGCTGGGCCAAAGCAAATAGAATGAGGTTCAACAGAGAGAAATGTAGGGTCCTGCATCTAGGCAGAAAAAATGAATTGCATAGCTACACGTAGGATGGGAGATTCCTGGTTGGAAAACAATACCTGTGAAAGGGATCTGGAAGTCTGAGTGGACCACAAATTGAACATGAGTCAGCAGAGTGACGTGGCAGCAAAAAAAAGCCAATGTGATTCTTGGTTACATCAACAGAAGCATAGCTTCAAGAGCAAGGGATGTGATATTACCACTATATTCTGCTCTGGTCAGAACCCACCTGGAGTACTGTGTCCATCAATTTACTGCACTCATCAATTTAAAAATGATGTTGACAACCTCGAGCATGTCCAGAGGAGGGTGACCAGGATGGATAAAGGTCTGGAAAATATGTCTTACAAGGAGAGTCTTAGGGATCTGGGAATGTTTAGTCTTACAAAGAGAAGACTGAGATGGTATGTAATACCCATGTTTAACTATCTGAAAGGATGTCATATCAATGAGGGGGGTGGCTTGTTTTCCATGGCTTCAGAGACTAGGACTCAGAGCAGTGGTTTCAAATTGCAGGAAAAGAGATTTGAACATTAGGAAGAACTTCCTGACGGTTAGAGCTGTTCAGTTGTGGAATATGCTGCCACGGAGGGTGGTGGAGCAGAGGCTGGATGGCCATCTGTTGAGGGTACTTTGAGGGCTGTTCCTGCATGGCAGGTGGTTGGACTTGTCAGGAAACCGGAAGTATAATGACTAGAGATGGGAACATTTTATTATTCGTTATTTATTATTTATTTCATTTCATAACAAAACCAACAACGAAACCCAGAGTGGATTTAGAATGAAATGAAATGAACCCCAAAAAATGGTTAAGTTCGGTTTGGTTCATTAGTGGTGGCACCAGAGATGTCTCCTACCTGGTGCTGGTCCTTCCTGGAGGTCCAGTCTTCCTGGCTGCAGGGAGGGGTGACCAGGAAAAAAAAGTTGACCTGCCCATGCTACAGCTGTAGTGTGGGCCATGTGGTCAGCAGTAAAAAAAAATAAAAAAAAAATAAAAAATAAAAAATAAAAAATAAAAAGCCATCACCTCAAAAACCCCTGCCACAGGGGCCAGGATTGCCCTGCTGCCACTTCCACCCGGTAAGGATGATGTGTTGATGATTGAAGATAATGAGGATGATGTGGGTGATGAGGATGAGGATGCTGCCAATCCGGTTTGTGCAGTGGTTGACATCTGTGTTTATTTATTTATTTTTGATTGTTTTTTTCCCACCCGTGCACTGTCAAATAGATTAAATCGCACAAAGCGGAGGAAAATCAACAAACCAATGAAATGAATTTTTAAAAAATCATTAAAAATGAAACGAACCAAACCAAATCCTAAAACGAATCACCATTTTTTCAGTTCGTGCCCATTTCTAGTAATGACTTTAGTGACTGTAACTAGGGCATAATGTAAACATAAATAATAAGAAACAGTTTCATTCTGTAGTTCTGTTATCCATGGAATGTGTCAACAAGAGCTCAGTGGAGAGCCAAGAGGAATCCTATTGGACAATATATCACATATGACTGTTTTTCCCATGGCAAGGAATTTTGAGCAAAGCCGACAGACTGACTTTTGATTCTTCTTTGCCTGAGAACAGACAACAGTGGCAACAAGATGTAGGCTAGAAAATATTAGAAGGCTTTTCACCTTGTAGTCTTTTTGAAGTAATAGTGTAGTAAATATTTATCTTTGTTATTTTCCAGATAGAAGCAAATATATGTAATCCTCATTAACTTTTAATAAATGAAATTAATTATAAAAGGTGCTTGGATTCTGTGTTGGTAAGTTATATAGAACATCACAGCATTAAAAAGGTTTGAAGTATTTTAAAAGAAAACACAGAGTTTAGTAGCTTCCAGACCTCTGCAGTAAGATTTTTGAGGAAGATTTGCAGCAGAGGGTAGTCTGGGGAGACACCGTAAAAAAACTTGCCCAGAGAAGGAACCTAAGATATCGTTACAGGACTGGATGGCCCTTGAAGTCTCTTCCAACTCTATGATTCTATGATTCCATGATTCTATGGAACATGTTTGAATAGAGGGGATGGAGAAGCACACCCATGGTTAGAAATGATATTTGTGAGACCTGCTTAGGATGAGCAATAAGATAATATATTTATTTGAGGGGCGATCTAGTAGGAACTTTGTTCATGCATTGAGATGGGTCCCCTTTGAGTAAGAAGCAATTCTGAAATTGAATCTCATGTATATGCAAGTTTTGGATTCAGAATTACAGATTTAATTGGCTCGTGATTTTGGAATTTACATCCCTAACCTTGGATAATTTTGGGATTCCAAATTATAATGTGGGATCCATTCATCCTCAGTTGCCCTCTGTCATGAGGTTTGCCACCTTGTTGGCTTGGCGTAGCCCATGGACCATTTTTGAATGGAGGACAAAATAAACTAGTCTGAGATGGGTCCCCTTTAAAAATGACAGAATTTTATCCTGGAATGCAGTTAGGTAATTTTCAATCTGGATGGGTCCATTCATTGTCAGTAAATTATGTCACAGAATTGTGCCAACTATATTGAATTTGAAGCAAAGCAATACAAATGGCTTTGAAGTAGTTATTGAAGTGACTGAGCTGATGGTCAGGAGCTCCTTTGCAGGGGGTTGACTTGTCATTGGTGGTGGACTGCATCACAAAATACTTTGCGCAAATTGAAGAAAAATATCCTGAGCACATGTGACATTTTAAAGAGCTGCACAGTGAGTGAAACAAATGATTAATTTGTCCTGGGAGTCTATGCACAGAAAATGGCCGCACATTATAATGGTCCCCCTTAACTAAGTGTATATTTTGCAATGTTATAGCCCTAGCCTTACTAAAGGTCGGGGATCAGGATTGCTGAAGTTGAATTTATTCATACATAATTGGCAAAGCATTCACAGCTGGTGCCATGGGCTATGATGCCACTTGACTACAAAGCAGGGACAGAAGAATGTCACAAAACTTTTGATTGTATGCTTGGCACAGCCGTACTGTTAAGTTCTGGCCATTGTTTTCTTTTCTCACTGCAGGAGTGCTGCCACAGTGACATGCCATGGTACTATCATGGGCAGCTATGTACGCATGGTTTACAAGTTTAGGCCAGAACCCGGTCCAGTGGGCAATGTTGAGGGGATGAAGCACAGAGACAAGCCATGGGGTGCACTCAGAGAGCCTGCATCCCAGAGTATTCATAGTAAAACCTGTCAGACTGTTGAGTCACATGGTGACGGGGCCTATGAGGGCCATGATGAAATGGATGAGACTGGGACTCAGAGTAACACCTGTCACAGTGTTGAGCCACATGGGGGCTGGCCCTATGAGGCCATGTTGAATTGGCAGGGACCAGGAGGCATGTGCTGGGATGCGTTCAAAGAGCCATGATCCATTATGTTGATCCACAGTGGTGGAGATGACTTGAGGCAGCAGCAAGTTAAGTGGCAGATTCTCGAGGTTATCAGACCTGCAGGATCTTAGAGACAGGTGTGTTCATGTTGAGATTAATAGGTCCAATATTGTGCAACTCAATAATTTTAAAGCCCTAAAGGGTGTAATTAGGATAATTCACAACTATTAATCGAGGGTTAGGTTGGATATTTATTTATTTATTTAAAAAATCTGATTTCAAGGGGCCTTCAGCCCAAGCTAAGGGTCTCAGTGGGGCAAAGGAAGCATACTATGTAGCCCACTTTCCATGGCTGGTAGTGCAAGCAGTAAATTTAAATCAGGTGAAATTTATTGAATAATATCCCCTAGTAAACTGGTAGCCCTCAATATAAATTAGGAAATGGGTTAGGAAATTAGGAACATTAGGTGTTAGGTATAAATAGGTTCAAAGATTAGGAAGGAGGGCTGCCCAGGTATTAGGAGGGTACTGAACAGGTGGGCAGTGCCTTTCTAATAATATTTGGAACCATTAACTGATCCACTTGCATTACATTCAGCCCCTCCCCCCTTGTTTAAGGGAAGTCTAACAGTTGAACTGAGTGAATTTCAAATTAATTGTGACCCAATTTTAATCCCACAAATGTGTCTCGCCTCTTTATTTCCAGGCTGGGTGGGCAAAGGACAGCCTGTATCTCCATTAGAACTTGAGATGTCTGTAGGGGAGCATATCATCCCACTTATTTATCTGTAGTGCTGATATTTTCATGGCAGCTATTCAACATTGGTCACTGGAGCCTCCAAACGTACAGCAAAATTGCATTCCTAAGTGGTAGCGTTCACTTCAAGGATACCTTGCTGCTGCTGTCTGGGGTGGGGGAGGAGTGAGTGCAAAAACGGACGTTGCCCCCGCCGGGCACTTTAAACCCTCGCTAGGCCTCTGCTTTGCTCCCTGATTTTTTCAGCACCCCTTGCCTATGTTGAGAATTCCTTTTGATTTTTTAGATCTTCTGTGCAAGATATTTTACTTTTCCTCTTTTTCATCTATTTTATTTCATTATTTAGCACATATCATTGTAATAGTTCTCTTTGTCTCTGTGTGACAGACTCAGAAAAATTGCTTTTAAGATTCCCTGTCCTTTTATTTCTGCTATTCACCATTAATAGTGTTAAGTGCTTCTTCAGTCATCCAGCTAAGTTCTTTTATTTTGCCTTTTTATTCCTCCTCAATAAAGGGGAAAATCACTGGAGAGGTACATGCCTATTCCAGCTTCTGCAACTGAGGATTAGAATTCACTTTTTGGATCATGATGAAAATGTCACATACCATCCCAAGTCTTAGTGACCCATGCTTGGGATATGTCTGTGAAGATTCTCAGTCATCCAGGTGAGTTTATCTTGAAGTTGAGTCATGGCTACTGGACTTCTTTTTTCCCCCTTGAGAGATAGAAATGTTTTGCTGCTCATCCAAACAGCTTCATCAGTCTCACCGATCAAGTTGTTTGGATGAGCAGCAAAACATTTCTATCTCTCAAGAAAAAAAGAACTCCAGTAGCCATGACTCAAGTTCCAGACATGCTTGGGACAGCAGTTTGGTTATAAATTTTCTTAGTGGTGTTAATGGCAATGTGCATTATATCACTTTTGCATGATATTCCCTCAACCCTTTGGATTGGTGTCACCCAGGGTGTCAGTAATTAATTGACTCTATTGGTGTTTCCCCAATTTTTTGGTCAGTTGAGGCTACCTGGGTTGTTTTCATTGTTTTCATTGCCACTTCTAGTCTGAACACATGCCTCATTTGGTTGCTGTTGAGGTGCTGTTACCTTCACAGTACATTGTAACATATAAGTATGGGACAACAGGGCTGAGGGACTGCATCTGCCTCTACAAACCATCCCAATCTTAATGCCAAATTTGCTATCCATAACAGCTGGCAGAACAAGGTGATTAGTAGGGCTTCTTGTAGATTTAACACCACTGCATAATAGGGCAATTTATAATGTTACAATATTGAATGGTCCCCATATTGCCTACCCTATTTCCTTCCTCCAAAGAATCCAATCTGTCTGGGTGGATGTGAGGTATTGACTTTGTGGGAGGACCATGCATGGAAAGGAATGAGCATGGCTTGTATCCCCAGTTGATACAAGCCATGCCTACCTGGAAGGTTGTGTCCATCTTTGGGAGTTTTCAGTTTTGCTGGCCTCACTTAGCTTTAATGCAGAATGAACAAGTTTACTGTAAATCTTCATTCCCAAATAATACAAACAAATCATACAAATTTCTCTTGAACAACTCTTAGGCGGTTACTTCACGTACCTCTCTGACCTCTGTGCTGCCCCGCTGCGGACCAGTTCGTTGTGATGGAACCTCACGTGCCTGCGAGTTGGAGGCGAAGTCGCCCTGACCATGCCCCCAGAAGCACGGCACAAGCGTGGTTACTGATTCCCCTCACCGGCCACTGGAATCTTCTCAATGCGCTTCTCAATGCACATTGAGGAGACATGCAGTTTTGGTGGATGCACATCACGCAATCATTATTACGCCTTGCTGCTTTCCCTTTGTTTCCGGTCGCTTCAGAAAACCTGAAAACTGACATGTCGGTTTTCCGGATTTCCTAATGGTAATCCTGAGCCGGTTCCGACGCTTGCAGTCCCTGCGAGCCTCAAGTACCCAGTTGCCCCAATTTGTGCTTGTTCCTTCCCGGCAGATGGTACTGTGACGTGTTCCAAAACTACCCTGAGTCCCTGCTCATTTACAGGCCACCATGTGGTGGCGATGTGGTGTACTTTTCAGTAGCTTGTCATCATACAACTCTTTTGCCTAGCCCCTATGACCATGCTTCCTGAGTTGCCCCATTCTGTACTTAGGAAAATCCACTCCAGGTTTCCTGTATGCCTCACACCCACCACCCAGAACAAACAGTTGACAGTCCTTCATTGCCCCCTCCCTTAGCTTCAGGGCTGCTTGTTAGACGATTCGAGGCACCTATAAGGGTCCCTTCAAGTCCCCCCAAACCTATATATTTTCACTCTAGTATTCGTCATCACCTCCAAGGCCACTTCATCAATTCATCAGGTGTGTGTCATCCTGTCCTCGGCTCAATGGGCACTTCACCCATCCATAATGTGTGTGTAAACCTGTTTTGTGCATGTAAAGTCCCAAATACCCATTTTTATAAACAGACCAGTAATACCTGTGGTCAGGCAACGTAAGGAGGGTTCGCACTGATTTTTTAAATCGGTTTCAAACACCTTACCTTTCCATTATAGTTCCTCTGAGCATGTGCAGGGTATTAAACAGTTATCACATCACCCTTTGAGAAGTGACGGATATGCCGGTCCCTGCATACAATTTTTTTTTACGTTGCCTGCCGCACTTCTACCTAATAGTACCCCTGTTAATGTGCAGACTGTACAGCACTTCACAAATTACCATGTCTACCTCAGATAGGCATAGTTTTTGCAGAATGTCTAAAAAGGCACGTTGCGGGTGCTGAGTTCGAGTCACGCCGATGCCCTCGATAGGCAACGGACACCAGTCTGCCTGATATAACAGCTCTTGCCCTTAAAGTTTACGCTGAATGTCTAAAAAGCCACGTTCCGGGTGCTGAGTTCGAGTCACGCCACAGATCCAGAGGCAAAGGACATTCGTCTCCCTCCCTGATAACATAAATACTCCTGTGACTAGGTCCCTGTTTCTGTGCTGGGGGGCTGGAAACCTCCCTGGTCACTCTCAATAGGCAACGGACACCCGCCTGCCTGAGAAAATAACTCTTGCATGGAAATTTTCTGCTGAATGTCTAAAAAAGCGTGTTGTGGGTGCTCAGTTCGAGTCACGCCACTGCCCTCAATAGGCAAGGGACACCCGTCTGCCTGACATAACAGCTCTTGCCTGGAAAGTTTATGGTCCTTCACCTTATGCAGTTCGAACCCCCCATCCCCCCCCCAGTACCTTCTTTAACATCAATCTTGACTTTTAACCATCCCCAGCCAGGTCCCTGCAAATGTGCAATTTAGGCATTGCATGCCCTGTTCCACTCCGTCTTGGAACTTTTGCTGGTTCTTGCTTAAACAGAAAGTGAGGGGCACCTGGTTTTTGATAATCTCAAAGAGTTATTGTAAACTTCATATCGTATGATCACCAAGGCTATCCTTGACCTTTTTTTTCTTTGCAAACTGCTTATACCCTCTGTTCTCGTGCAGAGTGCACATCATTACTCCGTTCACCCAGCCAGATGTCCCTCTGTCCCCTTACCAAGGATTTCTCCATTAATTTTCTAAAGAGGGTCCAATAATGGATTTGCGCAAACAGCCGGACTTCATCATTTATGCTTGTGAAGAACAAGGTGGATATGTGTTGCTTTTCCTATGATTTACCCGCACTGGGAATATCGTTTTAGAGTTCGCCGTGTTTCACGTGCAGCTACGCTTTCCTTTCTGTTCTAATGATGGCCAGCAGAAATTGGTACATTCCTAGCTCGCTGAACTGTACTAATTTGACTTATTACGTTTCCTATGCCTAAGAATTTACCCAGATGGACGTATGGAAAAATATTTCTCCGCCCGCAGGTCCCCCGCCCCCTCCCTTACAACGTGAGATATGCTGTTGTCGCTAATAGTCCCTTGTAACAGCAAGCGGGCGCCTTGAGATTTTGAAAGTGACAGTCGTTGGCCGATTTTCCGGTTTTCCCGTATTGATTGAAAAAGCAATGTAATAGTGCTATTTCAAAGAAACGTAACACAACTTTTATTACCCACCGCCAGTTATACGCCTACTATCAAAGTGCTATACATTGGGCATCTATTTTTAGACCAGGTAATCAACTCCTTGGAACTTTGCTTTCTTGAATTACAAAAGAAAGAGCAAATGTCCCCTCTGTTTTGGGCATCTATTTTTAGACCAGGTAATCAACTCCTTGGAACTTTGCTTTCTTGAATTACAAAAGAAAGAGCAAATGTCCCCTCTGTTTTGCAGATGAACTTCTGACCTCTGCTAGCTGCGCAGCAGAAAAACAACATCCAGCATGATCATATCTTGATGACCCTTCCTGCCTGGCCCCTAGGGTTGGGAAAAAGCAATTTACACATAGCAGCAAAAAGTTCTTCCCTGTCTCTTTGACACTCCTGTACTGTGTCTTGGCTTCTAACACGATTACACTTGCCTTGTTTTGTGCAGATAATGGCAAATTACAAAGCAGGTTCTATATGCGATTATTTCAGGACTGATTTCTTCATGGTCAGCCTTCAACCTTCAAACTATTAAAAGCACCCTCCCTGCGACTGAACTTTGAATACTTCCCTGTTTCAATGAAGACCTTCAAATTCCTTAACTGTAACAATAAAAGGATTGAGTTGGTACTTCTGCAGAACTCTGCAAAATTAAACATAGCCACAATGTCTGCACACCTGCTACATCACTAATTGACCCTCTGCGATTGGTAAGGCAATTGACCTTTTCCAGGGGCTCAGAACTAAACTTTTTCTTTACTCTGGAGGAGTCAAGATGGCGGCGACCTGCATAGACGTTAGCTGAACGCAGCCCGGCTAGCGTCGAGTGTATTCCAAGTCCCTAGAGGGTGTTTTCCACTCCAAGACCACCCGCTGGGAGCAGAAGATATCCCAGAACCGATCCGGGGCACCCAGGTGCGGTTCCCCCTCCTCAAGAGGGGTTGTAATCCCTGGGAATTCCCGTGCGGCTGAGACTCTGGAAGATCCTGATGGAAATTGAGCTGCGTCTACTCCTCCACAAACGTGAGTGGCTTCCTTCCACCCAACAGCCCTTTCAAAAATATAAATCAAACAAACTTACTGCAAAGAAATCTGCTTCTTCCTAACTACTTCTTCGCCTAATCGCTATTATCTGCCTCTCGGAAAGGGCTGCAGTTTTCACTTTCGCTTCGTCAAAGGCAGATTAACCCTAAAACATCCGTTTTACCTCTGATAGGGTTTTCGGACTCTGTTGGTTTTAAAAGTGGGTACAATACGCCATCTACTGGACTTTTCTATGTATGCAACTATACATACATCTCTTGAAAGTAGTAAGCCAACTGAGACTTTGTAATATCTCTGAGAAGAGGCAATCAATCTCTTCACTTCCACAATATAGTAAATATAATACGCTGTATTGTTAATCTCTAGCAATGAGCAGAACTCCACCCATACAAAAAAAGTTTGCTTCCACATCTCTGACACATCCAACGACTATGTCTCAGCAAACAAGCCAAAGCCAAATCCTAGATGCACTTAATCAATTGAACTTAACCCAGGCCAAGCTGGTATCAGACCAAAGCATCGGGTTCTCTAATTTAAGAGCGGAAATGAAAGAGGGCTTTTCAAATGTGGATATTAAACTAGAAGCCTTTGGTGGACGTCTACAAGCCTTGGAAGATAACATGAATGTAACCGACTTCCGCCTAGAAGAAATTGAAGCCACAATGGAATCGACAAGCAGACTGGCCCTCACGCAGGAAATCGAAGCCTCCTCCAAAATTTTAAGGATCCAAAACCTCATTGCTGATAAAGATGAAAACCTCTATACTATAGTTGGAGAAAGCCTGGCCACTTTACTTGAGGCACCCGTTGAAGAATTCCTTCGTGAGGTGGACGTGATCTACCGTCAACCTACAGCTTATACCAGAAGAAACAAACTACCTCTGGAGGTAATAGTCAAACTAGTTAGAAGATACACCCGAGATTGCATCCTCAAGGTTATCCGAGACAAAGAGGTGGAAATTAATAAATCCAAAGTGACAATACTGAAAGATGTCCCCTGGGATGTCCGTCAACTGCGAAAGGAATATTCATTTCTTACTAAACTTTGCTCAAGCACGACATAAGATACAAATGGCTCTACCCTCAAGGTCTTTCTTTCCAATGGGAAGGGAAATTATAGAAAATTGAATCACACCAGAAAGCTAAAAACTTTGTAAAAAAAAACGCACAGAAGTTGGGCTACTCTCCCTCCTCCTCTTTACCATCTTCCTCCGAAGACGAGGATACGAGCGATACTCAAACCACCACCAAAGACGACAGACGAGAAAATCAGACCCCCAAACAAGCAATCTCAAAGCAGGACCAAGATTCTCATGGCGCAGTGGGAGGTGCCAGGCCAAAACATTATCTCAGTCCGAAATCGGGGAAAAAGAAATATCATTGGAAGTAAAACAAGATGGCCCAGAAAATCCTAACATGGAATATCAATGGAGAACACCCCACAGAAGCATCGGAAGACCTTCAACCTCCTCCAAAAACAACAATGTTCAATCATTTGTTTACAGGAAACCAATATTTTGAGAAAGCATGAACAATATTTAATCCAAAATAAATTGGGGAATTTATTTTCCACATCGAACAAAGTAAAGAAGCAAAATGGAGTGGCACTATATATTAAACCAGAGCTCTTCCCAACCCTTTTGGAAAAAGATGAAGCAGGTAGATGGATCCTTGTCCAGGCAAATATTCAATCTAAAGAAACAATTATTGTTGGTATATACGCCCCAATGATAACCATGGAAGACAAACCTTCTTTGAAGAATTGGCCAAGAAACTGCTGCAATACGAAAACCATCAGTTAATAATATTGGGAGATTTCAATGCTGTACATACTCCATCTGTAGATAGGAAAACAGCCAAAAGGAAAAAATCCATGACTTCATCTTCCACACTGCCTAAATCATTTCTGGACATGTCCAATATTTTAGAACTTCAAGATATTTGGACAAGGAAAAATCCACTAAAAGATGGTTTCACCTTTCATTCAAGACAATATGCCTCTTTCTCCCGTATAGATATGTGCTGGGCTACACCCGATCTTCTCCTAAATACAAGGGATATAGAAACTTTGCCTCGAACAATATCTGACCACAATGCCATCTTATGGACACTGAAATCTTTGGGTAAGCCCAGACACTGGAAAATTAACTCAGCTCTGTGGACGGATAAAGAATTTATCTTAGAGGCAGCCAAAGACTTGAACTTATATTTTTAAATGAATCTGAACAAGGGTACACCACTGAAAACTGTGTGGGATGCCTCTAAGCCTTATTTTAGAGGTTTTGTCATTCAATATATGGCAAGACGGAACAAAGAGAGGAAAAAGCAATTTGAATCAATTCTCAACACGATGAAAAAGCTTGAAATGGATCTAATTCATGATCCCCGCAATGAGCAATTGGACAAAGACTTGGTTTCTTGTAGGCATGAACTAAATCTGATTCTGACGGCAGATATAGCTCACAAAATCAAGTTGGCCAAACTGAATTTTGTGGAAAATGCAAACAAACCAGGCAGATGGTTAGCCTACAGGTTAAAAAAGGTACAGACTCCAATTATCCTTAATGGGCAGAATTGCTGCAGTTAAAATGAATGTTCTACCCAAACTGCTTTTCTTATTTCAATCCTTGCCTATACTACCTAATTTTAAGATCATTACAGATCTGGAAAAAAGTATACGTATATTCATATGGCAAAAGAAAAAAGCAAGGATTAAAATGTCTATTTACAGGATAGAACCAAAACTGGTGGCTTTGCCCTTCCTAATTTAGTATTATATTATAAGGCTGCTGCTATGACTTGGATTAAAGATTGGATTTTGATGACAAACAAAAGAATTTTGCAGCTTGAGAGTTATGGCCTAGACAAAGGCTGGCATTATTATTTGTGGTACAAAGGTAATTTACCTACTGTCTTCAAAAAACATTGGATAAGGAACGCCCTAGTTAGAATATGGTTATGGATTAAAAAACAATTTTACCCTAAAGCACCACTGTGGCTATCTCCGCTGGGAGCGATTTATAGTCCCCATATAAGTGAAACCTCGAATGCAACTTATAGACACCTTCTGAACGATGACCTCTCATTGAAATCATTGGGGAAATTAACATCAGAAGGATATAATTTAGACTGGTGGAAGTATCAACAAATACATTCACACTTCAAAGACCTCACCAAAGAGGGGGGATTTACGCCTACTGATACTCCTCTTGATAAAATACTTTCCTCTGGTGACTCTAAACTGCTTAGTAAATTTTACACTATATTGTTAAATGAAAAAATGATTGATACACTGGTCAAAGACAATATGATAAGATGGGCAGAAAACTTTGGTTATTCTATTCATCTAAACAAATGGGACTCTCTGTGGAATACAGTTAAAACTTTTAAATCTATTTCCTTTAAGGAAAACTGTTATAAGATGTTCTATAGATGGCATCTCGCACCACACCGACTATCTAAGATGTATAATTGCTCACCCAAATGTTGGAAATGTAAATATGACTCTGGTACTTTTTATCATATGTGGTGGACATGTAAAGAGGCAAAGGCATATTGGAAAATGGTAAAACTATTTCTAGAAAGATGTTTGAAAATTAAGATAGAGCTTAGACCAGAAATTTTTTTATTAAATATAGTTAATATAAATATTTCATATGATCAGAGATATGTACTTCACTATGTAATTGTTGCTGCAAGGATATTGTACGCGAAATTTTGGAAACAACCAAACGTGCCAACAGAGAAGAATTTTCACGAAAAAAATAAGAGAATGCATCGAAATCGATAGACTCTCCGGCTATTTAAAAGGAGACTACGATGAGATCTCTCGGAAAAGATGGCAAGAAGTAACAAACTTATTAGTACTGTGATAATATTTGGCAATTTATCAATATGTTATACTACTCTCTTTTTACTTTGCTTGATATATTCAATGTAAATTTTAAACTCTATTCCTCCCCTTTTTCCCTTTTCCTTTTCCCTATATCCCCTCCCTCCCCCCCCTTAAAAAACCCAATAAAATTATAAATGTAAACTTTTTCTTTACTCTGGAGCTGAAGGGCCACCGGGAAACACTGCTGTCCTGCTTCCTAAAGCCCAGAGAAAGAAAGAAAAATTTCTGATCGTGAAAATGGCTGACCAGCTGGGAAGATTTTGGTCCGCCCATGAGATAAGATCTTTCCTGCAGATCTTGGTTGACCACCAATTTGGGCTGGTCCTGTTCATTGCAGGCGCACGCCACAACGAACATGCCTTTGTGCGAGCTGCCAAGGAGCTTGTGTTGCTTGGTTACCGGCAAAACTCCCGGCAATGTAGATCGAAATTTAAATGCCTGCGGCAACGATTTAATCTTGCACTTTTGAATTTTGGCCCAGACCCTCCGGAACAGCATTCAATCCCAGTTCTGGGCTGAAATGAAGACCTTGTGGCTGCTTGCCACACCCCGGGCATGTTTCCCAGCAGGTACCGTCCCGTTTTAACTTCACCCTGTATTTCTGCTTTGTTGTTCTTTCAAAGGGGGGTGGTTTCCCCATTTATTTACCTATTCAAATGCAAACTTTGCAGGAAAAAAGGCCAATATTGGTTTACTCCACATTAACTCTCTACAGTGCCTTGGGATAGTTTTAATTTCAGTAACCTGTGCAGTAACCCCTTTTTGATAACCAATGTGGTATTGTGCATTTAACAAAAAAGGTATGCCACCCCAGCTAAACTCCAAGTGATTACTACATCCCATCATGGATGATGTTATATGAAACTAGTATGAATTGTTACCCAGAGGTGGAAATTGTTTAATGAATATAAAGTAATACATACTAAGGTATCTCTGTCCCCTCATTAAAACCACCCCCATGCACTTTCCGTAGTGTGTGTAGGTGAATCTTTCCTTTCCATTAACCTTTTAAGTGCTCTTTAGAAGTGAACAAGGCAAACAGAACCTAGTTGAACTGTCCCCTCAAGAGGTTAAAGTACCTAGTAAACAACAATCATTATTTTTCCATGAAAGTCAATGCCTGTGCATACGTGTTTCACTTAAAGGTGTGCAAAATATATTTCTTTTTGATATTACTGTAGGAGCTGGGCCGGCACAGGACGTGGGCCTCAGGCACATGGCCCGTATTACACTTGAGCCGGGAGCAAATGCTGCCATTCGTAACCTGCCAGGCCAGGAGGAGGGAGGCAATGGTGACATGGGGGAAGGAGAGGAACAGGAACAGCATGGTAGGTACCGCTGTACCGTTATGATGGCCTGCAAGTCCACTGCTAACATTGTTTGTTTGCATTTGAGTAATGATGAGGGAATGTTTTTTGGGCTTTATTTTCCCCAAGGACTTAATGGGAAACATTGCTTTTGGATAAGGACACTAGTCCAGTATTCAGACATGTTTTGTTTCTTTGCAAGAACTACATAAAAAACCCTCTGTGTCTAACCAATAAAGCCACTGCTGCACCTGAGTTTGAATTATTGTGCCGGAGAAGTAATACTGATCCATGTTTACCCTTTCAGATGTAGTACCAGGCAGGGATGTGATGATGATGGGTGTGCATCGCCATGAATTAGAGCAAGTGATTGCTCTGATTCAAGACCTGGCACAGAGAGGTATGACACAGTAAGATACCACTCCCTTATACTTGGTGTGCAGGGTTTGTTTGCCCATTAAACCTGCACCTTTAGTCCTTTGGCAAGTTACACCCTTCTTCCTGAGTAATGGTGGCAATTAAACTGCTGCTCTTTCTGACCTAATTGGTTGGGAGGTAGTAGAGTTAAAAGGGGTGCCTGTAACATATTCTTGGCTCTTACTTATGGTGACTAGCGGTGCTTCTGTAGACACACAAAGAAAAACAATAAGAACTGTTACCATTTGTTCCATTTCAGTTGCCACTATTGAGGAGCAGCTTGAGAACCTGTTCAGGCCAAGGAACCAACGCAGAAGGCGCCGCTGAACCTCCTTCACGTGGTCCAAAAAACTGTTATTTTTCTTTACACTGTAGAAATTTGCATAGGCAGATAGTACTTCAGAAATGTTTGTTTCTTTTTAAATAGAGGAGACATAGTTATTTTACTTATTTATGGAAAACGTAGGTACATTTTTATAATTATGTTACTGCTGAAAGGAAGCAAAGTGTTTATTTTATTTTTTTACAAAGTTGAAATATGAAACACACCGTACTGTAACCATTAAACTGTTTTTCAAAAGAAAAAAGGCATCTATTTGATTTTCTTCTAACATTTAGTATACAACATGCAAGTAAAGTACTTATTTGATCCCTCACCTCTAAGGAGTAAATATTTTTTTCTTCCTCAACCGCTTCACTAGGGTCCTCAGTATATCCTTATTTTTAACCTCAAGCTCTGATTTAACAATGAGGTAAGGTGATGGTGTTACAACATCCTGGCATGCCAAGTTAGCATCCGATGCCTGCTGTGGTACCTCTGAGGCTACGTTACTCACTGCTGCACATCCCGATTCTTTTACCTGACCAGCACAGGGTGTGCTGTGGGTCACAATTGAAGTTTCAACCGTACTGCTTAGCAAGGACTCTGATGCAAGAAGAGACTGTGAGCACTCCCCACCCAACTCACTATCAGTGTCATGGTCATAGTCGCAACTTTGAACTGAATCTGAATCACTATCATTAACTGTAACTGGATAATTTCTAACATGTGCAGCCTGCCCTGTACTCCCGTGTTCTCTGAATTTTTTTCCTTCTGGAAAACCTTTATTTTTTACCTGATTTGAGGCACATTTAGTTGAACAATTCCCTGAACAGTCACATAAATTAGATGTAATGTACTCTGTATGTTTCTCAAGTGATCTCGAAGCTACCCTTAGATTAGATATGACCTCATGGTTGAACCAGTCATCAGCCTCATCGCGTGCATTTCGTCTAATATTGTTATTAACTGTGTTCTTCTGTACCCAATTGACGAAACCAGATAGGGTGTTATCCAGACGAGCAGCAGCAGAAGCTCTCTGCTTTCTCTTCCGCAGCATTGCCAGCCTTCTAGCTGGGTCCAATGTGGCTTCGTAGTTGGTGGTTTCCAGGGGATCTTAAAGTGATTAAAAGAACTAACAGTTGGAAGAGAAAGCAGGAGGATACAACTGTAAAATATTTTTTCACATTCATATAACATAGCAAGTCAGTACAACATGAGGGACACATCTGTTTTGCACAGAAAGACTTGCAATGCATTTTCGGTTGTGCCCCTATACTTTTGGTGGGGGAATTCTGTAGTGTGGGAGTAAAAGCGGAAGCTGAAAAAAGGATTTAGCATTTCAAAAGGCAAGGTATATGTACGGGGCGGCTGAGCCATAGGGGTTTGGGGAAACCTGTTTTTAAAAACATGTGGATGGCAAGCAGTCTTAAAGTGGAAGAGCTACAACCCCTCCCCTCCGGGGTTGTGGGGCCGCAGCAAACCCCTGTCTCTTTACTGCATAGGCTACAAAGTAAAAATGAATTCGTGGCCAATGAGAATCTGTATCCTCATTGCAGAAATTGCCTATTACTGTACAGACATAGTAATCATGGGAGGTCATTGTTACTGTAGGTTTATAACATTGTTTTCAACGCATGTTGTAGAAAATAAATTATTAGTCATTAAAATCATCGATAAGAAATGGTTACATTAATCAGAGACATGCCTTTGAGTGCATAACTTAAGTCTTTTTTTTTTAAATAAGGTTTAAGCGCATCACATTTTGCTACAAGGGAGAACATAGCAATTGTTTACATAAGGTTGTACCTCCTCTCCTTGATTTCCCAGAAGTTGAAGCCGCTGTGCTTAAAGCAGTGGAGCAGCCGGAGGTGGATGCCTCACACAAATCATTTGACTGTGAATCTACGGAAGAACATTGTTAAATTTAAGCATATAAGATATTAGTTTTCTGCTCATAAGGTACTGCCGTACTCCGGATTAATGAATAGCCTCTGTGCAAATTATGTGGCATGCCTCTTCAACTGTGCTGTAGGTAAGGTCTTGGAGACCATTGCCAAATAAGTAGAGAGGTAATGACTCCTCAAATGAAATGAACCATATTTCCTAATGAGAAGTACCTCCCATGGTATCATACAGAGCAATTTAGTTCTTACCCATCCCAGAGATATCAGAACCGGTGGATAGTAGGACATCATTAGATTCAAGAGATCGAGAGTGACCAGAACATCTCCTGCCCCTTCCATTACATCAGTGCCTGCAGAGGAGTATCAAAAAGATATACCAATGAGGAAGGGGAGTACTTGTACCACAGAAGTAAAAATCTAGTGATTTTTGGCCGGGAACAGCTAGGAAGGAATAGGAATCATTTCCTTCAAGTAGTTCAAAAGAACAATGGCAGTTCCAGTAAATCTCAGATTACTGTTTAGAAGCATGGTCCGGCTTAGGAAGAGTTGCAATGCATTTTGGGTTGTGCCCCGATATTCTCGGCGGGAAAAGTAACTCTATAGTGTGGGAGTGAAAGCGGAAGCCAAAAGTAGTTGTGCTGGAATTTTTGGCTTCCAAGAATCTAGTGTACTACATGAGGCAGAGAAGTTGGTTGAATCCCATTATTATTCCCAGGATGGAGGCGCAATATTCTGAAGGGTAGCAAGGAAATGCACAAGCAGAGAAGGATGTATTTTTTTATTACCGCTCTTTGAGGGGATGTACTAGTAAAGCTATTTGTTAGCAGATGCTCATCCGCCTTCAAGGTTTTCTTAACTACGAAGGAGGAAAATTTCCCGTTCTGCAATTAACTTTATTGTGGCCCCTCTAACATTATGACCGCTAACAATCAGGATTCAGTCTCAAGTTCACATCAATGGGGTCGGTGTGGTCCAATAATGCGGTAATGGCTTCAATAACCGGCTTACTGAGTACTAATTTGCATACTAGGCAAAACATGGATTTCTACAATAGTTATTTGGGGGGGGCTGAAGCAAAATACGTAACGCTAGCAGTATGAATAATGATTACCCGAAAACCAAAGTAGCAGGAGGGATGGCAAAGTGGGTGATTGAACAGATAGTTTTTATTCAGGAGAAAAAATTGTTAAGTGGTTTGTACTCACCAGTCTCAGCAGCAGACTTGCTCTCTGTTGTTCTTAGTGGGTGGATAGAAGCATCCGTTCTGAATATCAGCCATCTCATCGTACCAAATGAATTTAGACCTTCCAGATCCCGAGGTGTTGTTGTGAAGAACCGCCTGCTTATACAGTTTGCGTAAAGATTTCGTCTTGGTTCGACATTCTTCAGCACTTCTGGTGAACCCAATCTTACAGGGTTCACTGGAAATCATTTCAAATATCTCATAGTTGCATCTAAGAGATGAAAGTGCATACTTTACTTCTGCTTCGCCCCATATTTTATTTATTTATTTATTTATTTATTTTTACAGCTTATATGCCGCCCACTACCCAAAGGTCTCTGGGCGGCTTACAACAAGGAATTAAAACAGTTAAGACATAAAATATCAATAAATAATTAAAACATCAGCAAAACCTTATACTAAAATCATCACTAAAATTGCCATCAAAGGACCCCAGTCTATGTTGTATCAATTAAAAAACTTCTGGAACAGGAAGGTTTTTACCTGGCGCCGAAATGTCATCAATGTTGGCGCCAGGCGGATCTCACTTGGGAGGGCATTCCATAACTTGGGGGCAGCTGCCGAGAAGGCCCTTTGTCTACAAGCCATCCCTCTCACCTCCTTGAGGGATGGCTCTTTCAAGAGGGCCCCTGGCTAGATCTTAATTGCCGGGTAGGTTCATATGGAAGGAGGCGGTCCTTCAGGTATCTAGGTCCCAAGCCGTTTAGGGCTTTATATGTCAAGACAAGCACTTTGAATTGGGCTCGGGCAGCAACTGGTAACCAATGCAGGTTATGTAGAATCGGCGTGATGTGATCTCTGGCGGCCCCACCACTCACCAGCCGCGCCGCACGATTCTGAACCAGTTGCAATACCGTCTTCAAAGGCAGCCCCACGTGAGCGCATTGCAGTAATCAATACGGGATGTTACCAGCGCATGCGTAACTGTCATGAGGCTCTGCTCGTCTAGGTAGGGGCGGAGCTGGTATATTTTCCGCAGCTGAAGGAAGGCGCCCTGGCCACCGAATCCACCTGGGCTTCAGAGTTACACCAGGGTCCAGAAGCACCCCCAAGCTGCGGACCCTGTCCCTTAGGGGGAGTGCAACCCCGTCCAAGACAGGGAAGTGGCCCTCTAACCTGTCCGGCGAAGCACCCACTAACAGCACTTCCGTCTTGTCTGGATTGAGTTTCAATTTATTAACCCTCATCCAGTCCATTATCTGGCTCAGACACGAGTTCAGGACAGAAACCGCCTCACCTGGATTGGTGGAGAGAATGAGAGGTAGAGCTGAGTATCGTCAGCATATTGCTGACTCCTCAGCCCAAACCTCCTGATGACCTCTCCCAGTGGTTCCATGTAGATGTTAAACAGCATGGGAGACAGTATTGAGCCCTGAGGAACCCCATGACGTAAACGCCACGGGGCGGAGCAACTGTCCCCAGCACCACCTTCTGGACACGGTCAGCCAGGAAGGAGCGGAACCACTGCAAAACAGTGCCTCCAACTCCCAACCTGGCCAGCCTATCCAGAAGGACACCATGGTCGATGGTGTCGAAAGCCACTGAGAGGTCCAGGAGTATCAACAGGGTTGCACTCCCCCTGTCTCTCTCCCGGCAAAGGTCATCGTACAGGGCGACCAAGGCAGTCTCTGTTCCAAAACCCAGCCTGAAACCAGATTGAAATGGATCCAGAAAATCCGTTTCATCCAGCAGCGCCTGGAGCTGTCCGCCACCACCCGCTCCAACACCTTGCCCAAATAAGGGAGGTTCGCTACTGGCCGGTAGTTACCCACCAGCCCTGGGTCCAGGTTGGTTTTTTTAGAGTGGCCTAATTACTGCCTCCTTTAGGGCAGCAGGGACCACTCCTCTCTCTTAATGAGGCATTTACAGCTTCCTGGACCCAGGTGCGAACCCCCTGGCAGATCTTTCAATTAGCCAGGAAGGGCAAGGGTCGAGCAGAGTGGTGGTAGAACGGACAGATCCAAGCACCCTGTCCACATCCTCGGGTCTCAATAATTGAAACTCATCCAATAATACTGGACCTAAGCACGGCGCACTGGACACATCCCTTGATTCTGCACCAATAGTGGAGTCCAATTCCCTGCGAATCTGAGCGATTTTTCCCTCAAAGTGAACAGCAAACTCGTCATCCGGGCTGCCGAGTGGTCCAGAACCTCCTCCGTATTTCTCAGTTGAAGAAGGTCCTGGACCACCCGAAACAGCTCTGCTGGACGGCACTCTGAGGAAGCAATACGGTTTGCGAAATATTGCCTTTTCGCCAACAGTATTGCCACAGAATAGGCCCGATAATGGGCTCTAAGCTGTGTTCGATTGGACTTACAGCGGTATTTTTTCTCCACTTGCGCTCCAGCTGTCTCCCCTCCTGCTTCATTGCCCGCAGCTCAGATGTATACCAAGGAGCCGTCTGGGCTCTGCGCAAGGGGAGAGGGCGCTAGGTGCGATCGTGTCAACTGCCCGGGACATTTCCCTATTCCATAGGGTGACCTGAGCTTGACAGGAGCACCGACCATATCAGACGGATAATCCCCAGAGCTTTCAAGAAACCATCTGGATCCATCAGTCTCCGAGGGCGGATCATCTTAATAGATCCCCCACCCTTGCAGAGGGTTGGAGTAGCTAATAGCCTAAACTTGACCAGGAAGTGGTCTGACCATGACAATGGAGTCAGGACCAACCCTCCACATCCAAACCACCATCCTCCAATCCCGTTGAGAAAACCAGGTCTAGAGTGTGGCCTTTCTCATGTGTCGGGCTGATGACATGTTGAGACAGCCCCATGGTTGTCATGGCGGCCATGAAGTCCTGAGCCGCCCGGCCAAGGCAGCCTCAGCATGGATGTTGAGGTCCCCAGTACCAACAGTCTGGAGGTCCTCAACACCAGGTCCGAGACCACCTCCGTCAGCTCAGGCAGGGAGACTTTGGAATGCAGCAGGGTGGGCGGTACACCAACAGAATCCCCAGTCTGTCTCGTGAGCCCAGCATACAATACAGGCCCTCTAAACCTCCTCTCAAGGAGACAGGAAGCCTGGTCAAGGAGATAGAACTCCTATAGACTATAGCAACTCCCCTCCCCGACCTTCCGGGCGACACTGGTGCTGGACTGAATACCCAGGTGGGCAGAGTTGGGAGAGGGGAACCCCACCTTCCTCTCCCACCCAGGTCTCAGTAATGCATGCCAGGTCGGCACCCTCATCCAGGATGACATCATGAATGAGGGCGGTCTTATTTTTACCGACCTGGCATTCAACAACAGCACCGTGTGGCCCGTAGGTTCGCTGATATGGTCACCTGATACCTTCAGGTTGGAAGTGGAACCAGAAGAGGGATAGATGTAAGATATCTAACCTCTCTTCTCCTATCGGGCACGTTCCACTCCCACCCCCATACCTTCCTCTACCCAGCACAGGCTCAATGGCTCCCCCTCCATTGCCCTCCTTCCTTCCTGTTCCATCAGTTCCATTGTGAGTCCTTATCTCTATCTCAGATGGCAAGAAAATGACAAAAATGAAATAAAACAAAACAGAATAAGGCAGATAAAAACAAACCACCCCACCATTCAGCTTCAACATCCCACCACCCTCTCCCTTTCACAGGCAAATAATAGAGGTTGGTATCAGCCCGATGCCCCTCCCCCCGCCACACCTCTCTGATGGCAAGCCAGCTAAATTGTCTCTCGTGCCTCTCACTCACGAGGAGACCCAGCAGCAAGCAGGTGGAAACAAAGGGTTGGTGGTTGAAGCAGGGTCTGTTTGGAGCAGCACTTGCTGGATGATAGAACCACAGCACAAGCTTGCAGACAGCTAGAAAGCTGCAGGGCGGAGTCCCAGCTCTCCAGTCCCACCCCTCTATTGGCAAGCTGGCTAGGTTGCCTCTCGTGCCTCTCACTCACGAGGAGACCCAGCAGCAAGCAGGTGGAGATGAAGGGGTGGTGGTTGAAGCAGGGTCCGTTTGGAGCAGTACTTGCTGGATGATGGAACCACAGCACAAGCTTGCAGACAGCTAAAAAGCTGTAGGGCGGAGTCCCAGCTCTCCAGTCCCACCCCTCAATTGGCAAGCTGACTAGGTTACCTCTCGTGCCTCTCACTCACGAGGAGACCCAGCAGCAAGCAGGTGGAGATGAAGGGGTGGTGGTTGAAGCAGGGTCCGTTTGGAGCAGTACTTGCTGGATGATGGAACCACAGCACAAGCTTGCAGACAGCTAAAAAGCTGTAGGGCGGAGTCCCAGCTCTCCAGTCCCACCCCCTCAATTGGCAAGCTGACTAGGTTACCTCTCGTGCCTCTCACTCACGAGGAGACCCAGCAGCAAGCAGGTGGAGATGAAGGGGTGGTGGTTGAAGCAGGGTCCGTTTGGAGCAGTACTTGCTGGATGATGGAACCACAGCACAAGCTTGCAGACAGCTAAAAAGCTGTAGGGCGGAGTCCCAGCTCTCCAGTCTCACCCCTCAATTGGCAAGCTGACTAGGTTACCTCTCGTGCCTCTCACTCACGAGGAGACCCAGCAGCAAGCAGGTGGAGACAAAGGGGTGGTGGTTGAAGCAGGGTCCGTTTGGAGCAGCACTTGCTAGATGATGGAGCCACAGCACAGGCTTGCAGACAGCTAAAAAGCTGTAGGGCGGAGTCCCAGCTCTCCAGTCTCACCCCTCAATTGGCAAGCTGACTAGGTTACTTCTCGTGCCTCTCACTCATGAGGAGACCCAGCAGCAAGCAGGTGGAGATGAAGGGGTGGTGGTTGAAGCAGGGTCCGTTTGGAGCAGTACTTGCTGGATGATGGAATTTTGATTAGCGCTGAAGTTTCAACGTTCCCCCATATAATCCCCCTCTTTCCTTTTACTGATTTTGTACTGCCCTGGCTTTCATCAAAGCTGTCCTCATTGTCCATCTCGATAACCTTTGCCTGAGAAATGATTTGTGCCTTTCAACAGCCAACTTCTGTGGGGTCGGATGCTACATGCACTTGCAAGGGGAGGGAAAGAAATGGCTTACTTCCTGCCCTTTCCAAACAGCCTAGGAAGGAATTAGCATTTCAAAAGGCAAGGTATAGGTACCGGGAGGCTGAGACATTGGGGTTTGGGGAAACCTGTTTTTAAAAACATGTGGATGGCAAGCAGTCTTAAAGTGGAAGAGCAATAAAGTTTTATTGATGGCGGACCAAATGAGTTAGGGTGGGTGGGGGCAAATGGTGTTACTTACTATCCCTGGACATGCACTTGAGATTCTAGCAGAAATGTGTACTTGATTTGCCGGTAATGATCCCGAAGAATAAGTTAATCTCAAACTACCCACTAAAAATTAATACAAAAATGTACATGAGTGTGCGTTGTACCAGTAATTTATTTATTGCCCTTGCAATATACACAAAGCATTGGAAACCAATGCAGGATGTCAAAACAGTATGCACAGTAATGTGTAGTTTTATAACTGGTTTCTGTGGACAAACTTGTAGGTGGCACGGGGACATATAACACCCTGATTCCTATGTGTGCCTCCTAACGTATGTGCATTCATTTAACATGTGTTAAAAGGTAATCAGCTATGGCTGATCTTATTGCTTCTGCCTCCATTCTTTCCCTAGCTCCCCTTGGGGGCTCCAGGTCAGGGACATCAACTTCAGCAGTGGGTTGTGTGGTTTGAAACTCTGTATCATCATTCGGTATAAAGTGTTTCTTTTTCTCACAAATGTTATGGAGAATTACAGCTGATGCTATTATTGAGTTTACATTCTGAATATGAGCCTCCATGCACACAGACAATCTGCGGAACCTGGCCTTCAGTCTGCCGAATGCGCGCTCAACAATGTTCCTTGATTGGTTAAAACCTTGTTGTAGTGTCTCTCCCTGTCATTCCTAGGGACAGCATATGGTTTCATAAGCCAATTATAAAGAGGGTATGCACTGTCTCCCAAAATCAGTGGAGGAATGGAGACCCCCCCCCATATTGGAACATTGGATTCCCTGGAATCAGTGTGCCTTCCTCCATTTTTCTAAACAACATTGACGAACGGAACACATGGGCATCATGATTTACTCCGGAATGTCCAGTTAGCATGGAGAAGAAGATTCCGTCACCATCACATGCAGCCTGGAGTAGGATAGAGTGAAATGATTTTCTGTTAAAATAAGCCTGCACCTCCTTTTTCGGCAGGGTAATAGGGACATGTGATCTGTCCACTGCTCCAATACAATGAGGGAACCCGTGTTTTCTCATCGAGGAAAGCATCTGTAAACAAATCAAAAATACAATTGTTAGAATTAAGAGATGCCAGTACCCATGGGGGATGGCCCAGGAGTGGTCAATGAATCCAGGAAACGAAACTTATTGAAGTCACCCACTTGAACCTCCTCCTTCAGGAGTGTGTGTTCGATCGCCAGACACACTTCAACAACAAGACTTGCAATTGTTGATGTCCCCTTCTGGAAAACTAGTGAAATGGTGCGGCAACAGGAGCAACTTGCAAGGAAGTAAACACTGATGGCAACTCGTTCTTCTACAGGAATAGCCGAGCACATAACCGTGTCCCTCCACATAAGATATGGTCTAAGCACATCAATGATTTCAAAAAGCGTCTGCCGGTCATCCAAAAGTTCTCTATCCACTGTCTATCATCCCAGTACTGTAGTACTGTGTCGTGAAACCATCGTGACTGCCCGGGGTAGCACCAACATAGCTTTTGTCTAGGTGATGTGAGCCTACACTCAGCAACAGCCCAAAACACAGTTTGGACAAGCGTGTTTGTACAGTCTATGAACTCACTGCTGTCATCCGCATCTTCGCCCTCCCTGCGGCGCTGCAATACCGAGATGCAGTTCAGAATGATTTTAATGTTTTCAAAAACAGAGGCCAGAAGAGACTGTTTGCATAGCAACGATTTCCTACAGCATCTTTTCCACGGAGGAGGCATGGTGGTCACAGTTGGCAGTGCCGGAAATGATCCTAGCCTAGGTGTACACTCCCGATAATACTTTCTGGTGACTTTGGAGGACCAACACAACTAATGTCAAATGATGGCACCTGAAGCCACCTAGTGACAGGAGAATGTAATGTCGTTACATGGAGCAGCGCATATGGAGTTTGCCGTGGAATGCTTCCACAAAAAACAGGTAGAAAATTAATGCGGAACGGAGAAATTACGGAAGAGGATCGATAAATCGAAATACCGAAAAACAAAAGACTACTCCCGTGTAATGAAGCAGAGTCAATCAAAGGAAAATTGCATTTGGAAGCGCATTGAAGACGTGCGGTTGGAATGCCTTCGGTTTCAACCAGTATGCACGTGAGTAAACAAGAAAGAGGGGCGGCCCCGGTTTCAGATCATGTGACCAAATCCAAATTCAGATCGGACCCAAGCTCACCGCAGCACGAGGAGGCACGTGAAGTAACCGCCTTAGATGCTTGATTATTTTCAGTGCCCTGCAAATGTTCTCTCATTAAATTATATTCTTTACCTTTAAAATACATCAAATAAATCAAACTAAAGTGCTCTGATCTTGAGGGATTCTTACTGTCACTGCTTAAACAAGGGAGAAACATTGTCTTACAACTGATAACTTAGAGGAGAAAATTAAAATAAACTGACATGGAGTATTAAGGGTGCTTGGAGTAACTATGCTTATCTTAGGATGTTGATAAATTCAATTTGCTGCTATCTGATTTTTAAAGAAGTGCAGAAATACCAGAACAGCATATTGTAAGTAATAAAGTCACAAAGACATGTTCCAAATCAAAACAGGCCTTACATATCTAATGAAGATCTACTCTTTTATTTTATCAGTTGTAATGGCAGTTTGAGGGCACACGTGCCTGAATTTCAGGATTATATTTTTATAAGAAATTGCATCAACACTTTATCAATTTATTTATTTATTTGTAAGCTTATATCCCGCCCATCTTCCCAGGCGGGAACTCAGTTGGTTTTGGTATGAAGTTGGATGCCATTTTTCTAACTATATGTGTCTGTCTTAGAGGCCTAAATGCAGAAGAGACACTGAAGGCTGCATTTCAAACTAATATAAGCATGGCATATATACAACAGTTGAAGTCTTAACAGGTCCTGAAGTTCAACATATACAAGAAATGGAAAGGGTGTGTTTCAATTGTATTTCTTATTTACTTTCTATTTTAATTTTTGTGACTCTACATTTGAAAGGATGAACCAGATGATGCCTCCCCTATGAGCTAATCACTTAGGCAGACAAAAGAAAACACATTAACTTTTCCTAACTTTCTAGCATTTTTGCCCTGCCCTTGTGATGACTGACCACACTCCCTTATGTGGCGTTCATTACATTGTTCCACTGGTAGTGTTCTTAGAATGTTAATTTTCACCGTACCACTTCTTGAAGCTTTGTATCCTAAGGGCAAAATGACTCTAGATGGTTTTCCAGCCATCTACACCCAGGCTTTGAAGGACACAGGGAAATGCAACAGGGAAAGAAAATACTAGTGTGCATGCTTGTTTGAGACTAAATCTCAGATCACAGAATCAGATTTACTTCTAAGCAGATTGGATTCTCTTGTAAAAGAACAAACACAAGTATGTTCCAACAATTGCTGCTCCAATATGAGATCCTTGTTTAGAAGAGACTGCTCTCACTCTACAAGCCAATTTGGATTGACAAACCATATTCCATAGCTAATCTGGGATGAAATTTAAGATTCATTTTGAAACCATGAAGCTCAGTGGATGATCTTAGCCTACTTTGTTTTAGACCAAATTAAGGTTTGTTGTATGAATGAAGTAGGGAGGAGGAGAGCCACATATGCAACATCAAATTGGTTGAATAAGTGGGAATTAAAAGCAATGCATTCTAATGAAGAGCACATTTCATGTATTATGTCTGAAATTCATGATTTAAGTAATTTGCTGGATATTTATGGTTATAATGATGTATTATTATTATTATTTCGTCTGCAGTTATATTTGTTTTAAACCAAACTTAATCTTCTCTTTTTTCTTTCTCTTTTAATAAAACAATACAAAATATAAAATACAAATACAAGATACAAAAAATTAAATTAAAACTAGACAACAGTGCTCCCCTCTACCAACGGGACCTCTTAAACAATACAGCCTTATAAGGAAAATGTAGCTTTCCCATAATCTTAAATTTATAACCCATAATATCTGGAAATTTCTTTTCTCCACCTCTAGTTATACTTTTTTGGTTTTTTTTTCACTTATTCTTGGTGGTTGAATCTTATTTTCCTTTATTTTTGGTAGTTTAATCTTAGTTGTCAATCATTTTATTTTATTATATATGCTTATTTTTTATGTTTTTATTTTTATATAACCTTAGATTAGTTTGCATTTTACTTTTGATTGCTTCATTGTTTATAATTTGTATTCCTTCATGCTGTAAACTACCCAGGCTATATGGTGCGGTATAAAAATTAAATGAAGGAAGGAATGAAGGAATGAATTACCTGCAACACATAACACAAAAATTGAGGGTGTTTTTATTATGTACAGTATGTTTCATAGAATCATGAAGTTGGAAAGGACCTACAAGGCCATAGAGTCCAAACCTCGGCTCAAGATGGAGCACTCAATTACCTCTTGAGGTAATTGTTTCCATTGCCATACTGCTCTAATAGTTAGGGGTTTTTCCTCACATTCAACTGAAATCTGGCTTCCTGTAACCTGAGTCCATTATTGAGTTCATTCTACACTCTGAGTTCATTGAAAAAAGATCCTGCAGCTCCTTTGTATAATACTCTTCCAGGTATTTGAAAAGTGCTATCATTTCTCCCCCACCCCTTTCCAAGGCCAAACATGCCCAGTTCTTTCAGTATTTCCTCAAAGGGCTTGGTTTCCAGCCCCCTGGTCATCCTTGTTGCCCTCCTTTGAACTTGTAACAATTTGTCAGCATTCTTCTTGAAGTACAAGGTCCAGAACTGGACACAGTACAGTATGCAAGATAAGACCTAACCAGTGCTGAATAGAGAGGAACTAGTACCTTGTGGGATTTGGAGACTATACTTCTATTAATGCAGCCTAAAATAGCATTTGTCTATTTTATAGCCACATCAAGCTGTCGGCTCATATTCAGCTTGTTAATTGATCTCTAACAATTCCAAGACCCTTCTTGCTTATAGTATTGCTATGCCAGGTACGCCCCCCCCAAATTGTGTGTTTGTTTTCTTTTTCCTAAGTGCCATTTATCCCTGTTGAATTTCATTCTTTTGTTTTCAGCTAAGTGCACAACCCTATCAAGGTCATTTTAAACTTTGTCTTCCAGAGTATTAGTTATTTCACCCAATTTTGTGTCGTCTATAAATGTTATTATCATTACCTGCATCTCCTGATCCAGGTGATTAATACAAATGCTATAGAGCTCTGGGCCCTGAACTAAGCCCTGAGGTACTCCACTTGTTACCTCCTCCCAGTTGGAGAATGAGCCATTAAGCATCACCCTCTTAAAATTCTGTAGCTAACTAGGTATCCACCTGATAGTTGTTCTACAGTATCTATCCCGCTCCTAGTTAGCTTGCTAAACAGAATGCCTTGTGTCACTTGGTCAAAATTCCCTCTGACAGGGAGGTCACACAATCAAAAACTAAAACCAGGTTAGCCTGGCAGGATTTGTTTTTGGGCATGATTTGTTCTTGACAAATCTATGTTGGCTGCTAGTTATTTCTGCATTGTTTTCTAAGTGCTTGCATAGTGATTGCTTTATAATCTGTTTCAAAATTTTGATTTCCAGATGACTGCTTTTTAGTCTTCAGGTTCCTCCTTTTTGCCCTTTTTGCAGACAGCCACAACATAAGTCATCCATCAATCATCTGGTACTTGACCCATTTTCCATGATTTCAAGAAAATAATGGACAGTGGTTCTGAGTACTTCCATCATAACCGCTACCTTCCCATTTACTGGTTTTAAAAATGTACTATCAAAACTAAAGGTCATGAACATACAGGACTGAATCTACTTCTGAAAAAAATCTTTTCTTTTCTTCACAGCAGAATCTATATTCCCTGGGAACAACCAATTAGAAAGGTAGCATTTCAAAAATGACTCACAGCATGACCTTGCATTACTTTCCTGGATCAAGTTTGGCATGATGATACTAATGGCATTTATATTGTCAACCCTAACCATCCTCCAGAGACTAATCAAAGCACCTTAGATGATCTCAGAACATTTATTAAAATGGCCTGTGATTTGTATGTGGGATGTTTCCAAAAGCCAATATGCTGTGTCTAGAGCTGTTAGCATGTTTAAAAGGTGAATTTGCTTGAAATGAGAGTTATATATCTGCTTAAATTCAGTTCCAAATTTAATCATCATTGTTTTAATATTTGCCAAAAACTTACCAAATCTTTGATAATAATGTTAGTGGAGTGACTTAGCATACAGTAAACATTGTCAAAGGCACATGCATTATGAAACATAGCACATTTATACACTTTATTAGCCCATTTGATCATAGCAATTAGACATGGGCACGGAGCGGCAAAATTGTCGTTACATAACGGAAACGGTAACGATAATTACGCCGCTCCAGCTCTAACCCGACCCGAAAAAAGAAAAATTGGGTCGGGTTTTTCGTTGTTGTTTGTGGCATCACGACGATCACGCGATGCCATTGCCAAGAGTCAGACAGAGCACTGCAGCACTGAAAAAAAGGTTTTAAAAATTTTTAAAAAAACCCGACTCCTGGCCAAAAAAGCAGGCGAAAATATGCCTGCCTGAGGACACCTACCAGAGGGGTGGTTTCTGGGGGGGGATCCCCGGCCTCCCCCCTCCTGTCCTGGGCTGCTTGCACCAGGCTGGGGGGGGTCATCCTCATCGTATCTATGCCATGCGGTGGGGGGATCCAAAATGGCGACTGCAATATTTATTTTTAAATCATGGTCCAAAAACCCACCAAAGCACAACAGAAACATGTGAAAATTAGGTATTTTAAATGCCTGAATTTTTATAGTAGCAGCAGTGGGTTTTTTATAGCAGTAAAAGGTCGCACTGATTTTATTTTATTTTATTTTATTTCTTATTTTTTTAGACCTGCCCATGTGGGCTGGGCATGGGATGGGACCATGCAAATTTTTTTGAACCATTCCACCAATGGCATGGCCAGGTTTTGACTGACACTTCTGGATGTGCCAGAGGGCATAAAAAGCCGAGGCACCTTCCAGAAGTTGCAGTCGGGTCTGGATGTGGAGGAGGGTGGAGGGCTGTGTGGCTGGCTGCTGGTGGTGGCTATTCGAATTTGGAGGGAGGTTGGAGGCTTTAGATTTAAGTTCGGCAGGCAAGGAGGGAACTGAATTTAGAAAATAATTTCTTTGATTCCCTGCAGCTTTGTCTGCTGAAGGGAATAGCAGTAGTCAGCAGTTTATTCTTTCCCCCCCCCCCTCTGGCAGTTTGTGAGGATTTTTTTTTATATATTGGGTAAAGGAGGAGGTTCGACTGGGAGTGGGAGGTGTGGATTTATTTTAAAAATATATTATATACTACCATTTATTTTCTATTTTCACAACTTCAATTTGCTTGCTTGCACACACACACATTTGGGGTGCAAGCCAAGAGCACCTCTATCTAGTGGAGAATATTTTACAATATTATTTATTTAGTTTACTATTACTTACTTCATTGTTTGTTTTTTAAACTTGTTGTGAGTGCACTGTGCAGTTCAACAACACAGGCCCATTCCATTTAAGTGGATCAGAAGAATTTTGAATTTTAGTGTCATTTTATCCCCTGAACAACTACTAGTAAAGTAAACTATATTGTGTTTGTTGATTTGCACCCCAATATCTTTCTTGTTGGGAGGCTGCCTGCTGAATCTGATATATCAGCCTTATTACCATATTTTGGATTCCATCCTCATATTAATCCACTGTTTGTTTGTTCATTACTACATTTCCTGGCCTGAACAACTACCAGTACACTATATTGTGCTTGTTGATTTGCACCCCAATATCTTTCTTGTTGGGAGGCTGCAGCTGCTGCTGCTGATATCAGCCTTATTAATATTTTTGATTCCATTATTACCATTTATTTTTTGTTTTCCCAACATTCAATTTGCCTGAACAACACACAAACATTTGTGGTGCAAGCCAAGAACAAAACCTTTCTTGTTGGGATCCTAAGTGATATCCTAACTCACCCACTATTTTTGATTCCATTATTACCCATTTTCCCCCAACTTCACCCGCCTGTGGCCCATGCCACCGCCCACCCACTCGCCTGCCCGTGGCCACCGCCCACCCGCTCGCCTGCCCGCGCCTCCCCACTGCTGCTGTCGCCGCCCCCTGCCCCCCACCGCCCGCCTGCACCTCCCCCTGCCACCCACCCCCCCCCCCCCCCGCCCCGCCTAGGGCGCAAAAACACCTAGTGCAACGGCCCTGATTGCGGGCCGCCCCTATGCTCTGGGGGAAGTCAAATCGCACTAAATCGCGGTGGAAACGACAAACGACAAACAAAACAAATTTTTGAAAAATTTCGTGACAAACGGAAACGACCCAAAACGGACCCATTCCGACAAATGAAAACTCGAAACGTCATTTTTTCTGGTCATGCCCATGTCTAATAGCAATCATTGTAAACAATGAGAGGAAGCCATTGATGGAAATAAATGTCACATAAAGTATATATTCTTCTCTTAATCTTTTTCTTCTGCCTCTTCTAACTACTTGCTCTTGTTCTTTCTAATATCACATTTGGTCTGTACACTAAGAATCTATGCATGAGACCACTGTGAAGAGGAGTCGAAATGCAAACCCTGACTATCTACTCCACTCGACAGCTAGGGTCACAGATTCAAATGTTTAGGGACCTTCTGAGTATGTAGAGACAATCACAGTTTTCAGTTATACAGTCTAGTCTTATAAAGGCCACCTGTCCTATTCATTCAACATCCACTGTTTTCTATAATATCCTTTCCACTTACATGTTCCCATGTTCTGACCGTCATGGGTGGAAATGTGGAGAGGACATGGGGTTGCAGTGGGTATAGCTTTGTGGCCATTTTGAATATCTTTAAAAAGCTTGGTGCTGAGGACAGCAGAATAGATGGGTTTTGTGCAATTATTTGATATCCATGAACAGGTTGACATGGCAGTGAAGGTGCAGCAAATATATTTCTATTCCATTAAGACACTGGATGATGGCAGCAGCAGCTGAAGTATTCAGAATGATCTATGAATTTAGACAAGCCATCAGCAGAAGGAGTGCTCAAAAGAACATAATAATCTAATATGATTGGACTTGACTGTTTCATCGCAATTATCAGCATTATAATAGGAAAACATAGAAATAAAACACTGAATCAAAAGGAAAATCTTTACATTTCCTTAGGACTGAAGGTTTGTCTAGACTGGCTCTTTTGGAGCAGGCTAAATAGGATCACTTGTGGTACGGTGAAAGTTCAATATGCCATTTGGTGTGATATTCATATCTCAATGACATATTGAACCTGTACCTTTGGATACCATGAAGTGATTTAATAAGCAAGCCACTTCAGGATACTGACAAACTGAACACTTCCTCTGCTCCTCAGCAGGAGTGAGTAAAAGGAAATGAAAAGAAAATTATTATTATTATTAATATTATTAATTATTATTATTATTATTATTATTATTATTATTATTATTATTATTATTATTATTATTATTATTATAATAATAATAATAATAATAATAATAATAATAATAATACAGGAAAACAACAATGCAAATATGAGCTAATAGCTGGCATAATAAAGCACAGCATGGGCAGTTCCTTGAAAAAAATCAAAGGAAATGTAGATGAGGAAAAGACCTGGTTATGGCTCACCAATGGAACACTGAAAAAAAAGACAGAAGCTCTGATTTTTGCAGCTCAAGAACAAGCTATCAGAACAAATGCTGTTAAGGGTAGAATAGAAAAATCAGTGAAGTCCCCCACATGTAGACTCTGTAAAGAGGCAGATGAAACCATCGACCATATATTGAGCTGTTGCAAGAAAATTGCTCAGACTGATTACAAACAGCGTCATAATGTAGTGGCTCAAATGGTCCACTAGAATTTGTGTCAGAACTATAATATGCCCATAGCAAAGAACTGGTGGATCATAAGCCTGAAAAAGTGATGCAAAATTACTTTAGGAATACAGACAGACAGGGTTTTGGAGCATAACACCCCAGATAATTTGATTGTGGAAAAGAAAAAAGTGTGGATCATTGATCTTGCTATACCAGGTGATAGTAGAGTCACCGAGAAACAACTTGAAAACAATTACCCGATATCAGGACCTGAAAATTGAACTTCAGAGACTCTGGCATAAACCAGTACAGGTGGTCCCAGTGGTAATCGGCATGCTGGGTACGGTGCCTAAAGAGCTAAGCAAGTATTTAGAAGAAATTGGATTTGACAAAGTCACCATCAGTCAGCTGAAGAAAACCACCTTACTGGGCTCTGCTCGCATAATTCACTGATACATCACGTAGTCCTAAACATTGGGGAAGCATTCGACTAGTGATGTGTAATACAAATTCCAGTGTAGTTAACTTGCCTGCTGTGTAAATAATAATAATAATAATAATAATAATAATAATAATAATAATAATAATAATAATAATAATAATAATAATAATAGACTATTGTTAAGGCACAACACCACTTTAAATAATAAATAATAAATTTTCTTTTTTTCTGAAGGGCTTTTTGAAAAACTGGATCCATGGATTCATTTGCAGGCAGCTTCATATTTATTTATTTATTTATTTATTTATTGTATTTATATCCCGCTTAATATCAAAAGATCTCTAAGCGGCTTACAAAGCCACAGTTGGCACAGATAATCACAATTAAACAAACAGACGATACACACAACAAACTAATATAGTTAAAAACCAGATAGTGTTCCTGATACTATCTAATAAAAATCTAATAAAAATATCATTCAGAGACATGGCGATGGCAGGGTAAAGAAAAAAAAAAACCCTAGGAATCGCAGAAGGCCTCCCGGAAGAGGTAGGTTTTTAAAGCCTTCCGGAAGGCCAGCTCTTTCAGGAGGGATGGAATTCCAAAGGCTGGGGCCGCCACTGAGAATGCCATGGGGCTTCTCGAGGAGTGGCGACCCGCAGCAAGCGCATTTGAACGGGACGGGCAGGTTTCGCTGAGCGATAGGTAGTCCGGTCCCAAGCCATGGAGGGTTTTATAAACTAAAACCAAGACCTTGAATCTAATCCGGGCTGCAAAACTAGTGCAAGCGGGCCAGGACTGGCGTGATGTGATCATACCGACGCACGCCGGCCACCAGCCTGGCCGCCGCATTCTGTACCCGCTGCAGCCGCCGGAGAAGAGTCAAGGGCAACCCCATGTAGAGGGCGTTACAGTAGTCCAGCCTCGAGATCACCAGTGCTTGGACCACTGTTCTCAGAGAGTTCGAAATCCGACGGAGATGGTAATAGGCGGACCTGGTCACCGAACCTGGGATTCCATGGAGAGCGCCGGGTCCAGGAGCATGCCCAGATTCCGCACCCTCTCCGTGGAGGGACACTCCCCCAAACAGGGGAGGGGGCCACCGTGACAGCGAGCTCCCAAAGAACATAACCTCCGTCTTCTCGGGGTTGAGCTTAAGCCTGTTCGCCCCGGTCCAGGTCAGTACGGCCTCCAGGCACCCATCGAGGACTTCAACAGCTTCCACAGCAGAGGTGGAAAAGGAGAGATAGAGCTGCGTGTCATCAGCGTACTGATGACAGCAGACTCCAAAACTCCTGATGACCCCCGCCAACAGCCTTACGTAGATGTTGAACAGCATGGGGACAGAGACGACCCCTGTGGAACCCCACAAGGGAGAATCCAAGGGGCCAATAACTCCCCCATGCTGAACGTTAGGAAGGAACGGAGCCATCTGCTAGCAGAGCCTCCGATCCCAACCTCAGAGAGCCGGTTACCGTGGTCGACGGTATCAAAGGCCGCTGACAGATCCAGGAGGACCAACAGGGTAGAGCAACCCCTGTCGGCCGCCCGGATAAGGTCATCTTGCAGGGCGACCAAAGCTGTTTCGGTACCCCGACGGGGCCTGAACCCGGACTGGCATGGGTCGAGGCACTGCCGATCCTCCAGGTATGACTGCAGCCAGACCGCCGCCACCCTCTCAATCACCTTGCCCATAAACGGGACGTTGGCGATTGGGCGATAGTTTATTAAATCGTCAACTGCAAGGCCGGGTTTTTTCAAAATGGGCTTAACCACCGTCTCCTTCAGACGGGAGGGAAAAACCCCCTCACTGAAGGAGGCGGTGGCGATGACAGAAGCCCATTCGGCCATGGTCCCTTCGGCAGCTCTAATTAGCCAGGCAGGGCAAGGGTCGAAAGGGGTGGAGGCAGGCCGGCAATGCGCCATAGCCCTGGAGACCTCGACAGCGGAAACAGGCCCAAGCGCATCCAACCGAGGCGACGAAGGCGGACCAGCAACTGGTGATGGCGGGGCGGGACCACTTAAGAAAGGAAAATATTGGAGGAAGTCCCGCCTACGAAACATGTCGGCCGCTTGATCACGGAGCTCCATACCAAGACGAGAAAAGCTTTAAAATTTACTGTCTAAAGTCCTCGGAGCCATGAGTAATGTACCCTTAAACCCTCCGGGGTCGACAGGGAAAGCAATATATTTTCTTCAAGAGTTAGATAAGCTTGATTTACTAAGACTTAGTTACTTTCGGTTTTGGCTGTCTGAATACCTTGCACGGAGAGAGAGACTGAATTTTACAGGCTCCGTGGGAGACTTCTTCTGTGTGTTTTTTGCATGCTTTTATACCTACCAAAAAGAAAAAGCCTTTTTTTCTAAAAAAAACCTGGGCCAGAAAACCTTCCGACGCCTCATTCCAACGTGCATCATTGCAATGTATTGACCCTGTAGTCGTGGAAAAAGCTGAGTCAGATATGGAGTCTGGTGGAAAGGGGGTAGAAACTACTCCCCCCGCAGATCTAGATTTAATGAGGGAAATGCGACAAATTAAAGCAGAACTGGCGGGTCTAATGAGCCTGGGTTTGAAAGATGTGACGCGGAGGATTGATGAGGTCTCATGGAAGGTTGATGATACAAAGCAAGAATTAACCCGTGAGATCAAACAAACACAAGCCGCTGTGGACAGCAACGGTCAGAAATTGGAAAATATGGCAGGGGAGATTAAGAGATGGATCAACGTGTTACTAAAAATGAAGGTGAAATCAACTCCCAAAAACAAGAATTACTGACAGCCAAAAAGAAGTTAACTTATATGGAAGACTACTCTCGAAGACAGAATGTAAAACTGATTAATTTTGAAGTCCAAAAGAGGGGAGAATTAAAACAGGAAGTGATGACATGGGTTAACTCATTTTTACCTCGACAAGTTGCAGAAGAAGTCATAGAGAGGATTCATTATCTGGGCAACTCAAGAGAAGGAAGTCCAAGACCAATAATAGTCAGATTTGCCTCCTATGTAAACAAAGAACGTCTTATGTCTTCTATAAGGACAAATCCCGATTTTTTGAAGAGGGGAGATAAAATCATGCAAGTCTATCAAGACCTTTCTAAAGAAACCACTGAATGGTGAAAATCGATGAAACCAGTAACAACAACACTACTGAAACATAATTTTCGCTACTCTTGGGGTCACCCCCTTTTCTGAAAGTCTGGAAAGGTTCCATTCAGCACACAATTTACTTCCTGGAGGAAGGCCAGCACCTTTTGAAAGCATGGAATATTCAAGCTGATTCGACTTCTTCTAGTTCGGCTCCTGGGACATCTGCGACAACATCAGAAGGATGAACAACAGCTGAAGCCCATCAATCCATTTCTCTCTCTCTCTCTCTCTCTCTCTCTATCTCCCCCCATGCCTCCCCTTTTCCCTCCCTGTCTTTTCCCTTCTCCCCCTTTTTTTCTTTCCCTTTATCCTTCCCCCTCCCCCCTTTTTGTTTTGTTTTGGGTTTTTTTTTTAATTTCCCTCAGGGGGGATGGGAGAGAGGGTGGTTTGGAGGGGGATAGAATAGTTTTCTGGAAAAAATTGATACACAGTATTAAGATGACTAAAGAGCTTGCAGGATCTTGGCCGGTCACTGTCCGTGGATGGATTTCCTCCCACCCACCCCTTAAGGGCACATGCAAAAGTGTATGGTAGCTAGTGGGGTGGGAGAAAAGAATACAAGTTCAGTGTGGAGGGTTTGGATTATTTTAGTTGTTTTCTTATTAATTGTAGGTGTTAAGGTTTTTTGTTGTTTTTTTGTTGTTTTGCACAATGGGACCATTCCAGTATATTAAAAGAAAAAAAGTTAAGTTATGGGAAAGTTTATAAAATTAGTAACATTGAATGTGAAGGGTCTGGGTTAATTTTGAAGAGAAAGAGAACTGAAGTGATGATTAAAAGACAAAACTGATATTGCCTTCTTGCAAGAAACTCATCAAATAAAAGATGGTGTTAATGAACTAAAAATTCCAAATACTGATATTTATGAGAAAAGTTTTGGCACATCTAAAGCAAGGGGGGTAGCCATCTTAATTTCAAAGAATTGTGAATGCATTGTCGAAAATGTGCTGAAAGATTCAGAAGGCAGATATATAATACTCCAAGTTATAATGGGTAAAGAGCAATATACTGTGGTAAATGTATATGCACCAAATGCTAATCAAAGTTGTTTTTATAATGTCCTCTGGGATCAGATTGAAACTGTTAAAAGGGGGTATTTAATAATGGCTGGAGACTTCAACATGGTGTTAGATAAAATTAAAGACAAATCAGCTTACAAGAAGGAAGACTGGAGGGTTAGACACACAACATTAACAAAATTTATAAACAATACAGGATTGAAAGATGTCTGGAGAGAACTTAAAGGAGACGAAAGAAAATTTACTTTCTACTCACCAGTTCACAAGAGCTATTCTAGGATAGACTTTGTATTTGTTTCACAAAGTCTAATACCTAAAGTAAATAATACTGATATTGAAATTATAAAAACATCTGATCATGCCATAATGTCAATTGATATAGCAATAAATAAAAACTATAGAGAAGCCAGAAGGTGGAGAATGAATGCAAAAATTTTTCATTACCCAGAAGTGGCGGAAAGAGTTTAAAAAGACTGGTTGGAAACTTGGGACATTAATGAAAAGGCTGGAGGAAAAATGGGAATCATATGGGACACCTTAAAAGCTGTAGCAAGAGGCTTTATTATAAGAGAAGACTCTAGAATAAAAAAATGGAAGAGTTTAACAAAAGAAATCTAGAAAATTTAATAGCAGATTTAGAATCCAATTTTTTTTCTAACAACGATAAGAAGATATTGAGGCAGATTGAAGCAAAAAAAAAAGAATTAGAGGATTTAGAACTACAAGTACAAAGAAATTTACTGTATTTAAAAAGGAAATTTTTTGAATATAGTAATAAAAATTCAAAACTTTTAGCCAGACTAGCCCAGAAAAGAAGGGATAAAAATACGATAGGGAATATAAAAGATTCTTCAGGTAAGGTCTGTACACAAATGAATGATAAATTAAAAGCTATACAAGAGTTTTATCAATCTCTATATACAGCAAAAAACAAGAGCAAGGAAGATATATAAAAATATATTAACAAAAATTTGAAGAGGGTTTTGGAAGGGGAAGATATGCTGGAAATGGAGAAACCCATTACAGATCAAGAGATAGGTGAGGTAATAGATAAATTAAAGAATAATAAAACTCCTGGAGTGGATGGTCTGGGACCTGAATTTTATAAACTTTTGAAAACAATATTAGTACCCAAACTAAAAAAGCTATATAACAAAATAATGGAAGGAGAACAAGTTCCGAGATCTTGGACCCACTCCTTAACCATTTTAATACCTAAACCTAATAAAAACTTAATGGACATTGGATCATATATAGACCAATATCCCTATTAAATCAGAATGCTAAGATTTTTACTGCAATTCTGGCTAAAAGAATGAATAATTTTGTAGCTAAATATATTAAAGATGATCAATGTGGTTTTATCAAGGGAAGACAAATGGATCAAATTTGAATGTTCTTATAAGAAGAAATTTGAAATGGGAAAAAGTACTACCAAAGCAGGCATGTTATCTTTAGACCTTTTTAAAGCTTTTGATTGTGTTCAATGGTCTACATTAAAAATATTGCTAGAAAAATAGGGATTTGGGAAACATTTTTTAGCAGTAATAAATCAATTGTACTCAGAAGGTACTTCCTCAATAATAGTTAATGATGGAATGACCGAACAAATTACCCTAGGCCGGGGAACTAGACAAGGATGTCCTCTTTCTCCAGTTCTCTTTTGTATTGTTATAGAACTTTTGGCAAATGCAATAAGGGATGACAAATCCATTAAAGGTATTGGGAAAGAGGGGGAAACTAAAATTACTTTATTTGCGGATGATGCCCTACTGACAATTTTAGACTCAATAGAGAAAATTCAAAGAATAAAAATTCATCTAGAAGAATTTGGAGAAATAACTGGATTATGTGTAAATTGGCAAAAATCAGAAAGTTTATTGTTTAATTATGGAAGAGAAGATCTTAAGATAATTGAAAACTTTGGGCAGAAATGCGGTAAAAGTATTAAATATTTAGGATTAGAACTCTATAAGGAGTTTACCAAGACTAAGGAAAAATATTTTAAAATAAAAAGAAGAGATGAAAACTAGAATACAAAGTTATACTAAATTGAACTTATCTTGGTTTGGTAGAATAGCATTGGTAAAAATGAAGATACTGCCTAAAATCAATTTTATCTTTAGAATGTTACCTTTTCAGGTTTTAGAAAAGGATCTTAAAATTCTCCAAGACATGATAAATAGGTACTGTAACGGTGGGAAAAAATCAAGAATAAACAAAAATCTGTGGTATAGATCACAAAAAGAAGGAGGATTAGGTATACCCAATCTAAGAAATTATTATATAGCTAATCAAATTAGTTGTTTGGGGGAAAATTTATTCAAACCAGAGAAGGTAATATGGTGGGAGCTGGAGTCATTGGACATAAAGGGGGATATAAATAAGTTTTTGTTTACTGATTTTAAAAATAAGGTAGAGATTGAGAATCCCCTCCTGAATGGTTTAATGACTACATGGAGAAAATATAGAAAAATTTCATCACCGAAGGGTTCCCCATTATGTTTAGTAACAGACTTGGAAAATTTTCCTATGAATTTGGAGCATTATTTAGGGTTATTTAAAGCTAAGAAAATAGCTAGATTAAAAGACTGGTTGGGCAAAATTAGAACAAATCAGGACATAAAAACCACTTTGCAATCTAGTGATTTATTATGGATAAACTATCCAGTTAGAAAAATGGACAAAAGACAGGGTCAGAAGAAACAGTCAGCTTAGAGAATGTACAAAGTTTGAACAGTTTTTATTATCGCTTGAATCTGACCAGGATAATATAGAGAAAGGACTAGTACGTAAAATATACAAAATAATAAGGGACTCATTGGAAGTGAAGGAGTTTGATTCTCTGAGAGAAGTCTGGAAACAAGACCTTAATGTAGAGGTAAAAAAAGAAGACGGGAAAAATCTGGAACATGGGAATCTTGAGATCATTATCGGTCAGGATAAAAGAAAATTATTTTAAATTGTTTTCTAGATGGTACTTGACGCTAATTAGGTTGAATAGAATGAATGCTGAATATTCTAAGATGTGCTGCAAATGTGAAAAAAAAAGATAGGTACATATATGCATCTCTGGTGGGAATGTGAAATAGTTCAAAAGTTTTGGAAAATGGTTTTTTTAGAGCTAAGTGAGATGATTCAAGTAGATATTGATTGTAATCCAGAGATAGCACTGTTATTATTGTCAACTAGTAAAGATTATGATGTTACAACAAAAGAACTAATAGCAAATCTTATGACAGCCGCTAGACTAATTATAGCAAGAAACTGGAAATCTAAACTAGATCTCAAGATGGAAGATTGGTATAATGAACTTTGGGATATAGCCATAAACGATAAATTGTCTTGTAGTTTAAAAGTTAAACGAGGAGAAATGAACAAAGACATTTTTATGACATTTGGGGAAAATTTATAGACTTTGTATTAGTAGAAGGGAAGAGGAAAGAACCGACAAATATTTCAAGACAGTTCTGGAGAAGAGGAATTTAAGAAGAATATTAGAACAACAGACGTTGGAGTAATAAAGAAGAACTCATGGAAGAACTGGATGGTCCCGGGGTGGGGGTGGGGATGCACTAGTATTGTTATTTGTTTGTTTGTCTTTTAATTTTTATAATATATTAAAAATAAAAAATAAAAAAAGAAAGGAAAATATTATTTTTCTCTTTTGCTTAAGTGATGGAATACCTCAATGTTAGTCTTCCAGACCTATGCTGAAGAGCATAGGAACTGTTTTATATGCTGATGTCCTGAAGAGGAATGCTTATTGAGCCACAAAATGGATTTGATTTAAATAACTTTGATTTAAATCATCATTTAAATCATGATTTAAATTACTAGTCAGTAAGATTCAATTTAAATCATGATATCCTACATAAAGACTCATTTTTGCTGTAGTGGTTTTAATCTTAATATTTACAACCAGATGAAGGTTTCGTTTTTAAAATAATGAATAATGAACCAACCCAGCATGGTCGGTGCTGGAAATTAAAAATAAAATTAAATTAAATTTAAAAATGGCACCAGCCCTGGCCTGTACTTTAAATAAATAAATAAATAAATAAATAAATAAATAAATAAATATCCTTGGTCTGGTCTGCAGGCCATCCAGACGTTTAAATTTTTTTATTTTTAAAAAAATTTAAACTGATGAAGTTTCGCAGGGAAATTAAAAAATAAAATTAAATTAAATTTAAAAATGCACCCTGGCCTGTACTCTAAATAAATAAATAAATAAATAAATAAATAAATAAATAAATAAAAATCCTTGCTGTGATGAAAAAAAAAAATGAGGTGCAGCCCCCCACATCAGGGATTTAATTTTTTTTAATGAATTTCATTATTCATTATTCATTTTGTTAACTAACAAAATGAATAACGAACCAACCCATAAAAGAAAAACAAAATGAACTGGACATTTCTGTTTTGTTTGTTTCATTTTGCATTGTGTAAACTTACCATGAGTCCCGCCAGTGCCACCACCAGTTCTCTTCGGCTCAGGGCAGCAAGCACCACTCAGCTGTGTGGGGGGAGGGGAGGGGGGCTTTAAAAAGTTAATTAAAAAAAACAGTCCAGGAGCTGAATGGTCTGAATCCTAAAATGTAAAAAAATAAAAATTAAAAAATAAAAATGTGCTGACCTGGCCCTGGGGGGCCGCATGATTAGTGCTGGAAATTAAAAATGAAATTAAATTAAATTTAAAAATGGTGTCAGCCCTGGCGCTGGGAGGGAAAAAACCCAGGTGTTGTGGGGGGGGGACCCAGGTTAGGGAGTTTTAAAATAAAGAAAACGCTGGGCCTGTGGCAGGGTGGTCCACCGCCACCCGACGCGGACATGGTGGGGCTCCGGAGGGTGTGGTGAGGCTGCTGGGGTCACCGACGAGGTAAGGTAAGTCAAACCAGTTCAGCCTGGTTCAGGTTTGTACAATTTCTTTTTTTTTTAAAAAAATCATATGAACCTGAACCGAACCGAACCGAGGGTGGACCCAAACAGAAACAACTGCACCATCGGTTTCCTGTTTTGTGCCCACCTCTAAAGGTGGACTATCTCCAGTTTGACAGGTTAAGCATTCATATATGGACAACTGTTCTGTTGTACTTTACAGGAAGGAGAAAAATAATCATTACCTTAATAATAATTTAAAAAGTTTTATTTAACTAAAACAATAACATTTATAGCATTATGTATACTTGTATTTGCTTAAACATTCATGTTTGTTAACTGATGTGGCTAAAATATATTTTAAAAAACTTAGACTGATAGTTTAACTCGATATATTCCCAAACTGGCTAGGTCTCTTTTATGAACTGCTGCCATTACAGGTTTTTCTCCTCAAGGAAGAGAATGAGAATGAGAACCCTCAAGCTGCTATACACATAAAGATCTCAAGATGTGGAGTACTGTGCTCAAAAATTTTCAATTTCATTTTATTGTTTGCCTCTCCCTCCTCAAAATTTACTCCTTGTGCAGACCTATTCCATTCCAAACTACCTTCTATTCGTTGAACTTCTTGAAACATAGCACTTAAAAGGTAACCGGGGGGGGGGTGATTATTTGTACATAGATTCACAGAGGAACAATGGGATTAAGGTCTTTTCCTCAATTCTGATGCTTGTTTTATAACATCTTTTGCTATGAAGGAGGCGTGTTATTATTGCAGACCCCAATGCACAGTTTTGAAAACAGCAAAACCAAGCATCTTTGATAATATCTTCTAGATAAAAAATGCTCCAAATAATCAGAAACCTCTGTGAGAGCATGAGATTGTGAATGGATTAATAAAGCCTTATGCTACATAATTAAAAAATAATTTTGTGACGAATAACCTTTGGACTATAATGTATCTTACCTAGAACACAATCTTTGGAGAGATTTTTCCTCAAAAAGCATTTAAATTAAAAAAAAACCTGATTTAAATTAAAAAATCTGATTTAAATCTAAAACTCTGATTTAAATAAAAATCCATTTTTTTATTTTAAAAAATCATTGGTTTTTATCCACCCTGTTGAGCCACTTTACAATACCACACATTCCAATCAGAAGCAGCTTTAGCAGCCAATAAGACTCATTTTAGGTCTATTCCCAGCAATCACACATAATGAAAACAGAGCAATCTTGCCTGCACCAAAAACAAAACAAAATAAACAAATAAAATAAATATACCAGAAACCCCTGACAGGGGCTCAGAAAGGTGGTGGTGGGAACCACCTTGTGGATGATTTGGTTTGCTCCAGAGACTACATTGTGTGATCATGAGTAAAGGAGCAAACCAACCTGTAGGGGACCAAGCTGTGGGATAAATTGCCCACCTGATCAAGCCCTCAGCATTTTCCGAGGAAAATCTGCACATTCGTTGTAGAGTTCTTGAAGTTATACTATTTTTAGCCGCTTTCCCCTTTGTTCACTTTAAACCACCCTCAGTATGTTTTAAAGTTTTCTGTTCATCACTAAGTTCCATTTCTTTGGTTTCAATGTAGGTGACTGCTGTTGTTAATTCACTGAAGTCAGATTTTATATATGCCAAGTTTACAGCCAATGTTTTTAAAAAAAGGAATTTTGCAGAATTTTCATGGAGGAAGATTCACAACAGTCAATTTTTTAAACTATCTGCTGCAAAGAATCATAATTTGTGGAATAATTCATTACTGCATCCAGCCACATCTCCCAACATATAACAGGTTGAGGAGAGAGAAGAAGGAGTAATTTTGTTGAATTTTTGTACTCCAAGCAGAGCTTTAATGAACAATTTTTCTCATTTTGAAATTATCTACATCATGGCAGTTGTTTCACACAGTTTCATAAACCAAGTACAAGGCATGTGAAATGGATAACTTTCAGATGAAGAAATTTACACCCCTTGACTTCCTGAGTCATAGATGGAGTGGCAAAGAGGAGGATGCTTCCATTTTTTATACCATTCACCCTGAGGAGTTTCATAGAATTGTCAAAGAGTGTACTAATAGTGGAATTATTTGCTTTTTGTAGTTTTACATATTAGAAAAAATACCTCACCAGGCTTGTCATGCTTCAGAGTGCCAATATCCTTAGTTACATACCTGCCACTTATCTCATTTGCTTCAGTTATTGGAATTGTGCCCCTTTCCCTCAGCTATTGCAGCCAATTCAATGAGTCAGAATGCCTTGTGACTATCCATCTCCCTCACAACATTTGCTGGCTCATCAGGAGGATTGCAACAACCAAAATATGATCAAGCTATAACATAAGAACACAAGGACAGCCTTGCTGGAACAGGCCACAGCCCATCCAGTCCAGCATTCTGTCTCACACAGTGGCTCACCATTTGCTTCAGGGTATTCCCAAGCAGATGTCTTCACCTGCTTACCTTTCCCTGCAAATGGCATTGTGAGATATCCTGCCTATCTCTCCAATCCAGAGGTTGTCCTTATGCATCCATAGTGATAGCCATTGATGCCCTTGTTCTCCTTGAACTTGTACAATCCTTTCTTAAAGCTGTCAAGGCTGACAGCTGTCACTATTTCTTCTGGCAAAAGAAATATGAAATAACAATTTTAAAAGGTCAAAATATGACTTTCCAGGTAAAATTGAAACAATGTTATCCTCACCAGGTAACTCATAAACATGTTTAAACTTAATTATAGGTTGAAGAAAAAATGTGGCATGCCATAGATATCCTCACTCTAGACATAATCTATCACTCCTATTTACATTTCCAGTTCACTTCTGCACAGAGAAAAAAATCTATGCAGAACATCTCCTGCACAGAAATTAAGAAAATACTATACTACTGAGATAAATGCTTTTTTTTACCACCAGCTCCCAGTCTTCATACTGTTTCCTGTCATCCTAAAATATCTCAGCTCATAGGAGTGCATTTCAGATTATTTGGAAATAAAGTGTGGAAATCAAAACTAGAGAAAAAAATGAAATATATGCAAATCCACCTAATTTATATCATTCCCTGCTGCTTCTAGGAGGAAAAATGGGTCCTATACATACATAATGCTGCTATTAAAATGTAAGAGTTACAAATGTGATTATGGATTTTTCAACTACAGAGAAAGAAATGTCATTAGCATATTCTTCATGGGAAGCAGCCTTATATCAAATGATACCATAAAGCCATCTAACTATGTTGTGTATGTATATTGACCAGGTCTGTATGAGAACTCTCTCTCTCTCTCTCTCTCTCTCTTCTCTTTCTTTCTTTTTTTTTTCTTTCTTTCTTTCTTTCTTTCTTTCTTTCTTTCTTTCTAACTCTCATAACAAGGGATGTGCATGTGAGCATCTCTGGCCCTGCCACTGGCTGCTGGATCCCCTGGCAATAACTGCATCTGCTCCAAGTTATTAGTACAGCGTTCCCCTGCCCTTTCACGGTTCATATACTGCGTTCCCGCTATATTGCGGACCGCAGTACCCAAAAAGGGCTTGAGGGAGGGGAGGTTTTAAACCTCATGGGCTGCTTCCCACCACCCCCGGGGGGTGGTGGGAAGCAGTGTGCAAGGTTTAAAAAGCCTTCAGCAAGGGAGGCAAGCACTTGCCTCCCTTGCTGAATGTCCCTTTCAAACCTCGCACAACGCTCACCCACACTCCCCAATGGGTGGGTGGATGGGAAGCAGCAAATGAGGTTTAAAAGGCCTTGAGCAAGGGAGGCAAGCACTTGTCTCTGTTGCTGAAAGTATTTTAAACTGATCCGACCTGCATCCGCATATCGTGGAATTTCAATGATTGCAGGTTGAGTTGGTCCCTAACCCCCGCGATAGACAGGAGGTTACTGTATGATCAGTAACAGTCTTAATTAACGTAGACTGAATGGTAGAGAATTTATGGAACTGAAATGTTATCTCCCCTCTGTGGGCTTCTTGGAGGATTGAGCTCCCTACACTAATCTGCCAGATATTGTCTCTGGGTGTGGGGACTCGGATAATCTCATTGTGGCCTCCAACCATCCTAGCACTGAGAAATGGAAAAACAGCTGCACTCTTCTCAAGGGTGGCATTGGCCTATGCAACCTGAGGTACCTGGGCAGGCTATCCTGTTACTCCTGGAGACTCTTCTATTCCTCACACTGGTTCTGACACTGCCAGTGCTGTAAATGAGCAGAGGTGGACACTGTTGCTCTAGTTGGACTGTGTGGATGTCAAGATTTACTTGTCTGGAGATGTTTTTTCCAGTGGCTCTTGCATGGGAGACCGCCAGCTATGCCTCCTTTCAGGCAGATGCGGTTCATGGATTTATTCCATGTATTCCAGTTCCAACTATTTTCCACTTCCCCAGAGACAAAAACAGGGAGGTCCTAAGCCTCCACACACACACCACATGTCTCCTCTTTCTGCCAGGTTTCCTCACCTTCTTATGGTTCTCCTGAAGCCCCTGACTTTTCCCACAATTTTCAGTCTTCCACAGATGCCTTTTATCACATGGCTCCTCTTTCAAACTTGTTATTCCTCTCTGTTCCCAGCTCTCTTGGGCTGCACAGTGGTTAAATGCCTGTACTGCAGGTAAAACTGTGCTCACGACCTGGGTTCAATCCCAGGTAGCAGGCTCAAGGTTCACTCAGCCTTCCATCCTTCCGAGGTTGGTAAAATGAGTACCCAGCTTGCTGGGGGGGGGCAATGTGTAGCCTGCACACTGTAATTAAAATTGTAAACCGCCCAGAAACTACTTGTAGTGGTATGGGGCGGTATATAAGCAGAACACAGAACACTCTCCAGGGCTACAAGGTGAAGGTGGACACCCCACCCAGAGCACTCGTGGTGACCTTCTCCTAGCTGATTATCTCCTATTTAGATTTGGGACATCAGGCAATTAAATAGTCAGATTCTAGATATAATCCAGTTTTAGTGCTACCTAGAGTAAACCCATTGGATTAAAGGAATTCATTATATCAGCATTCATGTACATACATCAGATTCAGTGAGTTCATCTTCCTTGGAACTAACAATTGGATATAAGCCAGTATCATTTGACGAGTCACGTGTCAGACTATGATTTGTGATCAAATATTGCATAGAACCAAAAATGTCAATGTGGAGATGGCACCTTATATTGTTTTCCAAAATATTTTTTGCAGGCTATGGAAGGAGCTAGAATTGTTGGTTCTTCTTTGTTGGTTCTCCTAGATCTTCAACAACCAAGGGCAAAACTCATAGCACACCAAAGTTTATGCTGCTGGCCATCCTGTGTAACTGTGATCATCTACAAACAAGAACAGGAACACGATCAAAGTGGAAAACAGCCTACTACCCATGACTCCATTCTGTTTTTCTATGGAAGCAAGTGCACACCTTCATGTGTTCTCCCTCTCTGCTTTGTTGTGTTTCTCTCTTTGATTGGACTGAAGTCAAAGAAACACAGCAGTTGTTCAAAGAACATAAAGTACTGGTTGAAATAGAGAATGTAAGATACTGCTGTAAATAAAATACTGATCTATTGATAATCAAGAAAAGCTAAAGTGTTTCTTCTTCTATCAAAGTAAATTCTTTAGACATACAGTAATATGAATAGATCTGATTAAGAGCCTGGTCGCACATTCAAAAAGACCTGGGATTTGTCTGTGCTTTTGAGAAATGTAGACAGACTTAGCGTAACATCCAATAATGCTCAGAACACAGGGAAACACAAAAGGGCAATACATACAAAAATACAGGTAAGTTGGGATGCTGGGCTGTAAAAGTGTTCACTTGCCATCTTGGCATATTAGGAGTTTGGACTGTGACTCATATAATCCTTCAGCCTACATAGTATAATTTTTTTCAAGTTCTGGAAGTCATTGAGTTGCATCAAACAACCATGCCACTTCTTACAGTGGCTAGGTTTCTGGCAGTGCTAACCACACACACACACACACACACACACACACACACACACACACACACACACACACACACACACACACACACACACACACGACCCTCCAAGGAATCTTTCTCTTCAACCAGTGTATCTGTGTCCTTTTGACTGTACCTGTATCCTTTTGGCAGGGCTGGTTGTTGAGCCAATGATTTAATTTTTGATAGGCAGAATTAGTAGAAACCTAGGATCAGCATGCACTAATCATTGAATGTTCTCTTCCTGCGATTAAATTCCAATATTATTGATTAGAATAACCAGTAAAACTGCATGTGTATGACTGATTTTTTAAAATATACACATAAGCCCAAACAAGACAGAGCCTTATGGGAGCCTTCTTTTGGTACAATAACCCATTCCAAACAAGCACAATACCACAAAATTGCTTTCGCAGAAATGTTAAGTTCCTGAAAGCCTCCCACAAGCTTTTAAAGTCAAGGCATTTCAAAGTATTTTTCAGGAAAACAATTTAGCTTCCATGTGCATGTACTACAAGGTGAGAGTTGTTTTTCAGTGAGCACGGTCAAGATGCAATTGTGTCGTCTAGTAAATATCTTGTCCCTTTGAGAGGTCACATCAGCTGCTATTCACAGCAGCACACTTTTGCTGACTGCCATTCTTAAGGCAGACAGATTTCAGTGGACCTTGACAAGCACCAGATACATCCTACACAACATCAAGCTCACTTAGAGTTTTTCAGATTGTTGGATCTGGCATCCATTGTCAACTTCTTTTCCCCCTCAACAGACTTTACTATGCATGGAGCTTTTTTCAACTTCACAATATTCACATAAGAGCTTCATATTAAGTATGCAAACTGGCAAAGGAAAATACACATTCCCATCTTTGATTAAAAGCATGGTACAAATTAGTATAAGTTAATTTGACTTTCCCAAGGTGCTTTGTTACCTCTTCAGTATGCAAGCATGACAAGCAACTCTGCCTCAGTAACTTAACTTATATGCCAGCCAACTATATGGTTATTGCAGTGCTCAGGACACAACTTGTAGCAATATGTGTCAAGCTGACATTACTACAACTAATTCCTTCTTTCTTCCATCTGTACTTTTCATGCTAACATTTGTAGAACTTTTCTATCACTGACTTGAACACAGTGCATTAACTGTTTTTCTGTTTCCAAACCTTCACTAATGCAGGATTAATCTACAACCACACTTCTCCTTTCAGCAATGGTGTGGTCAGAGCCATCTGTTTATAATTCTTATGCCTCCAAAAGAACTTTCAACTCAGCTAACTATAAAGAAAAACAAGTAAAGGAAATGGAAAAATGGGGAAATGCACCAAAGAGGAGTATAAGCAAACAGTTAATATATGCAGGGGGTAGAGGGGGAAGCTAAAGTGCAAAATGAACTTAAACTTGCCAGAGAGGTTAAAGATAGTAAAAAGGGTTTCTTTAGTTATGTCAACAGCAAAAGGAAAAATAAGGAAATGGTAGGCTCTCTGTACGGCTTTGATAACCAGTTACTAACAGGAGACAAGGAAAAGGCAAAACTACTCAACACCTTTTTTGCCTCCGTTTTCTCCAAAAAGGAAGAAAGAGATCCGTTGGGACAAAGAGTAGATGAGGTAGGATGGGAATTGCAACATAGAATAGGTAAAGAGGTAGTACAGAAACACCTGGAAACATTAAATTAATTTCAGTCTCCTGGGCCAGATGAATTACACCCAAGGATATTAATAGAACTGGCAGAAGTAATTTCAGAACCATTGGCAATAATATTTGAGAAGTTCTGGAGAATAGGGGAAGTCCCCATCGATTGGAGGAGGGCTAATGTTGCACCATCTTCAAAAGGGGGGGGGGGAGGACAAAAATAATTACTGCCCAGTCAGCTTGACTTCAATTCCTGGAAAGATCCTAGAGCAGATTATTAAACAGGCAGTCTGTAATTATTTAACAAGTAATGCTGTCATTACTAGAAGTCAACACTGGTTTCTTAAAAACAAGTCATGCCAGACTAATTTGCTCTCTTTCTTTGATAGAATTACAAGCCTGGTGGATCAGGGGAATGCTGTGGATATTGCTTATCTAGACTTTAGTAAGGCTTTTGATAATGTTCTGCATGTTATTCTTGCTAAGAAGTTAGTAGAAAGTGGGATAGATAGTGCTACTTTTAGGTGGATTTGTAATTGATTGACTGATCACACCTAAATGGTGATCGTTAATGGCTTCTCTTCAGTTTGGAGAGACGTGACCAGTGGGGTGCCCCAGGGTTCTGTTCTGCTGTTCAATTATCTTTATTTATGATTTGGAGGAAGGAATAGAAAGTATGTTAATTAAATTTGCAAATGATGCCAAATTGGGAGGGGTTGCTAATTCCCTAGAGGATAGAATGAAAATCCAAAAGGACCTTGACAGATTAGAGTGCTGGGCCAAAGCTAACGGAATGGATTTGAACAGAGGGAAATGTAGGGTGCTGCATCTAGGTAAAAAGAATGAATTGCACAGATATAGGATGGGAGATACCTGGCTGGAAAATTGTATATGTGAAAGGGATCTGGGAATCTGGGTAACATGAGTCAGCAGTGTGACGCGGCGGCCAGGAAAGCCAATGTGATTCTTGGTTGCATCAACAGAACCATTGTGTCTAGATCAAGGGAGGTGATAGTACCACTCTATTCTGCTCTTGTCAGACCCCACCTGGAGTACTGTGTCCAGTTCTGCGTGCCTCAATTTAAAAAGGATGTTGACAACCTCGAGCGGGTGCAGAGGAGGGCAACCAGGATGGTTGAGGGTCTGGAGGAAATGTCTTATGAGGAACGGCTTAGGGAACTGGTAATGTTTAGCCTTTCAAAAAGAAGACAGAGAGGGCATATGATAGCTATGTTTAAATATTTGAAAGGATGTCATATTGAAGAGGGAACAGGTTTGTTTTCCATGGCTTCAGAGACTAGGACTTGGGGCAATGGTTTCAAACTACAGGAAAAGAGATTCCATTTGAACATTAGGAAGAACTTCATGACAGTTAGAGCTGTTCGGCAGTGGAATATGCTGCCATGGAGGGTGGTAGAGTCTCCTTCTTTGGAGGTTTTTAAGCAGAGGCTGGATGGCCATCTGATTGAAATACTGTGATGGGGGTTCCTGCATGGCAGGGGGTTGGCCCTTGAGATCTTTTCCAACTCTATGATTCTATGATTCTATAAAAATGTAACTAAAACCTCTATGAGAGAGGGAAAATTGAGGTGCAAACTTTGCTCTTACCCTCCAATGGAGCAATGCCCCACTGTAAACTCCCCCAGTCCACATCAGCATCCTGGCATGCTCCAACACTCTCTCTGGCTACCACATGGAGTTGCCACACTATGAGAGGGGACCAACCATGCTGCCACCATCAGACTGGGGGCCACAGCACTTTCAAAAACAGGGGCCTCAGTAAAAAAACCTACCTTTCTTAGTCAATAGTAGCACAGTATTTGTTGAATACTTAGGTATTGAATATCCATCCATCCATCCATCCATCCATCCATCCATCCATCCATCCATACATACATACATTCAAAATTTGTGTATAACCAAAATCATGCAATTCAAGGGAGAAGTGTTTAAATTCTCAGTTTTTGTCCAAATATGTGTATTTATGCATTTCTCTGAATTCTGCTATGACTATATAGGATCTTAGGAAACTGAAGAGCCTGATATATAATCATTCTCCATTAAAGCTATAAATATTTTAGAAGTTACATCTGTGTAAGTCTGGAGCTAATGAGATGCCAATTTGGAGTCCAAATCAAAATGTACTTGTCTGCAGGCTTTTGGATCCTTCAAATGTAGTAATGGAAAACCTACAAAAATATATGCAATCCCTCTGGGTTTTTTAAAAGTTTTTTTTTTTTAAATACAGAGCATCAGTCTCTTTCACAGATAAAACTACATTTTTATTAGATATAAAACATGCATAACAAAGCAACACACTTTATTATCATGTCCACTGACCAAACTGGCAGCGATAAAAAGAATGGAATCATCATGCTGAAAAAGTACTAGGGCATAAGGGAAGATAGGCTTTCAAATGCAAAGTTATGTTTCTTTGAGGAAGCAAACTGTGAAAATACGAAAAGATCAGTTGCAGTAGGTGCAGTATACACTTCTGGCAGTACACTCATGGAGGAATCAGGCACAGAGGAAGAAGCACAGTAGGAAAGAGGCAAGCAATTACACTCCTATACCAGCAGGAAAACCCTGTACAATATCAGAAAATTAAGATCCTATCTACCCACAGTGTTAAGAGGTGAGTTGCAGGCTTCACAGGGTTTATTGTTTATTCATTACTCTGCAATTGGGGCAGCAACAGGAACCGGGACCACAGCACAAGTGCAGAAGAAGGTTCAGCTTTTGTTCCCCAACCATGCACCCAATGCGAATTTTCCCATATTCAGTGCATTAAGATTAAGGTACAGAAATCTCCTTAAGTTCTCATTATTGCCAGTGGGAATACCCTTTGTGCCAGCTCTTCAGTGCAGTGCAGTGGAAGATAATTTTCATCATGACATCTGGGGAAGGAATACTTAAAGCCCTGATGAGGAACCACTGACTCAGAGGTGAAATTCTGCTTGTGGAGGAATCGATCCATTAGTTTTTTCCTACTCTTATCTCGTCAGTGGCTAGGATCAGGTAGTGTTCCAGGGTCTGCGCAAGTGTTCAGGATGAAAAGGATAGTGTTGGGTATCATTGGTATACCAATGAAAGCATTCTCCAAATCCTCAAAAGACCTCCCCCAGCAGCTTTATATAGATGCTGAACAGCAATGGGAAATGATTGAACCAGGTGTGACCCTACATTGTGGGACCCACGGAGGGGAAACAACATCCCCAAGCTGAGAACCCTCTGGCACTGACTCTCTATGAAGAACTACAGCCAACCTAATGTGGTGCTATCAATCCCCAGCCCTGGCAAGTGACCCAGGAGGATACGGTGGTTAATGGTGTCAAAAGCCATTGAGAGATATAGGAGGACCGGTAGGGTCACAATCCCGCATTTGGCCTCCGGTAAAAAGTAATCTAGCAGAGCAACCAAAACTGTCTCAGTTCTGTGACATGGCCTGAACCCCAATTGAAATGTCTCCAGACTATCAGTATCATCCAAGAATGCCTGCAACCGATTCACCACCAACTTCTTAATCAGTTTACTCATAAATGGCACATTAGTCAAGATAGCTGTTTAAGTCATTGGATGTCATTTGTTTTCAGAATGAGCTGGGTTGTTGTTTTCAAGTAGGATGGGAAGAAGCCCTCCTGCAAGGAGGAGTTCACAATCAGAGTAGCCTATTCAATTGTCAGCTCCCTGGACAATTTCAAGAGCCAGGAGGGGGTAAGGATCTGACCAAGAAGTGATGATCTTAGATTGGTGCAAGTGTCATCCAGTTTATTTATTTATTTAGCTGATATGCCGCCCACTACCCAAAGGTTTTTGGGTGGCTTACAATTCAAAAGTTGAGTTGAGACCTTGGATGCTATCCAGCCCATGTGAAATAAGCAAAAGCCCTATTTGTCTGCCTGTTGGTTAGAAGCCTCACTGATTTGCCTGATGGTGTAGGCTTTCTTAGCACCCTGTATGGCACTGCACTATCAGCCGTCAAATTGTCATCCAAAGCAGCTCTTCTCCCGGTGCTCTCCAGCCTTCCCCTGTTTTGTTTCTGAATTCATGGCTCCCCAGTGAACCAGGGGGAGCAGCAGGGCCTGAAATACAAATGATGTTTTGGGTATGATGGACTCAACTGTCCGGGCCACTGCCAAATACCTTTTGGTAACCCGGGCTTCAACTCCAATGACAGCCTGCTGTTCTGGAAACCCATCCAGGAGATTTTGGAATCCAATCAGATCCAATAGCCTTCATATGCAAAACATTCTAATCAGTCTCTTCTCCCTGCATGGGTGGGTGGGGGTGTTTGGAATTATAATGCCTCATTTCAATAGGTAAGGATCTGACCATGATAAGAGTACCTAAGTTAAACTGGTCACCCTCAGAACTTCCTCATCTTGGCCAGCCAGAAAAACCTGGTCAAGTGTATGCTGCCCATCTGTGAAGCCACTCACATGTTGGGATATTGATATCATGGTATCCAGGAAGCCTGAGGTGACCAGTGGCTACTCCTCAAGACTGACATCCCCAGGAGTACAAGCCTGGGGGACTACAATGCTACAGTACAGACTGACTGTCAGGCTTGGGGTGGGGGGGATAGCACTGGGTTGTGGAGAGATGAATAAACCAGTGTTATACCCAACCTGTCCCATTGGTCCACAGACAGGGTGAGAAACTCTTATCCAAAATAGGCCAAGGTGGCAATCCTACTAACGTTGACTGAATTTTTATATACAATGGCAACACTCCCCCTGCACTCCACTCTGCCCTGATATTGGATGGAATTCACTAGGGGTCAAATGTGAAAAAGAGCTATTCTTCCCTCAGGTCTCTGTTATACATTCCAGGTCAGTCTTTTTGTCTGCAATTAGGTTAGTGACCGATTGGGATTTATTATAAACCAAACTGGCATTCAACAATACGTTCAGAGTAGGAGAGGCAACAGCATGAGCTGGTTACCCTGCTCTTGGCAGATTGGGCAGGAGCCCTAGAGCCCAGAATCCATGTAAGATATGGAGACCTGGCTTTCCTGTAATGGCAAATTCTTCTTATCCCAGAACCACATCTCCCACTACCTATTACTACCATAATGGTATTCAACCCTATTTGCACTCCTGGTAACAGGATAGGTTTACACTTCTTAACAACAAGAGGAGAAAAGGAAAAAGGAAAAACCTTAGCCTCCTCCTAAAGAAAAAGGTTCCTAAGATAAACAAAATATTAAAATTATATCATAAGGATTAAAACCCTTTTTTAAAAAAGGGAGGCTACTAAACCAGCTAAATAAAGATAAAACTATCAAATTATGAGTAAAAACTAAAAATATAAAGCCAGTTAATGTAATTTATTCCTATATTCTCTTCACACACTGGTCAATCAGTTGTCAATGAAAAGTCGAGACCCCACCTCATATTCCACTGCTACTGATATACATTATGAAAACCTGCTCCCTTTGATGCTGGAGCTGATTTTTATATATTCTAATTGACAGCCTTTGATGTCCATAACATCACTATTTAAAGACGTGCAGTTTAGCAGCTATTACTGAGAAGTTTGTCTTTTTGCCTGCCATGAAGCTCCCACCATTCAACTCCAACTGTTCTAGAATTATTAATCATAGAATTACGGAATACAAAATTGTAGAGTTGGAAGAGACTTTAGAGATCATTAAGTCCAATCATCTGTCAATACAGGAAATCTACAAAGCATCTCTGATGGATAGCCATCCAACCTTTGTTTAAAAATCTCCAGTGAAGGAGGGTCCACAAGTTTCAAAGTTACTCCACCCCATTGCCAAAAAGAAAGCTCTGTCAGAAAGCTCTTCCTAATTTATTTCCAGATCTGTTGTGTTGGTCACTCTCCTTCACATAAGTTTCAGCTTCTTGACATTCTTCCTAAACCTGTGGGTGCCCAGAAGTGGGTGCCAATATTCCTGATCGATCAAAGCAAAACTGTGTTGTTGTACTTTTACTTTCATTGAGCTGAACAACTTACTTCTGTTGATTCAGCCTAGTATTACATTAGCTTTTTAAACACTGTATACCATGCATTTGACTCATGTTTAGCTAATGATCAGTCAAGACTTCTAGGTGCTTTCAGACACAATAATGCCAGAACAGGCATTATTACATCTGTGCATTTGAATTATTCTCCTAGCATATAGCACTTCTTTCCCCATTTTGGATCTCATTTTTTTTTTTTTTTGGTCTGGGCCAGTTATCTAAACTGTTATGGTCACTGTTAATCCAGAATTTATCTGAAGTATTAGCTACCTTTTTCATTTTGGCGTCATTTGAAAATATAAACATCTCAACATCTTCATGCATCATTTAAAAAGATACCAAACGACATCAGATCCAAGAAAAGCCAATGTTATACCCCCACTTGTTACTTTTCTTCAGGTTGCTGAGGCACCATAGATGAGCACTTTCTGGGAACAACCCACCAGCCAGCTACCAATTCTCCTAATAGTAGTATTGTCTACCCTTTAGTGAATATTTTTGGAATGCAGTTGTATTCCTATGATATAATATTCCTGGTTACTAGAATATTATTACAAACTTATTCAAATGTGTTGTTAAAACCAAGATACTGTAGATTCACAGTATCCCCTTCATCTACCAAATATTATAAAATGAATTTGGCATGGCCTTGGTAGGTTTCAATTATACAGTTTTTTTATTTTACAAAAAGTGGTCTCAGAGTGAGTTTTTAGTTAATTGTCCAAAAAGCTTTCCTAGAATCATAGAATGATAGAGTTGGAAGAGACCTCATGGGCCATCCAGACCAACCCCCTGCCATGCAGGAACCCCCATCAAAGGACTCCCAACAGATGGCCATCCAGCCTCTGCATAAAAACCTCCAAAGAAGGAGACTCCACCACCCTCCTTGGCAGCATATTCTACTTCCCAACAGCTCTAAATGTCACAAAGTTCTTCCTAATGTTCAAATGGAATCTCTTTTCCTGTAGTTTGAAACCATTGCCCCGAGTCCTAGTCTCTGAAGCCATGGGGAAAAAAACTGTTCGCTCTTCAATGTGACATCCTTTCAAATAGCTATGATATCCCCTCTCAGCCTTCTTTGCAAGAATACCATGGGGAACCTTATCAAAGGCCTTACTGAAGTCCAAATAAGCAATATCCACAGCATTCCCCTCATCTACCAGGCCTGTAATTCTATCAAAGAAAGAGATCGAATTAGATACTGATGTCAAACTGACAGTAATTGCCTAGATCCTCCTTGTATCCTTTTGAGGATATAGATGACAGCTGTGCTTTTCCAGTCATCAATTACCCAACGTCTTTTCCTTGTTCTCTCCATAACTCATAAAATGTCTGTCTATCATGTTACATGCTAATCAGCCCTAAAGTTGTTTCCTCATTTTTTAAAATTCTTATAATCATTCAGCCCCTAGGAAAAATGTGTTCCCTGTCCCTCCCTGTCCTTTCACTGCAGTCCAGATGGGAACTATCTTCTCCTTCCATGTGTTATATAATACAAACATAAAACATTTACACAAGTATGCAGAGATTGGCACAAAATGAATAAAAATTTGTTTTGTTATTCATTATTCATTTCATTAGGTTTCCTCTAAGGAAAACAAAATGAAATGAAATGGAAATGGAAATTTCATTCCATTGATTTCTCATCCCCCCCCCCAAAAAAAACCACACACACACACATCGGCGTCTCTTACCTGACGTCTGGGTCTGGGACGAAGGTGGCAGTGAAAAGCTGCTGGGGCTCTGGAGGCGGCAGAGACACGGTCCCCCACCACCCGGCCCGGCTCCAGAGGCCGAAGTGAAGCCTCCCGCTGCCCATTGCAGCCACTGCTGGGCCAAGGCCTCCCGCTGCCCAGCACGTCTGCTGCTGGAGCTCCAGAGGCAGCAGAGAGGCCTCCCGCTGCCTGGCACAGCTGCAGCTGGGCCCTTGGAGGTGGTAGCGGGATGGGCCATTGCCACTCGGCGCAGCTGCTGCCTGGGCTATGGAGACAGTGGTGAGGCCACTGGGGCTCCAGAGGCAGCAGCGGGGCAGTCCACGACTGCCCAGCATGGCCGCAGCCGGGACTCTGAAGGCAGCAATGAAGCCTACCACTGTTCAGCGTGGCCATCAGGCGCGGCCACTGCTGGGCCTCCAGAGGTGGTGGCGGCACATTCCTCTGCCACCAGGTGCAGCCACTGCCAGGGCTCTGGAGGTGCCAGTGAGGCCTGCAGCTGCCCAGTGCAGCCACTGCTGGGCCTCCGGAGGTGGCAGTGAGACCTCCCCCTGCCCCCACCGCCCCCATCATCCAGGTAATCCAAACCAGTTTGCTTCGGTTTGGTTCATATGAATTTTTGTTTTAAAAATTTAAAAATTTGAGGAAGTCACACAACATTCTGAGGGACTCTACTCATCCTGCTCACAATTTCTTTGAACTGTTGCCTTCTGGCAGAAGATATAGAACAATTAAAACTCGGACCACACGTCTTCTGAACAAGTTTTTATCCCAGAGCTATAATTGCACTTAATAATGAACTCAAGAACCACCAGCAGTGAGCACTTGGACAGGATTACCTAGCCTGTTGTGTAGATGCTTGTGTTTTTAGGGGGTGTTGGTGGGTGGGGGAGTGTTCGGGGATTTTTATGTGTGTGTGTTGAAGGGTTTTTTTAATGTGTGTGAGAGTGTTTGGAGATTTGTGTGTGTGTGTGTGTGTGTGTGTGTGTGTGTGTGTGTGTGTGTGTGTTGAATCTGGTCTCTGGGTGTCTGAATTTCGTTGTATGTGTATACTGTGTATATACACACAATGACAATAAATTATTATTATTATTATTATTATTATTATTATTATTATTATTATTATTATTATTATTATTATTATTATTATTAAAAAAATTCATACGAACTGAACCAAACTGAGGGGGGAAACAGAACGAACCGAACCACTGGTTTTCTGTTTCGTGCCCACCTGTACTAGTATGTCCATGCCCAAATGTACGCTTAATGTATTGCAGTTTACTTATTGAGAAAGAGAGAGAGAGAGAGAGAGAGATTATGATCAACAGACAAGATAATCTGCTGCCTATTCAGCAACTGAAGTAGACACCATAATACTCTAAGTGTTTTAAACTGCATGCCCCACAAGTCCCAGCTGACATGAACAGTGCTAGGTAGTGCACCATATCATCTGAATGGCAACAACTGGCATCTTGACATTTGTGTTGTGTATTTAAGCCTTAAGAGGAAAGGTGAAACTGAAAAAGTGCCAGTTAATTTCTCCCTCGCTGTATATTTTATTTATATCTATATTAATAAAGTATCTGTCTCTCTCTGCATAATTGCTTCCATCAAATCACCATGGCCATGAAATGTGGTATGCATGCTGAATGCTACTTAGGGGTGAGTTGCAGAGTTATCAGAGGAATAGAATAGATGAATCAATCAATTTTAATCCATTTAAATATGTATGTAGACTGGAGTAACATCTTGTCCTGCATAGATGGCCAGCATTTCATCACTATGGGGCTTCTGAGCAGCTCAATACCGGCCCAGATGCTGTTTGAAGCCACCCACTATGGATCAGATGTTTTGGGGGTGGACACTGTTAGTCTTGTTTCTCCACTGAGACCTGTCTAGCTTGGGAAACCCTTCTGGTAGCAATGCCACCACCAGCATAGCTCTCAGTTTCACTGAAGAATAAAAAGATAAGAGGGAGTTTTACCCCAGCATTCTGTTTTGCTTCCCTGACTGTGCAATTCACTTTATGCTTTAGCAGGATAGTTGCTACTTCTTGCACAACTCAGATAAGGTATATGGCAGAAGGACTGCCATCACTTATAAAACCCAGATACATATCCCTTTCTTCTTGTCCACGTGGGAATAAAAGACAAAACCAAGAGGAATTACAAAGAAATACTGCCTGACTTCAAAGCTCTGGAAAGGAAACTCAAGGACTTTGGGGCCCAGATATATTTTTTTCATCCATCCTTCCAATACTAGGAAGAAGTACTAGGAACAGGAAAATACTCTGGGTGCATGACTGGATACAAAGGTGGTGTCTTTGTGTGAGATTTGGTTTCTGGGACCATGGGCTAAGCCAGTGGTTCCCAAAGTGGTCTCTACAGACCCCCCCCCCAGGGGTCTTTTTCAACTTGCAGAGAAGCTATGACAGTGAGAAAAAATTAGGGGTCCACAAAATATAAATGTGGTTCCACATGAGTGGACCCCATTTAGGCAGATCATCAACAACATTTAGGCGTTCTGTAAACATCTTAATTGTTTTGGTGCCATTTTTGAAAGTTTTTGCAGCAATTTTTGGAGACTGTAAAACTTTTTGGTGCATTTCTCAAGTAGCGCAACAGTAAGGACCTGATTCTTGTGGTGTGCATACGTTTAAAGTCCATTTTGCATTGTGTGCGGGATGGGGGTATTGCATCATTTTTCAGAACTTGATCCTCACCATGTACATGTTTCTAAAGTCTGTTTTGCAATTGTTGGGGACTTGTGTTTTGCAGACACATGACAGATATTTGTACCCAAAACATGGTCATTTGAAATTCAAATCAACTATAATTACAGTCAGACCTTGGTTAACAAGTAACTTGGTTTACAAGCATTTTGATTAACGAGCAAAAATTTCTGATTATTAAGGAGCAGTGTCTTGATGTACCAGCACTCTCATGTGTGTCACATAATCAAAAGTGTTCTAAGCTAATGGCATATCTCCCACTCTTCCCCCTCCTACTGGAAGTGGATGATTGTCTGTTTCAGTTTCTGTTTCAGGCAACAACAGAGATGAAGGAAGGGCGACAGGCTCAGTAAAGGTATGAACAGTTACCACCCCCATAAACCCCTGTCCCCAAAGAGCCCACCTCTGTGGGGCCTCTCCACACCATCCCTGACACCACCACTGCAACCAGGACACACCCACCCACCATCGCCCCATTTTAAAAACAGCTTCCTCCATGGAGGCTTTCCCCCTCCTCTGTTCTAGCTGGGATTTACCCTAGTGCTCAATTTTTTTAAAAACAAATAGCCTGAATCTGAGCCAACAGTATGATGTGGCCACAAAAAAGGCAAATGCCATTTTAGGCTGCTTAGGCAGAAAGGTAATTTCAAAACTTCATGAGGTGCTCGTCTCTTTCTATTCAGCACTGATTAGGCTTTAACTTGAGTAAAGTGTTAGATGTTAGAGTAGTATGGCAATGAAACAAATTAACTCATGAGGAGGTGAGTTCTCCAAGACTGGAGACATTCAAGAGAAAACTTGTCAACCACCTGGAAGATATCCTTTGATTTATATTTCTGCATGGAGCCATGCTGGACTTAATGAACTTATAAGCTCCTTCCAGCTTCCCTATTCTATGTTTCAAACTTTGAGATACATGGGCAAAGCTATGCAGCAAGACTGCAGCCAATAATCTGTTTACAAAAGTTTCTTCATTACATGTTCAAATATCAGTCAGACCCACTCATCTGTATTTGGAAAGAGGCATGCAACTAATAAAGCAGCATTTATAATGCAAAGCTGGACATTAAGAAGATCATTACTTTGGCACTACTGGACATTCTCAGACATTCTCCATGACTATCATATGATGTTCACTGAACAGAATTAGACATGGGCACAGAGTGGCAAAATCTTCGTTTCCGTTTCCGTTTTTTCGTTTCCGGAAGTAACGGAAACGGTAACGGTAATTAAGCCGTTATAACTCGAACTCGAACCAAAAAAAGAAAAATTTGGTCGAGTTTTTCATTTCCGTTTGTGGCATCACGGCGATTGCACGATGCGAAGCACAGAAAAAGTTTTTAAAAGTTTTAAAACAAACCCGACTCCCGGCCGAAAAAGCAGGCGAAAATATGCCTGCCTGAGGCTTTGCCACCTACCAGAGGGGTGGTTTTTTTGGGGGTCCCCGGCCTTTCCCCCCTCTTCTCCTGTCCTGGGCTGCTTGCACCAGGCTGGGGGGAGGTCATCCTCGTCGTCTCGCCATGCCATGCGGTGGGGGGGATCCAAAATGGCGACCACAATTTTTCTTTTAAAATCGTGGTCAAAAAACACACCAAATCACCACAGAAACATGTGAAATTTATTTATTTTAAATGCCTGAATTTTAATAGTAGCAGCAGTGGGTTTTTATAGCAATAAAATGTCACATTGATTTTATTTTATTTTATTTTATTTTTTATTTTTTTAAACCTGCCAATTTGGGCTGGGCATGGGATGGGACCATGCAAATTTTTTTGAACAATTCCACCAATGGCATGGCCAGGTTTTGACTGATACTTCTGGATGTCTCGGAGGGCATTAAAAGCCGAGGCACCTTCCAGAAATCGCAGCCGGGTCTTGGATGTGTTTGAGGAAGTTCTGTGGCTGCTGCTGGCTATCCGATCGAGATTAAGGAGGGAGGCCTGGGTGGAGGCTTTAGGCTTTTAAGTTAGGCAGGGAGGGAGGGAATTGATTTTATTAGAAAATAATTTCTTTGATTCCCTGCAGCTTTGTCTGGCGAAGGGAAGCAGTTAGAGTTTTTTATTTGTTCTCTTCTCTGGCTGTTTGTGGGGACAGGATTTTTCTGATATTGAATAAAGGGGGAGGGTCAACTGGGAGTGGGAGGTGTGGATTTATTTTAAAATATATTATATACTACCATTTATTTTCTATTTTCCCAACTTCAATTTGCTTGCACACACACACATTTGGGGTGCAAGCCAAGAACAGAACCTCTATCCTAAGTGGAGAATATTTTACAATATTATTTATTTAGTTTACTAATTAATTTGTAAATTGTTTGTTTTTAAACTTATTGTGTTGTGTGTGCACTTGAAAACACAGACACATCAGCCTTACAATATTATTGATTCATTACTCCAGCTCATTGTTTTGTTTGTTTACATATATACACTTGTTGTGTTGTGTGTGTGTGCAGTTGAACACACAGGCAGGCACATTCCACTTCAGTGGAACAAGTTGAATTCAGAACTTGAATTTAGAAAACCAGTTTTATTTCATTCCCTGACTACAACTACTAAACTATATTTACACCCCAAAAATATCTTTCTTGGGAGGCATAGTACCACTACTGTCTTTTTTCACTTCAGGCTTATTTTGGGGCTGTGGCTGAAGGCACCTGTCCAGCTGCTGCTGATGATGATGATATCAGCCTTACTACAATATTATTGATTCATTACTCCAGCTCACTGTTTGTTTGTTTTGTTTGTTTGTTTACATACATACACTTGTTGTGTTGTTGTGTGTGCACTTGAACACACAGGCAGGCCCATTCCACTTCAGTGGAACAAGATGAATTCAGAACTTGAATTTAGAAAACCAGTTTTATTTCATTCCCTGTCTGCAACTACAAAACTATATTGTATTTACACCCCAAAAATATCTTTCTTGGGAGGCATAGTACCACTACTGCCTTTTTTCACATCAGGCTTATTTTTGGGCTGTCGCTGAAGGCACCTGTCCAGCTGCTGCTGATGATGATGATATCAGCCTTACTACAATATTATTGATTCATTATTCCAGCTCACTGTTTGTTTGTTTACATACATACACTTGTTGTGTTGTTGTGTGTGCACTTGAACACACAGGCAGGCCCATTCCAATTCAGTGGAACAAGTTGAATTCAGAACTTGAATTTAGAAAACCAGTTTTATTTCATTCCCTCACTACAACTACTAAACTATATTGTATTTACATTTACACCCCCAAAATATATCTTTCTTGGGAGGCATAGTACCACTACTGTCTTTTTTCACTTCAGGCTTATTTTGGGGCTGTGGCTGAAGGCACCTGTCCAGCTGCTGCTGATGATGATGATATCAGCCTTACTACAATATTATTGATTCATTACTCCAGCTCACTGTTTGTTTGTTTACATACATACACTTGTTGTGTTGTTGTGTGTGCACTTGAACACACAGGCAAGCCCATTCCACTTCAGTGGAACAAGTTGAATTCAGAATGTGAATTTAGAAAACCAGTTTTATTTCATTCCCTGACTACAACTACTAAACTATATTGTATTTACATTTACACCCCAAAATATATATTTCTTGGGAGGCATAGTACCACTACTGTCTTTTTTCACTTCAGGCTTATTTTGGGGCTTTGGCTGAAGGCACCTGTCCAGTTGTACAAATCCCAGTGACACACCACCAGTTCAATTACAGGCTGGGAGAGCCTAATTTGCTTGCACACACACACCCACAGTTTGGGGGGTGCAAGAAACTGAACCTCCTCCAAAAGGGGACACTATAAATCTTTTACAATATTATTGATTCTTTACTCCCGCTCATTGTTTGTTTGCTTAATAAATACACTTGTTGTGTTGTGTGTGCACCTGCACACACAGGCAGGCACATTCCATTTCAGTGGATCAAGTTGAATTAGAATTTAGAAAACTATTTTAATTTTATTCTCTGAATGTGCCTGGCCTGCATGCACTGTAGTTTTGCTGACTGATTGCTGAAGAAGGGAATAAGAGTTTTCTTCTGGATTTCTGGTCTGGATTTAATAGTTTCATTTCATTTATTTTCAAATACTACCATACCATTTCCTTCCTAAGTTTTACAGCCTGACCTGAGAGCAAGAAGAGACACTTTAATATTTTATTTCATTCCTTCATTTAGCTGTGCCACAGCATTCTTAGTTGTTGCCTTGATAACTACTGAACTATATTTTATTTACACACCAATATCTTTTTGGGGAGGCATCTCAGAGTACCCCTACTCTCTTTTCACTTCAGGCTTATTTTTAGTTTCATTTATTTTCTAATACTACCATTTGCTTCCTAAGTTTTCCTCCATTTCAGTGGATCAAGTTGAAACCAGAATTTAGAAAATTATATCAAGGGCCAGCAGGGCAACATTGAAAGCTTGTACAAAAGAACACAGTGTGAGAGTAAGCTTGTGGGTCAAACTTATTAGAATAGTTTGTTTACTTAACACAAATATAATAAGAAAATATATTTCTATAACTTTGAGAAATAAAAAAATGAGGAGGGTTGGCAGAGCCAGAGGGAAGGGCAGGGGGACCCGCACTAAAATAAATAGGGGCACATTTCTGAAGGAAGGCACAGGAAGTAGTGCAGATAGTGATATTGCTGCCACTCCCTCTCCAAGCAGCAGCTGCACAACCAGCATGACCGGACCATCTTCTGTCACTGAGGGAAGCATGGATGACTGCATGCGATCCCCATCGCCAAGCTCTAACACTCACACACACCCCTTGTATCGGGAGGAAGACAATTACTCAGAATCGGAAAGCTCTGTTCATCTGCATCTGCCGGATTCTGAGGACCTGTTGGGAGGAACAGACGAAAGGCAAGCTTCAGGCAGTGATGGAAGGAGCAGCCCTCTTTCCACCCAGGAGTACCACCAGTGACAGCAGCAGTCAATTGTCCCAGCAGGGCACAAGCCACACCACCACCAGCACAGCAGCGGCAGGCAGTACCAGAGGGGGCAGTACTTTCCATAAGCCTTGCAGGTCTCTCTGGGAACATTTTGATAACAGACTGGAAGACTCAAGGCTTGCGGTGTGCAAGAAATCCGGGGTGGTTGTGCACAGGGGGAATGACCCCAAACACCTCTCCTCAAGTGCCTTGCGTAGCCACCTCGTGCGAAGGCACCCTGGGACTCTGCCTGGGACAGTGTCAGGCCCTGGTTCCTCAGGGAGAATAATAGAATCATAGAATAATAGAGTTGGAAGAGACCTCAAGGGCCATCGAGTCCAACCCCCTGCCATGCAGGAACCCCTTCACAATATTTCCGACAGATGGTCATCCAGCCTCTGCTTAAAAACCACCAAAGAAGGAGACTCCACCACCCTCCGTGGCAGCATATTCCACTGCCAAACAGCTCTAACTGTCATGAAGTTCTTCCTAATGTTCAAATGGAATCTCTTTTCCTGTAGTTTGAAAACATTGCTCCGAGTCCTAGTCTCTGAAGCCATGGAAAACAAACCTGTTCCCTCTTCAAAATGACATCCTTTCAAATATTTAAACATAGCTATCATATCCCCTCTCGGTCTCCTTTTTGAAAGGCTAAACATTCCCAGTTCCCTAAGCCGTTCCTCATAAGACATTTCCTCCAGACCCTCAACCATCCTGGTCGCCCTCCTCTGCACCCGCTCGAGGTTGTCAACATCCTTTTTAAACTGAGGCGCACAGAACTGGACACAGTACTCCAGGTGGGGTCTGACCAGAGCAGAGGAAGAGGGGGAAAGCAGGAATGGGGAAGGAGGACTCCAGAGACAGCTCCACTGAGAGTGGGAAGAGGCAGGCCACTCTGCAGGAAGTGGTGCCACTGTGTGGGAGTTTTGTCAGCCAACATAATAGGGCCAAGGCACAGGAGACTACCATTCGCGTGGTTGGTGAAATGGTGGCCATGAACAGGTTGCCCCTCTCCTTTGTTGAGTCATCGGGCTTCAGGCACCTGATGAAGCACGTGGCTCCATGGTACGAGCCTCCATCCTGGTGTACCTTCAGCAGGCGGGTGATTCCCTCCCTTTTTGAGTCCGTCAGGGACATGGTCCGGGCCCTGCTGCAGGCGGCCAGAGGAAGGAAGATCCACTTCACTTCCGACCTCTGGACCAGTGGGCACCACGGATACCTCTCTCTGACGGCTCATTGGTGGCAACCCAAGGAGGTCCTTGATACTAGGGCATCCCAAGAACAGCTGCAGGGGGAGCCACAAGGGAGCACCCCAAGAGGGTACAGGGTGGTGCTTCTCCAGGCACAAAACATGGAGGGCAGTGCCAAAGGCATCCACATTTCTGAGGTCCTCAAGACAGCAATGCGAGAGTGGGGATTGGCAACCGAGGGGCAGGTCAATCGTGGATTCATGGTCACTGACGCAGGCCGTAACGTGATTAACGCGGTTTATAGGGCAGGGCTACATGGCATCGTGTGTGCAGCACACAAACTGCATCTAGTGGTGGGCGATGCCATTGGGCTGGGAGCACAAAGGACTCCTGGGATGAGGGGACCCAGGAGACCAAGGCCTTGCTGGACAAGTGCAGGAAAATAGTCGGACACTTCTCACGCAGCGTCAAGGCATCCAGGATGATGCGTGAGAAGCAGACGGAGATGGGCCGACCAGAGCACATCCTGATCCAGGATGTGACCACCCAGTGGAACTCCACCTCCGAAATAGTCAAGCGCCTGGTGGAGCAGAGGCAAGTGGTGGAATACGTCATGTCAACCACCCCCGTCCTGCCTGAGGGAAGGGTGTTGGACATTGGTGCTACCGAGTGGCTTACCCTCTCCCAGATGGTGGGTATCCTGCAGCCTTTTGAGGGTACCACTCATGTCCTCAGCAACTACAACGGCAGCCTGGGGCACGTACTCCCCCTGGGGCACGTACTCCAGCCTGGGGCACGTACTCCGGCCAGTATCCAGGAAGAAGCCGATCTTCTCCCAAAGAGCAGGGCCTTGGCAGACAGGCTGTTGACCGGCGTGGATACCCGCCTTAGCCCACTGAGGAGGGAAAAGGTGTACCAGATGGCATGCCTGTGCGACCCTCGCATCAAGGGTTCCTTGGCAGGGAGCCCTGCTGACCTGAACACCTGGAAGACGGAGCTATGCCGTCAAGTCCGCAGGTCTGCCTCAAATCAGGCCCAGGTGTTCCTGAGGGCGCACGGAAGCCAGAGCGATGCAGAAGAGGAATCCTCGCAAGGGTCCTCTTTCTCCCCTACTGCAGGAGCGTACACCCGGAGACCAGGTTCCATACCAGCAGCCAACTACCTGGCCTCTGCCCTAGCCATGGTAGTCTCCTCCTCAGTGGAGGCAAGGGAGGAAGAAGAACCAGACCCCGTTCTGACCATGGTGAGGGAGTACATGGCCGAGCCCCTCCAACCCCTCACCTTGGATCCACTCCACTACTGGGCCAGAAAGGCAGACATCTGGCCCGCTCTTTCGACTTTGGCATTGGACCTCTTGTCCATCCCACCCACCAGTGTCCAGAGTGAGTGTGTCTTCTCCCACATGGGAGATGTCCTCAGGCCGCGCCACTCTCGTCTAGACCCGGAGACCGTGGAAAGGTTGACTTTCATCCGCTTCAACCTTTCCACATTGGGATTATCCCAACACTCCAAGAACTAGGCCCACAATTGTGCTTCCACCCGTTTCTTCCAAACAGGCCTCCCTTGCTCTAACATGCACTACCAGAGCAACACTTATGCCTGCCTGCCTGCAATTATGCCTGCCTCCCAGCTTGGCTTCCTCCCTGCAAGCCCAACTTCCTGCCATCCAGCCTGCCTGCCTGCCTGCCTGCCTTAGTGCATTCCCACTCAATTTGAAGGGTTCGACTACTGCCCAATTTTTATAGGCCTTGCCTGGCTCCGAACCAGGGAGGACCACTCAATGTGTCATTAGAAGGGAATCATACTCTATCTGTAGGCCCAATTTTTCTACCCCTTGCCTGGCTCCAAACTAGGGAGGACAACTCAATGTGTCATTTGGAAGGGTCTGTGTAGGCACAATTTGTCTAGCCCTTGCCTGGCTCCAAACCAGGGAGGACCACTCAATGTTTATAATTTTGAACCGGACAAGACTGTTGGGGTTGCAGCCGAGTAACTTCCACTAACCCTAACCCTAAACTAATCTAAACAATGCCTGTATGCCTCCCATCCTAACATTCCACCAGCGCAATGCAGTTATGCCTGGCTGTCTGCTCTGTCTATATGACTGACTGACTGGATGCTTTGCCTGCCTGCCTGCCTTCCACCTTTGTCTGCCTGAATGCCTGTAATTCCGCTGCATGTATGGATGTAATAAGGGCTACATAATTAGCCCAGTTTTTATAGGGCTTCCCTGGTCTTTGTAGCAGCCCAGGAGTATTTTTTTCTAGGGCCAGTGTAGGCCCAATATTTCCCCGTTGGCCATGGCTGGTCTGAGTGTAGTACACCCCAATACCTGCCTTCCCCGATGCATTCCTCCCTTCCCTGGGGTTTTGGAGCCACTCTGCTTACAAAGTGGTCAGGATGCACTTTACAACAACCTACCTCAAAGACTGATTAGCAGGGGCCTAGCTCTCCTTACAGCCTTAAAGAAATAGCCCTGTTCTCCTGCATCCACTCTGTCTCCTGGGGTGACGAAACTCGGTCTCCTGGGGTGGAGAAACTCTGCCTCCCAAGGCAGAAACAATCCTCCCTTCTGGCACTTTGGCTTTGTGCCTTCCCTAGCCTGGGTGGGTACCCTTCAAGCCTGCCTTCCTACCTGTAAGCCAGACTGCCTGCTACCCTGGCTGGCTGGCTGCCTGGCCACCCCTCTGCCTACCTGCCTGCCTATCAGGCTCCCGGGACTCCCGGCTTGGAGGTGGCCTTCCAGGTGCTTCTCCTTCAGCCTATCAGGGGTCCAGTGCTTCAAGTTCAGCCTCCGAGCCGACATGCGCCCTGTTGGCCACTCTCCTCGACTTCCCCAGGGAGCAACCCTGGCTGCCCCCACCTCTAGGTGGAAAATCACTTGAGGAGACCAACTTTAACAGGCACAGTCATCATCAACTATTTTGTTTAGAATTGGGGTACTCTGTCCTCCAACATGGGGGGGTCCACTCCCACCGGTTACAGTTCAGGTAGGGAAATCCCTTTGTAGAAGGAGGGGAGATTCCTTCCAACTAGCATTCCGGCTTCCAAAGGCGGAAGAAACAATCCCTCCCTAACATTTGCACTCTGGCTTCGTGGCTTTCCTGGGTGGACTGTGTCTCCACTGGGCAGGCAAAACTCTGGCCTAGTGGCCTCCAAAACTCTGGCTTTATGGCCTCCAAAACTCTGGCCTAGTGGCTTTCCTGGGTGGACTGTGTGTCCACTGGGCAGTCAAAACTCTGGCTTGGTGGCCTCCAAAACTCTGGCTTCGTGGCTTTCCTGGGTTGACTGTGTCTCCCCTGGGCAGTCAAAACTCTGGCTTGGTGGCCTCCAAAACTCTGGCTGTATGGCCTCCAAAACTCTGGCTTCGTGGCTTTCCTGGGTGGACTGTCTCCACTGGGCAGGCAAAACTCTGGCCTAGTGGCCTCCAAAACTCGGGTTTCGTGGCTTTCCTGGGTGGACTGTGTCTCCACTCAGCAGGCAAAATTCTGGCCTAGTGGCTTTCCTGGGTGGACTGTGTCTCCACTGGGCAGGCAAAACTCTGGCTTGGTGGCCTCCAAAGTAGGTGGCTGAAAGAATCCCTCCCTGTTGTTCCCCACAGTTCTGGCTTCGTGGCTTTGCCACGTGTGTGCGTGGACTCTGTCTCCACTGGGTTGGTGGAACTGGTCTCCTGGGTAGTCAAAACTGGCCTCCAAAGTAGGTGGCTGAAAGAATCCCTCCCCGTTGTTCCCCGCTGTTCTGGCTTCGTGGCTTTGCCGCGTGTGTGCGTGGACTCTGTCTCCACTGGGTTGGTGGAACTGGTCTCCTCCCTGAAAGCTTTGTTGAGAGAGAAAAGTACCAGGCCGGAAACAATCCCTCCCCGTTGTTCCCTGCCATTCTGGCTTCTTTGCTGCATGTGTGGACTCTGTCTCCACTGGGTTGGTGGAACTGGTCTCCTGGATTTGAAAACTGGCCTCCAAAGTAGGTGGCTGAAAGAATCCCTCCCCATTGTTCCCCGCCATTCTGGCTTCGTGGCTTTGCCGCGTCTGTGCATGGACTCTGTCTCCACTGGGCTGGTAGAACTGGTCTCCTGGGTAGTCAAAACTGGCCTCCAAATCAGGCAGCTGAAACATTCCTTCCCCGTTGTTCCCCGCCGTTCTGGGTTCGTGGCTTTGCCGCGTGCGTGCGTGGACTCTGTCTCCACTGGGTTGGTGGAACTGGTCTCCTCCCTGAAAGCTTTGTTGAGAGAGAAAAGTACCAGTCCGGAAACAATCCCTCCCCGTTGTTCCCCGCCATTCTGGCTTCTTTGCTGCAAGCGTGGACTCTGTCTCCACTGGGTTGGTGGAACTGGTCTTTGCTGCCTCCAAAGTGATGCCTGACTCTGTCTCTTTGTTCACTGGGTTGGTGGAACTAGTCTCCTGGATTTGAAAACTGGTCTCCAAAGTAGATGCCTGAAAGAATCCCTCCCCGTTGTTCCTCTTTGTTCTGGCTTCGTGGCTTTGCCGCTTGCATGCGTGGACTCTGTCTCCACTGGGTTGGTGGAACTGGTCTCCTGGATTTGAAAACTGGCCTCCAAAGTAGGTGGCTGGAAGAATCCCTCCCCGAACTTCCCGCCGTTCTGGCTTCGTGGCTTTGCTGCGTGGACTGTCACGAATCGGGCTCAGCTGCCTGCACCCCAAACTTTCAAGGCAGCAGGTCCAACCCCACCACCTGTCCTGCCTGAATCTGAATCTCCAACCGCTAGTTGACCAGGGTGGCATTTGCTTGGCTTTACAAGGAGTGTCATGGGGAGGGGACATTGAGAGGAGTTGAGCCTCATCCAGATTTGGGGAGGAACGGAATACTGTGTCTCCTGCTGCCTCTGAGAGGTGGAGGGGAAATGGGATGGATAAAGGCTTCAAAACAAAACAAAAAAAGTATTAACAGGCAGCCAGAGCAAGTCAGGTGGCTGGTTCAGTCAGCGTTGACCAAGAGAAAAAAAAGAATATTGCATTTTGCCCACTTTGTTTGCATTATTGCATAGGATGCAGTCTTATGCTATGATATATTTTTTAAATATCTTATTCATCACCCAGTTTAAAGTGTTTTCCGCCTGGGTCATTGCAGGACGCCCCCATGCTCTGGGAAGTCAAATCACGCTAAATTGCGGTAGAAACGACAAACTACGAACGAAACGTCGAACCGAATTTTTTTTTAAAATATTCGTGACAAACGGAAATGGAACTAAACAGACCCGTTCCAACAAACGAAAAATCGAAACGTCTTTTTTTCTGGTTGTGCCCATCTCTAAACAGAATCTAGATTCTCAGGGGGAAAGGAGTCATCATTTCGTCCAGGGCAGAACAGATGAAGAAATACAGTTTTACAGTGCCACATCTGTACAAGAACATTAACCTAAAGAAAGTGTATAGAATCATAGAATACAACATAGATTGTTGTATCTCTTCATCATGATACATTTCAGCATGGCATCAGCTCCACTGGATTACTCTAGACCAATAACACTTTCCAATTCCTACACAATTCAGGACCATGCGGAGCATCATTAGCACATTTCAGGCTTCATTGTTATTGTCTCATGTTGCTTTACTGCCATAATAAACCCGTGAATCATAGTAACTAACTCAGCAGGGGGTCCTGAAGTGAATTCATTTTCATAACCTCATAAATAAAAAGAAGAAAATTGTAAAGTCAGCAATTGCATATGGCTTACTAATAAGGCACAGTTCAGGGGTGCATTGCAAATCCTCAACAGCTGCAACAGAGTCTAGAGTTTGCTATGCAATTACAATTATGGAAACATTTATTAATAATTTGGTACCAGTGCTTGGAGGCATCTTGCTTGATATTAGATTAGGTAAAGTTGGAAGGGGTGCCCCCTGTAGCAGGTCACCCTGTTATAGGGTGCTGCAGTTTAAATAGGATAGAAAAAATGTTGGGTAGAGGGAAAGGACAAAGCTGAAGGTGGTGCCACTATCTGCATGACATTGGGGGGGGGGGCAACATGAGCTTAAAACAATGACAGCACAGCACAAATCATGGGGGGGGGGGCTCTGGCTGAAGGACAAAGGGAAGGGAAGAAGCCCATGACAATAGATGATGCAACGTGGCCTGACACACTGATTAAAATGTGCACCTTTACCAGTGTGAAACAGTATGTGAAACAATGGAGGTTAGAGGAGGCATATAGGAAGAGCACCGCCAGTTAAAGGTTTCTCTTGCCTTTCAGGTTAATTCTCTTAATGTATTTAAAGCTTATATAAACCAACCAGGACTCACTTATGGATTGAAATACATTATTTTCAGATTTTCTGCAATCCAGTTCACATCTTGAAAAATGTTCTGAAGAGGAAAAAAAAGAAAGAGAAATTATGTACTGTTATTTACAATGCACTGTATTGGATAAAGCATTTGCAAAAAAGCAAATAGTTCAGGAAAACTGTATCTAAAATATGTAGAGTAAAAACATACAACTAAGACATGGAATCATTTTTATGCAGATTTTTTAAAAATAAATCTTGCCATGTGTGCAAACAGCATATAATACCTCAGAAAAACAATTCCATGCAGAGAAAATTAGTAATTCAGCACAACTAAAATTCAAAAATTTGCCCATTCTTAGTTTCTGCACACATACTTTTACTGCAGTGTAAACAGAGGCTGGGTAGACTCCATTTATGATTGACATCATAAAACTCAAATAATGTTTACAAGTACCTTCTCAAATTGCTGAAGAACTGAAAGAAGCCAAAAGACAATTGACAAATCTAGTACCATTTGTTTCCAGCTGTTCAAAGGTACCAAGATATTGTGTAAAGCCTTTATAACTACCACCATTCTTGTTTGGGGCTGTGTTGTATTCCTTGCATACACAAGGTAAATGTGTCCTTGTTTCCTAAGAGAATACCACCTTTTCTGCCTTCAGTGGGGTCTTGGAATATCGGCTATCCACAGAAGCACTGGGTGAGAGGCAGTGTTTGCTGCTGCTGCTGCTTGCTTCTCCTGTGGGAATCTTGCTGTAGACTCTTGCCTTTTCCAAGACTAGGCCCTCCCTGTAACTGGCTGCCTCTTCTTCTTTCACTGATATCTGCCACCTGGCTCAGAGGGAAGCAGGAGCCTTTAAAAGCAGTCTCTCTCTCTCTCTCTCTCTCTCTCTCTCTCTCTCATGTGGTGGTTGGATAAGGAAGCTGGGGAAGTTAGTTTTTCTCAGCTCATCCCACATGAGTTCTTTATGCAGCCGCAGGCCAGAGATGGGGAGGTAGAATTGCAGTAATCTATTGTAATTCTATCCCCTCACAAGGTATTCTGCCCTACAGTTTTTGGGGTTTGAGTGTGTATACCTGAGTGTGCGTTTGGGATAGAATAGGGATTCTGTTGGTGAACTGTCTGCCATGCTGCTCAATAGTCTCCTTTCCTTAACTGACAAAGTTGGTATTGGGTGATGCTGCAGTTTTCTAGACTTTAAGTACTGGGGGGGGAGGGGGGGAAATGTCAATGTCCATGCTGAGAACAATTTATTAGGAATGTTTGATGTAGTGAAAGCACACCTGGCCCCTCCTGGCTCCTGAAAGCAGTCAGAAGGGAAATGGCTACATGGGTTCACGGAATGGTAAATGCCTTTATGCAACAAAGTAGGACCCAGCATGTTGAAAGGAGGCAGCAAGAAGGTCAAAACTTCCATGGATGCCCATTTATTGCACAATTGTTAGTCTCAAATTTTCCATTTCAGGGCAAGGTATTGGAGTATATGGTGGTTTCTCTGGTCCAGAGATTCCCGAAGGAAGATGATCTAAACCGGGGGTCTGCAACCCGCGGCTCCGGAGCCGCATGCGGCTCTTTGGAACATTTGCCGCGGCTCTGGGAGGGTTCAGAAATTTCAAAATCTCGCGAGGACAGCCCGTCCCACAAGGCGGCGCGGCCAAGCGCGCCACACTCTCAGCGCACTCCCTCTTCTTCAGAGCAAGAGAGAGAGAGAGGGGAGGCGTGGTGGAAAGTGCCCATTTTTTTTTTTTTTTTTTTTTTAACTTCAAGAAAACCTCCCAGATCTGGATTGTTGCCTCCCCCAGAAAAAGAAAACCCTCCTTCCTTCCTTCCCCCCTTCCCCTTCCTTTCTTGCTTGGGTGTTTGGTGGGAGGGGGAAGAAGCGACGTGTGTGTGTGTGTGTGTGTGTGTGTGTGTGTGTGTGTGTGTGTGTGTGTGTGTGTGTGTGGTGCAGACCCCTTCCAAGCATTGCACATGTGCAGTTGGCATCTCTCTCTCTCTCTCTCTCTCTCTCTCTCCTTTTGCTTCACTACAGCCCCCCCACAAAAAAATACTACGGCTTTGCACTAACTTGCCGGGATAAAGCTCCAAAAACGCGGGAGAGCGGGCACGCGCGCGGGGCGTGTCTTTGCAAAAGAGAGAGAGAGAGAGAGAGATTAGAAATTCCCCTCCTCTCCCTCCTGTACTATTTTTTGGAAGATTTTTAAAAACTGCCCCCCCCAAAGTGGAAGCGGTGTGGGCACAACGCACTCGGGTTGCGCTTCCCTCCTCCATGGAGGGTGGGGGCGAGAGGAGGAGGAGGAGGAGGGAGAGATGGAGTGTGTGTGGGGGGGAGAGTCAGACCATGGCTGCAGGATCCGGGCAGAAGGCAGCGAGGGCGGAATGGGAACCTCAAGAAAGGCGGCGTGGGGAGGGGGCCAGGGCTAGTCTTCTCTCTCCCCACCCCACCCGGCCGCCGCTGCCGCCGCCGCCCTGCTTCCTTTCCGGGTGCTGTCAGTTCTGGCCCAACAAGCAAGGGGTTGGTGGCGGCGGGAGCAGGGAGGGGGGAGCGGCGGCAGCGGCGGAGAGGCGAGAAGCAACGGAGGAAGTCAGCTTTTCTTTTTCCTGCGCGAGATCAACTTGGCAGTCGAGGGACGCAGCATGACAGCTAGTTCGAGCCCGCTCCTCCCCCCCGGCCCGAGGAGGGGTCTCTCTTATTAGACTTCCAGCGGCTCCCTCTTGGAGTCAGCCGGTTTCGGCGGCGGGGTGGGGGCGCCGGGCTCAAGTTGTTCAGGGGCCCCTGGCCGCCCGGGGAGACCAACGGCGCGCCACCTGGCTCGAGAAGCTGAGCCGAGCGGAGCGGAGCGCCTGTGCGCCTGCCTGCTTGTCTCGCTCGCTCTCGCTCTCTGCCCGCCAGCAGCTGCCTTCCGCTCCATTCCAACACACAGAATGTGCCTCCTGCGCGCCCACCCACCCCCCAGCCCGTCCCTCCCCGAGGCTGATGGACACGCAGCCGCCCCAGTTGCGCGCGCGGGAGAACTTGAGGCAGGTGCGCGCCTCAATGGAAACCCTCGGGACAGGGTGGCGGGGTGGGGGGAGGCGGCGGCGGCTCGGGCTCACCCGCTTGCTCGCTCTCCCGGCGCCCGAAGTGCCGAAGAAGCAACTTTCATTGGCTTCCTTCTCAGAAGCCCTTCGGGGGTGCCCGGAGGAGCCGCAGCTGCCAGCGCTCCTTCCCACCCCATCTGAGCCCGGCGCCGGGGAGCGTGCGAGGGAGTGTGTTGCCATATATTTGCAGTGATATATTTGTTTTAAATGTCGCAATGATTTTGCGGCTCCCAGTTTTTTTTTCCCGTCGGAAACGGGTCCAAGTGGCTCTTTATATCTTAAAGGTTGCAGACCCCTGATCTAAACCCATTTCCGTCTGGTTTCAGGCCTGGTTATCAGACAGAAACATCTTTTATCACCTTGGTGGATGATCTACATTGGGAAGTAGGCAGGGGACGTATGTCCCTGTTGGTTCGGCTGGACCTCTCAATGGCTTTTGACTATGGTTTCCTTCTGGGCCATTGCTCTGAGATAGGACTTGGAGGCAACATTTTGCAGTGGCTATGGTTCTTCCTGGAAGGAAAAACTCAGAAGGTGGTTCTGGGAGACTCATGCTTACTGCCCCAGTCTAACATCCCTCAGGGTTCTGCTGTGTTCCCCGTACTTTTTTAAGATGCATATAAACTGCTGGGAAAGCTTTTCTGGAGTTTTAGGCTTCAGTGTTGCCAGTATGTGAATTACACCCAACTCTATCTCTCCTTTCCATCTAACTTCTATATGAGCCTTCTCGGTGGTTAAAATAATCAGAGAAGGCCTTTTGGTCCTGTTTCGGGATGGGCAACTCATTTTGGAACCTACTACTTCTGAAACAACCCGCACAAACTCAGATGGAGTTCTGAAGTGTCCAACACACAAGCAGGGAGGCAGGATGATGCCTGACCCTGCACAGCTCCTGATTGGCCAGCACCACAGAGAAGCAAAAATGACATTGGAGCCAGCTTCCTTGTTGGAGCTCAGCTCCGTGTGGACACAGACAAAGGTACGTGATTGGCTGCTTGTGTGTTGGAGGCTTCCAAACACCACCTGGGCTTGCGCAGGTCATTTCAAATCCGGGAGATTCCAAAATGAATTGCCCATCCCTAGTCCTGTTTCCAGCACAGGTAGAGCTGAAAGGGACCCAGGACAGGGCCTCCTCTTTAGTGGCTCCTGGCTTATGGAATGGAGGCTCTCTCTCTGGAGGCCAGGCTGCCCCACTCCCTTTTCTGCCAACAGCTGAAGACCAATGCTTTCAGGCAGGCTGAAAACATGCTTTAATCCCTGAATGCCTTTTTACAATTAAGATAGTTTTTAATGTTTACTTGCTTTTAATTTTACTTTAGTCTATAGTTTGATTTTAATGTTTTTTATGTTCTTAAACTGATTCCTTTTAATATTATGGGCTGCCTTGGGTCTTCTCATCAGGAGAATGAACACTTTGCCTGAACCAGTCAAGGGTGGGCACCTTTGCCCCACGCATGGACAGCACCGCGAGAAGTTCACGCTACCTACAGTGGCCTGGAGGCAGGGAGCAGGCAGAATAAATTAATGGTATGCCAACAAGGAGGTGGCATACCAGTAAGCAGGAAAGTACTCAAACTTATCAGGAGCCAAAATTTAACATCACCTATTAGCCCATACCCCTTTGCACTATGACTCAGGTCCTCTTGTTAGTTCAGAGTTATAATTAAGTTAAGAATTGTTATCAATAAAATTGTGGCCCAATTTATACCCAAGAACTTTGTCTTGACTCATTATTCTGGGCTGGGTAGGCAAAGGCAAAGGCAACCCATCAAACAAACAATGGTCCAACCAATGTAGCCACAATGCTCAAAGATGACACACTATCACAGAAAGAATGTGAGACAGACAATTCCATGCATGCCTCCTCTCTGGTCTACTTGTGAAAGGGGGTCCACCAACCATTGCACAATGGAAAAACATCTTTAAAGGCAACAGGGCAATTGTTGGCATTTATCACTGCAAGCCAGAGATCAGACAACTGCACCCACAGTGTTCCCAATGCAGGATTCTAAAAAGTAGCATCAGATTGTCTGTGGATTTACTACAAAAGGTAAAAAGTACAGGAATGAAGGAAACCTTAGTATCAACCTTAGAGGTTCAGGACTAGGTAAATATAGAAAACTTGTACTTATTCCTGCAAGAAATCAATTTCATGACCATGCAGGTGAAATATCCCTAAAGTTAATTACAAACTTCTTTAATGCTAACTTCTGTGCTGGTAGCCAGTGTGAGCATAACCCATGTACAACAACCCTCAACAAAGGAAAAGAAAACATACGGTATATTGATTTACAATTTATTTATCTACTTTGATTTTTATACTGCCCATGTGGCAGCAGGTCCATTCTGGGCAGTACAAGAAAGATGAGGTAAACCCTAAGGGTAGCTATGGGCATCCCAAAGAAGGATTACTGTGAAAAGGCAGGCAAGGAGAAAATGCCTGCCTATCGTGTTACCTGTGACACAGGTCAGTGTTTCAACTTCCCACAGAGGGAAGGGTTGTTGTGATTTTTTAAAAGTCCATTCTGTACCTGCCATTTTTCTATGGAAAGAAAAGGGCAGCCTTATCTCTTGCTTACAAACTAATATGCAGCTTGGGCAGATCATGGTTAAGATCTGGAAACTGATGGGGGCAGGACAGGGTCAAAACATATTTATTCACCACTTGGCTCAGTTCTTCTTGGCTCCTTTACCTTGAGGAGAAATCATCAGGGGCCCAGTATATATCTTTGAAAATATTCTTTTTTTTGGCTTGAATGTCATTGACCCACATTAAATGATCATTGAAAAGTTGTTTCCTAAACAGTGCTCATCAACAATTATAAGTTAGGTTTCCACAGAGATGAGTGACTGACACGTTGCTTCAAATGCCGGGACTTCAGTCCAGTGCATGAACAGTAAATTCTAACTGAGCAGGAAAGGAACAAAGCAGGGGCCAAGGGGTTGAAAATAATAAAGCATTGGATAAGTCTGCTCCAGTGAGAGAAGGAGGAAGCGGCACTCACCCAGATGCCAGTCATCAGATCAATTTGTTAAGGCACTTGTGCTCTTGAGCATTTGGATTCTGTACCCTGCCTTGTCATTAGTGAATGTCCCTTTGTTGATGTACCTTTCAGACCATTCAGTGGTTACATCTATCCTCTTTCCTATTCAAAATCAATCAACACCCATTCTGTATCTGTTCTGGCTCAAGATACATTGCCATTAACAATCTAATATTCTTACTTCTTCGTTTCAATATATAATGGTGTGTGGAAAATGAAATATGCTTTCATCCTCACTTCACTTGGTAAAATTAAAGTGTCTCAAGGCTACATAATTAATTCGGTCTATTTAAATAATGTCTTTTGAAAGTATTAACATCCTATTATTCTAACCTAGCACTTAGAAGGGTTTTCTTGAGGAAGGAAAACAGAGACAAGAACATAGCATATGCAGCTTTTAGTCAAATGTCCATCTAGTTAGATATTGTGTATCTGACAATGACCGGCCAGGTTTACATCAGAACAGACAGAAGTTTCCAAGTTGAGGGAAAATATTTTATCTTACCACATACATAGGGTATACTGTTTTAAACAATGTTCTGGGTGGTCTTGTGAGGCATATTTCAGTATGATCAATTTGATTGACCACTATTTCCTAGAATTAAAGACTTTGGCCTCCTATCCCACAACCCCACAAGTTCTTTATGGTGAAGGGGATTATATGGGACCAGTGGTTTATACTTTCCCTGTTACCACCCTTCAAGGGTAATTCTATCTTTACTCATTCAAACATGAGCAATCTACATATTTTTCTATTTCATTATCATGGGTGAAAATGAAAGATTCTAATGTTCTGCCTTTATTGGGTAAAATACACAGCCCTCTGTGTTGTTCTTGTTGCATTTTAGCACTATTTTGTTAAAAACTGGGAGAAGTACCAACCAACACCCATCTTTTACATATTTTATTTATTTTATTTTATTTACAAAAAATTTTAACCACCCCACTACCAAGAGGTCTCTGGGCGGCAATACTTGTATTTGCAGAAGAAACTTATATTTGTACAAAAAAAAAAAAAACACCATGCAAGTTTTAAGCATCCCCTGCCCAGTTTTTCTACTTTTGTTTTGCCAATGCTGATAAAAATGGCGGCCTTCTTGCTCTCATGCAAGAGGAAAAAATATAGCAGTGGGGGACCATCTATCCCACAAGCAGAGATGTATCATTATCTTTTTAAATCTGTACTGAAATTGTGCTGTTTATTCTTTTTCTTCATGCCAATAAAGGCTGATTGATTGATTGTAAGTATTTAGTAGATCCATAATCCACATACATATTTTCTATAAACAAAATGCACAGTAAAATTTTCAAAAGCAAAAACCGCAAGACATTCTGAGCTACACAGAAGTTCAACTGAAAGGTCAAACATGAAGGTTTTCTGCAGAGCATCACCCCAAACCAGCAGCATATGTTTGGACCAAACCTCAAGTCTTCCTCTTGCCATCATCTTCAAGTTCTGGTGGACAGATCTGCCCACAATTCTATTATATCTGTATTTGTATCATCAGCAACAGGCCTCTAGTGAAGCATGGCAAGGCATTCCCTTCTGAAGGTAAAATGTTAGCATGAGGCCCTGGTCCTTCCTAATCCAGAAAAAAAGAACAAGATAAAGAAGTGAGAAAACTCTTCTCTTCATAAACTGTATCATACAATAAAACCTTGTTTTATGATTACCTTGTAGAGATCGGCATGAACCGAAAAACTGGCGATTTGTTTTGGTTCAGTTTGTTTTAGGGTTCAGTTCATTTCGTTTCTTTTAAATGAATTTTTTTGAAAAAAATTGTTTCATTTATTCGTTGATTAGTTATTTGTTTTGTGTGTAGTGTGTGTGTGTGTGTGTGGTGCTTGTGCAACTTTGGCTGGGGGAAAGAGGGGCTTAATCTGTGGGATGAGGGAAAGAGCTCCCCCAGCCAGCACCTCAAAGAGACCCTTCTTTCCGCCTCCGCATGAGGAGGCGAGGAGCGGGGTCTCTTTTGCCCCACAGTGGATGGCAGCGTCGAGCGGGCACTGTCATCCACTGTGGAGAAGATCCCTTTAAAGAGACCCTTTTTTCCTGTCATCGGCTGGGCCCCTTTAAAAATGGCCCAGTTGCCACCAGGGGTTCGCCCCAGTGCCGACTGGGCCATTTTCAAAGGGGTCCAGCCGATGACGGGTCAGCAGGAGCTCTCTAAAAATGGCCCCATGGCCAGCGTTGCCAATGGGCCCATTTTCAGAGGGATTTTGCTGACCTGTCGTCGGCTGGACCCCTTTAAAAATGGCACAGTTGGCACTGGGGAGAACCCTGGTGGCTACTGGGTCATTTTTAAATGGGTCCAGAGATTGACAGCCTGGCAGAAGCTCTCTGAAAATGCTAGGGAGGGCAGCTCAATCACTGGAACAGCCCTCCCTGACATTTTCTGAGGACTCCTGCCGGGCTGTCAGTCGCTGGACCCCTTTAAACCTGGCCCAGTTGGTACAAGGGGGACCCCTTGGTAGTGAATGGGCTGGGTTTAAAGGGGTCCAGCTGATGACAGCTCGGCAGGAACCCTCAGAAAATGGGTTGGGAGGGCAGCGGGATTGCTGCAACTTCCCTCCTGACCCATTTTCTGAAGGCTCCTGCTGGGCTGTCAGTCGCTGGACTGCTTTTGACCTGGCCCATTTGGTACTAGGGGGAGCCCCTGGTACCAACTGGGCCAGGTTTAAGGGGGTCCAGCTATTGACAGCTAGGCAGGAGCCCTCAGAAAATGGTGGAAGAAAGGGCAGGCTTTTAAAATCCTTTTCCCACCAAAGCCAGCGCTACAGCTGATTGGCGGCAGTGGCTTCTGGCAGGAGAAAGCCTGCAGTTTCCCTCACACCAATGGCAAGGGAATGCATTGCTTCAATGTGTTCCTATGGGAAAATGAAAAATGAAACAAAGTGGAAATTTCCATTTCATTTCATTTCATTTTTCTTTGATGGGACAGTTTGTTATTCGTTTTGTTAGGTAATGAAATGAATAACGAATAACAAAAGAAATTAAAAATTCATTTCATGGCCATCTCTATTACCTTGTTCTAGGAATGTTTTGCAAGAACAGCAACCATTTTTGATCAGTTTTGTCCTGATCAATTAACTATGTCTTGCAATAAAAGTACTGGAGCAGGTCACATTAATCACAAGTGAGCCAGTGGTCTCTCTCTCTTTCTCTCTTTCTCTCTCTCTCTCTCTCTCTCTCTTCCTCTCTCTCTCTCTCTCTCTCTGCGCTAGATTGTGTGGGATTGTCTGCAACATTCTGTCTAAAGAAGCCTCCAAAACAGAGGCAGGAGAGAGGATAGGAGCACTTATTGCACAAGGTATCAAAATCATGGTGTGGATGTGGACTTCTGGCCAACTACTTTTGTCAATTTCTGGCTCACTTTTTATCATTCACTGTAAAGTTGGTGGGCATGTTGCAAAAATGCTAGATAAAAGGAGTTGTTTTCCAAAGCCCTTTATAATGTAAACACACATACCATGGAAGCATAGTAGTCTTTGGTAGAAGATCTATTTCATATTGATTTTTTTTTGTCTTTGCAGAAATGATCTGGCACTAACCTAGCATAGCACTGTAATTATAAAATAATCCACCACTAAACTCAAGTGAAAACTGTAACAAAGCAGCACGGTATGCATGAAAACTTAATGACCTCCAAACTATTGTATCATTACAATTAGACATGGGCACGACCAGAAAAAATGACGTTTCGAGTTTTCGTTTGTCGGAACGGGTCCATTTTCAGTCGTTTCTGTTTGCCACGAAATTTTTCAAAAATTTGTCATTTCCGTTTTTCGTTTGTTGTTTGTCGTTTCCACCGCGATTTAGCACGATTTGACTTCCCAGAGCATAGGGGCGTCCCGCAATCAGGGCCGGCGCTAGGTGTTTTTGCGCCCTAGGCGGGGGGTGGGGGGGCGGGCGAGCGGGGGGATGGCGGCACGGGCCGCAGGCGGGTGGCGGCGCGGGTGGATGGGCGAGTGGGCAGTTAGGATATCACTTAGGATAGAGGTTCTGTTCTTGGCTTGCACCCCAAATGTGTGTGTGTGCAAGCAAATTGAAGTTGGGAAAACAGAAAATAAATGGTAGTATATAATATATTTTTAAAATAAATTCACACCTCCCACTCCCAGTCGAACCTCCCCCTTTATCCAATATCAGAAAAAAATCCTCACAAACTGCCAGAGATGAAATAAAGAATAAACTGCTATTCCCTTCAGCAGACAAAACTGCAGGGAATCAAAGAAATTATTTTCTAAATTCAATTCCCTCCCTGCCTGCCTAACTTAAATCCTAAAGCCTCCAGCCTCCCTCCTCAATCTCGATCGGATCACACTAGCACCAGCAGCCAGCCCTCCTCCTTCAACCACATCCATACACCCGACTGCGATTTCTGGAAGGTGCCTCGGCTTTTTATGCCCTCCGAGACACCCAGAAGTGTCAGTCAAAAACCTGGTGATGCCATTGGTGGAATGGTTCAAACAATTTGCATGGTCCCATCCCATGCCCAGCCCAAATGGGCAGGTCTAAAAACATAAAATAAAATAAAATAAAATCAATACGACATTTTATTGCTATAAAAAACCCACTGCTGCTACTATTAAAATTCAGGCATTTAAAATAAATAAATTCCACATCTTTCTGTGGTGATTTGGTGTGTTTTTTTACCACGATTTCAAAAGAAAAATTGTGGTCGCCATTTTGGATCCCCCCCACCGCATGGCATGGCGAGACGACGAGGATGACCCCCCCCTCGTCGCAAGCAGCCCAGGACAGGGGAAGAGGGGGGAAAGGCCGGGGACCCCCCAGAAACCACCCCTCTGGTAGGTGGCAAAGCCTCAGGCAGGCATATTTTCGCCTGCCTTTTTGGCCGGGAGTCGGGATTTTTTAAAAAAAACGTTTAAAAACTTTTTCTGTGCTTCGCATTGTGCAATCGCCGTGATGCCACAAACGGAAACGAAAAACACAACCAAATTTTTTTTCGGTTCGAGTTCGAGTTCTGACGGCTTAATTATTGTCACAGTTTCCGTTACGTAACGGAAACGATAACCGAAAACGGAAACGACAATTTTGCTGAGTCGTGCCCATGTCTAATTACAATATTGTATCATTAGTAGCTAGTGCTGCCTGGGGTCTTGCAGATCAGTGACATCTCATATTAGGGTTTTCTCTCTTCATACTATCCCCCTCCTAACAGTATTGTATTTTCTAGTAAGATCTGCTCAACACCTGTTGAATGTCAGCCTGACCATTTATTTGTGTTCTGGTGAGAAGTGGTTAATTGAAGAACAGTGTCAGGTTCTACAATTTTCCCTTGCTTAATGTCTCTTTTTGAAGGGGGTACCCTGTAGACCATCTTCACTCTCATGTAATCAACCTTCAGGCTGCCATTTGCTATGAAAAGCTTGGCATCCTTTTTCCTGCTGACAAAGTATTCACTATACTGTGCAGCAATATTAGGTCATTTTCCATTATTGTGAATCATGGATACGGAAACAATATTCCACATTCATAAACTAAAGTTGTTTTGTTTTTTAAAAAAATAATAATGGAAGACTGGGGTTGGTACACTCCCTTTTTTGCGTGTGGAATGCCCACGCATTAAGAGCAACTGAGTGGGGCTTAATCATGCTTCAGGTTGATCAATAAGGCTTAAGTTAGTCATGGCTAAATTTGGTTTCATTTATTTCAGTGAGCTTAGCCAAACCATTTAAATGGATTAGAGCCAAGTTTACTCAAATATTGATCCAGTCCATTTCTTCCACCGCTTCTTAAAACAGGCATGGGAGTAACTGAACAATATGAAAAGATTCAGAAAAGAATGAATGTTTTCAGCAATTTCAAAACAAGATTTACAACTTAGATTAGTACTTAAGTGATGTGAGAGTGGAGGTATTGATTGCCTATAGTCTGCTCATGGGCTTTCCCAATATTTGGTTGAAATCCTCTCACCCCTAACAAGAGCTTAAGTGCAAGAGTGAGGGACTCTCGGGGTTCCTCAGATGCTGTTGGACGGCAACTCCACTGAGATCCCTCAACAGTCACCACAGCAAAAGTACCTTGAGGACCACTGATTTTTCAATGATTTGCTAGGAATAAGTCAGAGAATATATGAATTATGGCTGACAAGTAGGAACAGGTAGAGCTAACAATGTTTCTCTTTTATTTCTCAGCAAATCTAGAGACCTTTGTATAAAAAAAGAAAGCATGGAAGCTTGAAATATCAAGAAAGAGACTGGCTTTGACAGCTCGTCATCTACTATGTGGAAAACAAATTTCATTATATTTCATGGCATTTCCAAATAAATGTGCTTTGGCTCAAGGTACTGGCATTACAAGAGGAAGGTAAAATTTGTAGTAAAAGGAAAGTTGAAAGTATGTATAAAATGTTCTATGAATTCTGCCAGTTTATCAATGAGCATTCAGCGTACAAGAGAAGGGAATGTTTGTAGTTCATTCTTCTTCCAAAATGCAACCATAAATCATACATACCCATAATTCTTGCTGTTATGTATTGAAAAGGTTATGTTTATACTATGGGTTATGAATGAGATTAATGAGTAGTCTCAGTGCAGTAAACTTCCTTCACAGAAACAGGAGCTAAATTGTAATAAATCACAGATTTATGTTCACATATTTATGGGACAGTAAGATTTAGTGGTCCTCTATAGAGAGATGCTATCCCAACACAAGATGGGAAATTATGGCTTTCAGGGATGGAAGGATTGGATAAAGAGGGACAAAGGTGAAAACGGTCTGCATTCATACCACTTTCAAAGTGCCAATAATGTTTAATACAAATTCTTCTCAGAAAACTTCATGCCAATATGTCAGTTGAGCTGGCAATATATTTATTATTTATATCATGTCATCAACATACCTGCACCTTTGAAGACCTTAGTAAGAAAATATAAGTCCCTGTCTGGAGTTTTCAACATGTACATTTCAGCAGCACAAGGGAGGAGACATGCAGGAGAGGATAAAGGAAAACAGGGGAGTTAAGAAGAGATGAAGGCAGGCACCTATTGTAAATACAGTGGAGCCTCTTATAACAAACGGTTTGTATCACATAAAATCTGTACATTAAAAATTTCTGGTGACGAATCACAAACAAAGGACAGTGTACTGCAAGATACAGAAGTGAGGAAAGGCACATGAAAAGACAATTTTCACAAAACTACTTCTAAATATGTAGAAAAGGTATTTATTTATTTATTTCCACATGTCTGAAGAATCATATTCATAACAACACAGAGCCTCGATGTGTGTGGTGAGCATGCCACATAAACTGGGCATGTATGCATTATGAACTAGAAGGAACTCTGTGGTCAATTTCCTACGAGATTCTCACATCATTTAGTCTTCTTGGGAAGGCCTTTCTGCATGTACAGATCATTGTGTGAAGCTGTGGTAGATGTGACAGTGCTCTCTTTTATATCTGCTGTCACATCTAGGACACATGAAGGAGAGAGACAGGGAGAAAGAGGTGGCTTTTACTCTTGATGTCAATACCTCCATCAGTCAGCTTCCAATGAATGGAAATACCTGAGTGCTACATCATTGATGTGAGCTAAATAATAAATGTGATGATGGCAACACAACAGATGAGTCATAGTATATGAAATATCAGGATCCAATTCATTCAAAATAATAAACACAATTTTTAGAACTCTAAAGCAGTGATTCCCAACCTTTTTTGTCCATGTCCCACTTAAGCATCTCTAAAATCCTGATTCCCCCCCCCCCATAACATATAATTCTTACTATTCAAAAAGAGAAAGCCTAAATGGCCATTAACTTGGTTTAAACAAGGTTCCAGAGAACATAGCATCCATGAAAGAGAAAAAAATAAAAGAACGAAAGACAGTAGAAGTACTGAGGAACTTTAAAAATTATAGTATGAAGGGATACAAAAACAGCAAATAAAGTTTCAAAACATATAATAAAGAACTGAAAATTCATAAATATAAAATAATTTTAATGAAAGCTTTCCTGTAATACTTTGATCATATTAATTAAACTAATACCTCATAAGATGAATGCCCCATAAGACGAAAAATTCATAAGATGAAAAAAATTCCAGGAATAGGGTTGCTATGCGTAATAAAAATTCCCTATGGGATGCCTCACAAGATGAAAAACCATTCAAATTTTTTAAAAAAAAATAAAAAAAATCCTATGAGAAACTGCATTTCGCAAGATGATTTTTTTTGGTAAAATGAAACAACTCTTAGAATGAATTAAATTCCGCTTAAGAGGTATTACTGTACTATACATATGAAAATAAAGGTACCTATCAAATTCAAAATGCAATTTGAGCTCACCTAAAGATCATATTTACAGCACAATTCTTTTTTTTTGTATTTTTTATTTATTTTCTACACTAAATTACATAAAACAAATATATTGCTCGTCTCCTGTCGTGTTATCGATTACATCACAGTTTTTCCCAACATATAGCCCAATACTTAATTTCCTTACTTAATACTTAATACTTTCCTTTACTCATACTTAATTTCCTTACTACCTCGTCCATATTCTATCTTTACTTACATCTCTGTTTTTAATACAAAGAATATAGCCTATCTAATCTCAGCAATCTATTCAATCTCGGTGTTTAGCTCTTCAATACTAAGTAATTTGGGATAGATTTGACTAACTATACATCTTCTATATATCATCCACACTATATGTACCTATTCTTCTGCTGAGTGCCTAATTTCAGCTATCATTTCTAATTCAAGTTAATACTTTATGGGCTGTTATAAAAGTACTACCTCCTGGTCTATATGTTTCACTTTATGCATAGAAATTCTTATCTATACGTATCTGCCACTATTCTATTAAAAATCTAACCGATTAACATTTATTTATAAATCAGATTTGTCTTCACATTTCCATTTTCTGTTTCCCATATCATACAAATTAACTAGTAGTCTTAGAAATATCAGAATACAGACAATGTTTTTATGTAATAAATTCACTAAGCCAAAAATTCTTTTTTTCAATTTTCCCTTTTCCTGCCAAGCCCCTTATCTTCACAGGTTGCTTTCCTCTTGTCAAATCCATTAACTCCATGGGTTGTTCTGTTACCTTGATAGTAAATTCCTAATTTTTCCTCTTTTTGGCACCCATATTGAGTAAATCAGATGCGCTTGTCATATTCTGTGGACTTGGCACATCTAAGGGCTTAGCCTGCACCATTCTTGTCAAATTTGTTTCTATGTTGAGATCTGCCCTTTGTTCTGGTATAATCTCTTGATTCAAGCTAATTTCAGTTTTTCCCAGGGATTCAATGTCATCTAAGAGTTTGTGCTGGGGCCTAGCTTGGATAGATCCTGCTGTTGTCATCTGTAGATTGGAGTCCAGTGTCTGCTCTGCTTTTATTACTTTATCAGGATTGGGAAATTTCCTTTACAGCACAATTCTGTGCATATCTATTCAGAATTAAGCGCCATTGTCTTCAGTTGGACTAACTCCTGGGAAAATGCTGTAGGATTGCAGCTTTGGTAGGAGATAATAAGGTGTACAAAACAGTTTAACTGCTACTCAGGCAATCTGCCAGTAGGTGGCGCTGGAGGCAGTGCAAGGCCTACACATGTGTGGCCCAGCCCCAGATTACTCTGAGAGGAAAAGTCTTGTAAAACATGGACTGGGAAAACAGACTAAAATTAAGGGTAAATCTAATGTTTTCTTACTTAAACTTGGGTCCTGGTTCTGTATCCTCACTGCTGGACTTCCTCCAGTAGCCATCCACTGTGTCTCCCCACAGAGCAGCTCTCCCTGAAACCACCCAGCAGAAAAACTCACACGAGAGAGAGAGAGAGAGAGAGAGAGAGAGAGAGAGAGAGAGCCTCTGCCAGTCCCACGATCCTTTAAGTGGGAACAGGTTTAATTTGCTGGCAGTTGCTCCCTCCACCCCCCCAGCTGGAATATCATTTTCAGAACAGCCCTAGGAAATGCACTTTTAAGAAATGCAACAATAGGTAAATGAAACACAGCTGTTTCATCACACATATCTAATAACAATCAGTGGGCTTTCAAATTCACAGTCAATAACTCAAAAAAATCTATTAAAAATCTGTTAACCCACCCACCCACCCACCCAGGCGTCTTGGGCCCCATTTTGGGGACTATTGCTCTAAAGTCTCTAGTAGAACTGTAATTTCTTGTCCAATTTCAAAACCCAAACAGAATGGAAGCTTCCACACACTAAATTGATCTTGTTGATGAAAAAATTCAGTTTGCATTTGAAAGCAAGGCAACTTACTTGTGGAATAGTTGTTTACCTGTCCCCAGTAGTCACCAATCTCAGTTTCACTTTCTCAGCAGAAACCTGCAAAATGATCAACATCCTTTCTAGATATGATGACTACGCACATAAAGTTTAGCAGATGAGCCATCATAAAAGAAGATCGTGATGAGTTCTTCTTCAGGTGAAAGCCTGAGCAATTCCCAAGAGATCACAATCATTTTGGTTTATGTGCCACATATAGCCTAGCAATGCCAGTATTATTTTTTCTATGGGAACACCAAGAACTGTGGACTGTCACAATATAACTTCTAAATGTCAGTATTATTCATTCTCCCTGAAAAGAAACAGATGTTATTAACCCCAAGCTAAACAGGCAGACAGTTCTTGAGATAGGAAAACTTTGGAGAAGTTTTGTCAATAGCCAAGTTATTTCAAGACTAGAGTGTGAGACAGAACATAGAAAACCACAGAGCTCCTTCTCTCCTGCTACTTCCAACCATACAATTATCAAGCAAGAGGTGGTTGTGCTCAGGTGTCATGTCATTGTACCTTACAATCCTGCCTAATTAGATCAGGAAACAATCTTCCTATGCATTTGCCTCTATATTTTCTCCACAATGAATATAAGGTAATCCGTGTAACAGAAGTACCATCTTTATATGAACACAGCATTATTCCAGCCATTTCATTCTACTCCACTCTGGAATCCATGGAGAAGTTGTTAAATCAAAGGTAAGGTAAGGGTTATTGTTGCTGCATCAAGCCAATCAAAAATAAAATAGAATAGAGCAAAATGCAATATGCTAGACATTGGCTGGAAAATTGGCATACACTGCAGCAATCTATGTAAAACAGATAAAGAGCATACAAATACTTTAAGACAACAAATATAGCAATATAAAACCAAGGTTTAAAAATTTAACTATCTATTCTGGCTGCTGTGACATGCCGCCCAGAATTTTGCCACCAATTCAGTAGTAGTCCAACTTTGGTCAATTAGCAATTGGTTACAATACTCCAATTCCGATTGGCCTGCCATATTTTTTAAGAGAGGTGTTATGTATTTTGCTTGGATCTGATTGTGCCTACTGCATCTGAGCATCATATGCTCAATGCATTCTATCTCATCAGAGCCACAAGGGCAGAGTCTCTGTTCCCTCAGATGCTCTTAAATCTGCCTTCCAGCACCGCAGAAGGGAAAACCTCACACCTGGCCAGAGTAAAGGCTTTCCTAAACTTATACATCTCCAGCTGTGATAGATAGGCCATGGGGAGTGGGCAATATTCATGTGTATCTGGCACTCTAAAATTGGGGCAACTACTAAGAACGTCCTGTCTCTCCATGTCCATTATTCTCTGTTTAAGGACTGATTTCGCTTCATCCCACTGCATACTCAAGATTGGGAAGAATGACCCATAGCTTGCAATTTATTTAGGACCAATTTTAGCCACTTAGATCAGAAGTTGTCCGCTAAGAATGGAAGAGTTAATTGCTGTGGTTGAAAATTTATTTTAAGCCAATACTGAAGAGAGGCTAGTGAAATTTTAGCTAACATGGATAGTGAGCCTTTCTCTGAATGAATTTGTGCATTTGTTACATATCTTGGGACTTCGAAGATTGCTCTAAAGAATTTGGATTGGACCCGCTCTGTAGGGTCAAAACTGCAAGATGGAGCCCCCATGAAGATGCCATACAGCAGGCATGTCCAAACTTCAGCCCTGTTTTGTACTACAACTCCCAGAATTCTAACCTTAGATTGCCTATGACAAAGGAGTGTGGGAGTTATGGTCCAAAACATCTGGAGGGCTGAAGTCTGGACATGCCTGCCATAGAGCATCTGGCTGACCATCTTTTCCTGGAAGAGTTTTAGGTCTGCTGGAATATAGTGGCCCCCTTTGGAATGGTAGAACCTTAAGATGGCATTTGCTGTTCTTTCACCCTGGTTAGCTGCATATTATATATGGACACTTCTAGACCCAGTAGATTGGAGGGTCATACCAAGGCATTTGTCCAGGAACTGCAAGGTTCCAGGGGGCCCCTAAGGTCACCTCCCTTGAATGGATCCAGCCCCTGATAGCCAATTTTACCTTTAAAACCAACCACTGTGTTCCCTTTACCTAGGGGAGTGTCTGTGGAGGTGTTCTAAGGCCTCTCAGGCAGCTAGGTTCTGCAATAACGCTGGTTGTGTACTTTGCAAGATACACCAACCCTTCAAGGTAGGACAAACAAGAAAAATGTCCTAAATCATTTATTATTATTATTATTATTATTATTATTATTATTATTATTATTATTATTATTATTATTATTATTATATTATATACCACCCCATCTTCCGAGACGGAACTCGGGGCAGTGTACACTAAAAAAAGAATAAAACAACAGCAAACAAGCATAAAAATCAGAGGCACCAGTAAAAATAGGAGGGTACAACAACCTCCGCTGAGAATGGCGTGGGTGGCACAGGGAAAAGAAAAAAAAGGAAAATTAAAAAAAATTAAACAAAAAGGTCGCCATATGCCTCCTTGAAGAGATGGGTTTTCAAGGCTTTTTTAAAGGCGGGCAGGGACGCTGCAAGGCGCAGCTCACTAGGTAGCTGATTCCACAGAGTAGGGCCCACCACAGAGAAGGCACGGTTATGTGTGAGCGACTTCCGCGCCTCTCTGGGTGTGGCCACCCTAAGTGAGCGCGCCTGCGCCATTCTCGTGGGTCTGGTTCCCAGTTGACCTCTGAGAGATATGCTCCGACAGGTATTCAGGACCCAAGGCGTGGAGGGTTTTGAAAGTCAAAACCAGGACCTTGAACCTTATCCGGTGGACAACGGGTAGCCAATGCAGGCAAGCCAGAATCTACAAGCACCCACAACCAGTCTGGCCGCCACATTCTGCACCCGCTGGAGCCTCTGGACAAGGGTCAAGGGCAACCCCACGTAGAGGGCATTGCAGTAGTTGATCCTCGATATCATGAGGGCCTGCACGACTTTCCTCAGGGAGGACTCATCAAGGTACTCATCAAGGTACTGTCGGATCTGGGCGATCCTGCGGAGATGGAGACCGCCGTCACCTGGGCTTCCAGGGAGAGGGCTGAATCCAAGACCACACCCAGATTCCTGGCCCTCTCAGTAGGTTGGAGGGAAACACCCCCAGTCTAGGGAGGGGACCATTGTACCCAGACGAGGGCACCCTGAAGAACAGAACCTCCGTCTTCTCCAGGTTCAGCTTGAGCCGGTTAAGGAGAGATAGAGCTGCATGTCATCAGCGTACTGAGGACAGCGAACTCCAAATCTCCTGATGACCTCCGCCAGCGGTCTCATATAAACATTGAACCTCAAGAGTGATATTGCCGACCCCTGGGGCACCCCACAAGGGAGAGTCCAAGGAGCCGACAAATCATCACCCAGCTGAACCCGCTAAGACCGGCTGCCAAGGAAGGAACAGAGCCAGGACAATGTGAGGCCCCCAATTCCCGCCTCAACAAGCCAGACCAGCAGGTTACCGTGGTTGACAGTATCAAAGGCAGCTGACAGATCAAGGAGTACCAACAAAGAGGAGCACCCCCTGTTGGCCTCCCTGAGGAGGTCATCCTGCAGAGTGACCAGGGCAGTCTCGGTCCCCCGAAGTGGCCTGAACCCAGACTGGAAGGGATCCAGGATACGATTTTCCTCCAGGTACGACTGAAGCCGGACGTCAGCCACCCTCTCAACCACCTTGCCCAGGAAGGAAACAATGGTGATCAGATGATAGCTGGATAAATCATCCAATGCCATGCCAGGCTTTTTCAAAGTGGGCTTCACCACAGTCTCCTTCAGATGGGAATGGAATATACCCTCCCCGAAGGAGGCCGTGGCAATAGCAGAAACCCACTCCGGCATGTTCCCTCCGACAGATTTAACAAGCCAAGCTGGGCAAGGGTCAAAAGGGGTAGCCGCCAGCCGGCAATAAGCCATAGCTCTGGAGGCCTCAGCTGGAAACACCGGCCCAAACTCCACCAGGCAAGGGGACAGAGGAGGTGAGGCCCCAGGGATATCAGAAGATGGACTAGAGCAGCTGGAGGGCAGTTCGGAATGGATGGCCTCAATTTTTGATCTAAAATGGGCTGCAGATTGCTCACTAGTGAACTCACTAGGAGGAGGCCCCAGCTGACCAGGATTGAAGAGGTCTTGAACCACCTGGAACAACTCCGCCTGGCGGTTCGAGGCCTCGCCAATTCTCATGGAGACATAGGATCTTCTAGTGTCCCTGATCGCGCGAGCATAGTAGCCAGTCAGCTGCTTAAGTGCAGCCCAACTCACTTCCATCCGATCTGTCCTCCAAATGACCTCAAGCCTCCTGCGTTCTTGTTTCATCAACCGCAGCACAGCCATATACCACGGCGAGGAGCAGTCTCCACAGCACAGGAGATGCTTGGGGGGCGATCCGGTCTACCACTCCAGTGGCACCCTCGTACCACCTATCCACCAGGGCTTCTACCGGATCATCTGCCAGACTGCCAGAAAGCTCCCCGAAGGCCTCCATGAACCTGACAGGGTTCGGGAGCCTACGGGCGGGCCCAGATGTAGGGCCAATGCTCCCCACTGGGCAGGGTGGCGATCGACAGGGAAAATTTTAGCAGGTGACCATGACACGGGCAGGGGTGAAATACCCCTAACCCTCAGACAAGAGTCTGACAACATGGAGGTAAAAACCAGGTCCAGGGTGTGGCCTGCTCTATGGGTGGGGCAATCAACATGCTGAGATAGATTTGTCATGGATTCCATGAATTCCAGAGCCGCACCAGAGAGTTCCTCCTGGGCATGCACGTTGAAGTCCCCAACCACCAGTAAGCAAGGGGACTTCAATAGGGCAGCCAAGACAATCTCTGAGATCTCTGGAAAGGATTGTGCTGGGTTGTGGGGAGCACGGTACACCAGCACAATACCAAACTTATCTCACTGACCCACCGATAGAGAAAGGCATTCAACCCCAGGACACACCAATGCTGCAGATCTGCTAACATGAACGGATTCCCTGTAAATGATGGCCACCCCACCCCCTGACCTGCCAGCCCACTGGACCTGAAACCCGGGGGGGGGCACAGAAGGGAGAGGGAAGCCCCACCCTCTGCGCCCACCCAGGTCTCTGTGATACAGGCCAGGTCAGCTCGCACATCCACGATCGCATCATGGATGATTCCAAAAGTACTTCTCTGGTCAAGGCACTGAGCTTTAGCCACACTCGCTCTTTGGGCAAAAACCAAGCTTTGGTAGAATAATATTATTTTATTAAAATTAGAAAAATAAAAGTAAAAAGTCATTTCAAAGTTTCAGCAGAAAAGATCAATGCAAAGCAAAAAAATGTAACATTAATCAGTAGCATTATCACAGGATTTGCAATCCAAGAAAATAATAAAACTGTCTAAAATATTCTAAGTTACACTAGCATTCTGAACTACAAAACTCATGATGAATAATAGCTCTAAAAACTAAGTCCCAAAAAGAATCATCATTGGCATCCTAAGTAAGAATCATCATCAAGATCCTAAGTTCCAAGCATAGCCAGCCATTCTAAGCATTCTATTCTCTAACTTAAAAGCATCATCTCATTATTGGCATCTCCTCCCCTTAGCCACAGTTATTCTGGTAATTGTCCAATCACAGGGCATTGTTTAGCATATTAATTAGTTCTCTTCCACACCTCCATTTCCCATGTGGTGTGTTTTTCAGGAATGTAATGTATGACTCCTCTTCGCTCACTGAGCCTCTTCCCAGGCAATAAGGCAGCACCTGTGAGCTGAGTTGGAACATCGAAAACAACTACACAGACATTCTCACAGATATCCTTTCTTGCTTCTCTTGACTTAACTGCAGTCATTTTCTACTTCCTTGACAGCATTTAAAGCAGGAAACATGTTTGAGGGATTGCCCATTAATAATCCAAGACCTTTTCTTTTGTCTTCTGCCAAAGGCCATGATTTTTGTCTTTTGGTAATTTATTTTTAATTCCTTCATTTTGCAGAAGTCTGCAAATTTCTTAAGGGCTCTCTTGAGGCCGACTGGTATTCTCACTAAAAGCACAGCGTCATCCGCATATAGAAGGATAGAAATATGTCTTTTTTGCAATTTTGGAGAGTGTAGACTGGGAGAGCTCAGGTGTTCTACTGTCATTTACATAAAAATTAAACAATGAGGGGGCCAGTAAGCAGCCCTGTCTGACTCCTATATTGGGTCTGTTAATTTCCCTTTCCTATTAAGTCTAACCTTCAGGTTGGTATTGTCATGTAGTGCACGCAGCAATAGAAGTAATTGTTTATTTATTGAGGTGGCTTCTAAATTGGCTCATAATTTCTCTCTCAAAATCGAGTCAAAGGATGCTTTCAGATCGACAAATGTGGCATATAGTGAAGTTGGACCCTTTGCCGCATATTTCTCTATTAGGTGTTGGAGAATAAGACAATAGTCCAAAGTTGATTTACACTCTCTAAAGCCCGCTTGCTCTACAACAATCCTATTTTCCTCATCCAATCAGGTCTTAAATCAACCCTGAAGATGTCTAGCATATCATTTGCTGCATATGTTTAGGTGACTAATGGAGTGGTAGTTTGCAGGCTCATCTCCTTGTCCTTTTTTTGAATAAAGGTACCACTATTGCTGTATGATTTAATTTTATCTTGGGAGACCGGAGGCCAAACCGGCAGAATCTCAAACCTCCCCAGCTGGGACTGGTGTTGGGGGAAGGTCCTTATAGAGCTTATTAAAGAAGGTGGACCATTTGCAGTGAAAGATTGGGGGATGAATTTGGCAGGATAGATTTTGTTTCTATCAGTAACCAGTCACCAGAAATGAGAGTGTAAGACACACGCAGACAGAGAGAGAAAAAAATGGTAAAAGAGAATTAGTGTCTCTCTGCAAGGCTGCAAAGGCGCCAATCTGTCCTAGTGCGTGTCGGGGGCTGGTGTGTGTGTGTGTGCGAGGCAAGACGAGCTCTTCTGGTTCGTCGCTCAAGAAAAAAATACATGCAAACACCCACGAGTACACAGCCTCACACATGTTGGCATCTGCCATGGATTTAAAAATAGTGACGATGTCACCAGGTTCAAAAACAGCTAGTTCTCTATGCTGGCGCAAAGGGTATAAAAAGGGTGAAGTTGCTGGCCTGTCAGCCTCACCTCAAAGTAAAAGTCAGGTGCTTGCAAAAGCCCCCATTCCCCCCCACAAAACAATAGAGAGAAAAAGAGGGGGGGGGAAAAGGCAGGAAGCCCTCTCCTAGTGTCTCTGCTGGCTGGTTAGGAGTGACACATGCCATGGCACAAACTGCTTGACCACACAGAGATAGAAGGAGAGGAAAAAAAGGCTGATAGTAGTTTAATAGCTATCAAGTAACTAAGAGTCTATTTCCAGCAGGTGTTCTACTTGGAAAGGAAAGGGTTAAAAAAAACTCAGACGGAAATAAGGCTAGGTGAGCATTATTAAGTCAAAAAGGAGAACGTCTGCTCGAGATTTTTAGGAATATAGGATGTGAAAGAGGTGTAAAAAAATCAGGCTGGTTGCCAGCATGCTTGAAATTCCTGAGGGAAGAGGATGGGGTCAACTTTGTGAAGGGGAAGGAGGGGGGGGTGAAGGCAGAAAAAGGAAGGCGGGGCAATGGACTTTTGAATTCTCCCCGCAGGCTGCTTTACACAGCCTGAGGCAGGAAGGTGAGCCCCTTCAATTACCCTGTAATTAGGTGCAAAAAAAAAAAAGGCACTAAACTAATTAAGGCAACCTATTATCCCTGTGGTTTGTGAAGTTATCTACTTAAGCCTAATTTGGGATGCATGGCTCTCGTACAAAGAAACAAGAGCCAGAGTGTGAGACCCCGCGTTATTGATACGCCTTAAAAAAATGTCACAGGCGTTTCCAGCCAGAGTGTGAGAACAAGCAAAATGATTTTATTTTATGTTATTTTTACCTTTTGGCGGCTTTTAAGAACCCCTTCGTATTCTAAATAAAAAAAAACCTTGTCCTGCTCTCAAAACCTGTTAGCAGCTGCTTTAAAAAGAGGAAGGGGAGTCCCTGCTTTGGACCACTTCCAGCACAGAAGTCTCAGGCCCTTCGTTTTCCTCATGGAGCTGACGTACTACAAGGGATTTGGATAAAGATTCCATATTCAGAGATTTAGACAAATTTTGTTGGGGAAATAGGAACTGTCTAAAAGCTTGGATTAAATAATGTAATGGGATACAAATAGAGTCTCTGCTTCTCAATTGCTGGAGCGTTCTGTGGGTTGCTGCCTCAGTCTGCCCATCATGAACCCTGCCCATTCTCGTCCCTGACTTACACTTTCCTTCTACCTCGTTTCCTTTAACTATTCCTTTTCTCTCTCTCTCTCTCTCTCTCTCTCTCTCTCTCTTTCTCTCTTCGTCTCTTTCTCTCCTTTCCTCTCCCCGTTCTAATGGCATCTCCAAGGTCCTGATCTAGGTAGGAGATGGGAGGGAATTCTATCTTCAGTTGCTCCTAAGAATCTCCTTGTTCCAAATTAAATTGTCTTATGGTTCCAGCCAGGGCTTACTTGCAAGGGGAGGGGGGGAAAGGCTGCCCTAAGCCTTTTAGGTGCAAAATCTTAAGGAATGATGTTATCACTTGGTTTTTTAATTGCTAGCTTGCTGGGCTATGAGTACAAAAATGCTAGCTGTCTTTTCAGAGCACATAGTCGGTCTGAAAAGGGGTGGATGTTCATTTCACCCATGGGACCGGCCGCGCAAAAAAAAAAAACGTATTTCTCAAACGCCCTGTGATGATTTCTTCACAAGCCAGGCTAAGTTATACAAAACATGCGGCTTGAGTATTCAAAAATATCTTCTTGCAGTGTTTATACTTCCCCTGGTTTATAAAATTGGGGTCTTCTCATTTTGGGTGATTTTTACTGCCTCTGGACATATTAACAGGCAATACATGGCTTGCCACCCTCCCCTTTTTGAGGGCTAGAAACTTAATCTTTGGGATGTTAAAGTCCTGCCTTTGTCAGAGGGGACTTTCTTGAAATTTACATTTGTTGCATTCAATATCAAAATCAGGTCTCCTTATGGCAATGTGCCAATCTTGCCACAGGGTTCCTTAACAAAGGGCACAGAAGCTGAATTAAGTTATGCCCATCTACCTTTTTGTTAAAGGTTTAGTAGTATGCTCATAAATTCCCCCGCATACCAAACGGACTCACACTCAATTAATTACACATCAAGCACACACAACAGTTGATACTAAGATTTGATTTCCCTGCTTTTGACTATTAATAGTTCAGAAATAACGTACTAAAAATGCATTACTCAGATACCCTATGATTTTTTCCTTGTAAAATATCCCTTCAGCTGGTAAATTTTGTTGCGTGACCAGCCAGTCACAAAATATGCGGGATGTTGTTTATCCCTGAGTATTCAAAAGTATTTTTCTCACTGCCCATATTCCCCTGGTATTATCAAGATTGCTGGAGGGGTCTCCTAGTTGGCAGAGTTTTTAGTCTCTTATATTAATTAACTAAGCACGTCCTTGTACATTCACACACCTCTTGCTAGCAGGTCATAATTGGTCTGTCCTCCTGAGGGCTAGAATCTTAATTTGAGATGGTAAAGTCCTGCCTCATCCTAGTTAGAGGGGTTCTTCTTAAAGCTTACTCATGTTCCATTTAATACTAAAATCATTACTTCTTGTGGCAGAATTCCAATGTTACCACATCGCACATCAAAAAAGGGGGTGCATAAACTGCACTAATTTATCCCCATAGGCTTACTTTAAAGGTCTAACTGTGTTCCTATGATTTCTCCCACACAAGCATCAAACGGACTCACACCTCAACACTCAAATGCCCATCATACACGCCAACATGTGATTCAGCAACCATACACCACTCTCCCACATTTCTGTTTCCCCAGTTAACTGCGATCCCTTGCCTAAGAATAGATCTTTCTAACTTCTCTAAAATCAAACGAAGATGGTGGAACTCCGTTGGTATTGTGGGGCAAAGATTGCCAGTCTTTGCCCCTGCTTAAGACACAGGGAATGGCCACTTCCTATGGTTACCCAAAAAGAATTCAACTTAACACCCACATATATATTTAAACATCAGTAAATCCTCTGAGGAAGCCAGAGCAGTGCTCTGCTTCTAATTCTTCAAACACTTGGGGAGGTGGACGCTAGGGCTACTGGGCCTACGCCCTTTCCACCCTTGGGGATTCCAGGGTCTTTCAACCCGTCCCGTCCCCTGGTCCTTGGGATGCTAGGGACGCATTCGTCCCTTCTCGTCTCCAGACCTCCCCGGGGCCGACTCATAAGAATCCGCAATCTTCTCCACTCCACAGAGCTGTTAGATTCGAACTCACGCCACCCCACAACTAGTTTTCTCTTCTTACCAGATTTCTTTTGCGCAGTCCTCTTACAGTTCCTCCGTTGTTCTGCCGGCTTTGTTTTCTCCTTAAATAACAGTATTGTGTCCAATGCTGATAGAACAAGTCTCCTCTCAAAATCAGAGGGTCCGGACTAGATTTGTTCAAGGGTCAGCATGAATTCTCACTGTGATTTAAGTCAGACTCCCAAGAGCGCTGGGGCAGTGGCACTTTTCCCGGCATCTCCACCAGAAATGTAAGGAATTTAAATTTATGGGGGTCCCGTGCCAGCGTGCCTGCGCTTCATGGGCTGCAAAAGACCAGTCTGAGTCTCAGGAGACGAGAAAGAATTTATTGATTGATCAATCAAGGGACCTCCACACTTTTTGGTGGTGAGAAGTCCACCCAGAAAACGAAAGGAGATATTTTTATAAGGTTTTTCCAGCATTTTTTTCTCTCCGCCCATCCGAATTTACGTCATATACATTTGTTACATGCATCAAACACTAATTGACATCTTTGGTACACTTGCCTAAAAGTTCTAACTGGTACGTTTGATCTCCTCCCCTCACAACCAGGGAGGTAGGATCATCCTTATGTCCTTGGACATTTTGACAGTTACGAACACCAGACGTTGAGATAAGGCCTCCCTGGTACGCCTTGGACACACGTTAATTGCTAGTGTGTGATCCTCAAAGCTTTGGAACTTAATTGGATCCTTGAATTCATAATTGCCTTAGCTGACTTTGCGGAAGTTCCTTTCTCTATTCTAGCCGGAAAGGCTTGACCAAAGATTCTAAGTTTACAAGAATACACTGTAGATACATGTGTATGTGATACATATATGTCTATCTATATATATATACGTGGAGTGCTTAAGTGAATATAACTACATTATTCGTGTCACTAGTGTGGCTATATATATATATATGTATTGCTTAGAATACATTGTTGTTGAATACATGAGGGCTTGTCCATACCTGTGGTTAGTGAAGCAGCCATATATATTTATAAATATATAATTAGTCAAATGTCCTCCCTTACAAGAGGACTTTTTCTACTTGCAAGCAAGAATTATTTCCGCCCATAGCAAGTGAGTATAGTTTTTTTCTTTTGGGGGATTAGATGTTTATATGCCACTTTTTGAGGCCCAATTTTCTGTTGGATGTCCTGTCTTTGATTTCTTAAACAAATGGTAGAGGGCTGTAAGAGCTTTTCTTGCTCCTTGGCAGTCTTTATCCAACAAAGGTTTGGACTTCCTGTAAGATATTAAGGGATGGTCTTTAGGTTCAGTTAAACTTGTTTTTAGTTCCTGAACTAGGCTGTTATAAATCATAATGGAATCATTCTGTATATTGTAGTCTGGGCCTTCAAATTTAAACATATGTTGATCTTTGGCCTGTATTACTTCTTTGAGCCTGGATTGTATTTGAGTGGACCATCTCACCTTGTGACTTAATACTTGCAAGCCTTCATGTGGAGGCTGATCAGCCATAACTTGGGTTATGAAAGAGAATTTAGCCTGAAGCAATAGGGGAAAATGCTCACCCTCCAAGTAGGGTAGCACTTTTAACTTGCTTATTATTAAAAGTATACAACAGTATTATGCAGATAGGGATATGTTATGTTGAAGGAAATATATAAACCACTAGCAGAGATTAGCAGCATTGTGGAAGAATAAATGCACTTAGTGTTTATGGAGCTAGGAGACAAATGAACAAGGCAACAGAACTCAGTAGAAAACTTAAATTACATATGTGCACATGACAAAGAGTAATATACAACAACAATATACAAAACACAGCATAACAGAGAATGGGGAAAGCTGCCTCTCACCTCAGGCAGTCCAAATTTACACTGGTTTGCTTGATACCTATATATGCACAGAGCAATATGGTGTAAGCTAATCACACACTACATGGGATGAGGTGATTTAGCTATACCATCTGTGTCTAATAATACTGACCTTCCAGTACTGATGATTCTTTACACCTGTGACCTAGACCTAATACACATTTCTTATCCAGCCTATGACATAGCACTTTACACAGGATCCATTTTGTAATCTGTTAAATATATATTACAGACATTTTGTCAAAACTAAAACCCTTGACAGATATTGATGTAATTAAATCAAATTGTTGAAGAGATGCTGTTCAAATAGATACAGTTCAAGTGTTATTTCAGCTTAGTTTCATGCACCCATTTCATATAGCCCACAGAGATGCGGGGGACATTGAGAAAGGGGGGACTTCTTAATATTTCCTGTGTAAATAGTGCCAGCCTATAGTGTGAGTAGGAAGGACTCATCCCACAGTCACACTGTGATTGCCCCCTATTCCTGCAAAGAAAACTCCATGGAGTTGGGTGGGTGGCCCCCACATTCAGCAGATTTCAGGTTGCAGAAGATGATGGAAGTCTGGTCAAGTGAAAAGGGGTAGTACGAGGTAAGAGGTAGACCATTTTGTTAGGGATACTAGAAAGGCTTTATGGTGTCTGGGGACAAATTTGCATGAATGAATATGAAGTGAAACTTTTTCTAGAGGCCACTTTAATTGCCTTTTTTGACACCTTGAGAGTTAGTGAACTGGTGGATGGATCCAAAGCAAACAAGTCAGGATCCTCTTTGCATAGGGGTGACTTGTTCTTGGCGGCAGATCACATCAATATTACAATACATTATGCAGATCTATGGCTGACCAGTGGGCCACTGGTCAAGTTAGAGAGCTGAGCGTGGCAAGTTTCAGTTATGCCTGGTAAGAGCAACATGTGATTACCTGAGCTTGAGAGGTGATTGCCTTGGCCCGCTGTTCATTCACTGGCATGGGTCCCAGCTAGCATTTCGTGCTCATCTCTATTCATTACTAATTCATTTTGTATGAATTTTTAAAAATATTTATTTCTACTGAAATGAAACAAATCATAGGGGGAATGAAACGAATCTCGACTTTTTTCATTTTGTGCCCATCCTTAATTATCAACAGTTAATTCCAGTTATTTGATTCATTAAATTGTGACCCAAATTCAACCCATCAAACATGTCTCGTCTCTTTATTTACAGACTGGGTGGGCAAAGGTTTAGTTTGCAGTTTGACTGAAATCAAACACAATACACATTTTGGAATACTCTTATAAGGAAAAACAAATGCAGCTAGATATTTTCAAATACAAGCAAAACATATACAGTGCAACTAATACATATCAATCACACTAACGTTTTGGAAGGAACATTTCAAGAGAAAGGGGAATTTGAAACTACCTACAAGGGGAAAAAACCAATAAGTCTATAAATGATTAAACCTACCTGTATAGCATTCAGCTTGGCAGAATCATGGAATCACAAAATAATTGAGTTGGAAAGACCCTAAAAAGCTCCTGGTCAGGGGAAGAATCCAAATCAAAGATGGTTGTCCAATTTTTTTTAAATGCCTCCAGAATCAGAGCACTCATTGCATCTCGAGATAATTGGTTTCTTTTTTTTATTTTAATAGGCTTTATTAAATTTATACAGTAAACATCCAATAGCCCTTTTTAATCATGACACATATTGATGAGGTAATCTTTAACCTATTTACATCCATAAACATATACATCCACCTACATGTATCTATCTATCTATATATATTCGGAATCATAATTCTGACCCTTTTCTATCCTCTAACCAGGTAGAGTGATCTCCAGGATTGAGCAAATTTACACTCCTCCTCCTCTTTAAGTTTGCAAGTTAATATAGCCATGGTTGCATAGTCCAAAATTTTATCTATCACCATTTCATCCATTGGTGTTTTGTCTGATTTCCATAACTTTGCCCAAGCCAGCCTTGTGGCTGTGAGCACGTGCAATACCAAATAGTTATTTTCTTTAATTCCAGTTTTGGGGGAGAAATTCCTAATAGGCACAATTCCGGTTTAAATTTTTTGTTTTGTCATCTGCCTTAACCAAGTGAATATCTTAACCCAATAACTCCTAGCTATTGCACAAGCCCATCCAACAGTGATAAAATGTACCCTGAGGCTTTTACATTTCCAACATTTAGTTGAAACACATTTTAGCAAGCGTACAGGGAGCTCTATCAATAAAACATTTTAAGTAGGTTTTCTTTATATGCTACTGCAATTGTTAATTTGTAATTGAACGTCCACAGTTTTTCCCATTGTTCTAGTTCTACTGTATAGCCTAAGGTTTTTTGCCTACTGTGCCATCGTAACTTTAAATTCTTCATCCTTCATTTCTCAATCCAGCAAGTGTTTATATAGTTGTTGTATTTGTTTTTCTTCAGTTGCAAGCAATATTTTGTCCAATGGTGAATATTGTTCCTCAAATCCTTGTTTTTTCAGGTCCTGCTTATATATTGAATTTAACTGTAATAAAGGGAACCATGGCTGGATCAACCCTAGGTTTTCTAATTGATCTTTAGACATAAGTATCCATCCTTCATTTAAGAGCAAGTCATAAGTAATAATCTTCAGCTGGTTAATAACACCTGGGTGTATAAAGGCTTCAATAGGAGAAACTCATCTTGGTATTTTCCTGTAATTTTTGCCTTTATTTCCCATGTTTTAAGTAAAGCATTCCTAATCATATGTCTTAAAAATATTTATGTTGTTTAACTTTGTCATACCATAAGAACGCATGCCACCCAGCTTGCAGGTCATGTCCTTCCAAATACAATATTCTTCTATTTTTCAGAAGTATTCATTCCTTGATCTACATTAATACACACGTCTGCTAATAAAGATGCCAATTTGGAAGCCCATCGCCTCATCTCTCCTTCACGTCCTACAGTAGCTTCAATTTGATTCTTGCCTTTCTTTTTTGCCAAATAAATTTAGATACAATTCTGTCTAACTTTTGGAAAAACTTTTTATCTAATTTTATTGGGAGGTTTTGAAACAAAAACAAAAGTTTGGGCAAACTTCCCAGTAATGAAATCTGTATTTTCATCCATCTCTCTAGATCTTGTTTTATCTGCAAAACCAGTTTAACAGTATTATCGTATTTAAAGGTTGAACACCTTGCTGTTATTTGTATCCCCAGATATTTCACTTTCTTCGCTACTTGAATTCCCATACTAATTGTCAGTTGATATTTTTACTTTTCTGTTAAGTTTTTCACTAAAAAAATTAGTTTTAGATTAATTTTTAAGCCTGCCACATTTCCTTATCTTTCAATTTCATTTAGTAATGCATACACTGAATTTAAAGGATCATCTATAATAAAAACCAGATCATCTGCATATGCTTGAAGCTTATATATCTCGTCTTTAACTTTTGTTTCTTGAATATCTTTATTTTCCCTAATCTGTCTCTTCATGACCTCCAGTGTTAGAATGAAAAGTAAAGGTGAGAGAGGACAGCCCTGCCTTGTTCCTTTTTTTATTTCTACTGAACACGTCAGTTCTCCATTAACCAAAATTCTTGCAACGTGATCTTTATAAATTGCTGTTACAGTGGTCCCCCGCCCATTTGCGATTCATATACTGTGGTCCCGCTATATTGCGGGACTGCAGTATATGAAAAAAGCCCCCTGGGGTAAGGGGGGAACCATTACTTACTGGTGCTGCCCCAAACGGGCCTGCGAGGGCCTTCCTGAGCCTTCTGGAGTTGCCCAAAGGCCCAGGAAGGCCCTTGCAGACCCATTTGGGGCAGTACCAGGCTGGGAGTAAATACAAAAGCCCCCAGCTAGGCACCTCAGGCCTGACCTGACCTGCATCCGCATATAGCAGAGTTTCAATTATCACGGGTCGGGTTGGGTCCCTAACCCCTGCAATAGGCAGGGATCACTGTATCATATTTAAGGAACTGCTACCAAAGTCCATAATCTCTAATTGTTTTTTCATGAAGTCCCATCCCAGATTATTGAATCCTTTCTGTGCATCTAAAAAAAGTAGTTCCACTTGTTTATCTGAGTGAGACTCATAGTATTCCAAAATGTTCAGTATCGTCCTTATATTGCTTTTAAGTTGTCTTTTCAGCCAAAAAAAAAAAAAAAAATCGGATCACTATGTATAAATTCACTTAAATATTTCTTAAGTCTATTCACTATGATCATTACAAATACTTTATAGTCCACATTCAATAAGGATATTGGTTTATAATTACTAATCTACATTAAGTCTGCATCCTCCTTCAGTATTAATGTGATAATCATCTTCATCCTGTGGCCAAATGTATTCTTCCCAGCTCTGATGCAAAGCGTAACTTGCTCGCAGTCCACCTTTCAAAAAATTTAGCCCTTCGTCCCAAATCCACATTCCTCTCAACAGCACCTTCTTCATAGCCTGTCATTCATTCAAAGATTTTTTTTCTTTCCCTTTCTATTCCTCTTCAGAATACTGGTAGATGAGAAGACTCTCTGGACCCAAATGTCCTTGAGTTTCCGTCCTTGGGCTTCAGTTGCATATTGCATGAAGGCTTTTTCTCCTTTGTTCAAGGTAACTGCAAACAGAATCCTGAGAAACTAGAAAGCAAGGGCTTCCTTATTAATATGTCTGAAATCTAACAGTAAGGTAATGCTTTATTTTTTATTTATTTAAAATAGTTTTGCTCCACTTTTTCCCTAAATAAGGACCCAAGGCAGCTTACATCATTAGAAACATAATATTAAAATCTAAAAACAGTACATAATAACATTGTATTAAAATGTTAGATAAACACACTGATTAAAAACAAATAAACATCCCATTGATTGTCTCCTATACAGGTCAGTGCCCTCAGGATAAGTGCCAAGAAATCAGAGATCATACATATGAGTGCTACAGTCCCAATACAGGAAATTGAATTTGGACAGCAATAGTTAAAAGAAGTGGGCAGGTTCATTTGTCTGGATAGTGTGATCACTCAGAATGGAGATGCAGAAGTGGACCTTAAGTGCTGCATTGGGAGATGAACAAGTTCTGGTCTCTGCCATCAGAATCACTGAAGATTAAGTCTGTGAAGATTCTCAGTCATCCAGGTAGGGTTATCTGGAAGCTGAATCATAGCAACTGGACATTTTTACTAATCATTCACGCAGCTTTGTCAGTCTGAGAAAAGTTAGTGGTGAGTCCTTCAATTTATAGTTCACCTGGTCTGAACAGACACATAAATTGGACAATAGCCTGAATAATCCCACCTATGCAATCCTTCCCAACACCCATTAAGTATGGGTCTTTAACTGTGGCCTTGCTGGTGGATGTGTGAAGTGCTTCTGATTTGTATGGGGACAGCTTGAGAAGTAGCAGACAGATTGTGCCTGAATCCCCCCCACTTCTGTTGAGACATGGGTTTTCAATACATGAATGACCCCTCTCTCAAACCACCTATCTTAGGTGGTTCTGATCCCAGGTCATTGTCCACCTAACGAACCTATTCAGGCCATTGTCCAACTTATGAGCCTATTCACACCAGGGTGATGTGAAAGCAAGGTGAACTATAAATTGGAGGACTGTCCACTAACTTTCCTCAAACTAACGAAGCTGATTGGATGGGTAGCACAATGTTTTGTTCTCTCAAGGAAAGAAGTTCTGTTGCCATGACTCAGCTTCCAGATAACACTGAATATTAAGTTCCACTTGCTCCTGACAGTTATATACACCAGTGATATTTGGAAGACATCAGCAAACATCAACCAGATGCTTTTACATCCTCCAACAGAGGTGCCTCTTCCAAATCCTAAAAATACGAATTGTTGACCATGTCACCCATGGGGAGTGGTTCATGTAAACTTCATAATGTTGTTACACATAGAAGACTCCAACTACTACATATTGCATGGGAGGACACTGAAACACTAGCACAAGACTGGGCGAGCTGGAGAATCCTTGCTGCCCATTATGCTTCATAGCTTGGCAGTGGATCGAAACACAACATAGACTCACTAAGAGGAAGCCTGCCTATAGAGAAAGATCTTCATGTGTTTGTGGAAGGAAGCAAAGAGGGGGACAGCCTGGCCTTTTCCCAGTGCCAGAGTCTGGGGAGATTTACCGAGAAGGCTTTCTCCCACGTCCCCACCAAGTGCACCTTTAAAGAGTGCACCCCTTTCGTTAATCTAAACCAAAACCCTTTAGGTTTGTCTCAACTAGAGATGAAAAACATCTGGGAATTTTTAAGCCATGGGAAAAAACATTTGGCCTGAAACGGTAAAATTGGTGTGTGTGTGGGGGGGGTCTTTTTCTATTTTTCCCAAGAAAAAAAAATAAAAATGTTACATCTCTAACTTAAACCAAACACAGCAAATAAAAAATTTATGCCCGGACAGTAATAGAGATAATATTGGTCAGGAACCTTCAAGCACCCTTAGTTATAATTTTTTGTAAAGGAGAGGGAAATAGCGTGGGGTCAGGAGTTAGCATAAAAATTAAATGAACCCAAGCGAAGCCATGCCTTGTTAAACTGCTTATGCTCTGATGAAATGCTTATGCCTGCACAAAAGTGAAAGGAGAAAGGTGAGCGCATATGGGCCAAGGCCACAGATAAGGAAAGTGATGGGGAGGATCCGTGGTGGGAATGGCTCTGGTCTGTAAGTTGCAAACTTGCTCTGGAATGTTGTGATTTGTGAAATAGACAAACTAACTTTGTACTTATGATTGTACGTAACAAAGGTAGGGCACAATATTTCCCTCATGCTTCAGTGGGGAGGGTTGCCTATTCCTTTATTCGGCTGTAATAAACGAATGGAAAATTGGATCTCTGCTTGTCTCAGAAATTATTTGCTAAGTTATTCTGATACAAGGAAGTTTGGGAATAGCCCAACTCAACAATAGAGTGATCATTTAACAGTACAATCCTATAAGGATTTCCCTTATAATAAACGAGGCATTGAATTAGGGACATCACTTAAAAGCATAATTCAATTCTTTAAAAAGAACTAGTTTATGAATTTAGGATATCATGGTTCAGTACTTTAACTCAAAAAGCCGGGAAATGGTCAAATACTGCAGCAAAATATTGTCCCCGCTTTCCCAGCAGAGAAAAAGATGCCAATCTTTAGCAAAGGGCAGCCTGATTGCTGACATCAATGGCAGTGGCCAATATGGTCTACAGCAGTGGTGTCCAAACTTCAGCCCTCCAGATGTTTTGAACCACAACTCCCAGAATTCCAAGCCTAGATTGCCAATGACAAAGGACTGTGGGAGTTGTGGCCCAAAACATCTGGAGCACTGAAGTTTGGACACCACTGGTCTACAGCAAGGGTCCTCAAACCCCCGGTCCGAGGAGCGGAACCAATCTGCAGACTCTTACTAAGCAGGCCACCACTAGGTCCCCTGTGCAGCTCACACCCACTTGCTTCTCCCCTCCCCTGCACATGAAGCTTTTCCTCCCCATGCACTCATTATGACATCAGTAGCATGGTGTGTGTGTGTGTGTGTGTGTGTGTGTGTGTGTGTGTGTGTGTGGACTTTTGCATTTGTTCATACCTCTAAAAAGAAGCCCTGCATGTGTACACACAACCTCAAGAAGCCCCACTCAGGGACAAAACCAGTCCCTGGACATAAAATGGTTCTCTTCTGCTCAAGGCCATTCATGCTTGTTGAAAAACGGGAGTTAAAATATACAAATGCTACATTAAGAAGCCCTGTTCTGGGACAAATTTGAAGTAAAGATCTGAGGAAGTACAACACACAATGAAGAAATCTGTACACCAATCCAGAAATTTCAGAGCTTTTCAAGCTGTAAAAGCACTAATTAAAAAGTGAATTGGAGCTATGAATGGCTCAATTCCTCTGAAAGAAAAACGAAAACCTAAAGCAGATGTAGTCCCCCCCCCCAGGTATGCAATTTTTTTGTCTTATCAATTTATTTCATCTATTTTTAATTGGCTGCAGGTTCAAATCACTTGTTTCTACACAAGGATAAAACAGTGTTACGTTTTAAAAATCAGAACTCATAAACCTTTTGCTCAAATGTCCTCAATTTTGATACATACCAAGAGGAGACTTTCTGCTACATCCATGCCCAAATTGGTGCTGATCTGAGGTCTGTTTTTGTGTTATATTTTGTTTGGGGCATCCCTATTTTTTTATTTAGCTGTTTGATGCAGGCAGCACAATATATGTACAGTATGTTTGCACAGCAAGTACCACTGATTTCAGTACAACCGCGTGCTCAGTGGTATACATCCACAGCATTGCGGGTTTAATGGTGACATGAAAAAGAAAGAACAATGACTTCTTCCAATCTCTGCAATCAATACGTCTTGGGTGGCGAAACATCACAGACACAGGATACAATTCCAACAGCAACTTGTACATTGTATAAATTCAAAAACATAGAACAATTTATCTGGCCATTGCCATACATTTATCAATAAAAATGATGAGCTTCCTGAAATTCCATATCTCTTGTTTTTTTAATATATATACCCTCTTTCTCCTTCCCATATTTGAAAACCACTTCACCTCCAAAATAATTGTTAGCTCTCTTGCCTTTCCTGTCATAATAGTTTCTATTAAGGGATGGCAAATATTCTCATTACACAATCACAATTAATTCTACTTTTACCATGCCCTGTAGCTGTCAAAAGTTATTCCTCCTAATTAGGAGTCCAATTAATTGATGTTCCACAAAATTAAAACAGTTTTGTAAGAATATGCTATCAAAACCTTCCATGAACTTGAATAACCTAAATACATGATGTGTAATTTCATAGAAACTAATATTGGTATAATTTAAAAGATATTTATCTGATGGCATACAGCTGCTGACTTTTCTAAATGGGGAAATATTAATTACCATCATGTCGGGGCTGCAGAACTGGAAGGGATCCCATGGGTCATCAAGACCAGCCTCTGTCAGGGAAGCAGAGTGGGGAATAAAATTCCTAATCAAACCCCGAAATGCTCAGCTATTGATCGGTTCTATAGCGAAACACATTTCAGACTTCTTTTTTGAGCATCAAAATGGGTCACCCTTATTTTGTTTCCTCAGAGGCATATATACTTCCCAATTATTTTGTGAATAATTCTTATTCTAAAGTTCAGCAAATCATATGTCCACTGTTGGCTGGAGCTTTGTAACCAAACACTCACACAGTTCTCATTGGCACAAACTGTTTAACCTTCTGGACTAAACTGAATCCTATATATTCTGCAGGACATAAGACTTTAACCATTGCTTAGCAAGTTGATGAATGCATTCCAGATTATATTTAAGAAGTTCTACAACACAGTGCAAGAGCTAGTGCAGTCTCGGGAGTGCTGGAAAAAATAAAAACAGCTACCACCTTAGTCTATTAAACATAACATAACCCATGGCGTAGGGCCCACTATCGGGCCTATTCTGTGGCAATACGGTTGGTGAAAAGGCAATATTTCACCAACCGTATTGCTTCCTCAAAGTGGTCTGGGATCTTCTTCAATTGGAAGATACAGTGGATATCCTGGACCACTCATTGGCTCACTGTGACGAGTTTGCTGTTCACTTTGAGGAAAAAGTTGCTCAAATTCACAGTGAATTGGACTCCACTATTGGTGCAGAATCAAGGGAAGTGTCCAGTGCACTGTGCTTTGGTCCGGTGTTATTGAATGAGTTTTAATTATTGAAACCCGAGGATGCGGACAGGGTGCTTGGATCTGTCTGTTCTACCACCACACTGTTTGACCCTTGCCCTTCTTGGCTAATTGAAAGATCTGCCAAGGGGTTTCGCACCTGGGTCCAGGAGACTGTGAATGCCTCTTTAAGATGGTCTCTGCCATCTTGAAAGAGGCAATAATTAGACTACTACTTAAAAAACCTAACCTAGAACCAGGGCTGGTGGTTTACTATGGACCAGTAGCAAACTTCCCTTATTTGGGCAAGGTGTTGGACTAGGTGGTGGCCAGGCAACTCCAGGCGCTGCTGGATGAAATGGATTTTCTGGATCCATTTCAATCAGGTTTCAGGCCAAACTTTGGTACAGAGACTTGCCTTGCTCACCCTGTATGATGACCTTTGCTGGGAGAGAGACAGGAGGAGTGCAACCCTGTTGATGTTCCTGGCCCTCTCAGCGACTTTCAACACTAATGACCATGGTGTCCTTCTGAATAGGCTAGCCAGGTTTGGAGTTGGAGGCACTGCTTTGTGGTTGTTCCGCTCCTTCCTGGCTGCCCATGTCCAGATGGTGGACATGCCGTCACCTCCACTGGCCTTGTTGTTTGCAATGCTTTCTAAGGCCCACTTGACTTCACTTTCCAGGATGTCTGGCTCCAGGTCAGCAACTACGCTATCTTGGTTATCAGGGACATCCAGATCTTTCTGATATAATTCTTCTGTATATTCTTGCCATCTCTTCTTGATCTCTTCTGTCTCATATCCATCTTTGCATGAAATGCAATATCTCCAGGTCCCAGATCTCCATTTTTTCCTCTATTTCCTTTATCATATCCATCTTTGCATTCTTTGAAATTCAATTTTCCTTTCCCTTTCTCCCTTGCATATCTCCAATTTTCTTTTGCAATATTTTTCAGATCTCTGTTTTTCAGTTTTGTCCTTTTCTGTGTATTCATGCTTTCCTCTTCATCTTTGGCTTTGCAGAGAACTTCAGTCAATCTTGATTTTGCTGACTGTATAGAGCTCCTCCATCTTTGGCTGCAGAGAACATAGTCAATCTGATTCCAGTATTGTCCATCTGGTGATGTCCATGTGTAGAGTCGCCTTTTGTGTTGTTGGAAAAGAGTGTTTGCAATGACCAGCTCCTTCTCTTGACAAAACTCAATTAGCCTTTGCCCTGCTTCATTTGGAACTCCAAGGCCAAACTTGCCAGTTATTCCTTTTATCACTTGACTCCCTTCTTTGGCATTCCAACCCCTATGATGAAAAGAACATCTTTAAAATACAATACTCAGCAGAATATAAATAAGTAATAAAATATTACATATAAGAAGGTATATACAATAAATGTTTTTAGAACAAAACAAAATAAAAATCCTAAAGCAACTTTTCAGTAAAAAGGACCTTTTCAATCCAGAAGCACTTTTTCAATCAGAAATGATGGCGACTACTAGGAAGCATGCTCTGCAGTATTTGGGTGTCCACTCTGCTCAAACCCTGACCCACAAACACCACCGTCCAAACACAAAACATAAAGTTGCATCCAGAATTAATATACTTAGGAAGGGAGGCCTGGAACAGGCCTTTGCCCCTTACCCCAGGGGGCCTTTTTTCATATAATGTGGTCCTGCAATATTTACAACATTAAAAGATCACAACACTATGCCTTCTGAAAGGAACAGAAGAAAGGCTAGAGAACTGAGGATCACTGTCTGAAAAAAAGGACGAGGACATTCCAGAATGGATCAGTGTATTTAGCCTTGAACTGAATGCATCCAGGGGCCTTCCGGCTGTCAGTTAATGAATGTCATAATACAGTGGTACCTCGTATAACGGAGGGTTTGTTTAGCGAAAAATCCGCTCAGGCGCACATCGGGCCAGGCGGTGGCACAGGCGGCATGGACCATGGGGGAAGACCCGGGGCCCCCAGGAGGAGCAGGAGAGGAAGGCTGGCCAGCGGCAGCCTCTCGGGGCCACCCGGTGCCCCCTCGACAGCCGAGCGCCTCGCTGCCTCCAAAGCCGCCGGGTGCAGGTGAGCGGGGTGGGATTCCCGGTGGGATTCCGCCCAAGCCCCCCGCACCCCAGGCCAAGCGGCGCACCGCACCCCCTTCCCCCCCATGGCCACCTCCCACCACCACCTGCGGCCTCCCGGGAAGAGGACACGGGGTGGTCGGGGAAAGAGGGGAGGGGAGGGGCGGCAGGCCTCCAGCGCGGATGCTGGTGTTCCTCCCGGCAGGGCGGGCCGCCGGTGCGCCCTCCTGCCTGCCGGGCGCCTCCGGGGCTCTGGCAAGAGGTGAGCGGGGGGGAATTCCCATGCGGTCCTGCCCAAGCCCCCCGCCCCAGGCCAAGTGGCGCACCCCACTCCCTCCCCCCACCCCCGCGGCCACCTCCGCCCGACCACCTGCGGCCGCCCGGGGAAAGAGGGAAGGAGGGAGGGGAGAGGAGGGGCAGTAGACATGGAGGGGGTGAGCCAGGGAGGGGCACCCTTACCTGGCACCTGCACGGGGGTCCACCGCCCGCCCACCCCCCCTCGCCCCAAAAAACCTAGCGCCGCATTGGAACGGATTAAATCCAGTTTCAATGCATTCCTATGGGAAATTACAATTCGTACAACGGAAAATTTGTATAACGTAATTTGATTTGGAACGAATTAATTACGTTATACAAGGTACCACTGTATCATGCTTTTTGTTAAGATGCAGTTAAGAATATTAAAACTCCTTAATGGAGAAAAGGGATGGAGCTAGCCTGGTAATTCTTGAATCCTTGTCAATGATTTCCAGCCACTGGCAAAGTAGAGAAGATTTCACTCAGGAGTGAAATGCAGGGGATTTAACAAAAGACCTCTCTATAAAAAACAGCAATTGTAATGGATTCCATTAAAAGCAAACCCATTTTATGACTATAATTTTCTATCTGTTTTGATTTTTCCAACTTCTTATCTTATGGATTAGAAAGTTTATTATATGAATAGACGAGTCCTAAGAGGAAAAAGTAAGAACAAAGAGGAAAGGGGAAAGCAAAACATGAAAACCTGTGTGCTAACATTAATGCATTTTAAGAAAATCAATAGTTTCCCAGAAAATACTGTTTGAGGTATAGAAAGGTGGAAGAACATTGAGAAGTTTCAAATTTACAGCAGTACATGCCTTGAGCTGGTTTAAAAGGAAAATCAGTGACAAAGGGTATTTAAGTATAAAGCATTCAATACAATTTCCTTGCAATTGTCTGCTGAATTGGTACAATAATCCAGCCTTAAAAAAGAAGAAAAGAAGATGAATTCCACTTCTGTATTATTACCCCAGGTTTTGTCATAACCAGGGGTGAGTGGTTATTTTGGTATACTTCAAAATGGAAACTGGCTGTTGGAAGGGTGTTGAGAAGGCACTGCCATGTGACACAGGAATCAGAGTAAATAGCAGATGGAAGATACAGACTTCACAGAAAATGACAGAATGGCCCATGCAAAAGAGACTATGAAGACAAATTATATAGATTCAAAGGTCAGCGTTTCTTCATATAAAAAGCTACTAGCAGCTGAGAACAAGGGGTAGTATAGGAGTGTCTTCTATACTTCACTTGCTACCAACAGCACATTTTATCTTACTTTTCCCCCTTCTTTTCTTGCTGGCAACTACTTTAGTCAAATGATTCTTTCTACACATCACAAGAAAAAGGTGTCCTTGACTGAACTGCAAAGCTAAAGAGTGGAAGTAAACATAATCTGTTTTAGAAAGAACAGGTGAGTTGGAATTTTCACTCCAATGCCTTATGATCTTTTCTCTCCACCTCTGGCTGTATGAGCCGATGTTTCAAAGGTCTATTTTTCGCTTTAAAAATCTCAGCTGATTCAGATACACAAAGCTACACCACTTTACTTGGCTCACCAATAATTAGAGCAGCCTCTTAAATTTAGAGCATAGCACTCTATACATAAAACCCTGCTGACTCACAATTGAGGTTTTGTGGAAGCGATACACATCTCTCTTATCCTCTGACATTCCAATCATTTCTGGTCACCACTGCTGCTGTTCAATGAATGCAAAGGTGCAAACAGATATGCTCACATGTTTCACCTCAGAGAAACATTCTGGAAAATATCCTTTAGATTTCTTTCCTAGACAATCAGGCCATTGAAACATTATTTGGGAGTTAATAGGGGACTCTTGTACAAAATGCTGGCCAGAATCCTACTGGTGATTTACCCATGCATATGTTAAATTGAGTAAGTGTGTGTGTGTGTTTTGTCATTACAGTTGTGACCGAACCTTCGTGACTCCATGTCCATGGAGTTTTCTTGGCAGAAATACTGGAGTGGTTTGCTAGTTCCTACTCCAGGCGCCTACAGCACCTGGTACCTCATTGCAATGAATCACCAGTCACTAATGAGATGTCAGTTGCATAGCTAGGCGTACATCTGTTGAACAAGGGGGGTTATAACACAAGTGGCACCATGTGCATTAGCAACAATTTATTTTGGTGAGTTAGACAGTTTTGCTTCTGCAGGTGACTAACACAGAGAACTCTTAGCTATGTGTTGTGTTGTGTTGTGTTGGACTGGATTGGGGTCAATCACTCTACCCGAAATACTTCTAATGGTGGAGTATAATATTCCCTCTTCCAATTACTATATAGATGTCTAGATGTCTGCATTTATTCAATTTCAGGGAAGAGTATTTTCTGGAGATCTGGTAACACGCAAATACTAGCACAGACATGGTTCAGACATAAGTATCCCCCAAAGGGCACAAGATGAATCAGGTTCTGCTCTGTCTCTCAAACACACACCAAACCAGAGTGGCAGTGTGCAAGCCTAATAATGTATATATTTCTTCAGCTCCTCTGCAGTGGTGTAGTCACAAATAGAGATGGGCACAAACTGAAAAAATGGCGGTTCGTTTTAGGGTTTGGTTTGTTTCATTTCATTTTTAATGATTTTTTTTTCAAAATATTCATTTCAATGGTTCATTTTGTTTATTTATTTATTTATTTATTTTCGAACTTATATACCGCTCCTACTTCCCAGACGGGAACTCAGGGCGGTTTACATGAAAAAAAAATTAAAAGCAAGATGTCCGCAAGCAGGAACAATCGCTGTAGAAATAAATAGATAGGGCAGGTAAAAATAAGCAACAAAAAAAAACCTTTAGTCATTTTTAAAGGCGTCCCTAAAGAGTAAGGTTTTTAAGCCTCTTTTAAAGGACGCCAACAATGGGGCCTGTCGCAATTCACTCGGCAGGTTATTCCAACAGGACGGGCCCACCACCGAGAAGGCCTTCCCGTGAGTACTCACTTTGCGGGCCTCCTTGGGGGACAGTCCGGAGTGATAAGGCCAATGATGAACGGGTGGGTCGGGCCAGATTTAGTTGTCGGTGAAGGCACTCTGCCAGATAATCATTTTTCCCCGCTTTGCATGATTTAATCCATTTGACAGCATGTGGGTGGGAAAAAACATTAAAAAATAAAAATAAAAATAAAAATAAAACTCCTAGCCCCTGTGGCAGGGGCTTTTTGAGGCGCTGGCTTTTCCAAAGCACCAAACTTGCGGCTCCTGGGGCCTTGGCGCTGGTTTTATTTTTTATATTTTTTCTTTATTTTAGGGTGCCACCCCGGCCACCCCTGGGGCTGGGTCGGCGGTCCTTTATTATTTTTATTTTTTGTTGTTTTTGTTTTTCAAGTGCCGACCACATGGCCCCTGGGGCCAGGACGGCACTGGTTTTATTTTTTTATATTTTTCTTTATTTCATATATATTTTCTTTATTATACCTGGCCCGTGTGCCAGATTTTTTTTTATTTCTTATAATTTTTTTGCCGGCCTGTGGGCTGGCTACACAGGCCGGGGCCGGTGCTCTTGCGCCACTCCCGGGGGCCCGCGATGGATCTTTTACTTTACTTTAATTTTATTTATTTTTTTTTACTGCCCACCACGTGGCCACGGGCCAGTACCAGGGCCCGCACATCGGATCATTTATTTTATTTTATTTTATTTTATTTTATTTACTGCTGACTACAGCTGCCTACCAGCTGTAGTGTGGCCGGTCGGCTTTTTTTCCTTCTGGTTGCAGCCAGGAAGACTGGACGGACCCTCCAGGAAGGACCAGTACCAGCAGGTAGGAGACATCTCCAGTGCCGCCATTAATGAAACAAACCGAAACAAACCTTTTTTTTTGTTGTTGTTCAGATCGTTTCATTCTAAATCCTCTCTGGCATTCATTATTCATTTTGTTGCAAAACAAAATGAGTAATGAATAACAAAATGAACTGAAAGTTTGTTTCGTGCCCATCTCTAGTCACAAATGCAAAAGTGCAGGGTCTCTCTCTCTCTCTCTCTCTCTCTCTCTCTCTCACACACACACACACACACACACACACACACACACACACACACACACACACACACACACACACACACACACACACACAGAGAGAGAGAGAGAGAGAGAGAGAGAGAGAGAGAGAGAGACCCTTCCTTCCTGAGTACATGTACACACAGGTTCAGATACTCTGAACTATGGTAATCGAGAGGGTGGCCGTGATCCGGATTCAGTCTTTTCTGGAGGAACAGCAGTGCCTTGGCCCATGCCAGTCCGGGTTCAGGCCAGGCTGGGGGACCGAGACAGCTTTGGTCACACTGCAAGATGGCCTAATCTGGGGGGCTGACAGGGGTTGTTCTACTCTGTTGGCTTTCCTGGATTTGTCAGCGGCCTTCGATACCGTCGACCACGGTACCCTCTGAGCTCTCCGAGGTGGGTATCGGGGGCACTGTTCGCAGTTGGCTCCAGGCCTTCTTGGAGGGCCGGCCCCAGTATGTGCAGCATGGGGGAGAGTTGTCGACCCTGTGGACACTCCCTTGTGGGGTTCCGTAGGGGTCGTCTCTCTCCCCCATGCTGTTCAACATCTATATGAGGCCACTGGTTGGGGTCATTAGGAGATTTGGAGTCTGCTGTCATCAGTACGCTGATGACACACAGCTCTATCTCTCCTTTTCCACCTCTGCAGTGGAAGCTGTCCGGACTCTTGACCAGTGCCTGGACATGGACAGGGCATGGACCAGGGCCAACAGGCTCAAACTCAACCCTGAGAAGACCGAGGTGATGTTCTTTGGGAGCTCCCCATCCAGATATGGAGGCCCCCTCCCCAGTCTGGAGGGCGTTTCCCTCCAGCTGGTGGACAGGGTTCGGAATTGGGGCGTGGTTCTGGATCCGACCCTTTCAATGGAAGCTCAGGTGGCTGCCGTGACCAGAACCACTTTTTACCATCTTCACCAAATTGCCCAGATCCGCCCATATCTAGACGGTGACTCCCTGAGAACTGTGGTGCAAGCGTTGGTGATCTACTGGTCTACTGTAACGCACTCTACATGGGGTTGCCCTTGACTCTCCTCCGGCTTCTGCAGCGGGTGCAAAATGCGGCAGCCAAGCTGGTGGCGGGTGTGCGCCGTCACGACCACATCACCCCAGTCCTGGCTCGCTTGCATTGGCTACCCGTTGCGTCCCGGATCAGATTCAAGGTCCTGGTTTTAGTTTATAAAACCCTCCATGGCTTGGGACCAGACTACCTGACAGAGCAGATCACCCAGCAATCAACCTCAGCCCGTCCAATCTGGCAGTCGCGGGCACACTTGCTTCGGGTGGCCACTCCTAGAGAGGCCCGGAATACTTACACCCGAAACTGGGCCTTCTCGGTGGCCGGCCCATCTCTCTGGAACCATCTACCTAGTGAAGTGCACTCTGCAGAGTCCCTGATGGCCTTCTGCAGAGCGGTAAAAACTTTGCTCTTTTGTGAGGCCTTTGGTGACCTGGCTTAGAGTGCCTTCCCCCCGCCTTCTGTTCAGTTGTTAGTTAGCTGAAGCTTATACCAAGGGTGTATACCATGTTTTTAAATTGTTTGTGGTTTGTTTATGATATTTGTATTCCTGGCTGAATTTTCAGCACATTGTTAACCGCCCAAAGTTCCTATGAGAAGATGGGCGGGATAGAAATCCAATAAATAAATAAATAAAACAAAACATTGCTACACCTAAGTTTGGGGGGAGGGGAGAGGCAGGAATCCATGGGAATGGAAGGAAGGAGCTGCCACCCAGAAATCAGCCCTCACAACTTCTTCCTGCATAGAAATACCACCCCCATGTTTCCACCCTGCCCACCTTCACCTTGGCTGAGCAATAGGACACTTCAAAATATACTACGGGGGGAGTTCAGCAAGGGAGAAAAAGAAGCAGTCTTGCAAACAGCCCAATGGGTGAGCTGCAAGGTGTTTCTGTGACACTTGATTTTTTTTTTACCAACTACAGGCAGTTTGTTTTGTTTTGTTTTGTTGTTTGTTGTTTGTTATATGAACTAATGTTGAATTTAAACATTTTTTCTTGCTTTATTTGTTTGTTTTTAAAATACAGTTTGGCAAGGTCAGAAAAAATGAGTCTGTTGGCTCCAGTCTCTCTGGCCACTCTTGTGGAAGATAATGTTCAGGTCTAGTTCTGATCACCCAAAGCGTAGCAGCCCATGAAAGAAGCAGGCATCTAGCTTTGCAAACATAATTCCAGCCCCCTTTGATTGGCTCTGCACGTGTCTGCTGCAGAACAAAGTTGTCAGTTGTCAAAACAGTCAGAACGAGACAAAAGGCATCGTACAGTAAAAGGTCACCAATTGAGAAGAGAGGGCATGTCAGGATTTTCTTTTATCAATAGATGGCATTACAAGTAAAGATTGTCCAGGACCGGGCTGAAGCACTGCTCCTCATCTCATTCCACATCTGTCTACAAATCATAGACCTTTTTGAGTTTAAATAGCTCTGTGGAGTCAGTGTCTTATTCTACTCTATCCCAGGGTAGAAGAGTTGCCCTTTACTCTCCCTGTGAAACCTCCCTTATCTTGCTGCAGATGATGCAATAAAACACCTTCCTGTGCAGTTCCTAGACTCCATTCCCCCCCCATGTTTTTTTTAATTCTCCAAGTTCATTTTCTAGTTACCCAACAATTCTTGTCTCTTTATAGAAACCTTATTTGTCCAGACTGCCTCCTTAGAATTATTTTCTAACTGCCTCACTGAACTATAACTTCTTCTGTTAGATTCCCAAGAATGATCCAGTAGGGAGGGTCAGCTGTCTTTGCACAATTAGAATGTAAGTAAATAGGAGAGGAAACAAAGAAAGCTGATTTAAACAGACTACTGTACCCTTAGCTCAGCAGTGCCTGCTTTGACTGGCAGCAACCCTAAAACACAAAAAGAGAGGACCCAACTTATCAGTCCAAATATTGTTGCCAGAGTGGCAACCACTGGGACAAAGGAAAGATGGCGATCCCCACATGGAAGCCAGAGGGCTCTAGAGGTCCGGCACGGAGGAAAAGTGGGGGGGAGAGAGAGAACCTGGACATGGAAGCAGATGCCAGGTCAGGGCAGCCCCCTGAAAACATGCCACACTCCCAGGGGGCCATCCCAGAAGGTTTTAAAGGGGGAAATGAGGAAATGATCCCCTCTTTCCCCTCCAGAACACTATAGAAGAAAACAAATTGCACGCTGAAGGAAATCCAGGCTCTCCTGGGACACCTTAACTTCGCATGCCAGGTTGTTACAGTGGGTAGGGCATATTGTGATTGATTTGCCTGGGCAACATCAGGGGTTAAGGCATCTCACCATCACATACGTATCATGAGGGCCATGAAAGTGGATCTCTGGGTATGGCTGGAGTTTCTCATTTCAATGGCAAGGCCATTTGGCAGCACCCTTGGCAGCCTGGAACCTCACTACAGGTACAGTCAGGTGAAGCAGGCAGCATTGGGTTTGGGGTATATCACCTGGGTCATTGCTGCACCAAAATGGTCACCAGAATAGGCTGGTAAGGGCATCACCAGGGACCTAACATTCCTGGAGTTGTTTCCAATAGTGGTCACAATGGAGATCTGGAGGGGTATCTTTCAGGATAGGAGGATCACATTCTGGTTCAACAACCAGGCAGTAGTGGCAGTGATCAATTGTCAAATGTCAAAATCATGTAGATTAATGAGACTGGTGCATAGGTTGGTGTCCCGGTGTCTAGCCACCAATGTCATAATCAGGGCCCAATCTGTGCCAGGGTTGGATAATGGCATTGTGGACTCACTATCTCATTTTCAGCTTAACAGCTTCTGGGCCCTGGCACTGCAGAACAACACTGATCCTGATCCTTTTCCCGAGGAACTCTGGAACCTTGGAGACAGGGGATGATCCAGGGAGCTTTGGGTTCAGTTGCTTCCTCAACACTGTGTACATATACGGCAGCATGGGTGTCCTTTCAATGTTTTTCCCCCCAGGAGGGCCCCCACATGGTGCTCACCTCCTACCCACAAGAATGCAGTGTGTTATGTGTATTCCCTCCATACATATGGGATGTCCACAGGCTGCTTGCCGGCCCACCTGGACGCCATCTCCTTCTTTTGTGGATTGGGGGGCTTAGCAGTACCTCTGCAAAATGCCCCTCATACTTCGGGCACTGAAGTGGTGGGATGGGAAGTTCCCCAAGAGACCGGAGAAGCAGAAACCAATCACACCTGACATTTTGAAGGCACTGTTGAGCACATTGGCAGATGTCTGCTGGCCCTCCTACGAGGCATGCCTTTTTCTATGTGCCTTTTCACTGGCCTTCTTCGGGGCCTTTCAGGTGGGCAAAGTCCAGGAAGGAGGGTGGCGGCCACTCCCTGACACTGGGGGATCTGACACTACTCCCAAGGGCACTGGTTATTATCCTCAGGTTGTTAAAAACGGACCAGTGAGCCAAAGGGACATACATTACCTTGAAAAGGCAGTCTGAATCAGCACTGTGCCCATTAAAGGCTACAAGGAGGTACATGGGACACTGGGGCAAGCAGCCAAGCTTCCTCTTGCTACATGCCAACAGTGCCCCACTCACTCATTACCAATTCGCAGGAGTTATGTGAAAGGACCTGCAAAAGGCAGGTTACAACCACAGGGATTTGGGGACCTATTCCTTCCAGACTGGGGCAGCCTCCCAAGTGGCAGCCCAGGGCCTATCACACAGATGGATAAAGCGGGGGGAGAGGTGGACTTCCAGTGCGTACAGGGCTTACATTTGCAGGACTGGAAATGGGCCAATAACACCAGTTGTCTTTTAGTTTTGCATTCATGTGCTCCAGATAATTGGTCACAGCATTGTGCATTGGGCCATTGCATGGGTGAATCAGTCACATTGGGGACAGCACCTGTGAATGGAGGAGCGTGTCCATGTAACATGGTCTGGTGCCAGGGGCATGCACTGGGGTGACCTGCTGCCCAGGATATGGCTGCTATTTCACCGTCACAGGCCACCACATGATCTGGTGATACAGCTGGGGGCAAATGACATCACATCATCCCAAGGAATAGACCTGAAGAAGGATATGGAGGCATCACTATAAGTGATTTGTGGTTCTCACCTAGACATGACCTTGTTTTGGTCACAGCTGCTGCAGAGGAGATGCTGGCGAGGGGTCGGGGGCAGACATCCCGGAAAAGTTGAGATGGTTAGGCAGAAATTGGATAAAGCTATTGGTCACTTGGTGAACGAATGGGGTAGTCAGTGGATAAAGCACCTGAATATTACCTTCACAGCATATGTATTGAATCATAGAATCATAGAATCATAGAGTTGGAAGAGACCTCAAGGGCCATCTAGTCCAACCCCCTGCCATGCAGGAACCCCATCACAATATATTCGACAGATAGCCATCCAGGCTCTGCTTAAAAACCTCCAAAGAAGAAGACTCCACCACCCTCCGTGGCAGCATATTCCACTGCTGAACAGCTCTAACCATCATGAAGTTCTTCCTAATGTTCAAATGGAATCTCTTTTCCTGTAGTTTGAAACCATTGCCCCGAGTCCTAGTCTCTGAAGCCATGGAAAACAAACCTGTTCCCTCTTCAATATGACATCCTTTCAAATATTTAAACATAGCTGTCATATCCCCTCTCAGTCTTCTTTTAGAGAGGCTAAACATTCCCAGTCCCCTAAGCCGTTCCTCATAAGACATTTCCTCCAGACCCTCAACCATCCTGGTAGCCCTCCTCTGCACCCGCTTGAGGTTGTCAACATCCTTTTTAAACTGAGGCGCACAGAACTGGACACAGTACTCCAGGTGGGGTCTGACCAGAGCAGAATAGAGTGGTACTATCACTTCCCTTGATCTAGACACTATGCTTTTGTTGATGCAACCATTGGGCAGATCCCCAGGAAAAGGATCGGGATCAGTGTTGTTCTGCAGTGCCAGGGCCCAGAAGCTGTTGAGCTGAAAATGAGTTAGTGAGTCCACAATGCCATTATCCAACCTTGGCACAGACTGGGCCCTGATTGTGAACAGTTGGTGCTGGAAGTTAGCAAGACCATAGGTAATTGGTTGCAGCTGCAGCACTCTGGTGGGAGCCAAACTAGGCTTGCCTCTAGTGGTGTTTTTACAGGCATTGGGACAGATCCAGGCTTTTAAAGCAGCAGGCGAGAAACACCGGGTTCAAAAAACATCTGCCGAAAAAAGGCTGATGGATATGGTAATGGGTAAATAGCGGGGATGGGGGCAAAAGGGAGACCCCCTTCTAGGATGATTTATGGCACAGCCACCGATGGGATTGATGCCCCTTGGGAACATACAATTGGAATGGGGGACATGGGACACCGATGGGGTGGATTCCCCAGGGTCCCTGTAACAAACAAGAGAGATAACATAAAACAGAAAAGGTACATGGGAACATCAAAGGGCAGGCATGCTCCTTTGATGCGCTGGATCCGACCCAACTGCTTAGCCACAGCACAGTCTGCTGTATTCAATAAAGTTGTAGCCTAGATGTACCCAAGCTAGGATGGTCTTGCCTCGTCTTTTATGCACTCATTCAGTTAAGGGAGGCTTAGCTATAGGCAGCAATCATTTTCATCACCTTCTGCCAGAGAAGTGAGGCACTACACCAGAGACCTCTGTGTGTGTATCAGCTGACTCACCACTGAGGAGCAGTATCGCCTACCTTGTACTGAGTTTGTGTACTGCATGAACTAATGCTAATGTGAAACCACCAGAACATTCCCATCCTTTTCTGAGAGATGTCAGTTTCCTGTTGCCACTTATCTTAAAAATGACATTGTCTCAATTTGCACTGGTGGGGAAAGTTGAGCAAGTTGTCCTCTATGGAGGAATGCTCTTCAAGCCCTTATGCTAGAAGGCTTTGTGAGGAAGCTTGAAGCATTTCCAATATGAGGCACAAAGAAGTCTTTTTATGACTTGTTTTTAAAAATTTCTGTAGAAAGAAATGTTCCCAGGCATTGGGTATTTGAAAGCAAACTTGAAAAGTTACTTTTGCTGGACTACAAAATTCAGCATAATTGTGGGATTTAAGAGTGATGAACAAGAAAGTAATTTTTCAGACAAAGTTTTGAGATCCTCTATCTATATCCTTTTAAACAAACATACACACAACATGTGCAAGGCATCTCCCAGTGACTCTCAGCAGAAAGTGACAAATTCAAGCTCTCCTTGTGATTGTCTTCACTTTGTCTTCTGTCATTGCCCAGTAATATCTCCTTAATGCTACTCAACCATCTGTCCCAATTTTGTAACAGCAGGTCTGAGCAAAGAAAGGCCCAAGCTCCTGTAGTAAGCTCCAGCTTTTGTATTTTTTTATCCTCTTCCATAGACTTGCACAAAATGTGGTGCACAACGCTGAATGCAGACCATCAGAAGACTCAAGAATCTCTTCCTTTTCACAGAAGGCATCAAAATGAAGTAGGTGGAGGGATAATCATATACAGGCAGCAAACAGAAAAGGCCATTTTGCTATTTTTAGCATGATAAACCACAAGTTGGTAGGGAAATGACTTTCACTGGAGTCAGGGTTCTTATTTAAAGCATCTGCTTCAGACTTGTTAGCACACCAAGTACAGCTTATCTCAGACATGGTACAAGTCTATCATTTGCACAGAACCATCCTTTCCAGAGAAAAATGTGAATGAGTAAAAGGCATGCAACTAAAAAACCATAAAAGTAGATTTTATTCAATGAGAAAAAAATGAGAAAAAAAATAAGTATATGAGAGAGCAAATAAATTTGCATGGAGGCCTAAGAATAGCAAAAAATGTACAAACAAAAGATGGCATGGATATGCAGGTGATATTTGGCTTGACCCAAGGAACTTCAGGAAACTGAGACCAATATCCTGTTGTATAGTTGCACCTGTGTAACTCAAGAGTTGCACAAATATTTGCAAAATTTTCACCAAGGTAGATGCCTTATCTGGTAAGCAATTCCCCAGGCATTGCTGTACAGTCAGTTGTGTGGTCAATATGCCATCAGTCTCATGGTTCGTCAAGTGGTTTGTTGTGCAGCTTGTTGCACAATTGGATACACAGGCTGCTTGGTTGTAACAACCAGTGAACTTACACAGGCATAACTTTCAGCAACACCGAGCCCAACAGAGTTTCAGCTATGGAGATTTTCCCATTCCCATCACAAGTTGTTTCCTCTTCATCATTAAGCATGAAGTGCCACCTACTCATCTCCCACTTTTATAGGCTGTAGTTACTTCATTTGCTCTGTACCCTATGAAAGACAATGGGAATCAAATTCTTCCCAGGCTAGCCTCATCGCTGCTAGGTCTCCTTAACTTGATAGACACACATTGTCTTGATCCAGACTGTCTGGTTCCAGAAGCCCTGTTCCCACCACCATTTGCACAGTCTATTCCTCTGGAAAGCTCCTTTAATAGTGCTTGTTCTCTAATTCATTTGGGCAAATGTTCCACCTATGATATAAAGCCAAAGATCAACGCAATGGTAAATAAAAGTCATGACTGTGCAGCAGGTTAATTGGCTTCCTTTCCAGGCAGCTTTTCCCCAGACATAGCTGAGCCTCTGCTCCATCCAATGATCCCACATTATGTGTATACCGTTTTCTTTTGTTTTCAGGCAACTGCTCTTCCCCACAGGGATTCACCTGGTTGATTTAGGTTCAGTTCAAAACCTTAAATCTTACTTTCCCTGTCTTCTTTCCCATGAAAAAGCAGCATTTAAAGTGAGCAGGTGTAAAGGTGGCCAAAGCTTCAATTCCTACTCTGATTAGTAGCTCAAGAGAAGAAAGATGGGCAAGCATGTATTCCTTTAAGTGCTCATGACGAGGGGCTTCTGTTCCAAAGCTAGGAAAAAGTTAGTTACTTGGACTACAACTCTCAGCATCCCCAGTTGAATGGGGCTCCAAAAGGGGTGGGGGAGTGTTCCAAGCTCTGGTCCAAGCTACATGGTTAAGGAAAATAACAATCCCTAACAGCAATCAATCATATCCCAGTGCTGGTATGGGATTGGGAGGAAACAAAACCTAGATGGCAAATCCTTTTATTTTTACTCTCGGTGATAAGACACACAAGATAACACCACTTATACAGAAAGACATTATTTATTTTCCATAGGGAGCTTTATGTGGCAGGTGCAGTGTTTAATTTTCTCCTTCCCTCTATTTAAATTCTTTTTTCCATTCCCCCCTGGTGTAATGCTTTTCAAGGCAAACTTCAATAAACTGGGGTGGGGGTTAGGGTGGAGAGATCACGCCTGTTTAAGCCCTAACCATAGGTGCCTATGCAAGCTGCTAACGAGTGCCTGACACCCCTTTGTTGGAGCATATAGCTGCACGAAATCCACTGGGCACAGTCTGAAGTGCATCCTGGGGCTTATTAAAGATTCATGCAGTAAGGTTCCTTCAAAGGGTGGACTGGGCCCGACGTGGGGGCTGCTGCAGGCAAATTCTGTTTTACAGGCTGGCCTCGAACATCCTGTGCTATGAAAGTTACATGGGACAAGAGACAGGCATGGAAAGAAAAATGATTCTGTTGCTAGCATTTAAATATAGAGTTATCTAAGAATAGCTGACTTATTGACTTTTACATTTATTATTATAGGCCCTGAGGAGCTAGGATCTTAGAATGCAGACACAGTTATTCACACTTATCTTTGTGTAGGTGCCTGTGAGTTGAATAACTTAAGACACCACTGGTGCCGTTTCAGCTGAAATTTCATATCCCCCCCCCACTGAGGCCATTAACAATTTAGATAGGGTTGTACCAAAGGAGCTTTGGTAGTGTTGATTTGCACATCATCTTTCTCAACTCCTTAAAAATCTCCCTGTCATTCTATCAGTGGCAAAGACACAAGAGCCTCCATTCCTGAATGCAACCTTGGGACCCAGTCTAGTCCCAATCCAAAGGGAAAGACAGAAAGCTCTTCTTCTATGGTAACATTATATTATTAATTGCTAGTTTTAAAGTTGCCTTCTAATGCTGTAAGATGCCCCTCAATTCCCTGTTTCTCAAACTGAATATGTCTTAATTGTAATGGACTGTATATTATCTCTCCTTACTATAAGCCTCCTTGAGTCCATTTCCAAAGAGAAAGGTGGAGTAAAAATACTAGTAAATAAATGAATGAATGAAATATGTCCCCTAAAGCTTTAATTTAAAAATGACCTCATTGTGTTCTTGTACAATTATAAGTTCTTTAGAGATTGAACATAGATTTACACTGCTTCTGTATAAATCTTCTAGAAGTATAAAAGGCCCAATATATTTTGATCAAAATGTTCTATGAGGACAAATAAATTATGGTGTCAGACAACCAAAAAGGAACCTCTTTCTTCTGATCTTTCTCCAGAACAAGTCTATATAATTTGCTAAGTAGCATGTCAAAAACCATCTCAAGATATATACATATACAGTGCATAAAAGTTAATGGAAAATGTTCTTTTTTTTTTGATGGGAAAGGATACAGCTGTCCATACTCTCCAACCATCATGACACCTTGATGATACTGTCCCAATTTTGTAACAGCAGGTCTGAGCAAGGCAAGGCCCAAGCTCCTGTAGTCCAGGGAAGCGCCAGCTTTTGCATGTTTCATGCTTTTCCATAGGCTTGCACAAAATGTGGCGCACAAAGCTGAATGCAGACCATCAGAAGGCTCAACAAACTCCTCCTTTTCACAGGAGGCTTCAAAAGAGCAGCAAATAGGTTGCTTACTGACCACAGTTGCTGCTGTTTAGTTGTTTTACTTTTTAAAAAGTAACTTTTCCAAGCTCTGTTCAATGGGGTTTGAAACTGTAGAACTGGTTGTCCCACAAGCACCTTGGCTCAGAGAGAAGATCAGAGGGAACTGTGAGGGATCCTCCCTGCCCCACCTCCTGTTGCTGGCACCCACTCTGTGTGGAATGCTACAGTGTTGTTCATGCTGTTCTGCATCTCCCACACACATCTCCCATTTGTTCCCACTGGTCTTCCAGCTCAGCAGTTGCAGACTGCTCAGGCAAGAAAGCCAAACCCATGAGATTGCACCCATAAGCCTTGGAGCAGGGGCTAGAGGCATGGCTTTCTTTTCTCGATAGGCTTTGTTCCATATCAACTGTGCTTGTGGGAACCAGAAAGAGACACAGGGGAGATACAGCAGAGTCAACTGCTTCTTCCTGGCTTTGCCAGATCTATTGTGTTCAGGAATTGCATGTGAGAAAATTTAGTTCTCCCTGTATATAAGGCAACTTACAGTTGGGAAGCAAACATGTCTTTTTAATGACATTAATATCACTATCACTGGATAGTGAAAAGATCTGTAATGATTTCTACAATCTTTATTCTCACAACAATTCTAAAAGAAATATTAGGCTAAAAGATAATGACTCATCTGTTGTCATTCAGGGAAGTGTTGAAGGTGGCAGCATTCACTAGCAGTGGTGGGGAACCTTTGGCATGCCAAATGTTTTTGACCACACCTTCCACAGTCCTTTGTCACTGGCAATTTAGGCTCGGCATTCTGAAAGTTGTGGTCCAAAACATCTGTGCCAAAGGTTCTCCACCACTGTCTCAGGCAGCACAGTGTTTTTTTAATGAACCTTGGCTGTCCACATTTAATTAGTGGTAGGGTACTTAAGTCTCTCCAGGTGCTGACAACAAGACTTGTCTACTGCCTATGACAACTGGACATGCTGGGTAGGGATGATGGGAACTGAAGCCCAACAAAACATGGAAGGTTACAGATTCCAGGCACCCAAACAGAACACTGCAATGAAAGAGTGAGAGAAAGATACCATACAGTATATAGGGGATATGCATTTTATTCTGATAAATGTATCTATAATGTTTAAATCAATTCCAAGGCAAGCAGAAGACAGATCATAGAAGTCACAGATGGGAGCAGCACAACTCTCCATATATTTATTGTTGTAAGTCTGACAAATCTGGAGTGAAAATTGTTAAAATAGTAATTAAAAAGACACCTTGCAATTGGAAGTGGCAACATGGAGTAAAACACCTTAAAACAGGCATGTCCAAACTTCAGCCCTCCAGTTGTTTTGGACCACAACTCTCACAGTCCTTTGTCATTGGTAATCTATGCTTAGGATTCTGGGAGTTGTGGTCCAAAACATCAGGAGGACCGAAGTTTGGATATGCCTGCCTTAAAAGGAAGCCAGTGCTGAAAGGAGGAACTGGTATCTTCACACACACCCTCCTAAAGAAGTCCATGACTTCTCCAACACACTCAAAGTTTTTGTTATTTTTCTAGTAGTCTAAATGTATCACCTGTTCCATACAGTATTTGGTTCTTGTGATGGCTAGAGGGCTCCTCAACTTGTTTTGCTCCATTTGAGGGGTGGCCTTTGAATGAGATCACTTGGCTGCCCCAAACACTCTCTGTATTTAAAAAAAAACTGCAGAACAAGGTGAGGGATGTATGTCAGTGTACCAAATTGTCTAAATTTTCTTTCTTGGTCTTCTTTTTGAGATCCTAATGAGTGACCCTGCTAAAACTGTGCATGCAGATGCATGTTTGCAATCCTAGTTTTGGAATCTAAGTTCTTTCTTCTTCTTCCCCAGGTCTTTCAGTTTGTCTTCTTTTGTTGGCAGGATGGTCTCGTAAGATTCTGGATGGCTACCTTCTGCTTCTCTGTTTGGGGTGGACAAATAATTCTGCCAGAAATAATTATGGTGGTGCTGCGTAACCCACCCCAAGCCATACTCAAGTTCTTTGCACTTCCCACTTGTGGGAATGGTCTTTTCTCCTCGAGATAACACAGCAAGCGCTCATCTGTGAGCTCTTATTTGGCAATTTTATGTGCACAATCACATGGGCACTTCACACCAATGTCCACGTATTTGAACCTATATGCAGGCAGGACATGTCTTGCAAAATAAAAATGGGATTTGACCCAATATGAAGTGTATACATCCCTGGTCTTGGAGCTCAAGAAGAGACAGATGCTCACATACTCTCTCCAGATGCTGCTATCAAAGGAAAAACAGTGATTTTTCTGATACATAATGAAGACCTTGAACCACAATGCTAACCAAGTTAAATAAAGAGATACTCAGGGATTATACAGGTGGGTACTTATGTTTACGTAATTCACTGTGCTTAGAAAAGGCTTTCCATTGCATAGTGTTTAATTGCCAGTAGTGTCAGGAGGATATCTTTACAAATGCTTCAGGAACTCCACCCATAATCACTCAGCAAGGCCCTTTACCATCCTTTCATTTCACCTTAGCTAAAGATCCACACAGCAACAACGGAGCCCTTCTAATGTGACACGGGCTTGGGATTCAGCAAAAAAAAAAAAAAAAGTTTTAAAAGCTCGTGCTTTCCGGGTACATTGGGGCGGAAGTGCTCTGGCTTATTTTAAATCTCCTTTGTTTTTAAAAGAATAATAATTCTCGCCGTCTTCTGCCACCGCCACCGCCTCCCAAACTCTGGAACAGGTGCTCGCTTTCTTAAATTCTCCCCCCTCCCCACCACCACCCTTTACCATACCATCACAAAAAAGCAAAATAGCAACATACTGAGCTCAGTGAAATACACCCTCTTTTACCCCCACCTTGATTTGGGATCTCCTCCTGGGGTTGCTGCATCCTCTGCCTCATGGTCCCTCACCCTCATTGCCAAATGGATGCGGATGCGGAAAGACAACCCGCCCCTTTAAGGTGCACAGCATTGTTCCCAGAATCCCCACCAGCTTCCCCCTCTTCTCCATACACATGTGCAGCGTGCACATACACACACACACAGCACAGAGGGCGTGACCATGAGGGCGGAGGAGGCAAGCCCGGGAGATCCGGAGGAAAGGTGAGGCCAAGGGGGTGTACTTCGCTGAGCTCACTCATTAATCCTTTTTTATGATGACACAGCAAAGGGGTGGAGGAGAATGTAAGAAAGTGAGCACCCAAACCTTGGCTAGGAATAAATCGCTTGATTTATTTAGGCATGCTTGACCCAGAATTCCGGAGGTGGCAGAGGGAGGTGGAGAAAATTATCTTCTTGTTCTTTAAAAAGCAAAGGAGGTTTAAAAATTTGCCGGGGAGCTTCCCTTCCCCAATTTGCCCAATCAGTGCTGGGAAAGCAGGGGCTTTTAAAACTATTTTTTGCCAAGCCCCAAGTCCCCCGCATTACAGCTGATCGGTGCTTGGGGCTCTGCCAAAAAAAGCTGTGGTTTCCTGCGCCGTTTTTTTCCCACAGCTCGCACACCGCCACTAACGGAAACGAACAGCACCGAACAAATTTTTGTTGGTTCTGTTCAGTTCGAGCCTGACTAGAGATGGGCACGACCAGGAAAAATTACATTTCGAGTTGTCGTGTGTCGGAGCCGGCCCGTTTTGGCTCATTTCTGTTTGTCGCGAAATTTTCAAAAATTTGTCGTTTTGTTTGTCTTTTTTTGTCTGTCGTTAGCACTGGTTTTGGGGGGTAGCGGGCTCCTGGAGGCACCTCTCTGGGGTGGGTGCCTCCTCTTGCCCGCCATGAAGGGAAAGGGGGCTCCTGGAGGCACCTCTCTGGGGTGGGTGCCTCCTCTGGCCCGCTACAAAATGGCATGCATAGCCAATTGGATATGCATACCAAGTTGCAGTGGCAGGCAGAGGCACCTCTCTTTCGGGTGCCTCTGTGACTCACTGCCTGGCATACGGTGCACTTGGGCTGGGGATGGGGAGGAGGAACAAAGTGAGAGAGGACCCCTATGGGCGCCCTCTGGCTCACTAAGAAGGGAAGTGTACTTGCTGTAGTGCAATGCGAGTACACAGATCTGGCTTAGGGTTAGGGGTTAGCGCAAGGGCTAGGCTTAGGGTTACGGGTAAGGTTAGGGTGAGTTAGTGGGGTGCACCTCTGGGTGCCTCTCTGACCCACTAAGAAGGACAGTGTACTGGCGTATGGTTTAGGGTTAGGGTTCGGGTTCGGGTTCGGGCTAGGGTTAGTGGGCTTTTTATGCCCGACTGGCACATCCCAGAAGTCTCGGTCAAAACCTGGCCAAGTGGCCATGCAATTGGTGGAATGGCTCCAAAAATTTGCATGGTCCACTCCCATGGCCAGCCCATCATTGCACAGGTGTAAAAAAATAAAAATAAAAATAAAATAAAATAAAATCAATGGAGATGTTTTGTTGCAAGAAAAACCCACTGCTGCTACTGTAAAAATTCAGGCAGTTTTAAAATAGCTATTTTCGCATGTTTCTGTGGTGCTTTGGTGTGTTTTTGGACCATGATTTCAAAATAAATATTGCGGTCGCCACATTTTGGATCCCCCGCCCGCACCGCATGGCATGGCGAGTGAGTTGGCGAGACAACGAGGATGCCCCCGACCAGAGCAGCCCAGGACAGGAGAGGGGGGAGGCCAGGGACCCCCCCCAGAAACCACCTCTCTGGTAGGTGCCCTCACTCAGGCAGGCATATTTTCGCCTGCTTTTTTGGCCGGGAATCAGGGTTTTTTATTTTTAAAACTTTTTTTCTGTGCCGCGCCGCTTGGCAAGTTGGTGAGACGATGAGGATGCACAGCCCAGGAGAGGAGGGGGGAGGCCGGGGACCCCCAGAAACCACCCCTCTGGTAGGTGCCCTCACTCAGGCAGGCATATTTTCGCCTGCTTTTTTGGCCGGGAATCGGGGTTTTTTTTTAATTTTTAAAACTTTTTTCCTCTGCCGCTTGGCATCGCGCGATCGCTGCGATGCCGCCAGGAACGACCACGACAAATCAGACCCAATTTTTCTTTAGTCGGTTCGAGTTCGAGTTCTGGCGGAGTAATTGTCGTTCTTCATTTCGTTAGGTAATGGAAACGAGGAACGGAAACGGAAACGAGGATTTCACCGAGTCGTGCCCATGTCTAAGCCTGACCAGTCCAAATTGTCATTCTTCGTTCCGTTACGTAACGGAAATGAAGAACGGTAACGGAAACGGAAATTTCGCCATTCCGTGCCCATGTCTAGAATAAAGTATTGAATAGCACCGGACCCAGAACAAATCCCTGGGGCACCCCACGAGTCACTTCTCTCCATGCTGAGGAGAAGCCATTTATGATCACTCTTTGAGTATTATCAGTCAACCAATTACAAACCCATCGAATAGTAGCTGTATCCATCCTACATTCTACTAACTTCTTTGCAAATATACCATGGGGAAACTTATTGAAGGACTTACTGAAATCAAGATAAGCAAGACTCATGGTGCAGTGGTTAAATGGCTATAAAATGTAGCCTGCATACTGTAATTAAATTGTAAGCCACCCAGGTAGTGCTTTAAGCACTATGGGGCAGTATACGTGCAGAGCACTTTGCTTTACTTTGCTTACAGTTCACTCAAAATACATTTAAAACTCTTGGTGTGTGTGAATTAAACAAATAATTGTATCAATATCTCAGCAATTCCACTCACCCCACACACACTTTGTACACTGCCATGGCTTACAAACGGTGTGAAAAATGTATTTATTTATTTATTTATTTATTTATTTATTTATTTATTTATTTATTTATTTATTTTTACAACTTATATGCTGCCCACTACCCAAAGGTCTCTGGGCAGCTTACAATCAAAGAATTAAAACAGTTAAAACATCAAATATCAATAAATAATTAAAACAATAATATAAACCTTACACTAAAATCATTACACTAAAATTGCCATCAGAGAACCCACAGTCTATGTTGTATCAATTAAAAAAATTCTGAACAGGAAGGTTTTTACCTGGTGCCGAAATGTCATCAATGTTGGCACCAGGCGGATCTCACTTGGAAGGGCATTCCATAGCTTGGGGGCAGGTGCCAATAATGTCCTATGTCTACAAGCCATCCCTCTCACCTCCTTGAGGGATGGCTCTTTCAAGAGCCCCCCTGGCTCCATCTTAATTGCTGGGTAGATTCATATGGAAGGAGGCAGTCCTTCAGGTATCTAGGTCCTAAGCCATTTAGGGCTTTATATGTCAAAACAAGCACTTTGAATTGGGCTCGGGCAGCAGCTGGTAACCAATGAAGGTTATACAAAATTGGTGTTATGTGATCCCTGGTGGCCCCACCGCTTACCAGCCACGCCACACGATTCTGAACCAGTTGCAATTGCCGAACCATCTTCAAAGGCAGCCCCACATAAAGCACATTGCAGTAATCAATATGGGATGTTACCAGTGCATGTGTAACTGTTGTGAGGCTCTGCTCATCTAGGTAGAGGCAGAGCTGGTATATTTTCCGCAGCTGAAGAAAGGCACCCCTGGCCACTGAGTCCACCTGGGCTAGACCGGGGTCCAGGAGCACCCCCAAGCTGCGGACCATGTCCCTTAGGGGGAGTGCAACCCCGTCCAAGACAGGAATATGGCCCTCTAACCTGTCCGGCAAAGCACCCATTAACAGCACTTCCATCTTGTCTGGATTGAGTTTCAATTTATTAACCCTCATCCAGTCCATTATCTGCTCCAGACATGAGTTCAGAACAGAAACCGCCTCACCTGGATTGGTGGAGAATAAGAGGTAGAGCTGAGTATCATCAGCATATTGCTGACTCCTCAGCCCAAACCTCCTGATGACCTCTCCCAGCGGTTCCATGTAAATGTTTTAACAGCATGGGAGATAGTATAGAGCCCTGAGGAACCCCATGACATAAACCCTACGGGCCAGAGCAACTGTCCCCCAGCACCACCTTCAGGACACAGTCAGCCAGGAAGGATCGGAACCACCACAAAGCAGTGCCTCCAACCCCCAACCTGGCCAGCCTATCCAGGACACCATGGTCGATGGTGTCGAGAGCCACTGAGAGCTCCAGGAGTATCAATAGGGTAGCACTCCCCCTGTCTCCCTCCCAGCAGAGGTCATCATACAGGGCGACCAAGGCAGTCTCTGTGCCAAAACCCAGCCTAAAACCAGATTGAAATGGATCCAGAAAATCCATTTCATCCAGCAGCGCCTGGAGTTGCCCGGCCACCACCCACTCCAACACCTTGCCCAAATAAAGGAGGTTGGTTACTTGCCGGTAGTTCACCACCAGCCCTGAGTCCAGGTTAGGTTTTTTAAGGAGTGATCTAATCACCACTCCCTCTCTTAAGGTGGCATTAACAACCTCCTGGACCCAGGTGCGAACCCCCCTGGAAGATCTTTCGATTAGCCAAGAAGGGCAAGGGTCAAGTGGTGTGGTGGTAGCACGGACAGATCCAAGAACCCTGTCCACATCCTCGGGGCTCAATAACTGAAACTCATCCAATAATACTGGACCTAAGCACAGCACACTGGCCACATCCCTTGATTCTGCACCAATAATGGAGTCCAATTCCCTGTGAATCTGAGTGATTTTTCCCTTATAGTGAACAGCAAACTCGTCACAATGGGCTGCTGAGTGGTCCAGAACCTCCACCATATTTCTCAGTTGAAGAAGGTCCTGGACCACCTGAAACAGCTCTGCTGGACGGCACTCTGAGGAAGCAATACAGTTTGTGAAATATTGCCTTTTCACCAACCGTATTACCATGGAATAGGCCCAATAATGGGCTCTAAGCCGTGTTTGACTGGCTATAACAACATGGTAACTGTAAGTAAATATACCTTTTTTCTACCTTAAATGCTTCTAGAGTGATTTTATCAGGCAAAGTGCTACTTTTTATAAATCAAACCAAGGGGGATGGGGAATGACTGTTGAGACTGAGTTGATCATGTTTCTGCACTGTCATTTTTCAATCTCATGCTCCACTAACTAAAAGGAACAACCAAAATTCTCAGATAACATTACTTAAATAAAACCATGTATTCAAGGGTCTTTCAGAACTCTGAAGAACTAGAAAAATGTGGAGTGTAATTGAAAGATAACTGTTCCTTCTTTTCAAAATATTTTACATTTAAAATATTGGAAAGATATTTCTACAGTATGCTTAGTGTATTGTGATCTTGGCTGAGGTATCATTTTTCTCCCCCTCCCCCAACAAATATAGCTCTGAAATGAATAATGAACCTTACAGCTGTTTTCATTTTAATATTTAATGCTAAGGATCACATTATTGCTGGCCTTTGCATGGCTGTATCTGATATTTCAGTGCTTAGGGTCACTGGCAATAGTAGCATTGGTTCACTCATGTCTAGTTTCATTAACTGTGATGCCATACAAAGACTCTCTTTACAATGTGTATACATTTCTGCATTCATTTACTGTCCCACCACAAAAATCAGTACACACTTAACTGCATTCCAGATTCATTCCAGATGTTCTCCATAAGATTTATCTCCAGTGAGACACAAATTGACCAGTTAGAATGAAGTCAAAGTATAGGAAGTTTATTTTTTTAAGAAATAAAGTTCAAATAGTTCTTCATAAGTATTTAAATACAAATAAAAATACAGATACAAATAAGCCCACCCAAGACTTTATATTCCATTTCTTAAATCTTACTATATAATTCCTTTTAAATAAAACCAGTGGGTTGGCTTGTGGTACAAAACCTCAAACCTATGCCATCCTGTCTTCAACATCCCTACAACAGACAAGATGGCTACTCTGTGTGGTACAGTGGATAGAGTGATGGTCTAGTAGGACTCCAGAGACCGGAGTTCAAATCCTCACTTAGCCGTGGAAAGTCAGTGGGGGTGGAACTAGTAAAACCACTCCTTAAATATCTCACTTGCCTTGAAAATACTATTAGGGTCACTATAAGTGGAATTTGACTTGACAACACATAACAAATTTAGCAGTTGCTCCAACAGAAAGTGTAGATGTCCCTTCTTAAGTAACAATCATAATGTTAGTGGAGAATATTATGGCTGGACTCGATGATCGATCAGGTCATTTCTAGACCTACAGTTCAAAGATAATGACTAGAGATGGGCACGGAACAAACATTTTTTCGTTTCCGTTACCATTTGTCGTTTCCGTTACGTAACAAAACAACAAATGAAAATTGTGATGAAAATGAAACGAAACTAACAGAACCATGAAAATTGTGGTCGTTACATTTTGTTTTCGTTAATGGTGATGCACAATGAGATGAGCTGTTTTAAATGTTAAAAAATGCCCTGGACATCCATAAAAATGCAGCAATAATTATTTATATTGTCTGATAATACCTACCAGGGGGATTGGGGTCCTTAAAACATTTGTTTTTGTCTTCTCCCATCATGATGTATTTTTCTTTTCCCTTTAAAATGGATGTCACCACAATCCACAAAATGGAGGCAAGCCATGTGATGTGGGATCATGTTTGTCAAGCCCCGCACACAGAATACACAGCAAGCCAAGTTCAGTTCTTTGCCAGGAACTTTAGTTGTAATCCAGATAACGAACAAAGTACAGTCCGAATCAAAGCCAAAATACTTTACAGAGCCAAATACCAAGTTCAAGGGTACAGAGAAACGTCGTAGTCAGAAAGCCGGTCCAAGGTCAGGAAACAGAGAACGCCGTAATCAAAAAGCCGGTCCAAGGTCAGGAAACAGAGTCTGGATACACAAAGGAACATGGTGCCAAGGTAAGTGACGCATTGCTCCCACAGAGGTTTCAGGGTAAACTTGCTAGCTTTATCCTAAACCAGGGAACACACCCATATCTCTGGCAAGGCTCCTGCTAGAACTCAGGGCTTTCAGATCTAATTCTACGCCTATCATTAAAGATCCTTTCCCTGGCTCTCCTGTTAGTTCTTCTTTGCAGGATCCTGTTCCTAGCCCTCATAGGAGGGGGAGATGTGCCCTCATCTGAGTCCTCAGACTCAGCTGCCTGCTGAGTTGAACTGCAAGGCTCCTCCTGCTGTTCTTCAGCATTTAACCCTTTATATTCAGGTTCTATGACAGGCAGGGTCCTGGCAATGTTCAACCAATAGCATGCCCAGGTTGCAGACTGGGTGGGCAGGTCTGGCAGCCACAGAGGGCATAAAAAGCTCTGGCAGCACCCGTCCTCCTTGCAGTCTCTGGTGGGAGTTAGGGTGGGATTGCTGTCTCTGCGACTCTAGTTTCAGTCCTGCAGCCTCCCTGTGTGAGTGCGTGCTGCGTACCTCTCGGTGAGTACCCTCCCCTGCCCCACAGTACAGTCACTCTGCAGCTGTCTTGCATCCTGGGCAACGCCCGCTGCTGCCTTTGCAGCCTCCCTGCATATCTAGTCTATACTGTGTCTCTGCCAGCTCCCATTTTTTTCCCTCTGGTCTGGGGCATTGGGGGATGCCTGCGCATGGAAATGCTTTAAAAATCGCGCAAAAAGCAGGTAGAAATGACAAACGAAAAAAACGAAAAAGGTAACGAATTTTTTCAAAAAATTCCCGACAAACAGAAACGAACCGAAACAGACCTCTCAATGACAAACGAAAAACCGAAATGCCATTTTCCTGTTTCGTGCCCATTTCTAATAATGATACTGCATGATACCAAAAGTAAATAGAATTCTAGCCAGTATTTGAGGCAATTTTGGTTGTATAAGCAGGAAAATGATAGGGGCACACAAAATAATGCATAGAGTCCAAAAAGAGCATTTGTTCCTCAACTATCTCTGATACTACTACTACTACTACTACCTGGAGTCATCCAATGGTGGGAGATTTAAGATAGATGCAAAGAAGTATTTTGTCACATAGCACATTGAATTGAAAGAATTTGCTGGCATAATTACATAATGATGGTGGTTAATTTAAACAGGGAGACAGATAAATCTATAGAGGTGAAAACTCTCCAACTCTCCAAGATATGTTGTCATGATGGCTGTATATTCCCTCTAGTATCGGAGACAGCAGGATCCTCATTTTCAGTTATTATCAGTGACTGCAGAGCACAAATTAAAAGCACTCTTGTGTTCAAGATCTCTTTCTGGGATTCCTACAGGCATCTCTTTGGTTGTTGTGGGGACAGATCTTTCAATCCAATTATTAGCACCAGCTACAGAGGACCCATTGAGAATGTGTGCAAGAATTCTAGGCAAAAATGAAACAAATTTGTTAACCCAACACTTATGCAAATTCTCTGGGCTCAATAACTGTACTCTACTTGGGACTAACAATTAAATGTATGCGCTACAATGAAGGACTAGATAGGCCCATAGTCTTATTTACCATATCTACTCGTACATTTGCTATGATTACTGAAGCAATGTATGAGGAGCATTCTGAAGGACGGATGGGAAGACTATTTGTTAAATTCCTTTAGATTGTTCCAATAGAACAAGACACTTAGATGAGGAAATTTCCAGCCTTACTTGATTCTTCACCTCCAACACAAAAGTGAGACAGGAAGTAGAAACCTACCTCAAGGGAAATACTTTTATCTAAGCTATTCTACAAAAACATTGCATTTTCTCTTCCACAAATAAAACACAAGTACACATTCATACACACATACACCCAAGAGCAACAATGGCAAACACAGAATGATAATTTTGTGCAAATAATTTAAAAAGAGGCAGAAAACCAATCAGATGCTTCAGAGCTGGCTGTGGAGCCAGAGGTTGAGAGTTTGATTCCCTGTTGTGCCACCTTGATAGAACTCGATGATTCATAGGGTCCCTTCCAGTTCTAAGAATGTTGTGGTTGTTTGTTTGTTTGTTTGTTGGATTTCTATACAGCCCAGCTGGCAGTGAGGTCACTCTGGGCAGTTAAGAACAAGATATGAGTACAATACAGTGCAAATAATCACAAATAATTCATACAATACAATAAACATAAAATACAGTAATGTTGTTGTTGTTGTTCAGTCGTTCAGTTGTATCCGACAGTTCGTGACCCCATGGACCAGAGCTCACCAGGCCTCTCAGATTTTGGTCATATCCATATTGTTTGCATTGAGGACACCGTCCAACCATCTCATTCTCTGCCATCCTCTTTTCCTTTTGCCTTCAATCTTTCCCAGCATCAGGGACTTTTCCAAGGACTCCTCTCTCCTTATGAGGTGGCCAAAGTACTGGAGCCTCAGCTTCAAAATCTGTCCTTCCAGTGAACATTTGGGGTTGATTTCTTTCAGGATGGGTTGGTTTGATCTCCTTGCAGTCCAGGGGACTCCCAAGACTCTCCTCCAGCACCACAGCTCCAAAGCATCAATTCTGCAGCGATCAGCCTTCTTTATAGTCCAGCTCTCACTTCCATACATCACTACTGGAAAACCATAGCTTTGACTATCTGGACCTTAATTGGCAAAGTGATGTCTCTGCTCTTTAGGATGCTATCTAGGTTTGCCATCACTTTCCTCCCAAGAAATATTCTTTTAATTTCTTTGCTGCAGTTGCCATTTGCAGTGATCAAGGAGCCCGAGAAAATAAACTCTGTCATTGCCACAATTTCTTCCCCTTCTGTTTGCCAGGAGGTGATGGGACCGGTGGCCATGATCTTAGGTTTTTTTATGTTGAGCTTCAGCCCATTTTTTAAATCTCCTCTTTCACCCTCATTAAGAGGTTCTTTAATTCCCTCCTCACTTTCTGCTATCAGAGTACCATCATCTGCATATCTGAGGTTGTTGATATTTCTTCTGGCAATTTTAATTCCGGCTTGTGATTCATCCAGACCTGCCTTTCACATGATGTACTCTGCATATAAGTTAAATAGGCAAGATGACAGTATACAGCCTTGGCCTATTCCTTTACCAATTTTAAACTAGTCAGTTGTTCCATATCCAGTTCTGACAGTTGCTGCTTGTCCCACATATAGATTTCTTAGGAGACAGATAATGTCCTCTTAAGGGAAAAGGGACATGTAAGATTAATTTTTGATAAATATAAGTATGGTAGATGCAACAACACTGTTTCCCAAATTCAGAGGCCCAGGTATGATCCAGGAGGATGCATTGAAATATTCCAGAGAAGTGTAAGGAGAAGGGGAAAGGTAAGGAAGGAGGCAGAAACAAGGGCAGTTGTCCCCACACAGAGAGAAAGAATGTACTTACACAATGTCACCAGTAGAGGTGTTTTCTTGCATAAAGAAATAAAGCATAAAGAACAAGGGAGAGAAACATGTAATCCCTACCATTTTTGTCCTTTATCATATCCATCTTTGCACGAAATGCCCCTTTAATATCTCCAATTTTCTTGAATAGATCTCTGGTTTTTCCTTTTCTGTTGTTTTCCTCTATTTCTTTGCACTATTCGTTCAAGAAGGCCGCCCTGTCTCTCCTTGCTATTCTTTGGAAGTCTGCATTCAATTTTCTGTATCTTTCCCTTTCTCCCTTGCATTTTGTGTCCCTTCTCTCCTCCACTATTTGTAGGGCCTCGTTGGACAACCACTTTGCTTTCTTGCGTTTTCTTTTCTTTGGAATAGTTTGAGGTAGGGCAGGCCAAATGAGAGTGACTGGTCCAAATTCACCATGATGCATGGTTATTGGACATGAAAGATTTGAGTCTGACTCAGGCCCTGATCACACCAGACAAATGTTGCCTAGTTATACCCCATAAATTTCCAGCCACCCAACACATAGCCATTATTGATTCCTGGCTAGCAGTATTAGTTGTAAGTTATTTGCCCCTAGCTGGGATGGTTGTGTTATTTTGTTCTGATGTGTGTATTGGGTGAACATCAATCCCACTGGGGAGAAACAGAGAATGAAAAGTGGCCCGGACCAAGCTGCCAATGTGAAGAGGTATGCCTTGCTAAGATTTACATACTATCTATGTCTGAAATGTCCAGAGCCAATGACAAACTGACTGATGTAATGTATTACTGATCCAGTACAGCTGGATATGCTGATGTAATCTAATGCAATACAGTGGTACCTCTACTTATGAGTTTAATCCATTCCAAATGCATGCTCATAAGTGGACCAACTCATAAGTGGAGCAGCCATATCTAAAATAAAAACTGAATAAAATTGAAAAACTAAAAAAATGTAAGTAGAGCAGACCGCATCTAAAATTTCTAAGGCAGCAGTTAAAATGCCAATGGTTTTCCGCTCTTAAGTCGAATTGCTTGTAAATAGAGCCACTCATAAGTAGAAGTTCCACTGTACCTAGTGAAGTAATATCTTCTGTGATTGGTGCAAAGTTGTATATAAGGCACAAGTCAAGAGTGATCTCTCTCATCTGCTGTCAGATCACCTTCATCAGTCTATTGAATGCCATGTTTTGCTGTCTTGTGGATGCTGTGCTATGATGAATGCCATGTACAAGCACTCGTATATACTGCAACTATTTTTATTACATTGCTATAAGGTTTTTACTGATACACTATCTGTGTCATATTTAAGTGTCTGTTTCAATACTTACATAAGAACATAAGAACATAAGAAGAGCCATGCTGGATCAGGCCAAAGGCCCATCTAGTCCAGCTTCCTGCATCTCACAGTGGCCCCACCAAATGCGTTTGGGAGCGCATGAGACTAGATATCTGTCTCCTGATACCACTCTCCTGCATCTGGCCCTTGAAGTACCCTGGTTTAAACCCTGGAGGTTACACATCTCCATCATGGTTTGTAACCTGTGATGGACATTTCCTCCAGGAATCTGTCCAATCCCCTTTTGAAGGCATTCAGGCCAGATGCCATCACCACATCCTGTGGCAGGGAGTTCCACAGACTAATAACACGCTGGGTGAAAAAAAAATTCTTTTGTCTGTTCTTACTCTCCCAGCCCGCAATTTGAGTGGATGTCCCCTAATTCTGGTATTTTGTGAGAGGGAGAAGAGTGTCCCTCTATCCACTTGACTCATGCCCTGCATTATTTTGTACATCTCAATCATATCCCCTGAGGCACCCATTTTCCAGACTAAAGAGCCCCAAATGCTGTAGCTTTTCCTCATAAGGGAGGTGCCCCATTCCAGTAATCATTTTAGTCGCTCTCTTCTGCTGCACCTCTTCCAGTTCTATGTCTTTTTTGAGATGCAGTGACCAGAATTGTACGCAATACTCAAGGTGTGGCCTTATTTTCGTCTTGTACAATGGCATTATACTGTTGGCTGTTTTAATTTCAATCCCCTTTTTGATAATCCCTAACATAGAATTGGCCTTCCTCACCGCTGCCACACACTGGGTAGATACCTTCATTGAGCTGTCTACCAGCACACCAAGGTCTCTTTCCTGATTGGTCATGGACAGCTCAGAGCCCATGAGTTGATAGATAAAGTTTGAATTTTTCCCCACAATATGCATTACTTTACAATTTTCCGACATTGAAATGCATTTGCCATTTTGCAGCCCATTCTCTCAGTTTGGAGAGATCCTTCTGGAGCTCTTCACAATCTTCTCTGGTTTTTACCACACAGAAAGGTTTTGTGTCATCTGCAAACTTGGCCACCTCACTGCTTATCCCTGTCTCCAGGTCATTTATGAACAGATTGAAAAGCACTGGACCCAGGAGAAATCCCTGGGGCACCCTGCTTTTCACCCCTCTCCATTGTGAAAATTACTGTATTACCATTAAGAGATCTGCAATTTCATTTCTCAGATCCTTAATAACCCTTGGGTGGATGCCATCTGAGCCTGGTGATTTGTTGATCTTCAATTTATTAATTAAAACAAAAACATCCTCTATTTTAACCAGCATTTGATTTAATTCTTTAGTGAAGAGGGGCCATTCGGGCAGCAGAATCTGCCCGAGGTTTTCTGTTGTGAAGACAGATGCAAATAACTGATTTAATTTCTCTACAATTTCCAAGTCCTCCTTTACCTCCCCTTTTTCTCCTTCCCCATCCAGAGGGCCAGCTGTTCTCTGGCAGGTTTTTTACTTCTAACATATTTAAAGAAGCTTTTATTATTTTCCCTTTAGCAGCCCCATGGCGCAGTGGTTAAATTCCTGTACTCCAGGTAGAAGTGTGCTCAGGACCTGGGGTTCAATCCCAGGTAGCAGCTCATGGTTGACTCACCCTTCCATCCTTCTGAGATCAGTAAAATGAGCACCCAGATTGCATGGGGGGGATGTGTAGCCTGCATACTGTAATTAAAAACTGTAAACTGCCCAGAGACTACCTGAAGTGGTATAGGGCGGTATATAAGCTGAACACTTTATATATTGCTAGCCATACATTCCTCAAAATCTTTCATTGCTGCTCTTATCATCTTCATATTCAAAAAAGACTTCACATGCATTGGAGAATAATGACATGCCTGCCCACCCTGTGTGGCTTAAAGGAGGGCTGTCAGAGGATATGTCTGGCCGTTGCTGGTGGAGGAAGGGAAAGACGGAGGGATAGAGGCATGGGCTGGTGAGAGGTGCATGGAAGAGCCTCAGAGCAATTCCATATAGGGAAACTGTAGGGCAGTAATGGGCACTGGGGGTGGAGTAAAATGGGTGAGTGCCATGAGCATGCACTCTGCAAGGCAAGGCTGCCAGTGCTCCAGCTCCCCACAAAGCCAATCTACGTAATCCAGAATACAGCCAAATTAAGACAAATCATAAAATGCAAGGGATGGGGGGTAGTCCTAAAAGAACCTCTACGACATATATCTACAAATATGAAGTCAGGGGCTGCACTGTGCCAGGAAACAAGAAAAGGGGGGGGGGACAGTTACATAGTGTAGCCAACCATAACATTTCAAATACACTGCTAACTTGTATAAAGGAATTAATTCATTCCAAATGAAATTATGTTAAGCAAATTTTCATTTATACAAATTTTCCATAGGAAGGAATTGAAAGAGTAATCCCTAATAGCGACAATTTTTATGTTGTATGGATTTGCCCCACAGACAATTCTGTTAAGCAAATTTCCTGTATCTCCAGAATTTTTATGTTGTACAGATTTTATGTTATAAAAGCCATTCGTTACACAAGGGTCCACTGTACTGTATAAAGAAATGAATCAGTAACATTAAAACAAATGGGAATGTTTGCTCCGTTATATATACAGTAACCCCCCGCCTATTGCAGGGGTTAGGGACCCACCCCACCCACAATGCCTGAAAATCTGTGATATGCGGAAGCGGGTGGGGTGGGGCCTGGGGGGCGGGGGGCAATCAGATCCCCTGCTGACGCCGGCGCACGCCGGTCCGAGAGGTCTTGGGGTGGCATGCACCAGCGGCATTGTGGGATGTGACCTCCCACCGCCACCCACCCCGCGCCAACCTGAGACGTCTCATCCGGGGCCGTCTCCATTGAAATGCATTGGTTCAATGCATTTCAATGGAGAAATTTTCCTCATTGGAAAACATTGGCTCAATGCTTTCCAATGGGGGGAAAATTCTCCATTGAAATGCATTGATCTAATACATTTCAATGGAGATACGATCGCCCCCGCCGCCCCCTCTGTACGGCCTCAAGGCTTCTTGGAGGAGCACAATGTGATCGCCCACCCCGCTGCCCCCCGCATGGCCCCGAGTCCTCTCGGAGGAGCGTGGGGGTGGCGCGGGGCAATGCGATCGCCCACTCCGCTGCCCCCGCATGGCCCCAAGGCTTCTCGGAGGAGCATGGGGTGGTGGTGCAGGGCAATACAATCACCCCCACCACCCCCCCACGTGGCCCCAAGGTGCAGGTACTGCAATCCCATGATATAGTGGGACTGCAGTACCTGAACCGTGAAATGGCGGGGGTGACTGTACCACATGACCACAGTTTGATACAACAGAGGTGTGGTGTTCACCCTTTCCCTGACTCAAGTGCCTGACCAGGAGGGGGATGAAGGGCAAACACCATGTACCAAATAAGGAATGTGGAAGGAGAGCCCAAGAGCATAAAAGGCTCGACCTGAGGAGTTTTAGTCAAACAGGGAACATTCATCTTGTGAGCTAGGGAAAATCAGATGCAGAGATCGGGCTGAGTTAGTTTGTGTAAGGTTTGAAGTAAAAGACAGAGCTTGAGGGTTACTGTTTTGAGAACTTTTAACTATTTGTACACCAGTGAACATGAATCTGAAACATCTTTGTATTCAATAAACTTTATTTTATTTGGTTCCACATTACACTTCGACTGGTACTCAGTTATTTTAAACTGGGATACTCTGGATGGTGCCAGCAAAGCTAAATAGGTAGTGAGCGCAGGTCAATGGTCCATGAGCTGACTGGGGTCTCTGCACGGTAGTCACTACAAGAGGTATGGGAAGTATCATTAGAACTTTGAAATATTTGGCTGTTGTGAGCAGGACCTCAATAAAGAGTCAGACTCAAAGCTCCCAAGTTGTAGTCCAGTAACCAGTAACTCTTACTGGCTAATTGCCTGAACACACTTTTAATTGATCAGCTGATCCAGTTGGACTCCAACACAATTCATTTATATATTTTGTTTTTTAAACATTGCCTCTCTAGTTCAGAATTAATTGGGCTAATTAATTAAGTAAATCAGACTGAGAACACAAAATCCCCCCCAACTAACACACTCGGGGCGTAGGGAAGCAACGAAATTCTTCCCACCCCTTTGCATAAAGAAGTGTTCATGGAAACTTGGAAGGTTGTTCTTTTCTTTGAGCCATCTGAGGTAATCCTAGTAACAGAAATGGAGGTAGCTAGGAAGAGAACAATGCCTCAAATTCATGGGGCATTGAAATAACTTGAGGGTCAACTATAATTCCCTGGTATTTTCCTTCTTCTTTTTAAAGATAATCACCAAGACTTTGAATAGTGCTTTGAAATGAACAGGCAGTTGCAGGCTGTGTTATATAATTCCACAGGGCATCACCCCTGACTCTTTTAGGACTAAGTAAAGTCTCTGAAGACTTTTCAAAGGCAACCCCAAGTAGAGTTCTTTGCAATAATCCACCCTGTGTGGCACTAAGGCCACATATGATCTCCTCAGTTTATTAGAAATCACATTACAGACTGGAGAAATACTTAACCTCAGTATTCTCAATGAAGATAACTCTGGAACAATCCAAAAATAATGAAGTTGGATGGAGAAGCACTGCTAATATTGCAGATTTCCTGCAAAAATAAACAATTGTCTTGTAGAGCCCCTGGGCTGCCCAGAAATATAAACATTTGGATGAACAATTGCATCTGATTTCAGGGAGTATGTCCATGCCTTCCTATATAGCTTAATTCCCAATAAGCAGACCGAATGGGCAGTTTGCTTTGACATGAGCTGTGGGATTGTGACCTGAGACAATAGACAATAGGACAAATCATGTGGGATGAATAACTATCATCACACATGGGGTGCAGTAAAGGCATCCAGGAAGGAAAAGCACTGAGACTGCTATTTGAAATAATGACTTACTTCTGCTTAATGGAAGCATTGAACCCACTTCCTGATAGAAACCAGTTACTGAGTGTGACGTTCCCCTTTCCCAGACTGTGTTTTTCAGAGGCACAACCGAGTTTATTTCGACATCCCACTGCTGTGCCACTAAATTGTGACGACACCTCCCTTTTACACACTGAATTCTGTGATGGAAATGGTACCGCTGCCACCTTTTATTCACTTGAGAATGCTGCCACCTTTTACACTCGTCGCCTCATGAATTGGGACTGACTCAGAGATATATAATATAAAAATAATGACGAAGTTTATTGAGAAGATAATAACTATAACGATATCTGAGGATGGTATGCGTTGCCTTCAACATATACTGTAACAGATTTAATCAGCTCCACAAGCCTCCCTGTCTTCAATAACTAGTAAACAGTATAGCCCTCACTGCCTGACAGAACTCTCAGAGAACAGTGCTCTCTCCCAGCACTCTTAGCTCTCAACTTAACTTAACTTCCTGAACTGCCAAAACTGACTAGGCTCCACCCTTTTTATATCATACCATTCCCCGCCCTCCTGCTGGGATTGGCTGTTGATTTGTATATTCATCACTCCTGTCTGCCGGGTTTGTCACAGTAAGGAGAATCACATCACAGAGCTCTAGCATGATGAGACTTGGAAAACTGCTCAAAAACTATTATGGGATAAATTGTTGATGACTAGGCTCCACCCTTTTTATATCATACCATTCCCCGCCCTCCTGCTGGGATTGGCTGATGATTTGTATATTCATCACTCCTGTCTGCCGGGTTTGTCACAATACCTCCCCCCTTATAAAGAAATTTTAAGGGAGTAAACTTACCTCGGTTTGCTCACTTAAAATTCTCTTTTGGAGCCTATTTAACTAATACATACATCCTTCTGTTTATCATATTCAACTATACATATCTATAAACTGTTTTATAATAGGTTCAACCTTCTTACCATATAATATCATTAAAATGCAATAATTCTTTCTATATATCATTACCTTGCATTTTTCATTTGCAGTTAACACATTAAGTTATAGTTTTTACATTCTATGATATTACATTTCCATACTTTTTTTTTCAACTTTCTCTTACATCAGCAATAAAATAACAATATTACATTATTATTATTTAACCATGGTCCATGTAATCGTCTTCCACCTCTTGCTGCACCGCCTGGACGATGATACGCCACGGGTGATCTCTTCCTCTGGCACATAAATTCAAAGTCCAGTTCACAGTAAAGTGATGCCATTTTTCCTTGGGTTCTTGGAATGTGGGATTCAACTCTTTGACACCACTCCTGGTACAGTTCATTAGAGTCCCCTCGAATGCAGCTGGGTATTCAGATGACCACTGTATGACATACGGGTGCTTCGTTTTGTCAGTTCAGTCCGTGGTGCCGTAATGGTGCTCAAATGTGGACTAAACCTCCTGTGTTATCCCGGAAGACACAAAAAAGGATCTCACCTTCTTTTTGTTGGTCTGTCTTGGCCACAAGTCAATTGCATTTATCTTCCTCTGCAGGGAGTTGATAACGCCTCGTCCCACGATGTGTGCCAGGTAGTTGATGTTTAGATTTCCTACTTGCCACTTGGATTCTCCCTTCGTCTTCTCGGCCTCTCGGATCCGCTGAAGCATGATGTTCACAGGCTGTCGTTGTTTTTCCCAGGTGTCTTTTGCAACCACTGAATCAGGTCTATCATTAGCATCCTTCACTTCCAAGTAGGGTTTCTTCTTTACACAGTTTTCTATTTGCTTTTCAGGTTCCTGCAGCTTTCTAAATTCATTAGCCATCTTATTCTCTTCTTGTATCATTTGTTCCTTGCCCAGAGCCACTTTGTTCTTCATCCCTAAAAGTGCTTTCAAAGGTGAAATTTCATTCTGGAGCTCACCAATAACTGAGGGCTGCAGAATTTTATCTCCTTTCAGCTCTTCTGCTATTGCTTCATTTTGTACCTTTTCAAGTTGTGCTAATTTTTCTTCGTCTCCTTTTAATTTAAAATATTTTTCTAGTCTGGAGTTCTCTGCTGGTACACGAAGTTCCTCACAAGCTTGTATCATTTTCTCCTTTATTATGAACTTTTCAGGGTGTTTATAACTTAAGAAGTGTGTATTCAATTCCATTAAGTCAAAACATCCCTTCAAACTGTCATCTTGCCTTTGTTCTAGACTAAAGTCTGCTGTTGGCCCTTTTATAATGTCGGCTAAATCTCCTTCTCCTACTATTTCAGGCGGTTGAGTTTCCCTCCCATGTGCTTCTCCTGAAATTTGTTCTGTAACTGTGTGGTTGTCACTATCTTGTACATCTTGATGTGCCTGAGCTCGTGTTACTATAAAAGCACTCTGCACATGCTCTAAGACATCTATACCAATTAAACATGCACTTGGTATTTGATCTGAAATTCCTACATCCACGATTCCTTCCCAATCTCTAATCTGTAGCTTCACTCTGGCCATAGGCAATTCTACCTTAGCAACTCCTATTCCTTTCACATTTAAAGCTTTTCCTGGGTTTAAATCTTCAGGCTTCAAAATGTCCTTGTGTACTAAGGTTACTCTGGAGCCAGTATCAATCAAACCCAAATAAGGTTTGTCATTTATGTTTACTGACTCTCCTGAGGTTGCTAGTAATTTCTCATCAGTGTGTATGCAAAAACAATGAACTATTTCAGCTAAGGGAAGCTCTTTCTCTCCCTCATTTTCACCTTCTGATTCTGACTTTTCCCCTTCTTTGGGCTTGGGAGTTCCCTCATGACTCTTTCGAATATGAAACACCCTTTTCTCAGTTTTGTCTTGTGATTTGTTTAATTTTGGGCAGAATTGTCTTGTGTGGCCCTCCCCTAAACATTCCCAGCACGTTAATTTATGTTTGTTTTCAGGGCTCCAGTTCCTAACCTTTCCTTCCCCTTCTCTCCGACTTTGGTGACTGGGATCCAATTAGTTTCTCTTGCCTTCTTTTATTCTGAGGGGATTTAACATTCCCAGATGCACTTTGGAAGGGTTTCCTTTGATAGTCCCTATTTCTAGGGGTCACTTCTGAAAACCTAGAGTCTCGGATAATATTAATTTCATCTGCAATTTTAGCAGCCTCAATCATGTTCTGTGGCTTTCTATCCTTTACTAGAAATCTGATCTCAGGATGGAATAAACTGTACAGTTGCTCTAACCCAAACACTTGTTTGATTTCTTCAGCTGTGTTAGCATTTTCAATTTTCATCCATTTATTCAATACCTCTGTCAATCTGTAAGCTAGCTGTGCATATGTATCTCCCGGCGCTTTCGTAATTGACCTGAATCTCCTCCTCAGCTGTTCTGCTGAAATACCAATTCTAGTAAACACTAACTCTTTAAAATGGGTATAGTCTCGGGCATGTTCGCTATCGATTTGAGCATATATTTCTTCCAATACTCCAGATAATAATGGCCTCAAATAGGACATTCTCTCTTCGTCTGACACGTGTAAATCCTCACATGTTCTCTCAAAAGAAACTAAGAAAGCTTCAATGTTGTCTCCTTTCTTGTAGCTAGGGAACCTTTTCAAATCTATTTTCTTGGGAGTTTCACTCAAATTATTGTTATTATTATTAGTATTTTCCTGACTAGCTAACTCAAGTTTTCGCAGCTCTAATTGATATGCCATCCGCTCTCGTTCCATCTCTCTTTCTTTTTCTCGTTCCTCTCTTTCTCTCTCTTTTTCCCGTTCCTCTCTTTCTCTCTCTTTTTCCCGTTCCTTTCTTTCTCTCTCTTTTTCCCGTTCCTCTCTGGCCATCCTTTCTTTTTCCATCTCTCTTTCTTTTTCTAGTTTTAATTGTTGCAATTTAAACTCCTGTCCCAATCGCCACCTCTCAAGACTCTGGTCCTCATCAGGTTCTGCCTCTCTGGGTGAAATTGGTGTTTCCTCAGACACAATGGCTACCGGCCCCTCAGCCGCCATTCCCCTCTTTGCCTTCTTAGATTTTACTTTTGGAATTGACATGAAATCAAGTCTTTTTATTTCTTTCTTTCTTAAGAAAAGGAAGGTTCAGACTGGGTCACAGCTGTTTAAATGGCAACTGTAAAAATTTCACCTCAGCTCCCAGCTCCTGACTCCTGTTAAGCAACTGTTGCCAAGGGCAAGATTGGCACAGTGCCCAGACTTCAAACTTTCTTTATTTAAAATATTGTTTCAGTGTTTAAAGCACACAGATTTAAATATATTTCTTTGGCTTTTAACCTATAACTTTTCTTCTGGCCCTTACAATTTCACTTTCCCTCCAAAAGGGATTCTAATTAGCCAACTCCTGCTCTCACAGAGCTTCTGTCAGTTTTAAATCTCCTCAGACCTCTTCAGTTTCTGAGGTAAATTTTTCTGAGGTAAATTTTCTGTCCCTACAGACTCTCACTTTGGAGATTTCTTTCTGTTAACACCCAGGGTGATATTTCCAGACCTTTACCAAAGCCACCCTAAATTCCAGGGCAAACGCTTTGGGTCTTTCACCCTCAAAGGAAATTTGTCTCAGCACCTTTTAATTTTCAGAGTTCCGTGACTCTCAGGCAGTTTCCCCAAACAAACCACTGTAGATTTCAGTCTATCCATTCAGATTTTCTCTTCCAGGTGTCCTATAATTTGTCAAGCCAGACTCCTTTTTCTTTTGGAGTCCTGACCTCCAGACACTAACAGGCCCACCAAAGAAAAATCAGATAGTACTACAGGGTTTTTAAGTCTGAATTCCTCTCTCACACACAGGGCTTCCAAGGAACTGAAATTAGCTTCACCTAATTCTCAGTCCTAACCCCTTTTCAGAGGAACTTCCACAGACTACCAACAACACTTGAGGGCTAACTTTTACTAAAGGCTTCTTTTTAAACTTCCAGTTTCAATTTCTTCACAGGGTACAGGCTAAATATTTTGAGCTGGTGACTTTTTCCCTCAGGCAAACTGGATATATTCGAAATCCGACCGCTGCCCACCAAATTGTGACGTTCCCCTTTCCCAGACTGTGTTTTTCAGAGGCACAACCGGGTTTATTTCGACATCCCACTGCTGTGCCACTAAATTGTGACGACACCTCCCTTTTACACACTGAATTCTGTGATGGAAATGGTACCGCTGCCACCTTTTATTCACTTGAGAATGCTGCCACCTTTTACACTCGTCGCCTCATGAATTGGGACTGACTCAGAGATATATAATATAAAAATAATGACGAAGTTTATTGAGAAGATAATAACTATAACAATATCTGCGTTGCCTTTAACATATACTGTAACAGATTTAATCAGCTCCACAAGCCTCCCTGTCTTAAATAGCTAGTAAACAGTATAGCCCTCACTGCCTGACAGAACTCTCAGAGAACAGTGCTCTCTCCCAGCACTCACTCTCAACTTAACTTAACTCACTGAACTCTCTGCCTAGGCTCCACCCTTTTTATATCATACCATTCCCCGCCCTCCTGCTGGGATTGGCTGATGATTTGTATATTCATCACTCCTGTCTGCCGGGTTTGTCACACTGAGAAAGAGTTATTGTCCACCATTGTCCACCTAATGAGCCTATTCAGGCCACTGTCTACCTATTGAGCCTATTCAGGCCACTGTCTACCTATTGAGCCTATTCAGACCAAGGTGATATGAAATCAAGGTGAACTATAAACTGGAGGCCTCACCTCTAACACTCTTCAGACTGATGAAGCTGCTTGGATGAGTAATGAAACGTTTCATAAGAAGAGACGTCCAGTTGCCATGACTCAGCTTCCAGATAATTTTTCAGTTATTTGCACAAAAAGAGAAGAAAACATTTTATTTTCAACATTGTAACTAGGGATGGGCACGAAATGCCAAAATAGCATTTTGTTTCATTTTTCATTTCTCCCCCATTTCATTTCATTTATTTACAAAACAATTTTTATATTAAAAATCATTTCTTATTTAGAACATAACATAAGAACATAAGAACATAAGAACATAAGAAGAGCCATGCTGGATCAGGCCAAAGGCCCATCTAGTCCAGCTTCCTGTATCTCACAGCGGCCCCACCAGATGTGTTTGGGAGCGCATGAGACTAGATATCTGTCTCCTGATACCACTCTCCTGCATCTGGCCCTTGAAGTACCCTGGTTTAAACCCTGGAGGTTACACATCTCCATCATGGTTTGTAACCTGTGATGGACATTTCCTCTAGGAATCTGTCCAATCCCCTTTTGAAGGCATCCAGGTCAGATGCCATCACCACATTGTGTGGCAGGGAGTTCCATAGACTTACAACGCGCTGGGTGAAAAAAATATTTTCTTTTGTCAGTTCTTACTCTCCCAGCCCTCAATTTGAGTGTATGTCCCCTAGTTCTGGTATTTTGGGAGAGGGAGAAGAGCTTCCCTCTATCCACTTTACTCATACCCTGCATTATTTTGTATGTCTCAATCATATCCCCCCTCAAGCGCCTTTTTTCCAGACTAAAGAGGCCCAAATGTTTTAGCCTTTCTTCATAAGGGAGGTGCCCCAGCCCAGTAATCATTTTAGTCGCTCTCTTCTGCACCTTTTCCAGTTCCACTATGTCTTTCTTGAGATGCGGTGACCAGAATTGTACACACAATACTCCAGGTGGGGCCTTACTATTGTTTTGTATAATGGCATTATAATGTTGGCTGTTTTATTTTCAATCCCCTTTTTGATAATCCCTAGCATGGAATTGGCCTTCTTCACCGCTGCCACACATTGGGGAGACACCTTCATGGAGCTATCCACCAACACACCAAGATCTCTTTCCTGATCCGTCACGGATAACTCAGAGCCCATGAGTTGATAGATGAAGTTTGGATTTTTTGCCCCAATATGCATTACTTTACATTTGGCTACATTAAAACGCATTTGCCATTTCTCAGCCCATTCCCCCAGTTTGGAGAGATCCTTCTGGAGCTCTTCACAATCTTCTCTGGTTTTTACCACACGGAAAAGTTTTGTGTCATCGGCAAACTTGGCCACCTCACTGTTTATCCCTGTCTCCAGGTCATTTATGAACAGACTGAAAAGCACCGGTCCCAGGACAGAGCCCTGGGGCACACCGCTTTTCACTTCTCTCTTAGCTTTGTTTCATTTTGCATTTTTTATTTTATTTTATTTTATTTTATTTTATTTTATTTTATTTTATTTTTTCTAATGTTGACCAGCTGGCCCATGGGCAGGTCGGCATGTTTTATTTATTTATTTATTTATTTCTTGCACCAACCAGCTGGCCTGCAGGCCACGTTGGTGCGTTGACTTTTTAAAAATTATTATTATTATTTAGTTTTCTTATCTCATGCTGACCAGCTACCCTGCAGGCTGGATCGGCATGATTTTAAAAAAAAAAAAATTATTATTTTTTTCGTCTCCCACCAAACAGCTGGTGTGCGGGCCAGATCAGCGTGCTTTTTATTTTTAAATTTTTTTTATCTCCCGCCGAACAGCTGGCACACAGGCCATCAGTGCTTTTCTTTTTTCTACCTGTGGTGGTGAGCCATTTTATAGAGGACATGAAATGGTTCATTTTAACAAGAAAAAAATGACCATTTCACTTTGTCTGTAATGAAATGCTGCTTCAATGTTTTGCTTCATTTTTTATTTTGTTACATAATAAAATGATAAAACAGCATTTTGTTTTTCATTTTGTGCCCATCCCTAATTGTAACTGTGATGGTGGACAACTGCTTAAAGTCACATTTCAAGCTGTGGCCACCTATAAATGGTGGTTTATCACATGATTCAGAATCTATTTCAAGCTGGGATTTGACAGCTGATAGTATTAGCAGTAATTTTCAATACAAAATGTTGGTGTATTATGAATGTAGTTATAGTTCTTCACTAGGATTATTTTATAATTAGACATGGGCACGACTTGGCGAAATTCTTGTTTCCGTTTTCGTTCCTCGTTTCCGTTACGCAACGGAAATGGAAACAACAATTAAGCCGTCAGAACTCAAACTCGAACCGATAAACGATAAATTGGGTCTGATTTGTTGTTGTCGTTCATGGCATCGCGCGGCAATCGCGCGATGCCAAGAGGCACAGAAAAAAGTTTTAAAAATAAAAAAAAATCCCGATTCCTGGCCAAAAAAGCAGGCGAAAATATGCCTGTCTGAGGGCACCTACCAGAGGAGTGGTTTCTGGGGGGGGTCCCGGCCTCCCCCCCTCTCCTGTCCTGGGCTGCTGGACCTGGTACCAGGCTGGGGGGGGGCATCAGTCTCATCGTCTCCATTTGCCATGCGGTGGCGGGGGGATCCAAAATGGCGACCGCAATATTTTTTTTGAAATCGTGGTCCAAAAACCCACCAAAGCACCAGAGAAACATGCGAAAATTAGCTATTTTAAATGCTTGAATTTTTACAGTAGCAGCAGTGGGTTTTTCTAGCAATAAAACGTCTCCATTGATTTTATTTTATTTTATTTTTATTTTCATTTTTTTTACACCTGCGCAATGATGGGCTCGCCATGGGATGGGACCGTGCATATTTTTGGACCCATTCTACCAATCGCATGGCCAGGTTTTGACTGACACTTCTGGATGTGCCAGAGGTCATAAAAAGGCGAGGCACTCCCAGAACAGTCGCAGTCCGGGCTTGGATGAGGGTGGAGGAGGGCTGTATGTAGCTGGCTGCTGTGCTAGTTTCGATTTCGTGGAGCCTTTTGATTTTTCAATTAGGCAGGCAGGGAGGGAATTGATTCAATTGAATTTTTAGGAAATAACTCCTTTCATTCCCTGTCTGCTGTGGGGAATAGCAACACAGTTTATTCCTTTTTATTCTCCTGCAGTTTTATTGTGAGGATTTCTTTTCTGATATTGCTTCAAAGGGGAGGTTTGACTGGGAGGTGAGGTGTGGATTTATTTTAAAAATATATACTAGTATATTTTAGATTTCCCCAACCAGTGCACTCAAACACATTTGTTGGCAAGCCAAGGGCACCTCTATCTAGTGGAGAATATTTTACATTTTAGAAATACATTACAATATTATTTATGTACTTAACTTTTACTTACATTGTTTGTTTCCTAAACTTCTTGTGAGGACACTGCAGTTCAACAACACAGGCCCATTCTGATATCAGCCTTATTAACAGACTTGGGGTTCCATCCAACTCCAACACTGTTTACTTTGTTTGTTTATTATTGTACAATACATTCATTTACAAGGCACACCTTTTGCTTGGGCACTGCCCTCTGAGTCTGAGATCAGCCTTTCTTCCAGACTTGGGGTTCCAGCTCCAGTTTACTTTGTTTACTTGTCCTTTATATTACTGCTGTTCAACACAACACACTGTGCCAGCCTGGCACAAACTACTACTGTACTAGTATACTTGCTCAATCTCTTTCATTTATTTACGAGGCACACCTTTTGTTTGGGCACTGCCCTCTGAGTCTGAGATCTGCCTTTCTAACAGACGTGGGGTTCCAGCTCCAGTTTACTTTGTTTTCTTGTCCTTATTATATTACTGTACAACAGAGTGCCAGCCTGGCACAAACTACTCCTGTACTAGTGTGCTTGCTCGTTCATTTATTTACAAGGTGCACCTTTTGCGTGGGCACTGCCCTCTGAGTCTGAGATCAGCCTTTCTACCAGACTTGGGGTTCCAGCTCCAGTTTACTTTGTTTACTTGTCCTTTATATTACTGCTGTACAACACACTGTGCCAGCCTGGCACAAACTACTCCTGTACTAGTATACATGCTCAATCTCATTCATTTATTTACAAGGCACACCTTTTGCATGGGCACTGCCCTCTGAGTCTGAGATCTGCCTTTCTACCAGACTTGGGGTTCCAGCTCCAGTTTACTTTGTTTACTTGTCCTTATTATATTACTGTAGAACACAGTGCCAGCCTGGCAAAAACTACTCCTGTACTAGTGTGCTTGCTCGTTCATTTATTTACAAGGCACACCTTTTGCGTGGGCACTGCCCTCTGAGTCTGAGATCAGCCTTTCTTCCAGACTTGGGGTTCCAGCTCCAGTTTACTTTGTTTACTTGTCCTTTATATTACTGCTGTACAACACACTGTGCCAGCCTGGCACAAACTACTCCTGTACTAGTATACTTGCTCAATCTCATTCATTTATTTACAAGGCACACCTTTTGCATGGGCACTGCCCTCTGAGTCTGAGATCAGCCTTTCTTCCAGACTTGGGGTTCCAGCTCCAGTTTACTTTGTTTACTTGTCCTTTATATTACTGCTGTACAACACACTGTGCCAGCCTAGCACAAACTACTACTGTACTAGTATACTTGTTCAATCTCATTCATTTATTTACAAGGCACACCTTTTGCATGGGCACTGCCCTCTGAGTCTGAGATCAGCCTTTCTACCAGACTTGGGGTTCCAGCTCCAGTTTACTTTGTTTACTTGTCCTTATTATATTACTGTACAACACAGTGCCAGCCTGGCACACACTACTCCTGTACTAGTGTGCTTGCTTGTTCATTTATTTACAAGGCACACCTTTTGCATGGGCACTGCCCTCTGAGTCTGAGATCAGCCTTTCTTCCAGACTTGGGGTTCCAGCTCCAGTTTACTTTGTTTACTTGTCCTTTATATTACTGCTGTACAACACACTGTGCCAGCCTGGCACAAACTACTACTGTACTAGTATACTTGCTCAATCTCATTCATTTATTTACAAGGCACACCTTTTGCTTGGGCATTGCCCTCTGAGTCTATCAGCCTTTCTACCAGACTTGGGGTTCCAGCTCCAGTTTACTTTGTTTACTTGTCCTTATTATATTACTGTACAACACAGTGCCAGCCTGGCACACACTACTAAACTGACCTATTATTTGGATTCCATCCTTATTACTCCACTGTTCCTTTGTGGTTTTGTTTACTATTACATTATACATTCCTTGGCCTGAGCAACGACCAGAAAACTACACTGTGCTGTGCTCTGTGCTTGTACCAAAGAACACAGTGTGTGACAGTAACCTTGTTGTGGGTGGAAAAAGGATACGTTTTTAAGAATAGTTTGTACTTACTTAATATAGAATCAGACAATCTATTTTTCTAATACTTTGAGAAATGAAAAAAATGAGGAGGGGTGGCACAGCCAGAGGGAAGGGGAGGGGGACTCCCACTAAGATAAATAGGGGCACATTTCTGAGGGAAGGCACAGGAAGTAGTGCAGATAGTGATACTGCTGCAACTCCATCCCCAAGCAGCGGCTGCACAAGCAGCACCGTGCCATCTTCTGTCACTGAAGGAAGCATGGATGAGGCGATACAAATCCCATGCCCTACATCACCGTTTCTTGACACCCCCACCCTTTATCAGGAAGAAAATGAGGGCTCTGAGTCGGAAATGGCATCAGAATCAGAATCGGGCTCTTTGCATCTAAACATGCCAGATTCTGAGGACCTGTTTGGCAGGAACATACTTAAGGCAGGCTCCAGGCAGTGATGGAAGGAGCAGCCCTCTTTCCACCCAGACTATCACCAGTGACAGTAGTAGTACTCTACTTTCCAGGCAGGGCACAGGCCACACCACCACCACAGCAGCGGCAGCAGGCAATACCAGAGGGGCCGGTACTTTCTATAAGCCATGCGGGTTTCTCTGGGAGCATTTTGAGAACAGCCCAGAAGACGCAAGGATGGTGGTGTGCAAGAAATGCGGGGTGGTTGTGCGCAGGGGGAATGACCCCAAACACCTCTCCTCAAGTGTGTTGCACAGCCACCTGATGCGAAAGCACCCTGGGACTCTGCCTGGGACGGTGTCAGGCCCTGGTTCCTCAGGGAGGAAGAGAGGGGAAGAGGGCATGGGGAAAGAAAAACACAGGTCCGCTGCTGAGAGTGGGAAGAGGCAGGCCACTTTGCAGGAAGTGGCGTCGTTGTGTGGGAGTTTTGTCAGCCAGCGAAATAGGGCCAAGGTACAGGAGACCACCACTCGCATGGTGGGTGAAATGGTGGCCATGAACGGGTTGCCCCTCTCCTTTGTGGAGTCATCAGGCTTCAGGCACCTGATGAAGCACGTGGCTCCATGGTATGAGCCTCCATCCCGGCGTACCTTCAGCAGGCGGGTGATTCCCTCCCTTTATGAGTCCGTCAGGGACATGATCCAGGCCCTGCTGCAGGCGGCCAGAGGAAGGAAGATCCACTTCACTTCCGACCTCTGGACCGGTGGTCACCACGGATACCTCTCTCTGATGGCTCATTGGTGGCAACCCAAGGAGGTCCTTGAGCCCAGGACATCCCAAGAACAGCTTCAGGGGGAGCCACAAGGGAGCACCCCAAGAGGGTATAGGGTGGTGCTTCTCCAGGCACAAAGCATGGAGGACAATGCCAAAGGGTTCTACATTGCTGAGGTCCTCAAGACAGCAATGTGAGAGTGGGGATTGGGCACTGAGGGGTAGGTCAATTGCGGATTCATGGTTACTGACGCGGGCCGTACCATGACCAACGCGGTTGAAAGGGCAGGGTTCCAGGGCATCGTGTGCGCAGCACACAAACTGCATCTGGTGGTGGGCAATGCCATTGGGCTGGGAGCACCGAAGGACTCCTGGGGTGAGGGGACCCTGGAGACCAAGGCCTTGCTGGACAAGTGCCGGAAAATCGTCGGGCACTTCTCTCGCAGCGTCAAGGCATCCAGGATGATGTGTGAGAGGCAGGCGGAGACGGGCCGACCAGAGCACGTCCTGATCCAGGACGTGACCACCCGGTGGAACTCCACCTACAAAATGGTCAAGCACCTGGTGGAGCAGAGGGAAGTGGTGGAATACGTCGTGTCAACCACCCCAGTCCTGCATGAGGGGAGGGATTTGGACATTGGTGCTACCGAGTGGTTCGCCCTCTCCCAGATGGTGGATATCCTGCAGGCGTTTGAGGAGACCACCCACGTCCTCAGCAGCTACAACGCCAGCCTGGGCCACGTACTCCCCCTGGTCAATGCCCTTCGCCAACGCTTCCTCCCTGCAAGCCTAACTTCCTGCCTGCAAGCCTGCCTGCCTGCCTACAAGCCTACCTGTCTGGCTGGCCCTGTGACTACCTGCCTAGTGCCTAACTGCCTGTTTGCCTGCCTGCCTGCCTGCCTGCCTTCCTGTATTCTCACACACACAATTGGAAGGGTACTATTACTGCACAATTTTTCTAGCCCTTGCCTGGCTCCAAACCAGCAAGGACCACTCAAAGTGTCATTTGAAAGGGTCTGTATTGGCCCAATTTTTGCAGCCCTTGCCTGGCTCAAAACCAGCAAGGACCACTCAAAGTGTCATTTGAAAGGGTCTGTATTGGCCCAATTTTTCCCGGTTGGCCATGGCTGGTCTGAGTGAGACCCCAAAACCTGCCTTCCTTGGTGCTTCCCTCCCTTCCCTGGGGTTTTGGCACCAATCTGCTTACAAAGTGGTCAGGAAGCACTTTACAACAACCTACCTCAGAGTAGCAGGAGGCTAGCTCTCCTCCTTACAGCCTTAAAGAAATAGCCCAGTTCTCCTGCTTCCACTCTGTCTCCTTGGTTGACGAAACTCGGTCTCCTGGGGTGGAGAGAGAAACTCTGCCTCCCAAGGCAGAAGCAATCCTCCCTTCTGGCACTTTGGCTTTGTGCCTTCCCTACTCCCTAGCCTGGGTGGCTGGTACCCTGCAAGCCTGCCTAGCCTACATACCTGTAAGCCTTACTGCCTGCTTCCCTGCCTGCCCGCCCCTCTGCCAACCTGCCTGCCTGTCAGACTCCTGGGACTCCTGTCTTAGAGGAGGCCTTCCAGGTGCTTCTCCTTCAGCCTATGAGTGGTTCAGTGCTTCAAGTTCAGCCTCCGAGCCGACATGTGCCCTGTCGGCCACTGTCCTCAACTTGCCCATGCAGCAACCCCGGCTGCCCCCGCCTCTAGGCGGAAAATCACTTGAGGAGACCAACTTTAACAGGTGCAGTCAGTCATCATCAAGTATTTTGTTTAGAATTGGGGGACTGTCATCCAACATGGGGGGTGTCACACAATCCAGGTTGGGAAATCCCTTGGCAGAAGGAGGGGAGATTCCTAACTAAGTGCTTCTCCTTCAACCTCCTCTAGTCTGGCCTTCTGGCCTCCGCTACTCTTCACTCTGGGCTGCCAAACACTGTGACTCACTAAGAAGGACATTGTGCTTGTGTGCTAGAAAACAGCCGTCATGATTGACTAGGCAAAACTTTCCCTTGCTGGCCTTGTGGAATCCCCTAATCTTGCCTTTCGGCAGGCCCTACTCTGGCCTTTTGGCAGCCCGTAATCTGGCCTCTGGGGCCTGGGCTGCAAAACTCTCTGACCCACTAAGAAAGACAGAGAACACAGCTGGGCTTCGTGGTCTCCTTGGGATACTGCAGCTGGCGACAACCCGAGCGATTGAAGGGAACTTAGCTGGAGGGGGGGTTTAGGGTTAGGGTCAGCGTTAGGGTTAGGGGGGTTGTTTTGGCCTCCGCTACTCTTTCCTCTGGGCTGCAAAGCACTGTGACTCACTGAGAAGGGAACGTGCCTGGGATGGGAGTTTACCAGCAAATCAACACACAGCTGTGAAGGAAGACCCTCTGGCTTGCAGTCCTTTTTTCAGACTGGACTCAGGCCTCAGAGTCAGGCCCCATGTGGCCTCCGCCACTCTTTCCACTGGGCTGCCAACTGTGGCTCACTAAGAAGGGAAGCATACTTGTGTATGCGTACGTAATAGAAGAGTTTGTCAGGAAGTTTCCGCCTTGGTCCTTGTTGGTTACTCTGAGTCACTGATGGTGAGTCTGTGGAGGAAGGGCTACTGTGTTCCATTGGCTGCAAAGCACAGTCTGTGACTCACTGAGAAGGAAATTTTACTGGCGTACTCAGGCCATTCAGCAGCTCCTTTGGGTACTGGAGCTGGCTGGCAATGATCCTCCCCTACTCAGGCCCTGTGGTCTCAGACTCAGGCCTTTGGGTCTCCGCTACTCTGTCCTCTGGGCTGCATGTGAGTCACTGAGAAGGTAATTCAGGCATTCTTCTTCTCAAAGATAATCGAGCGGTCCTTTTGGCCTCGCCTACTCAGGCCCTGTGGCCTCAGACTCAGGCTATGTGGCCTCCTCCAGCCACTCTTTCCTCTGGGCTGCAAACCACTGTGGCTCACTAAGAAGGGATGAAAACTTACTGTACTAGTACTGTAGCACACTGCTGGGACTTGGCTAAAGTATATGGATCTTATTCTGCCTTTTTTTACCTCATTAACTATGTTATTTGTATGTAATGATTGCTTTTCCTGCAAATAAAATGCAAAAATACTCACATAATGTAGCTTAACAACTAACCTGAACACAGTACCTGTACCTGATGTTCAAGCTGCCACTCCTTAACACTGCTTAAACATTTTATAATCATTTTTGCCCAAACCCTGGAACAAAGACTGCCGGACAAGAAAACTTAATGTTACGTTCACCAAGCTACACTTGTAGGTGGTGGGGTGGCGGTTGAAGAGTTATGTGAGAAGTTGTGGGAACACTCATCATCAGGAATAGTTGGAGGTGGGGTTAGGGTTAGGGTTAGGGTGGATGTTTTGGCCCCCGCCACTCTGTCCTCTGGGCTGCAGAACACTGTGACTCACTAAGAAGGGCTGAAAACTGCTTGTAGCACAGCTTTGAACAGGCAGCACGCTACCTTGCTGGCCTTTGGGCAGCCCGTACTCGAGCCAGTCAGCTAGCTCCTTTGGTAACTCGAGCTGTCAATGACCCTCCCCTGCTCAGGCCCTGTGGCCTCAGACTCAGGCTATGTGGCCCCCGCCACTCTTTCCTCTGGGCTGCAAGACACCGTGGCTCACTAAGAAGGGAAATGTACTTGCGTGCTGGTGGCACTCTGTCACCATATAGAAGATTTGCCTGAAAGTTCCAGGCTTGGTTCTTGGAGGTGTGGGAACTGTGACTGACTACTAAGACTCAGACTCACTCAAGCTATGTGGCCTCCGCCACTCTTTCCTCTGGGCTGCAAGACACTGTGGCTCACTAAGAAGAGAATTGTACTTGTGTACGACTACGTACGTACTGTCACCACCAAGAGTTTGTCAGAAAGTGCCATGTGTGGTTCATGGTGGTACTACTCACAGTCACAAAGAAGGGCTGAAAACCTGTGGCCTCCGGTTCGCAGACCTGTGGCCTCAGACTCAGGCTATGTGTCCTCCGCTACTCTTCACTCTGGGCTGCAAAACACTGTGACTCACTAAGAACGACATTTTGCCTGTGTACTGGGAGTTTGCTGGGATAATAGCACACAGCTTGGACTTTGTGGCCTTGTGGCCTCCCTTTTGCAGGGCCCTGTGGTCTCAGACTCAGCCCTTTTGGGCTCCCCTACTCTGTCCTCTGGGCTGCAAGACACTGTGACCCACTAAGAAGGACACATTTTACTTGTTAACACAGCCATGCTGGCCTTGCTGGCGCCCTTACTCTGGCCTTGTGGCCTCAGGTACTCTGGCGTTGTGGCCTCTCGTACTCAGGCTCTGTGGTCTCATACTCTGGCCTTGTGGACGCCCTTACTCTGGCCTTGTGTGTGGACGCCCACAGCCCTCCTTGTATAGCCTAGTGGGATCTCGGCTGTAAAACTTAGAGTTCTGCCTAATCCAAGCTGTGTGCCCATACGCCAGCACGCTGTCTTCCTTAATAGTAAGTCAGAGCAACCCAGAGCCCACTATCCCATTCCCTACCTATTCCTAACCCTAACCCCCTAACCCTAACCCTAACCCTAACCCTAACCCTAACCCTAACCCTAACCCTAACCCTAACCCTAACCCTAATATCAGATTCTAACTGCTAGATGACCAGGGTTGCATTAGCTTAATTGCTTGGCTTTACAGTGTGAAGCCAGGACCTTGGAGATGGGGGGGCATTGTTAGGAGTAGACCCTCATCCAGATTTGGGGAGGAACGGAATGTCTGTGTCTCCTGCTGCCTCTGAGAGGTGGAGGGGAGATGGGATGGATAAAAGCTTCAAAACAAAACAACAAAAAAGTATAACAGGTACGGCAGCCAGACCAAGTAGGGTGGCCGGCCGGTTCAGCATTGACCAAGAGGAAAAAAGAAATATATTGCATTCTGCCCACTTTGTTTGCTTTGTTGCATAGGATGCATGCAGTCTTGTGCAGCAAGTCCATCACCCAGTTTAAAGTGTTTTCCGCCTGCTCTGGGTCATTGCGGGACCCGCAGCCACCGCCCGCGCGCCCGCCCGTGCGCCCACCCCTCCCCCCCCGCTGTCACCACCCGCCCATGCCCCCACCACCACCACCACCCGACCGCACCTCCCCGCCCCCGCACCCCGCCCGCCGCCTAGGGCGCAAAAACACCTAGCGCCGGCCCTGATTGTGGGACGCCACTCATTGGGACATCAAATCGCGCGAAATCGCAGTGGTAACGACAAATGACAAACGACATGATGAAACGACAATTTTTTAAAAAAATTCGCAAAAACGGAAACGACCCGAAACGGACCCGTCCCAACAAACGACAACTCGGAAAAAAAAATTCTGGTCATGCCCATCTCTATTTATAATCATTAATCTTTGGAAATTGGTGGAATGACCACAATTAATTTCACATGGCAAGTTATTTAAAGAGGTAATGTCCACAATGTGGAATTTCTGAATGCACAGTTGAATGAACTCAGCTGAGTTTTGGAAACTGACACTGTTGGTTGTACTGTTTCACCAGATTGGGTCAAAGATTCTAGTTCCATTTTCTGCCTCAAACAGTAACATGCAGCTTTTATTCTGGGTTTGAGTCATCATCCTTTCAATATACAAATCACCTTTTTGATTACTCATCTACCAGAACCTTAGGAACATAAATGGTGAATTATGGAAATAAGGAAATTATAGGCAATTTGTGCTGGTTGTAGTCTCGTTTCTATGTTTCTAAGGGGGAAATATGCTTATAATTTGTAGCCTTGGTAACGAGGACTCTGAGGACTAGTCCCACAAATACTCAGGTTTTAGTGAGAGAAAAGTGCGTTTGTGTGTGCACACCCAGCCACCCACCTATATTCTACTATGCTACCATTCTGTTTGGCAGCTAAGAAAAGCTTGTTCAATAGCCCTTTTCTCTTTGGTCACTTTAGCCACTGCTACTAATAGATAGTTGTTTTTGTTGGGTTTATTTATGGATAGTTCTCCCACAAGACAAAAAATAGGGATGTCTTTTAACACTTCCTTGACATTGAGATGAAGTTGTGATTAAAGAGAAAGCATACGGGCTACTCATGTATTACACTGTTTTGGAGTTAAGATCACTTAGGATGAGCCCAGGAGCATGATATCTGGCATGGTCATTGCATCCACTGCAAGCCATGCTGCAATCCTGACCATGTCGGTAGAAGTGTCACATTCTGATCATGAACAGTCTCACTACATGCTTCAGATCTCATATCATATCAGGCAATAAAAATGATGCTGAAACTACAGTAATACCTTGGTTTTCAAGCATAATTCATTCTAGAAACATGCTTGTAAACCAAAACATCTTATATCAAAGCAAATTTCCCCATAAGAAATAATGGAAACTCTGATGATTCATTCTGGGTTCCCATAGACCACCATACTGTACACACAAAATGCCAAAACTCACAAAAGAAGTTGGCTAGAAGTCCATGTCCATACGCAGTATGAAGCATCCCAAGGAACAAATTAATTTTGTATCACGAGGTACCACTGTATAAAGAAAAACAAAACAAACTCCTAGCCCGCACTTCCCTTCATTCCTGGCTGGTACTTGGGATACCTTCCTTCCTCTCTCCTCCCTCTGCTTTGGAGGCCGCCTGAGATGGAACATTCCAGACAATCACCCACAATTCAGCAAGGGGAGAAAGTGAGAGCCACCAATGGATCATTTATGGTAATGTGACCTGCTCTAGTTACTTGCATTGCAAGACACTACTTGTTGATCAAGGCAAAATTTAGAAGAAATGTTTGCTCTTAAAAATGCCAAAAAGTAACTCTTAAAACAAGGTATTACTGTATAGAAATAGGATGGAGTCACATCAGGACAAGTTTTAAAAAATCATGAAATAATACTTTTAATCAACCTTGTAAACCAGCCAGCTAGAAGAGCAAGTTCCAGAACAAGCCAGCTAAATTCACCAGTAGATATGGGGCTTCGTATTCATGATTCAGTGACTCCCCCAGAACCAACTGATCCACTCACCATTTGCCACTCAGCTCTCTGCCAATCGCAGATGCAGGCTGACTGGCTCTTCCTTCCTTTCCGCACAGCTGACCAATTGAACAGGGAGACTCCCCGTCATGCCTCCCTCACCAGAATGATTGGCTGTGCCGGTGGCAAGGAAGAGCTGGCTGGGCTCCATCTGCAATTGGTGCACTGCTGTTGGAGCTTAGGGACACACAGCAAATGGTGAATGAACTGTCCAGTTCTGGAAGAAGGGCCCGGATCACTGCGGCACCCATGAGGCCTAGTGTTGTAGTCATATACAAATTTGAAATTCCCATGTATTCACCAGTCACATATGATTAGAGGGGGCTGATGTAAGAAGGCCCCAAAGATCCACTAGCACCACATTCCAGTTGGCTGGTTTGTCCTACTTTGAAACTGCAGTTCCAAACCATTCTGTTCATTTCTGGCTGGTTTAGGGGCATTAACGTATTCATACAAGTGTGATATTTAATGGGTTTGCTTTCTAAAATATTCTTCTTTTTTCTGTCCATCACTTCCCAATAATCATGGCATCAATTTCTATTATTTACTACAGGTTTCCTTCCATTCTGCTCTGTTACATTCAGGTATTGAACTACTCCTCAGTGTAAATATACTTAAAATTGTTGAAGGTTTTGCAGCCTTGCATGCTGCCTGTAGTAGGTTTCCAAGGAGTGACCTTTTTGGGCTGCAGTGAGTGTCAATCTCTCTAGCACTAGCCAATCATTCCCTCTCTGCTTCTGAATTCAAAGAGAGTACCACCTCTCTGCTCCATGCTTGCCCACCCCCTGTTGTCCATTGGAAGCAATGACTCTGTTGAAATCTGTTGTTGAAAAGCAGTCACGCTTGTCAGTTTGTTGTTGATCTGTTCAGTTGTTAAGTAATGAATCTTTTGCTCTTTCTACTATTAATGTCTCAGGGTGAATTACTGTGATGGGTAAGTGCCAGTGGTGGCATGGTGGCTCAGCAGACTAGAGTGCTGAAATGGTTGGCTGCAAAGTTGTCAGCTTGGCAGTTCGAATCCTGGGTGCCACGCAGTGCAGTGAGCTCCCGTTTTTAACCCCAGCTCCTGCCAACCTGGCAGTTTGAAAGCATGTAAATGCAAGTAGATAAATAATAATATCATAAAAAGCGGGAAGGTAAGCAGTGTTCTGTGCAGCCATGCCAGCCACATGGCCACAGACATGCACAACACTGGCTGTTTGGCTTGAAAACAGAGATGAGCACCGCCACTAGAGTTGGACATGACCAGCACTTATGTGCGGGGAAAATATTTACCTTTACCTTTACCTTTATCTTTAAATGCCAGGTAGTAAGAAAAGGGATGGACTACTTTGGGGAACTTGAAGCTATTCCACTGTGGGAACTTGAAGCTATTCCACCTCTGGTGCACATCTGGAGGTATTTAACCAGAAAATAAAAAATCTGCAACAAGGATTATGCTGCATATTGTACTGTGTTCATGCCAATCCACATAGCCTGAGCTGGACCTTACGTAGATCACTAAATCTGTTGAGAGAGTGAAACTAGATCAAGCACAATGGCTAATAGATGATTCATTGTCTTCCCATCCCGAAATAAAGAGACAAGATACGTTTCTGGGATTAATATTGGACCACAATTTATTAACATTGCATCAGTCTATTTCTTGTACTGTTAAGTCCTAGAAGGGGGAATCTAAAGGGCAAGAGGCTCTCTGGTATTTACAAATGACATGAATGGGGCCTTAACAGTTGGTTTAGTGCCCCCAGTGATGGAAAAGTTGTGGGCAGCCCTTCCCAAGCCATTTAAGGCTTGGGTCATAAATCACCCTGTTCTGTCATATCTACTTTTACGCATAATTTGGGAATTGAAGGGCTGCCCTTGTGCAAGGTTCTATTTTCTACTACTATCCTAAGGAGTTTTAAGCCCCTCGCCCTTACTGCCATAGGAAGAGGGGCAACTTAGTGTGCACCCTTCACCCCCCCATCCCTTTGTGCCATCCCCTTTTCATTTCATTATATTTTCATATCTCTCCTTAGTGAACAGTCACTCTGGGCCATGTTCAAAGAGCCTGGATATTCTTGCCTATTGTTGCTGGTATCAAGATAAAATATACCCAGTTACCTAAGCAACTGTCACATACTTAGGTTATCCTACCATTGGGAAACCCAATGACATGAGATATGACCTTTTTACCCATTGCTGTAGGAAATAAATCTGAAATCAAATAATTGTTGACAGAGATTGACTTTGACATTAGATTATGTATTCATGTGGAAGTCTTCATCCATCCCACCACTTTCTTAATTCCACAATCTTTTCACTACCGCAAAAAGTCATGCATTTGAATGGCATTTGATTTCTGTTAAGTGTTCTTTTCACAGCTAAGAAGCAAGAATACAGTGGGCTTTGTCCTGATGACTTTAGTCGAATATAGACTTGACCTTACTATCTGTCTATTACATATCAGTAAGTCACAACTAGAGTAATTCCATTGAATCAATGGGGATCTAATGAGTCACTCATATAAGTTCCACTGATTCTGATTCTGTTATAGTAGAACACAAATCCTTCAAATGAAAATCAGAACGGGGGTGACATAATCTATTCAATTAATAGATCTCTCTCTATGTAACTACATCTCATTCCTCTGCCTGATATAATACACAGAGATTTAAACCTAATAAGATTGATTTCTGACATATGAATCTAAGAAGCTACTAATCAAAATTTTCTTTCCAATATACCTATATTAAGGAAACAATGTACAAGATGCAGGTGACATAAAAGGAAGCTGAGGGTTCAGAAAATAACACATAGAAAATGGCTGCAGTGCAGGCTTGCATCAGAGCATATGCTAACAGCAAATGTTCAAAGGACCTATGAGCAGCTGGGTCCAGATTTCAATGGGTAAGAATCCATGTGAAAAGATACCTTCTAGTATCTATGCCTATTTCTAAATTTCATTGGTGCAGAATGATATCATTTACAAGTTTCGCTTTCTCCTTCAATCCCCTCCCTTGAAAAGCCCATTACAACCCCATTCAGGAGACACTAAGATCTACCCAAATTGTCCTTATGCTTCATTTATAAAGAAATTACTTGACGATGCCTAAGAAATTGTTAACTTTTACTTCTTCCTCTAGCAAGCAGAAACCTAGGTTTTGCTTTATAATCTATAGGAATGAATGAGACTCTGGATATTAAGAATTATTGTTCTAGATATTTGGAACTATCAAATTACGATTCAGATGTATCCAGAACTATTAAAATATGGCTTTCTTCAGTGCATTCTGAATATTTTAGAATCATAATGTAATGTACATCCCTAATCTGAACTGTGGTCTCCCAATAACCGCACTCTAACCAGATCAATGGTTATATAAATTCTGCCATGGCTGAAATTATTAACTAGATATATGAGGCAAAATTAATGGTCATATTCCTGTTAATCACACCTGCCAATGCAGATTCATTGGTATTAATTTCAGGAATGAGTTGCTGCTACTTAAAAAATAACCATAAACATTTACTGTCACACATCAGTCAAATGAATTGGTGTGTAACAGTTACTGTAATTTCTATATCAACTTCTTAAATTATAACAAGTAGCACAAGGTTAAGCCAATAGCCTTATTTTTTTATTTTATTTCTTAGAGTATTTTTACCCTGCCTTTCTCCTTGGAAAAGGAGCCAAGGCGGCTTACAGTAATGAGGGATAATATACAGTCCAGTACAATTAAGACCTGTCCAAGTATTTGAGAACAAGGAATTGAGGGACATCTTACAGCATTAAGAGACAACATTCTGCTTGCAGAATTTCCAGAGAGCACAAGGAGGTTTGGCTGTATCTTAATATTGCCAGCAGCGCGCAATAATAATAATAAAAAAACCCGGAGGGTTTTCCTATTATCTTTTTCCTTTCTTTTCAAGTAACTGACCAATTAGTCAGGATGGAGGGGCAGGGGGCAGATGTAGTTACTTGCAACACCTGTGGCATGTTCGTTTTTTTTGCCAAACCAGGTGCCAGGATGCATTTGCTCAAAGTGCAAGCTGGTGGCCCACTTTGGAGGACAAGGTCAGGCAGCTGGAGGCCTGTGTTTACAATCTTCGCAACCTTAGGGAGCAGGAGGGGTTGTTGCAGGAAAATGAACTGCACCTAGAACAGCAAGGGCAGCTTGAAGACCCTGCACAGAGGAATCCAGCAGTACAACAAGGGGCACCTACCAAGCCTCGAAGGAGGCGAGTGGTGGTGCTTGGAGACTCCTTGCTTAGAGGAACAGAATCGGTCATCTGCAGGCCTGACAAAATGAACAGGGAGGTCTGCTGTCTCCCTGGAGCCAAGATTCGGGATGTAGCAGAAAGTCTGACGAGACTCATCAAGCCCTCTGATTCTAACCCATTTCTCTTGGTCCATGTAGGAACTAATGATACTTCAAAATGCAGCTTCCCAGATATCACAAAGGCATATGAAGAGATGGTTAGGAAGCTGAAGGACCTGGGTGGACAGGTGGTAATCTCATCTCTCTTCCCTGTAGAAGGATGTGGCCCACAAAGGGCAACAGGAGATGTTTGAAAATGGTTGGGACACCAGCGGGAGAGGTGCAAACTGGCTTTCCAACTATTTTCAAACAAATTGTGCCACCCTGTCATCAGCAGGACTCCTTTAAAATGGTCCAGTCGGCACTGGGGGGGACCCCTGGTGGCGACTGGGCCATTTTTAAAGGGGTCCAGCCCATGACAGGGAGGCAGGACCTCTCTGAAAATGGCCCAGTTGCCAATGCAGGAACTCCGTACAGGCACCTGGGCCATTTTCAGAGAGGTCCTGCCGAACTGTCATGGGCTGGACCCCTTTAAAAATGGCCCAGTCAGCATGGGGCCATTGCGACTGGGCCATTTTAAAAGTGGTCCAGCCCATCACAGGGCGGCAGCATTTGTCTGAAAATGGTTGGGAAGCCAGTTCCCAGCTGTCCCGCTGGTATCCCGACCATTTCAAATGTCTCCTGCCGACCTGTCTAGAGAGAGAGCCCTGTTCTCACATCCACATGCAGAGGAGAGAACGGGGGCCTCTTTAAAGGGATCTTTCCCATGGCAGATGACAGCGCACCCGGCACTGTCATCTGCTGCGGTGGAGAAATGTCTAAAGAGACCTTCATTTGCGCCTCCACATGCGCAGGTGAGAACGGGGGTCTCTCTAAAGGCATCTTCCCCGTTGGGGGATGACAGCCAACCTGGCTGTCATCCACCTGCGGCGGAGAGTGATCGAGAGAGGGCCGCGGTCTTGGCTCCACAAGCAGAGCCGAGACAGTGGCTCTCTCTCCAGGGATCCCCTCCATGTGCGGAGGCCAGACCGGGGCTTTCTCTAAAGGGATCTTCCCCGCAGAGGATGACAGCATGCCTGGCACTGTCATCCAGCGTGGGGGAGAAGAAGAGACCCCGTTCCTGCCTCCACATATGGAGGCGAGAATGGGTTAAAAAGGAAAAAAGAAACAAAACTAAAAATGAAGCTAATTTTTTTAAAAAAATCATTTTAAAGAAATGAAAACAAAGTGAGATGGGCCACAAAACGGAACGAAATGAAACACCATTTTTCTGTTCCGTGCCCATCTCTAGTCCCTGGTCTATTTTTTTAAAAAAAAAATCAAAATTATTTATATGTTTTAATGATGCAGTTACCAGAACTGGCTACTACATAAAAAAATCTGTGAAGATTCTCAGTCATCCAGGTGAGTTTACCTGGAAGTTGAGTCATGGCTACTGGACTGAGGAAGCTGTTTGGATGAGCAGCAAAATGTTTCTATCTCTCAAGAAAAAGAAGTTGGGCACTACATACAAGAACACAAGGACAGCCTTGCTGGAACAGGCCACAGCCCATCCGGTCAAGCATTCTGTCTCATAGAGAGGCTCACCATTTGCTTCAGGGTATTCCCAAGCAGACGTCTTCACCTGCTTATGATTCCCTGTAAATGGCATTAAGAGATATCCCTCTCCAACCCAGAGGTTGTCCTTAGACATCCATAATGATTGTTATTTATGCACCTGTTCTCCATGAACTTGTCCAATCCTTTCTTAAACCTGGCAAGGCTGACAGCTGTCATCACTTCTTCTGGCAGGGAGTTCCATAGACCAGTGATCCTCTGGGTAAAAAAAGTATTCTTTTATTTGTTTGAGATCTAGCAACAAAAAGTTTCATGGGGTCCCTCTTAGTTCTAGTTTTGTATGATAGTGAAAACAGTTTTTCATTATCTACTTTGTCCACACTGTGTATGATTTTATAAATGTCAATCAGGTAACCTCTTAGACACCGGCATTCAAGAGTGAAGAGGCCCAGCCTTTGCAGACTCAGATGGTAAGGAAGGTCTTCTAGTCTCCTAATCATTCTGGTTGCCCTCCTCTGCACTTTTTCCAGTTCCATGATATCCTTCAGTGGGTATGGTGACCAAAATTGTACACAATACTCCAGATGGAGCTTCATCATAGCCTTATAGAGACGCAAACTGACACTTGCTGACTTATTTTCTATACTCTTCCTAATGATCCCAAGCATTGAGTTTGCTTTTTTCTCTGCTGTGGCACACTGGGTTAACACCTTCATTGAGCTGTCGACCAGGACACCAAGGTGCTTTTCCTGGTTTGTTGCAGACCCTATCAGTTTATAAATTTAATTGGGTTTTTTGCCCCAACATGCATCACCACAGGAAGCCACAGACCATAGAGTTGGCACATAGATAGATAGAGTGTCATAACCTGTGTTATTACCAATGCCATGAGATGGATCCTCGGCATAGTATTAGCTATTAAAATAGTGTTCTGTGTTTTTCAACACCTGTTGGGCAGCCTGGTTCCAATCCTTCAAGAATACAAGGGTCCTACTCTATATACAAATAAGCTTCTGAAATTTTGAGATCTGGATAACTCAGATTCAGATCTCAGACTAGAAGAACTAGAATATAGAAAGCCTACTCTGGGCAAAGTTTGGGGGCTGCAAGAATGGGCCAGGTTACCCCATGACTGTTCTTCAGATGAATCCTAAATATATAACTCGATCAGGCTCAATTGAACAGATCCAAAAAGGGTGCTCTTCAAAGCAAAAATGAAAATTCAAATGCTCCTGAAGTTGCATTAGGCATATTGATTAAAAGAACAGAGAAACTCAAAGGCATAGACACCCGTGTTATCTCTAAAGATGAATGTATTCCTCTTAAAGTTCTCCATGAGAGGAAAACAGTAGCATGGCACTGGGGGTGGAGGGTGAGAGTAAAGGGAGTGTAGTTGAGTGACTGGCAGCTGTACCAATGATTTCAGCCAAACTCTCTAATGCCTGTGCTTTCGGGTGCAGAATGTTGAAGAAATATATATAAGATCAATCCAATGTTGCTGTATGTCATTTTTTGCTAAAAGAGGGAATGTGTTTAAATAAATACTTGTCTGGAAAATGCAGAATACCTGAGTTCTTCTCTCTTGATCTGTTTGTTTGTTTCCCACCAATCTGGCCAACGACCACCCAGGGTGTCTTACAATATCCACAACAATGGTAAAATAAACAGGCAACATTAAAAACAATCACAATTAACATAAAAAGTAAATATCTTAGCAAACCATCATAAAAAAGAAACCATCTTAGAAACTAAAACCAAATATCACATCATCAATAACAGCAACAACATCATAATAAAATTAAGAGAGTGGGCTAGAAGAAATTTAGCTGATTAATAGTTAAGATGCCAGTGGTTTAGAAATGCTAGCCAATAAGAGAGGGAGTTTATGCTCCACATCCACCATCTCCCCCCAACTTTTCCTTTGTACATCTTTTCATTCCAGGAGAAAGTAGAAAATTAAAAGCTCTTCTCGTTCATTGCAACTTCGTAGACCTGTGCTTATCTTTCTGCCATTTTTCATAGGAACATCTCGGTGACATATGTTATTTCCTTAAAATTTCCCAAAACAAAGCTTTTCTGGCGGTGCCTGGACATTACCAATGGTTCAGGCATCATCCTGTGTGATTACTGGAAACATTATTTTGACACTGTGAGCTGCCTGCTGCTCATCAAGATTGCCTTGGATGGGATCAGCCAGACGAACCTCAGTTCCGCTTGGTGCAACCTGTGGCCAGACTGTGTGGTGTGTCCTGACTCCAATGCACCAGAGCCAGCCGTGGTGCAGGATATTGTTTCCCTGGGCAAGCTGGAGGTCTCTGAGGAGGACATCACCAAGCTTGTGGAGGGGCACTACAGTGATCTGACCACTTTGGACCTGATGGGCCTGCAGCAGGAGGTGATGGAGGAGGAGCAGGTCTCACTTGAGGAGGAGGAGGTACCAATGGGGAAACATGTCACTTCTGTGGTGCTGAAGGAGGTTTGCCAACTGTGGAGAAAGCTTCAGAATTTGGTAAACCAGCACCACCCACATCTGGATGAAGCACAGAATGCTGTGGACAATTTTGACAATGTGGTCATGTCCCCTTTGCGCGGGATGCTTGAGAGGCACCAGAGGCAGCAGACCATGGACAGGTTCCTAAACAGTCTAGTCATGAGGAAAAACCTTCATGATCTAGTGCTGCCCACTTGCCCTTCTCCACCCCCTCTTCCTAAAAATGATGGGATTGTTTCAGTTGGTCAGGTTTTCCCATGTTTTTCCTGTTAAAGTGTGATTTATAAAGTGTACTGTGTTTAGAAAGTTGATGTGTGATGTTTGGAATGTTTATTCTTGATTAACCATGTCCCTATACCTTTAAAATGTGTTTTATAAAGAGTTTTGAACAAAAAATGGCTGTTTTTCTTTTTAGTGATGTCCAGAATGGATGAATCTGTTTTCAATGCATTTCTATGGGAAACCGTGTTTTGAGGTATGAAAATTTTGAGATAAGAAATCCCATTAGAACAGATTAATTCTGTATCTTGAGGCACCACTTTATCTAGATCAGGTATTAACATGCAACCAGCAATTATGTTTATGAAACATTCATCTTCCACAATACAATCGATAAAATTATCATTTTGAGGTTTTTTTTTACCTTACTAGATACAGCCTCCTCTGTACTGCACTAGAGGGATAAGTACATCCTTCTATTTTATTTATTTATTTATTTATTTATTTATTTATTTATTTATTTATTTATTGAACTCCACAATCCCTCTGCATCTGATCCCTAAACATTAGAAACGTGGAAGTTTCAGTCCTCTCAGGAGGAACAGATAGCCTTGCACATTTCACCCAGTTCTGCCAAAAACAACAAAGAGGGTTTTTGGTAGATCCTTTTAAAAAGGATAGTAATATTGAAAGGCAAATAGTATCCCCCCCTCAAAAAAAACCATGCACCTATTTTCTAAAAAATTTCAAGTAATAATTCATTGATGGGAGGCAATCATACTCACAAATGAAGGAAGGACTGTTGTTCACTGACTTCCAGTAACAGCCACTGTGAGGGACAAATATTTGGATTTCTTGGACGAGATTCAGATTAAGACCAACATCAAATTCAGCAGCCTAACTGGTTTACCAAACTACTGAATATGGTAAAAACTGAATCTCTTGGTTGGTGCAGATTTGCAGAAATAATAATAAATTTCTCATTGTCATTACTCTTTCCTCTGCAAGAAAAAGCAACTTCTGTTTTTCTGTACATCATTGGCAGGAAATGGTACTAATGAAAGCAGTTCAGTGGTCCTCATGGAGGCCAAGAAATACTAAAATAGTAAAAATGAGAATATCCAGCATGGCTATTAAAATCCCGCATGTCAACCAATCCACATGACTACCACCACTAGCTGAGATAAAGTCCCTGTAGGTCGGCAGGCAGGGCACCACACCAACAGAATGTCAAACTTGTCTCAGGGAGTTATCACTAAAAAATGCAACTAACATTAGGAGGCAGGTTCCTTACTAGGGGAATGGAATCATAATATACCTCTGTACCTTTGTCCACCCTGGACCAGGATATTTTGAAGACAACGCTAAACATGGTTAACAATTCCCTACTGGCTTTTGTTTATAACAAATTACATATTTTCCATGTAAAAGACTAGATTTTTGTCTTAAATTCTTAGACTTAAAATTGAGAGTAGTCTTATACACAGAAGTAAGCCGAGGAGAGAACCATGTGGTTGCAAAACTGTAATTTTGGGTTGGAAAAGTGGGGGGGGTGTCATATTCCACATGGGGGTGCCTTGTAGATAGAAAAATACAGGTTATATATAACCTTTAATATTGAAGAGTCTGTACACAGCTGCTTAAAACATATTGATTAAAAAAATCACCTAGTATAGCAACATTTGTTGTTCTCCCTTACATCTCTTTTGTGCCAGCAACTGACAGTTAAATAATCACTTGTAATTTGGGTCAAAACAGTAAATAACTTTTACTGCTGTAAAATATAACATAACCCATAGCACTTAGATATTTGATATTTGTCATACAGGTCCTTGACTTATTGACAGATACATTTTCTCTGGTATATAACTAAATATCTTATCATTACATTTGTAAGCCCTATCTGGTTCTGTGTCAGTTACCTTGTGATCTTGGCACTGAGATCTATCAGCTCAATCTCTGTGTAACCTACTAAATGCTTGTACATTGTCCCTATCATTGTGTTTATTCCATGGTTGTCCCTGTCTTAGTCCCTATGGACTTAGTCCCTATCTGCCTACATGTGTAGTACTGTCTGACAAATGTGTAACTGACACCTGCCTTATGTGGCAACCTGGCTGACTTCAGATACATTCTGATCAGTCAGATTGCTTTGCTATGCAAACACAACCTTCTAGTCTTTCATAACACATTTCAACATACATATACAGTGGGATATATTGACGAAAACGGCTCGTTTAATGTAATTTTCACTTCACAAAGGGAAATTCAAGAAAATAATGCCCTGGTTTAAGAAAGTTTTAGGGTTTTGTTTGTTTGTTTTTTTGCAACACAAAAAAAGTTTCTCCAGGATGCATTGCACCTGGGAATTTTATAGTGCCACTCCCATGCACATAGGAGTCTGTGGGTACAACATGGCATTGAGTGTGGAAGTGTTGGAGCATTTTTTTTGCAGTGAATTGAACCCATTTAGCAACAGTTTGGGCACTTTTGGCAGTTTTTGGTGCATTTCTCAAGTGGTGGAAAGGTAGGGAGTGGAGGTTCATCATTTGCATGCCTTTTCCCATGTGTTTTGAATTGTGTGTGTGGGGGGGGTTTCCATCCATGCCCACTCATTTCCTATGCATGCCTTTTACTATGTGTTATGCATTGTGTGTGAGGAGGGTTCTTCTGTGCATGCCTTTTATGGTGTGTCCTGCATGGTGCGGTGGTTTCCATGCCAGCTCATGTGGATATATTTTTTGGGTTTTCATTAGCTTGTGTGGGGCTCTTGCACTGGAGCATTGAGAGCTTGAGTGTGAGTGTAAAGCAAGTTTTTTTCTTTTACATTTTCTGCTCACTTAGTGTCCCTGTACAGTATTTATGCCTTTAAAGTGCACTTCATAAAGAGTTTTGAACAGATAAAAGACTTTTTCTGACTTCTTCCTGATCTTTGGAGTGAATGAATTGGTTTTAAATGCATTTCTATGGGAAACCACGTTTCACTTTACAAATTTTTCACTATACAAAATGTCCCGGAGAACACATTAATTATTTAAAGTGAGGTACCACGGTATACACACCCATACTGTGTTGTATCATTATATATATCAACACCCCCACCATTTGCTCAGCTAGAATTACATGCACTAAGCCACAACCACAAAGTCTGCAGGAGCTGAGCAGGAATGCTGAGAACAGAACAAACAGGGCATTAGGGAGATTGCTCGTTCATAGGGTCACCATAACTCAAAGGCAACTCGATGGCACAAAACAACATGTTTACTTTTCTAAGTTTTATTTTTTTATTGTGCATAGCAAATAATGAAAAACGACATCATTCCTATCCTGATCTGTTCTAAGGCTGCAAGTTTCTGCCATCTCCATTCTGCTGCTTATATAGGTGAATCATGCAGCATCAAGCAGACTCTCCCACAATTATGCTGAAATGCCAACTCAAATCTCCTTGGTCCAAATCCAGCTCTCCCTCCACTGCACTTTAGAATCTTATTGGCTCAACATTTAATTTCTAATATTAATGACCATTCATGGTGGTGTAGTCTAATTATTGTGATTGAATAAAATCCTGGGAGAATCCCTCTTGATCCATTTGGTGATAAGAATGGATAACTTTCCAAAGGAGATTTTAAATAAGCTTCATTCCATTCATTTTGGCAGAACTCACACCCCCAGGTTACCGCTGATTCAGCATTCAATCACATAAAGAATTTAATATATAAAATATTGATTTCTTGCCTTTCTTTTCTCTCATTAGAAAGCATGTGCTATATATAGTCTGGTGGAGTTAGCAAAATGCAAAATATTCATTTAAAAGTCCTCCTTTACATATGCGAGGCACTTAAAAAAAACAGTACTCTAGTAAAATCAACTTCTGTTCAAGTCAGCCATGCAGTGTGCCTAAAACGCTTGGAGAAAAGAGAGAGCATGAATTGGTGCAGATGGGAACTTTTTCCCAGGTGTGTAAATTTTAGACACTTCATTATTGGCAATTCAGGCTGGGGATTCTGGAAGTTGTACTCATCCTGGAAAAGAAACAAATAAATCTCTCAAGGCTGCCCACTGTATTTCAGTGAAAGATATCTGTCTGTGTTTACACTGCTCTTACAAGAAGCTGCACATTATTAATATAATATTTGGGATATGTCCAGACATCCAAAATGTCTCCCCAGTTTCCCTCATAGATCTGGGGGTTGTTTTGTTTTGTTTTTTGAGACAAAACATGTTCTACCATGCACACACACCCCACTCCCAATAGTGGGCCAAATCCACGACAAATCTTGCCAGCTGTCAAAACCTACTTATACCAATGGATGATGTGTCAACTCTTCCTCATGCCAACAGATGACTTCATTTATGTTTTGAGGTGAAATAAAGTGAAAGGTGGATCTACGAAATCAAGAAAGGATACTCTTGATTTCATGGGATTTTAAAGGAGATTCTTACAAATACACCAAAAAATACTGGCACCATTGATGTCTACAGATTATGCCATTGAAATCAGAGAAGGGGGGGGGAGCATGGCCAAGATTGAACCAGGGACCCAGTTGTCTCAGTCCACACTCTTTGAAATTGCACCACCGATGCTTACACAGGACCACTACAAAAGCAACATTTTCTTATATCTACCTAACTAAATATTTAAACAAAGATGTACTCCACCCAAATCAGCACACAATATTTCAAAATATTTTCAGAAATAGTTCTGTAAGCTATTTTTGCAGACATTTCAACAGTTTTAGAAATATTTTAAAAATATTTCCAATGTTACCAAAAATGATTTTAAAATGTTTTTAAAATATTTGTGTGCAGCCTGGGCAGGAATCAATTTTGAATTGCTCTGTCTTACATTTTTAAATAGCTTTATTTTTGACAACAGATAACTTCTACTCATCATGGCGGAGGCAAAAAAGAAATGTAGGCAGTATAGCATTGATTATTTGAAGTTTGGCTTCATTCCATCCCTGTTGGACAAACGTCTGCCCATGTGCCTTTTCTGCAACAGAGTTTTTAAACAATGATGCTATGAAATCTTCCAAGCTGGAGGATCATCTGAGAAGGTGTCACCCTGATAAAACAGATAAAGGTTTGACATACTTTAAAACACTGAAAGAAAAACTTCAGAAGAGAACCACGGTGGACAGTATGTTCGCTTCAACATCAAAAAGAGACAATGATGGTTTGCGGGCATCTTAAAATATTTCACGACTCATAGCAAAACCTCATAATATCGGGGAAGAGCTGATTTTCCCAGGCATTGAAGAGGTTTTAGAAACTGTTCTACCCAAGCCTGCATATGACACTCTCAAAAGAATTCCTTTGAGCAACAACACAGTTTAAAGACATATTGATGAAATGAGTAATGATGTTTAAAGCTCCTTGTGTAATTATCTGAAAATGAACCATTTCTCTATTCAACTGGATGAGTCAAACTTACCTGATAATGAAGCACTATTATTGGCATATGTTTGGTTTTTTATGGACAAAATAATCCATGAGGAACTGCTCTTTGCAAGAACTTTGACAACAGACACTAAAGGCGAATCAATATTCAAAGTTTTGAAATATTATTTCATTGAAAAAGCAATCCCTTTATCAAATGTAATATCAGCAGCAGCAGATGGAGCACCAGCCATGTTTGGGCACTATCGTGATTTTATAAGCCATTTTAAACAAAATGTACCAGGGGTGTTTGCAATTCACTGCGTCATTCATCAACAACATTTAGTAGCTAGAAATCTGAGTTGTAGATTGCATCAATCTCTTCAATTTGTCATAAAGGAAGTAAATAAGATTCATATCAATGCGCTGAAATCTAGGTTATTTACACAGTTGTGTGAATAAAATGATGAGAAATGTCATCAGTTACTCCTTCACAAGAACATAAGAACAGCCTTGCTGCAACAGGCCACGTGCCATCTGGTCCAGCATTCTGTCTCACACAGCAGCTCACCATTTGCTTCAGGGTATTCCCAAGCAGATGTCTTCACCTGCTTACAATTTCTTGCAAATGGTAGTCAGAGATATTCGGCCTATCTTTCCCACCTAGAGGTTGTCCTTAGGCAACCATAGCAATAGCCATTGATACCCTTATTCTCCATGAACTTGTCTAATCCTTTCCTAAAGCTGTTAAGGCTGATAGCTGTCACTACTTCTTCTGGCAGGGAATTCCACAGACCACTGATCCTCTGGGTGAAAAAGTACTTTATCATATTTGTTTGAGATCTAGCACCCAAAAGTTTCATGGAGTGCCCCCTAGTTCTAGTGTTCTGCAACAGGGAAAACAGTTTTCCCTTATTTACTTTGTCCATACTGTGTATGATTTTATAAACCTCTATCAGGTCACCTCTTAGGCATTGTCGTTCAATAGTGAAGAGGCCCAGCCTTTGCAGCCTCAGATGGTAAGGAAGGTGTTCCAGTCCCCTAATCATTCTGGTTGCCCTCCTCTGCACTTTTTCCACTTCCATAATATCCTTCTGGAGGTATCACCTGAAACAAACACAGTACTCCAGATGGGGCCTCACCATAGGCTTATAAAGATGCAAACTGACACTTGCTGACTTATTTTCTATACCCTTCGTAATGACCCCTAGCATTGAGTTTGCTTTTTTTCATTGCTGTAGCACACTGGGTTAACACCTTCATTGAGCTGTCGACCAGGACACCAAGGTCTCTTTCTTGGTTTGTTGTAGAGATTTCAGACCCCATTAGTTTATAAATGTAATTGGGTTTTGTTTTTTGTTTTTTTGCCCTAACATGCATCACTCTGCACTTGCTAATGTTGAAGCTGATTTGCCACTGGTTTCTCCACTCTCCTAATGTCAAGAGATCCTTCTGGAGCTCCTCACAATCTCTCTCAGTTTTTACTACCCTGTATAATTTAATGTTGTTGGCAAATTTGGCTACCTTGCTATTTACTCCTACTTCTAGATCATGTATGAATAGGTTGAAAAGCAAGGGTCCCAGTACTGAACTTTGGGGGAGACCATTTTTTACCTCCCTCCACTTGGAGAAATGTCCATGTACTGCTACCCTCTGTTTCCTGTCCTTTCACCAGTTGCTGATCCAGGATGAAACCTGTCCCTTGATTCCATTACTGGCAAGTTTATTCAAGAGAGTTTAAGTGTGGGACCTTGTCAGGAGCCCTCTGAAAGTCCAAATAACAATATCAGCTGGACCTCCCTTATCCACATGTTTGGTGACACTCTCAAAGAATTCCAACAGATTACTGAAGCATGATTTGCCTTTGCAGAAGTCATGTTGGCTCTTCTTCAGCAGCGCTTTCTCTTCAATGTGCCTATTAATTTTATCTTTTATGATGGTTTCCATCACTTTACTCAGGACACATATAAAATTGATCAGTCGGTAATTTCCTGGATCACCTCTGGATCCTTTTTTGAAGATTGGTGTCCATTCACTACCTTCCAGTCATCAGGCACAACGCCTGATTTGAAAGATTATATATTTTGGCTAGGAACCCCAGCAATTTTATCTTTAAATTCCTTGAGAACTCGTGGATGGATGCCATATGGTCCTGGTGATTTGTTAGCATTAATTTAACAAGATATGTTTCACACTGAAGTATGCTGGCTTATGTTTGACAAGATTTTTTTTCACTTTTTGATATGGTTTTAGAGGTTCGGGTGCTGAAGATCCCTCTGTGAAAGAAAATTTAATCAAATGGAAACCAGGCATTGCTTATTTAACAGATTTATTTACTAAATTTAATGAGATTAACTTGCAGTTACAAGGTGACTCTGAATTTATTAAAAATAAAGTCCACCATAGCAGCTTTTCTTGCAAGAATTAATCTAATGAAGGAAAACATTGGATGATGTGAATTTTCAAATTTCCCCAACTTGTCATTGACAAATGTCCAGGATGATGTTTTGGTCTATGTTCAATATTTAAGTGTCCTTCACACAGACTTTAAAACCAGGTTTGATGATGTTTTGACTATGGAAATACCACAGTGGATTATCAGTCCTAGAGATGGGCACGAAATGAGCTATTTTTCGTTTTTGTTTTCGTTTTTTCGTTTTGTTACGCAATGAAAATGAAACAAATTTTTTTAAAAAAGAAAACAAAAACGAAATGACCAAATTTGCAGTGTTTTTCGTTTTCATTGCAGCTGATGCATTGAACTAAAAAGAATGCTAACGAAACAGCAATTTTTCGTTTTCGTTTTCATTTTTTATTTCATTACCTAACGAAACGAAAACGATTTTTTTTTGCAAAAACCGTCACGAAAACGAAAACGAACCAAAACGGACCCCTAAACGACCAAACGACAAACGAAACACCATTTTTTTTGAGTCGTGCCCATCTCTAATCAGTCCATATGGTGACATTGAAGAATCGGAGGTCACATTACAAGAACAACTGATTGGAATAAGCACTAACAAAGACCTTAAAGTGCAGTTCAGAATGGGGTGTCAGCAGCTCTGGCTTCAGAAAGATATACCTATTGCTTATCCTGCATTATGGACTATTGCAAGAAAGTTTTGATTGGAGGCCATAGAGATAAGAAATGGGCTGGAGAGTAACCACCTGCATGATGACCATAGAGCTGCATCTCTATGTTCATCATGGTTGGTGGTTACTCTCTAGTCTAGCTTCAGTTGTATGGTCATCATGGTGGGTGGTTACTCTCTAGCCTGTTTCTTATCTTTATGGTCTCCAATTGGGATGATTACTCTCCAGCTTCTGTTCTATGGAACACATAAATCATGCAAGGTAATTTTTAAACAACAGCCAGGTTGTGAAGCCTCCGCTGCAGCTGCAGCTGGGTCTGGGACTTCCACCGTGTCCGGAGGCTTCTGCAAGGGCCGGAGGCTTCCCAGCATGGAGACCCAGGTGGGGGTGATGGTGGCTTGTCTTTACATTTTACTCTCCAGCCATGCCACTCCAGGCCTCCCAAGAGCAGCACGGCTAGAAAGTAAATTGGTACCAGAGATGTACCAGGACCACAGTATGTATGTGTGAATGTTTTTAACACATACATGCCTCTTAAAACTAGGGGTGTCCTATGGTCTGGTGTGTCTTGTGGTGCAAAAAATACAGTATTTATTATGGGAGTTCACCTGGTTTTGATATGATTTTAAATGGCACCTTAATGTTATGCAATCAACATTAGACATCAAACATTGTTTCAAAAAGTTTTGTTTTAAAGCTTCTTATACTCTTCATGTGGGATCATAGTCTGACAATTCTATGGGAAAAGAACTGTAAAGAGCAACCGCATGCCAAAGAATTGAGGGGAGATAAGTAAACAACAACAATTAGATTTGGAGCCCCCAAGTTGTTAATACGATCAGCTCACTAACTGGGACAAGTTGCTATAATTTTAATGTTGGAAATGACAACTCAAAATGGGAATGGATTGAGAGTTATGTGACTGTCCCTGGATGCACTGATGTTTTTGGCATTTGCTTACAAAGCTGTCTTTTCCATCCACTACATTTGAAACTAGAAAATATACCTCAAGTCCTTATAGATTTCTAGATGGATTTAGAAACAAAAGAGAACCACCACCATCCAATGCCATCTCTTCGCTCTGCACATGATGGCTACATTCTATAAATGTTGGTGTGGAAGGGGTCATTTCTTGCCTCATGTGTACTATGAACAGTTTCCAGCAATGGGAATGCATCATTCAAAAGATGAGCCATTTGGCTGGATGGCTAAAAGCTGAGAAAGAGAGAAATCCAGACAACAAGGACAAAAATAACCATTCAATCAGTGGTAGGTGCAATTACAGCTGTCCAAATGGAATCCAAACAAGTGCACACAGCCAGAAGTGATGTTTCCCCTTACTCTTTTGATGGCAAACATGAACATAAACAGTAGGAGAGTAATACCTCTCAAAAGCTCTACCTGAGACTTGTCCCTTTGGACATAAAGGGCTTCCTGTGGCTCTCAAGGTCTTCCTTTCAGCAGAACTTTTAGGTGGCTATTTCAGTAAGCAACTAATGCACATCATCAGCTTTAAACCACTGCTGTAAATATGTTTCACTCCCTGTCTTCCCTCTTTTGTCAGGCTTGAACGATTCATATTGGAGGATATTTTGCAGACAGTTATAGGAAGGAAGGGGGACACCTCCGTTTTACATCATGCACTGGCAGACTTCTTTCAAATGCTGGTAAAAGAATGCTCCCTCTGGTCCAAGCAAAACCTAAACAAGCACCTCTGAGGAGACCACCCAATCTGAAATCGCCCCCATTTACAGCAAGCTGTCAAAGGATACACCCATTCACTTGTGCTAGATGACATGTCTTGCTCCCACAGATACATTGGTGGCTGTTAAAAATAACAACGTTGAACTAGGTTGCACTCAAAAACTACTCTACATTTTATACTCAATTTCATGTCTTAAAGCTTAAAAGAAAGAAAAAAGTACCCTTAATTGCATTTTTTGAACAAGCTAAGCCACATCTTTCCATGTGTCTGTAATGGCTGCTTCTGATTGTCATCTGCACTTCATATGTAAGCAATAAAAGACCACCAAGTAATGCTGAAGTGTCCATTCCTGATTGTAGTGCCATTTGTCTTGTTTGCTGAGTTTGCTTTTCTGACAGAACAATATCCCATACTTATAAAATACTATTGCTCTCAATAGTAAAGCCAAGTCTCCCTTCCACACTCTAACAACCTCCATTCTTGCTGCTGGCAGTAAGAAGATTATAAGGTCTTTACATTACATTATTTGAATCTGATTGGGTGAAATGGCTTTTTAGAGCTAAGTTGAGAGTTAGAAAAACACAGGATATGAGATAGTAAACCTGTAACTGACAGCATTATTTCATACAGTGAGAGAGCATGAGAAAGTGCATTCAGTTGGAGCATACGTTTGAATAAATATTTGCTCCACATATAGAAAAATCTAGTTCTAGGCTTCTCCCTGACATACTGCTTTTCTACCAGCGAGGATTTCTTTGAAAATGTAAGGAGAAGCAATGGAGCATGAGATCCAATTGTATAAATTTGTTTAGCTCAGAAATAGACCAAGGAGGATTCCCTTCCTAAGTGGTGAACATTCTTGGCCTGTTTGTCTTCTGGATGCCTGATACCTGTTTGAATATCTGAAAACCTTCCCAGGTGGAAGATGTTGCTCTGGCCTCCAGACCAGCTTTCCCAATGCTAAGAGTATGCAGATCAATTGTCTCAGAATGCAGTTATGTCAGTCACCCTGATCTGACTTACTATGGCTCTGTCTATACTAACATTCTCTTATGCCCTCCTTTCTGAAAGGTCTGTCAGTTAGACAGGAAAATTAGACAGTTTTAATCTCTCCTTATGCAAGGAAACAGTGTTTCCTTGCAGCCATGCTGGCCATGTGGCCATGGACTCGCACAACACTGGCTCTTCGGCTTGAAGAGTCGGACATGACTAGCATGCATGTGTGGGGGAAACCTTTACCTTTACCATGGCTTTTGAGATCAAGAGTCTTACCTTCAAGCATACCATCCAGCTTTAGGGGATGGTGTAAGAAGTATAGGAAAATTCTTCCCGGGGGAGCTTGGTTGAGCGGCGCAAAGCAACCTGATCGCTCTGCGCCACCCCTCCCGGCTGCCCCGAGCCTTCCTGGGGGAGCCTGGTTGAGCGGCACGGAGCAACCCGATTGCTCCACGCCACCTCTCCCGGCCGCCCCGAGGCTTCTCGGGGGGTGCATGGGAGGGTGGCACAAAGCAACCTGATCACCCCCCCACTGCCCTCCCACGCACCCCCAAGGCTTCTCGGGGGTGGGGGGTGGCACGGAGTGACCCGCCCCCCACCCCCCATGGTGGAGGTACTGCGATCCCGTGATGTAGCGGGGCCACAGTACCTGAACCACGAAATGGCAGGGGGGGGTCACTATTTGTTTTCTATTTAAAGTTTTTGTTTTTTTTTTACTTTAATGTGACTCATTATTTGCTCTGTGGGGGGTAATTGGACCAAGCAATAGTAAGACCTCTAACACCCAAAAGGGCACATTTCTATGCAAAAACATCACATCCAAAATAAGCAAACCAGAGGTTAGGGATATGCAGTGTCCCCCAACCCAGTCCATATCTTTAAAAGGTGGGTAATTGCCCGCCCCCTCTTTATCATGACATTCTAACCTGTTCTTTGTCTGGATCTGTGAAATATTTCTTCTTTTTCATATCTTTGCAAAACACCCAATTATGGATGATGGGGGTGGAAAGAGATGGCTGTGAGCTGGGTGGGGTTTACACAGCCGCAAATTTGGGGGATGCAGTAGGTAGTGGGATTCTGTTTCTCCCCCCCCCCAGGTACTTTTCTAGCAATTGCACAAAAGCAAGCAGGGAGTTGAATTTGTACAATCACAAAAATGGGGGAAAGGGAGGTAGGGAGAATATAGACCCTACGGCACTCATTCTGGTTTAACCATTCAAACCCCATAGGAGAGGAAGACAGAGATTCATCTACAATCATGGCATAGAAATTATATAGTGTGCTGCAAATATGGTGAAAGCAGAGGCCAAGCATGGATCCTTCTGTGTAGTTTCTGTTGCCTAGTTTGAAATTTCTGGTAAAGTGTCTTTGACTGTTCAGAAGAATAGCTCCAAATTCCTCTGGTAGCCCACCATTTACATCTGGCCTTTACATCCAATGATTTAATCTGAGAGTAGAAAGAATTAAACAGGAATCTGTCCAATGCCCTTTGGAATGCATCCAGGCCAGATGCCATCACCACATCCTGTGGCAGGGAGTTCCACAGACAAACAACAAACTGACAAACATGACTGCTTTCAGCAGTGGACTTCAGCAGACTAAACAGAGGGAGGGAAAGCACAGAGCAGTGAGGTGGGTCTGTCTTTGAATTTAGAAGCAGGGAAAGAATGATTGGTTAGTGCTAAACAGTGTAGCAGTCACCTCAAACGTACTAAAAGCAGCAGGCGAAGTTGCAAAAACTCCAACAATTTTGGCCGTTTCCTTTAATGACAGACGATGCTTGTAGAAAATACAAGCTTTCCAAAACAAATTGTCCTCACTTCAACTGGACCATGAAGGGGGGGGCACTGAGATTTCTCAGACAGATTGCTGTATCAAAGAGTTTCAGCTGCTGTGGAAAGCACGAAAGGTGGGTTGAGAATTTAGCCAAGATATGTCAGATCAAGTCTCCACAAACATATAAGAACATCTTGGCTCCTTTTAATATATTATTTCAAGAACAGGGGCATATTATTTCTAGAAATATTGTTTCTTGATTAAGAAAGGATAAATTATATCCAATTCCACCCCCCTGGCAGATTTGGCTTCATGAGACCAGACTTGGTGTTTTAACCTGGTGAAATTCCATCCTTTTACTTAGCTTTCCATAGCCGTGATCAGATATGTAACTGAGATTGTGATATAAACATTTCTTATGTGAAGAGATAAGAACATAAGAAGAGCCATACTGGATCAGGCCAAAGGCCCATCTAGTCCTGTATCTCACTGTGGCCCCACCAGATGCGTCTGGGAGCGCACAAGACTAGATATCTGTCTCCTGATACCACGCCTCTGCATCTGGCCCTTGAAGAACCCTGGTTTTAAGCCTGGAAATTACACATAATCATGGTTTGTAACCTGTGATGGACTTTTCCTCCAGGAATCTGTCCAATCCCCTTTGGAAGGCATCCAGGCCAGATGCCACCACCACATCCTGTGGCAGGGAGTTCCACAGACTAACAACATGCTGGGTAAACAAATATTTTCTATTGTCTGTCCTCACTCTCCCAGCCCTCAATTTGAGTGTATGTCCCCTAGTTCTGGTATTTTGTGAGAAGGAGAAGAGTGTCCCTCTATCCACTTGACTCATGTCCTGCATTATTTTGTATGTCTCAATCATATCCTGCCTCAGGCACCTTTTTTCCAGACTAAAGAGTCCCAAATGTTTTAGCCTTTCCTCATAAGGCAGGTGCCCCAGTCCAGTAATCATTTTAGTCGCTCTCTTCTGCACCTTTTCCAGTTCCACTATGTCTTTTTTGAGATGCGGTGACCAGAATTGTACACAATACTCCAGGTGCGGCCTTGCTATTGTCTTGTACAATGGCATTATAATGTTGGCTGTTTTAATTTCAATTCCCTTTTTGATAATTCCTAGCATGGAACTGGCCTTCTTCACCGCTGCCACACATTGGGTAGACACCTTCATGGAGCTGTCCACCAGCACACCAAGATCTCTTTCCTGATCCATCACAGATAACTCAGAGCCCATGAGTTGATAGATAAAGTTTTGGTTTTTTGCCCCAATATGAATTACTTTACGTTTTCCTACATTGAACCGCATTTGCCATTTCACAGCCCATTCCTCCAATTCGGAGAGATCCTTCTGGAGCTCTTCGCAATCTTCTCTGGTTTTTACTACACGGAAACATTTTGTGTCATCTGCAAACTTCGCCACCTCACTGTTTATCCCTGTCTTCACGTCATCTATGAACAGATTGAAAAGCACCGGTCCCAGGACAGATCCCTGGGGCACACCGCTTTTCCCTTCACTCCATTGTGAAAATTTCCCATTAACACCTACTCTTTGTTTCCGGGATCTCAACCAGTTCTCAGTCCATAAGAGGACCTGCCCTCTTATCCCCTGACTGTGCAATTTTCTCAGCAGCCTTTGCCCCCCCCCACGACCGAAACTGACACGCGAGACACACATGTGGGGTCAAACAGGGCCAGATTTATTAATTCCAGGGCAACAAGTATTAGCACAACCACAATAGACCATTCAAAGGACTGTAGTGCAGGAATTTCGGGTCCGGGGGGGCTGGGCCCAAACCCCGCCCCCTGCAATCAGCTGACCGGAAGTAGTGGCCCGCCAGGGGGTGGCTTAATGCTGTTGGCACCCACCCCCAATGCTGGATCTGCTTCCCTTCAGCCGGGCGCTGGGCTGCCATCACCTGGCGTGGTCCCCACCCGGCTGCGGTAAGGAGATAATTTCCCCTTCCCCGTACGCTGTGATCCCTCAACCGGCAGCGTCCCGGGGTTGGAGGTTCCAGCTTTGGTGACTCCCACTCCACGCCATGTTCCTTTTCCCGCACTACCCGCCACTGCACGGGGCAAGCTTGCTATGACCCGAGACCGCCCACCAGGCTGCCCACCTCAGCCTGCAGCCCCCTCCCCAAGTCATCCAGAAAGAGTGATAAACCCGCATAAACCTGCACTCCATCGGCTCTGTACAGCTCAGCCCTGTTGACGCTGATAGCTATGTGGCCTACAACAGCTCCGCCCATCCGCTGCACGTGATGGCAAACCTCCCGGTTCAAAAACCTGCACGCTCTGTTGATGGGTACCTCTGCTCCTGGTGCCCCCCAGCAACACCTCAGAACAACCGTGGACCATATGACCTTGGAGGCCGGGTACCGCTCATGCCAGCTTGTTAAATCTCTCTTGATATCCCAGATCAGTGATTTGCCACTCTGTTTTCCCAAATCATTTCCGCCTGCGTGCACCAAGAGGATGTCGGGTGGTCAGCCCTCGGCTAGTTGTAATGCCATAGGTAGCAGCTCCGCCCATCTCAATCCCCTCCAACCCTTCCATTCGATGCTGGCGACAGCACCCAAGCCGAGCTGTGATCCCCAAGCCGACCTGGCTGCGAAGCGGGCTGCCCAAAACATGAAACTGTGCCCGATAATCACAATGCATCTCCTCCGGCCTGTTGGGTATATACCTGTGAAGAAAGCAGAGGACGAGAAAGAAGAAAAAGGGGATGGTGGGGTGGGGCAGGCGTGTCCATTCACATGGCCGGCAAAGGTCGGATGTAGACCCTGTAGCATTGGGATCTCCACCGACCGATTGACTGGATCCTAGCCAGATTGTAGCCAAGTGATGCCGCCGTAGATGCCGCACCTATTCTAAAGGAGTGGGACCCAAATCGAACCTCAGGCACCCTGATCCTCGCTAGGGCTAAGGAGGTAATTTTCCAAAATTGATACCTCGTGAGTGGGGTTCCGTCCTGATGGCCGAAGAGGTATCCCTCGTCCCCCCCCCCGAGGCGCAGATAATGCCTTACCAGTCACACCGGGCAAATCCTCTTAACGTAGCAAGGTCCCAGCTAAATCACTGTCCCCTTATCCATCTGGTCAGTCTTTGACCTTCTTAGCCTTAGACGTAGCCCCCCGTTACTCACCTCGACTCCGACACCTGTAGGGCGAGCCTGGATTTATCCCCTTTGCCCCCTGCCACCAGCTTGCTGATTCTCAGGGCCACAAAAAATGCCAGCAATGCCGCTGCCTTGAACAGGGCCTGTTCAAAACTATCCTGGCAGACCAACGGCCATTCCGCGTTAAGCCGGTCCCTGATTGGGGGGGTAATGGGTGACCTGTCGTCCTCCCGCATGCCCCTCTCCCTACCGTAACCCTCGACCATCTTCCGCACCCTAAAATCAGAAGATGTGTCCCGACAACCCCTCGACTTCGCTTGGAAAGCCAGCGCTGCGAGCTTGCCTTGAATGGACCTAGGGGCCAACCCCTTCCTGTACAGGTGCACCACAAATTGCTGGTGGTGTTCCACGGGTACCGGCCATTGCTGCTGCAGCCCCACTCCCTCCCGAAAAGCCTCAAACTCCCTGACCACTGCTTCACAGCCCTTCCTGGTCCAGGGGGGCCAAGGCAAGGCCTATGGCCCAGGTAGCCTCTCTTCTCCAATCACCCAGACTGCTTCCGGTAACTCCTCGGGCTGGGGGTGAGCCTCCAGTGCGAGTTCCCTGAACCTGTTGATCTGGTGACAGGAAAGGGTGTCAGCCAAACTGTTATCAAGACCTGGAATGTGCTTAGCGCGGACAAGAATGTTAAACTGCAAGGTTCTTAATACAAAAGCCCTTACCAACCTCATGACGTGCTCGGATCTAGAAGACAGGGTGTTTATGATATGGACCACTGACATATTGTCACACCAGCATGTCACCGTGGAATTGGCCCACACCTCCGCCCACAGCCACAAGGCCCCGAGAATGGGGAAGAATTCTAAGAATGTTAGATCTTTGGTTATGCCCTTACGATGCCAACTTTCTGGCCACGAGCCGTGGACCCACCTGCCCCTAAAGTAGATCCCGTAGCCTACCCCCCCCCAGCCACGTCCGTTTGCACCTGGAAGTCTCCTCACAGCAAGATTTCCGAGCGCCAGAATGAAACCCCGTTATAATTCTGCAAAAATCTGAGCCACACGTCCAAGTCCCCCCTCATGCCCCGGGTGACCCTCGTCCTATGCATAGGCTTTACCAGGCTGTGCATGGCCGCACACAAACAACTACAGAATGTGCATCCAGGGGCTATCACCCTGCAGGCGAAGTTCAGGTGGCCCACCACTTCCTGCAGTTCCTTGAGGGTCGCTTTTTTGCTATTGTGAAGGCCCTGGGGTCGCATTCTCAGGTTATCCACTTTGGAAGGGGGGAGTCTAGAGGACTGTTGCCATGTGTCTAGCTCGATGCCCAAAAAGGTTAACACTGAGGCTGGGCCCTCTGTTTTTTCCTCTGCTAGGGGGACCCCCAATTCGTTGGCCAGGGCTTGGAACGTCGCCAGCAGCTGCTGACACCTGCCTGTTCCCTTTTGGCCACAGAAAATAAAATCGTCTAGATAATGGGCTGTGGTGGACATCCCAGCGGAGCTCCGGAGCTTCCATTCGAGGAAGGTGCTGAAACGTTCAAAAGCTGCGCAAGAAACTGAGCAGCCAAACGGAAGGGCACGGTCCATGTAAAAGGACCCCTCGAATTGGAAACCCAGCAGCTCCACGTCATCTGAGTGCACTGGCAGCAGCCGGAAGGCTGATTTTATATCGCATTTTGCCAACTCCACCCCTGGGCCGCAGGACCTAATCATGCGTACTGCCATATCAAATGAGGTGTAATGTACCGTGGCTAGCTCCTGGGGGATTGCATTGTTAATAGACCCCCCCCCGGGTACGAGAGGTGGTGAATTAATCTGTATTCCCCTGGCGTCTTCTTGGGCACCAGACCCAGGGGTGAGATCCTGAGGTTCACAACTGGTGGGTACTTAAAGGGTACTTAAGACCCTGCCCTCTTTCACCTCCTTGTTGATTTTTTTGTCTAGCCACCCTTTCCATGCCCTTCAGGGACTTGAGGTTGTGGGCAGAGCTCACCCTTCTCTCCCCCACCACTGGTATCCTGAAGCCCTCCCTAAAGCCTTTCAGCAAAATGGACGCAGCCTCCCTGTCTGGATAGCCCTCGAGCCAGCAGCCAAGGACCGCTACCTTAATTGGACTGGGCCCCTTTTGAATTTGAATTTGCGTTGCCCCCACTACCCTGGTTGTGTCTACCTGGGGCCCTGTGGTCCCTGTTTTGCCCCTTGCCCGCCCTGGCTCTGGCACAGTTGACTGCCGCATGTCCGATGCCACACACTGAGCACTCGTGCTTGAACTTGCACGACCTCTGCCCACACCCCCCGGTACCGTTAAAATCCCAACAAACCAGGCGGGGTTGAACCACCTGCCCCGCGTTTCTGCGGGGAGCGTTGCTGGTGGGGGGGTTTCTAATAAGGTGTCCGCTGTCAAAACGGTCGCCTGTTGAGGGACGTGATGGTGTCATGAGCTGAAGCCATAGTGCTGTTAAAGGCACATCCCAGCAGAAGGTGGGATCGAGGGCCGACCTCTTCTTAAATTGCTCATCATACATGCATGACCAGGGAAATCCACATGGGCCTTGTAAATCATGTCCTGGTGTTGTATGAGGGCCGGGGCGCTTCAGGGTTGAGCTCGTGTAATTACTGACATGTAGATAGAGTATGCCGGGAGCCAGTTCTGCCAATTCCGCTCCAGCTTCCTTTTGAGGCGCCTCTCCTTGTCCTTTTCATCCTCCTTTTCTCCATTCTTGCACTCTACTTCGGTATTCAGGAGGCTAAATATGTCTACGTATTCTCCCCTAAGTATCCTGTCCCTTGTTGCAGGTGCCAGGTGCCCCCCCCCCAGAGGCACAGCCTGGTCTCCGTAAGGAATGGCATGCAAGGGCACACCGCTAATACCCGCAAAAACGGGCTGCTGCGCTGGGCAAGGGTAGGCCGCGTAAGTTGGCACCTGCCACGATGGGATGGGTACCTGGGAAAGGGGTGCTGCCCATCCCATGGGTTGCAATAGCGGCTGCTGTTGCCCCTGGGGTCCCAGGCTAGGCAGTTGTTGTGGGATACCGGCCTGTTGGGCCTGAGTGTTAGGCCGCAGGGCGGGCAGGTATGCCTGCTGTGTCGGGTGAATGAGATTGGGCTGCAGTGGTAATCCCCCGGACTGAGGGGCCGCTAGGCTAGGTTGCTGCATGCCCTGGTACCATGTTAATTGGGAAACTCCCAGTCCCCCCACTGGCTGCTGCCCCATACCAGGCCCCGTGATGCCGTTCGGCTCCTGATCGCCCGCCACCCGGGTGCTGTTCATCTGACTTTGCCCCGCCGCAACGTGCCCCCTACAGCCTGAAGACCCGGGATAGCTAACCCCCTGGGGTACCGAGGCCCCACACCACCCTGTTGGATGCCCCCCTCTGCCCTCCTGCACTGTTATCCCAGGGCCATGCCCCCAGACCTGCATTGGACAAGGGCGCCAGGGGTAACTCACCCGGTCCAGTGCTTGGGCCTGCCAGCTCCGGTGCTGCTGGTTGTAGATCATCGTGGCCAACTGCTGCCTCTTGGCCTGCCGGCTCCTCCTCCTGGGCCTCGTGTGCTTGCTTCGCCCTCACATCCTAGCTCGTCCCTCCATTCGATTCAGAATGGTTACCCCCACCCCTGCTCCAGTGCTGTTAGGCGAGAGGACAATGATTCTACCAGCTCCCTGATCCTGGCCTTCTTGCGGGATCGGCAGTTGTGTGCTGCCGGCCGGTCATGGCTGGGGGCCCCCTCCACCACGGGCCCTCCCCCTCTGCCGCACTCAAAAGCGTCCACCCTGGCATTCAATTGCTCCAATGCAGTCAAGTTATCATCCTCCGACTCGGAGTCCGTTGGGGATCTGTGCGGAGCTGGGTTCCTCTTGGTGGGGTGCTTGCCCTTAGACCTGGGGTTCCTGTTAGGGGGGACCATGCCCAATAGCACCCCTGGACCATTTCCCTGTGCCTTGTTGTTCCCGCCTGGGGCCAGCCCCGGCAAGCCCACCCCACAAACCCACAAGGGCAGCCCCTGTTCCCTGCTACCCCCTCCCTCCTCCTGGGCAGGTACCACTTCCGCCCTGCGTGAGTACAGGCCGTGCCGCCCTCCCCAGGGCCCATGCTGTCCCCTTGAAGGGCCCCTCAGACCCCTGCGTGGTGCCGCTGGGCGCCGCACCTGCCGCTCACCGCCTCTGGTGCCCGCTGCCGCTCCGGGCCCAGTGCGTGTGCGGCCGGGGTTCCGCCAGCGATACCACTCCCCCCCGCACGAGTACAGGCCACGCTGCCCTTCCCCAGGCCCACGCTGTCCCCTTAAGGGGCCCCTCAGACCCCTGCGCGGTGCTGCTGGGGCGCCGCGCCCGCCGCTCGTCGCCTCCGGTGTCTGCTGCCACTCCAGGCCCCGTGTGTGGGCGGCTGGGCTTCCGCCGGCGAGGAAGTCTTCCCTGGTGCCTTTGCCGCTGCTGCTCTCTGCCTCGTGGCTCCTTTGCTCCTCCTCGCCCGCGCCTTTGAATTCGGGCCTCCTGTGCTGAATCCCGTGTTGAGGTCCTCCTCCGTCGGCGTCCGGAAGCAAAGAGGCCGGGCCTCCGTGGGGGCGGGCTTTTAAGGCCGTCACTCTCGCAAGAGCTTCCCCCAGCCTTGCGAGGCTAGGAATTCCCGTCTCGCGAGAGTTCGGCCAGGGGGGCAAACCGGCCCCACACACCTATGCCGGCGGCAGAGCAGAGACTTGGTGAGGGACTCTGTCAAAAGCCTTCTGAAATGTGTGCATAGGTCCTATCTGTACATCACTGCAAGCACTAGCTCTATTTTGTCCCTAATTTTACCCATTTGAGAGGCAGTGTCTGTGTGAGAACTGCTGGTTGTGTTTCCCAGCAGTTAGTCTTCATATTTAGGGACCGTGGAGGATCATTTGGAGGCCAGACCAAGACTTTTGACGCCTGAGATGGGGTTCAAAGTGATAACTGCTTACCTGGCAGGGGAGATACCTTGATCACAAAGTGATAACTGCTTCCTCCCCCCCACCTCCCCCCCACTTTCATTTCAAGTAGCGAAGCAGATCAAACTGGTGCCTAAATCTTACTAAAATGCCTTTTGCCTCTGGCACACCTGAGAAGTGGAGACCAAGCTATGTAATCCACACAGTGCCTGTTCTTCAACATCTCCACTGTCAGAGTGCTTCCTATGAATTGCACCCTGCGGTGGCCTCCTCATTCTGTTCAAAGGTATAGCCATTAGACAGGTGTGCACAGATGCTTGAAAAAGTTCCTGATGCTTTAGGTTGTTTTGTTGATTTACATGTCAACATCTTCTAGAATACACATATTTTAAATGTATGTTTTAAAACATCCAGTTAGAAATTTGACAGTCAGAACCATCTTCCGTGGACTAATCAACGAGCAATTTGGGTGATTAATTCACTGAGATACAAGATATGGTCACACAAGTCTTTTAATCTCACATGACTGTACAAAAATATGAACTAAGGCTCAGCAGGAAAGATAGCCCTGCTTTATTTCTGGACCCTGAACAAGACTTGCTGTGGAAGCAAATCAAAAACAGCCAGCAGTCATTGAAACTGCAGGGAGGCTTATGCTTTGCATAATTTTCTCTGAAATCTGGGACCAGCAATGCTATGACCATCTGGGAATATGGTGGGTTTCATTTCTTTGATGTTTTCTTTAAGTGGCCACTATGCACAATTAGGATTGCACTTCTGTTCCTCAGCCTTTTCCTTGTTTTGTGGGTATTTGATCGCATCTTCTCGGGCTGGGGCTGCCAAGCAACTTGAAATTTGTTGTATTAAAAATTAATGCAAGCAAATCAGTTCAACAAAATCACTTATGGTTCTTCTGGGAAGTGTGTGTTCTTCATAAAGGATGGCAATATAAATTACTTTAACTGAAAACAGAAAGCCAGAAATGAGAACAGGTCGGAGCTGTTGTGTTTAAACAAGGAGTCCTCCATTTTAGGACTTGAGCTATGACTTAGCACCCCTAAAGGATTGTTTAACTGCTTTAAAAGACAGCATGGGAAAGGGTAAATTTCATATCAAAGTGCCCTGTGCCTTTGGGAACAGGGTTCATGAAACACATAATGTAAAAGACTGCTTCTCCCTCTGTGAGCCTGCCTGGGCTCTAAGATCATATTAGGGATGGCCTTTCTCTTGGTCCCACCACCCTTGGTGGGGACACAGGAGAGAGCCATCTCTGTTGCTTACTCCAGGCTCTAGAACTCCTCCTGTGGGTGGCTCCATCTATGGCTGATATTTCATGTTCCTCTCACTGCAGTTCACGGCCCCACTGGAGACCGGTTCGAAGGAACATAACCTCATGTCCTTGTGGGATCAATCCGAGTTCACCCCAACCACGCCCCCTGAACTGCGCTCCAAGCGGGGTGAGAGATTCCCATCCTGGAGCCTGGGAATCTTTTCAATCCACTTCTCGATCCATGTTGAAAACTGATTTCAACACGGAGGCAAGTTCATCTCGGCTCGAGGAAGGACGTGAAGTAACCACCTATGTTGTCCTTCTGCAAGCAGACCTTTCTTTTCAGGTAGGCTTTCCCTTAATAACTGGTGGTCTAAGAGGAGTTTTTAAATTGATTGTTGTGCTCTGTTGTTTTAAATGTATTTCTAGTATTGATTTAATTTACCATTTTTAATATAATGCTTGCTTAATTCTTTTTTAAATATTTGTATACCTGCTGTTTTTAACTTCTGAATATTGTTCTTCTAATTATGTAAGGGTGGAAATTCACCAGTATCCAGGAACCCACGTTTAAGGACCATTGAGATTACACTCAGTGGAAAAGCTGCATATTAAGTTTATAAATAGTTTGTAAAAGGCTTGCCTCCACCTCAAAAATTAGATCAATAGGCATCCTGTTTACATGATAATGAATCCACTTATTGCTGGGATGATGCTGAAATGAAAATGTAAAAAATAAGTATTCTAACAAGTGATAGTAGAAAGTCATAAAGTTTTGCAGGAATGGTCAACCTACTACTGTGTATGGTTAAACACTGGGGTGGTTTGTTTGTTTGTTTGTTTTTGTCTGATTTGCATTGCTTTTCTGATAAAAGGTCTCAAAATAACACAAAGCAAAATTAATTTGTTGGGATTGTTGCATGCTGCCCAGCTTAGGGCAGCCCTATAAAGAAGCCATCTTCAAAATATCCTGCCCTCAATGGCCCTCTCAGCTCTTGTAAACCCAAGCCCATGGCTTCCCTTAGGAAGTCAATCCATCATGTATGTCTTCCACTTTTCCTTTTGCTTTCTACCTTTTCCAGAATTATTGTCTTTTACAGAGATTCATGCCTTCTCATGATGTGCCCAAAGTAGGACAGCTTCAGTTTCATAATTTTTGCCTCCAGAGATAATTTAGGTTTGATTTGCTGTAGGACCCACCGCTCCGTCCCTTTGGCATCCAGGATATATGAAAGATCACCTCCAGCACATTTCAAAAATATCATCCCCCCTCAGCTATCTTTACTGTCCAGCTATCACACTCATACTGTAATGACCAGGAGGTGGGTGGCAGCTAGGATATCTGCAAGGGAGGCCGGACCATGGTGTTTCCAAATGCCAAGAGCATGGTCAGCCAATCCAAGTTCAAAATCAGAACCAGAATCCTTTATTGGCCAAATGTGATTGGACACACCCAAAATTTATCTTGGTAAATATGCTCTCAATAGAGGAAAAAAGTAAGAATCGTATATCCAAGAGTATCAACACAATCCAACAACATAATATAATATTATTTTAAAAAAGAAGTTAATTATTCAGCAATTTGATGGTACTTGGAACGACAGAATCTTTGTATCTAGTTGTCCTAGTATGCAATGCCCTAAAATGTCATTCTGAGGGTAAAAGTTGAAACAATTTATGTCCAGGATGTGTACGAACTGTATATATCTTCTTCGCCCTCTTTTTAGCTCCTGCACAAGTCCACAACACATGGCAAATTAATAGCAATGGTTTTTTCTGCAATTCTAATTAACTGCTGAAGTTTATGTCTGTCTTGCTCAGTCGCAAAACCAAACCAGACAGTTATAGAGGAACAGATGACAGATTCAGTAGCTCCCCTATAAAACTGAATCAACAGTTCTTTTGGCAGTCTAAACTTCCTAAGTTGGCGCAAAAACCCAAAACATTCTCTGTTATACTTTCTTAATAATACTTCTGATATTAGATGACCATTCTAAATCTTGAGATATAATAGTACCTAAAACCTTAAAGGACTTCGCTATTGATACTAAGTTTGCTATTATAGGAGGTGGTTGTATGGAGTGAGTCCTCCTAAAATCTACCACCATTTCAACAGTTTTACATGTATTTAATTCAAGATTATTCTGAGTGCACCACAAAACTAGTTCAATGTCTCATCTATATGCAGATTCATCATTGTCTTGAATGATTCACACAAACACAGTCCAACAGGGAGGGGAATGTCAGACAAGCAGACTTCCAAGGTAGCAGAGTTCCAGGAAGGATCAAGGTAACCAGGCAGAAGCTTCAGGAGTCCAAGGTCTCCCATTGCTGGGGCAAGAAGCAGGGAATGCCAGCAGCAGGCCCATCAACAGCACTCCCTGATTGCCTCAGCCTCAGTGGGGCCTGATTCTGCAAAGAGGCAGAGTCAAGCAGCCCCAATCCTGACACATACATGCTTACTGGATATACAAGAGTGTGGCTGATCTTGGTCTTAGGCCGTGGTCACATCTGGGTTTTGATCCTGATCTTCTGAAGGTCTGGCTTTTCCTCTTCCTCCCATCACATGATTGAATAAGTGGGACAGGAGTTCACACATCAAAAGCTGTTTTTTTTATTTTATTTTAAAGTGCAGTTCAGCCCCCTTGGCCCACAGGTGGCGCTAGCATTTGAAAAAAATGGACCACTTGGCTGGGGGAAAGGAAAACTTGTAGGACCGGATAGAGCTTCCTGTTTCTCCAAAGGCGAAAAGCAGTTTAAAAAAACAGCCCATCGGCCCCAGGAACAGCCGGTCGGTGCTATGAAAAAAGAAAGAAAAAGAAACCCGGATCATCTGTGTGGTCCCACGGTGTCTGCCTCCTTAAAAGCTGGATTTTCAAAGTGAGGCAAAAATTTCCCTACCTCTTGGGTGAGTCACAGAAACCTGGCTTCAAGGGGCATTACCGGGCTTTCTTTTTTCTTTTTTTTCAAAAAGCCCGGTGGCCGCATTTTTAGACATGCGTTATCTGGTAATTTAAACTGCTTTTAAAGGGATGTGGGACCAGGGCCTTAGTCTCCAGTGAGATATCTTTACACTTGATGGTCTTTTCTATATCTATCATTGCTGCCTTTCTGAGTTTTGGTCTTCTGCTTTCTTGGCTGCAGTCTCCATTTGTATTGGAGATTCTATCAAGATATACAAAATATCTAACTATTTCAGTTTCTCCATTGTCAACACAAAAGTTGTGTAATTATTCTGTAAGTAACATTTGTCTTCTTACTGTTCAACTGCAATTCTGGTTTGGTGCTTTCTTCTTTCAGTTTCACTAAAAGTCATTTCATGTATTTGCTACTCTCTGCCAGCATTCCGTCCTTCTTCATCTGAATCCAGTGTAGTTTTCCATTTGATACCATATATTCTGCATACAGACTGAACAGATAAGGAAATAAAATACACTGTTGTCTAACATATTTGTCTAAATAAAATCATTCAGTCTCTACATATTCTGTCCTCATAGTACCTTCTTGTCAATAATGTAGGTTACACATCAGGAGAATTACATGCTGAAGCACTCCTTTTTTAAAATGAAAAACCCATAGTTTTTCATTATCTATGTGGTCAAAAGCTTCATCTGAAACTGTTTGATGTGCTCCAGTAACCAGGAGATATTTGTAACATTATCTTGAGCATCTCTTCTTTTTGAGGATCCATCATGAACATCAGGAATCTCTGGCTCCATATAAGGTAGCAGCCATTGTTGCAATGTCTTGAACATCACTCTGCTTGCATGGGAAATTAAAGCAATAGTGCTATAGTTATTGCAATCTTTGATTTTTTCCTTTCTTGGGGATTGGAATGTATATTGAATGCTTCCAGCCTGTAGACCATTTTTCCCATGTGTTGGCATATTCTTGTTAGGATTCTGACATATACAGCTTCTTCTTCTTCTTCTTCTTCTTCTTCTTCTTCTTCTTCTTCTTCTTCTTCTTCTTCTTCTTCTTCTTCCACTTGATAGTGGGGTCTGCTATTCTTGTTTTGGCCCTCAACTTGGCACGGTTGTGGGCTAGGTCTGGATGAACCCAGGACAATTTCATTTCATTCTCAAGGGTGTTCATCCAGCACTGATTTGGATGTCCCCTCAGTCTGGATCCACTGACCTGCAGGTGAGACCCTTTTTGGCAAGAGTTTCCTCATTGGCATGTAGGACATGACCAAACCAATGCAGTTGGGCTTCACATATCTAGTCAGTGATAGGTGCAATGCCCTATTTTTCTCTCATGTCATCATTGCACACATGATCCTTTTGTGTGAGGCCAGATGTCCACCACATCATCTTTATCTCCATGACACCAAGGCAATGTTCAGTTTTTTTAATTGCTGGCCCGCACTCTGCACCGTACAACACAAGCTGAACAGTGGTGCAATAATCTTTAATTTTAAGCTGTCACTGATCTTTTTGTCACACATGATGCTTGATGTTGTGTGCCATTTTAGCCAACCACAGTTGATCCTCAATGTCACATTGTAACTCAGGCTCCCATCGCCTGTGATCATGGAACCAAGGCATTTGATTTGGATTGTAGCATATTCATTTGGGTTGATCATCAACTATTTCGTCTTCTTCACATTCAGGCACAGGCCAAACCTTGTCAGTCTCTGTGACTTGAAATACAGCAGTTCTGTTGGTATTCCATCTACTCTTGATGATTTGTTTCTCCTTAGTCCTTTCAAAGCAGCTTTCACTTCACTTTCTAGAACTGCAGGTTCTTCATCACAGGACTCCTTTTCAAATGAGTGTGTTATCTTTTTTATCTCTTCTCTATAAGTATTCAATATACTGTTTCTACGTCCTCTTTACTTTTTTGTGATCAGATAGTGTGCTTCCCTGTTGGTCATGCAGCATTATAAATCTAGGCTTAATTTTGCCTTGGATTTTGTTGGATCTTCTGGAAGATATATCTTCTTTTCCCCCTTTTGTTGTTCTCCTCTATTTATTCACAATGGTTATTGTAATAGTTTTCTTTGGCTTTATGCTACAGATACCAGAAAACTGCATCCATATTTCTGCCCCATTTCTGTCTCATTTTTACTTTTGCTTCTCACCTGTCTTGTACTATTTTAAGAGTTTCTTCACTCATCTATCTAGTTTTTTTTTCCTGCAGGAATTGACTCTTTCCATTCTTCTATAATATCTCTGATTTCAATCCACAGTTCTTCTGGTTCATGGTCAATTGAGTTTTGTCATACAAATCTATTCCTTATGTTTAATTTCACCTAGGCCTTTTCTATTCTGAATTTTTGTTTTCTGCTTGTGTATGCATGTGAGATAAGGTTGAGTGCCAGATGAGTCTTTATGCTTTGTTGGTCTGGCAGATTTTTTTTCACACCCCGAATCTGCTGCCGCCAACCCCCTCTACCCAGGGTGCCACTCTAGCCAAGATAAAGAAAGGAAATAAGACAGTATAAGACAAAAGTAATGGCCTCTGTGGTCTATACAGAATTCTTGTTGCTCTGGGAGAGATGCTATTTCTACAATCAGAATTTAATGAGCAAGTTCTTTCTCATACACATCTTCCTGGTGCATGAAAATTTAGACGAGTGATGGGGAGGTTGTTAGTCATCAGAATTAGTGTTTTTGATGTTCTGCCTAGTTTCAAGAATTTGCCACCCTCCCTGATGCCTTATTTTATTTTATTTTTTACTTCTGCTGTAGAACAAGGAAGGTGCTGAAGCAGTGCTATTGGTTTACTAACCAAATGGTGATAAAAGCCAAGTGTTAGAGAGAGTATTTACGGTAACAGCTGATTTGTGCTTCTGTAAAAACTTGGTATCACTATTAATTGTGTCAAGTTGCTCAATACTTTTGGCCCTAGGCTCAAAACCCATATAAGTACTTCTTAGGTTTATGTCCCATTTTACTTCAACGCTTCCTCAGAAGAGACTGGGTTTCCTGTTCAATCCTCTTCATATTAGCTTTCTTCCTGGTATATAAACTATAGAACAGCCTCAAGCCGTGTAATTGTATTACGAATGTATATGCATTGTAGGAAGGAAATTACCAAAAAACCAAAGCCACTATTCATGCCATTTGGAGGCAGAAAACAAGACAAGGGCAGCACATCCATCAGGCCTGGTCAATATTCACTCTCCCCTTTGTTCCATCTTGCTGTTCAATTTCCCCCCTTTGAAAGCTACCAATTCTCCTCATAACACATTGGATCACAGACTTTAAGTTATAAATGAGAGCATTTGTTCAGAGTTGATCAGACATGCAAATGCAAATTTGCAGTCACTCATTCTTTTTCCAGTAGAAAGTTCTGTAAATATATTCTAAGGAAAAATATCCAAAGCTTTAAAGAGCAAAAGAAGCTGAGGAAAATAAATGACCTACAAGCACCATCAGCAGGGTCAGTAATAAAATCCATAACATTGTGCCTTGAAAGAGAATCATGGGAATGCATACTAAATACTGCCATTCTTTTTTTTTCTTTACTCCCAAAGAGAATATGACTTTCCCCTCTGTTTTCCTTTTTCTTTTTTCTTTAAACAACACCCACCATGTTCACATTGTGGCTGATGTCTTGGGCTCTTAGCCTTTCCTCATGGTTTGAGACTTTAAAATTTAATCAAGGGATTTCTTAATGGAGGCTAAGGAAGAGCAACATCAGAAATACACTTGACAAAAGGGTAACAAATTTCTACTTAATTATTTACAATAGCCCTTGCAGCTACTTAGAGACAGACTTGCAAGCATCAAAACTGAGCAGTCTGGAAGGACAAGGGCATCAATTTGTCCTCACACTAAGCAAACAGCTTTCGAGATTGCATCTTGTTGATCTTGATGAAATTACAAGTCTAGGATCTGATGCACTATGCTAGTAATTTATGATCACAGGTCACCATCAGTAGAATATTTCCACTGTACCAGGAGCTTGCTTGTCATTTGCATGCAATTCATTTTATCAGCTTCCCCCCCATGAAGCCTCTGGGCTGATGCCTGCAATGTAAAAATGTCTGCATTTTATAAAATTGACCTTTTTCATATATTAAAAAAATGCAGTGTTAAAGCAATTAACCTGTTAGATCCAAACCTGTTTGTTTTGTATTTCTGCTTTGACAGACTATGTCACTCAGTTACAGACCTCAATATTTATGGACATTTGGTCTTTCTAAATGTTGTTCCTATTGACTCTGGAGATAGGAAATGTCATTCATTCCAGCAACCAACAACTATTCTGTGCTGAGATTCCAGTGAGGATGAATAACAAGACCAGAGGAATTGCTTTGTTCCTAGATCTCAAGAGATACAGCAGTACTAAGAACAGGAAAAAAGAGGCTGTATTTCTTCCCAAGATTCACAAGCTATCAAGAGAGTTTAAGAAGTGGCCACCCAACTCTTCTTAAACTTTTGTTCCAAAAGATGGAGGAAGAGGATAAAATGTATTGTTTCCATTTGTCTCTCATGCACAGATACATCATCCTTTTATTTAGTGTCGTTATGATTGTGGCATTCGCATGTATTCCGCTGCCACCATTTGTTTATTTTTAGGACCAAGTGTGGTGCTTGAAATCATGCAGTCTCATATTCTTTTCTTTCAAAACAAATAAAAATTGTATATTGTAGTACAAAGAATAAAGACATTCCTGCTTTTTGTTATTGACTTAAGTTACTACTTCTATATTGAACATTTAACATACTCTTCAAGTTAAACTCCTTCATAACTTTGCATCTGCCAGGCCTTATCTAGCTCTCTGAAGGCTTAATATGCCTCTCTGAAGGCAGTAATACCTCAGATAACAAATCTGATTCATTCTGCAAGTCAATTCACTAACCAAAAAATATGTTATCCAAAATGTGGTTTCCCATAAAAAATGGGAACAAAAATGGGGAAATCTAAAATTTTCGATGTGGGGCGGGGCAAGATGGCTGGCGGCAGCGCAAGCCTCTCACTGCTGTGTGGCATGCATCTTTTTTCCTTTATTTTTTTGTCTTTTGTGTTTATTCTTTTTTGTTGATGACCCTGCACTTTCGCTGTGGCCCTGGGGGGTGCTGAGGGGCCTCCTCCTTCCCTCCTTCCCCCCCCCAACAACCTCGTGCCGGGCGGGCGGCGGTGTGTTGGCCTGCAGTGAGGTGGATTCCGTCGGCCCGGGCGACTGGCTGTGGCTCACAGCCTGGTGTTCCGGCGGGGGTTCAGCGACCGATCCTTCTGCCTGTTTTGGGGGCAGCAGCTGCCCATTGTTCAGCTACCGGCGGCCCTTCGGGGACCTGTGGTGGTCTCTCCCGCTCCTCCTGTGGCTTGGTTGGCTTTGCCCTCCGCCACTGTCCCGCCTTATGGCGGCGGCTCGTACTCGTGGTGGTGGACGCCGAGGGCTCCCCGGCGGCCCCTCCCCGGGCCTTGAGAGCCCGCTTGAGGCTAGAGGTGGAGGCTCTGGTTGGCCATCATGACGGCCACAAGTGGTCGGCCGTCATTTCATCCAGGCGGCGACCTGTGGGGGGGGTGGAAGACGCCCATGGACCTGGAGGTTTGACTGCCTTGACCATATGACTGGAGGGTCCAGTGTTTGTCCAATCTGTGTCCAGACCCTTGGAGGTGGTGGATGGCGGGATCGTAGCTGGCTGGTGGAGGTGGGCTCGTCCCTTGGATACATCTGCCGTTGTTCTTCCCTGGTATTGGCAACCGTCTGCTGGCCCCTGGTTGTTCCATCTCCCCTAGAGGCAAGCGCCCGCTGGCCCCTGGCTGATCCATCTTTCCTGGAGGCGACCATTCCAGATTCACTGTGGACACTTGCTGCCCTTGGTTTTATTCCATCGGCATGGAGTGGAATTGGTGTGGTCATGGGTGTTTTGGCTCTTTGTGCCTGCAAGGGACCTGCAGGGGCCTGGATCCTGTTGTCCCTGACTGGTGCTGTCTGTCAGGCAGTACTGGTGGTCAGACTTTACACCACCTCGCCCTGGAAGACCTCCTGTTTGTGTGGACTCTTCATTCCTGCAAGGGACCTGCAGGGGCTTGGACCCTGTTGTGCCTGACTGGTTCCATCTGTCAGGCAGCACAGGTGGTCAGACTTGTATATCATCTTGCCCTGGAAGACCCCTTGTTTGTGTGTGGACTCTTCGCTCCTGTAAGGGACCTGTAGGGGCCTGGACCCTGTTGTGCCTGACTGGTTCCATCTGTCAGGTTGTACAGGTGCTCAGACTGGTACTTCTTCTTGCCCCGGAAGACCCCCTGTTTTTGTGGACTCTTCATGCCTGCAAGGGACCTGCAGGGGCTTGGACCCTGTTGTGCCTGACTGGTTCCATCTGTCAGGCAACACAGGTGGTCAGACTTGTATATCATCTTGCCCTGGAAGACCACCTGTTTGTGTGGACTCTGTTGAGCCCTCCCTGGCTGCCTCTGCCCTTGACATCCTTGACATCTTTGGCTCTCGGATTGGCTCCCCCACTCTGTTTTCTTCCCCCCTTGTGATGGCCTCTGGTGAGTGCTGTGGGTCTATCATATTTTATTTCGATTTTACTGTTCTGTTATATTTTTGTTGCTCTGTATTTTGTATTTTTGTATATTGTAAATCGCTTTCATTTTGTATTTTGTATTTTTATTGCTGTTTTGTGTTTCTTCTCCCTTTTTTTCTTTTTTTTAGGCGCCATGGCGGCAGGGACATTAATTCCCGTGGTGTCTGGCCGTGGGAGGTACGCTCCAGACGGTGGGATTAGTCGGGTTAGAAGAACTCGGGCCAGGAATTTACTGCCTGCCCCCCGTTCTGATCCCTCCATTCACCGCCATGTACCTGGGTGCCATCCCGCCAGTGCCTCTGGTCTGTCCTGCCTCCTGGTTAATGCCAGGTCGGTTCATAATAAAACACAGTGAGCCAACCTGGCTTGTATTATGGAGACCTGGGTGGGTGCAGAGGGTGGGGCTTCCCTTTCCCTTCTGTGCCCCCCCCCCGGGTTTCAGGTCCAGTGGGCTGGCAGATCGGAGGGTCGTGGGGCCATCGTTTACAGGGAATCTCTTCATATTAGCAGTTCTGCGGCAATGGTGTGTTCCGGGGTTGAATGCCTTTCTCTATCGGTGGGTCAGCGAGATAAGTTTGGTATTGTGCTGGTGTACCGTGCTCCCTGCAACCCAGTGCAATCCTTTCCAGAGATTGCAGAGTTCATCTCGGCTGCCCTGCTGAGCTCCCCGCGCCTATTGGTGGTTGGGGACTTCAACGTGCATGCCGAGGAGGAACTCTCTGGTGCGGCTCTGGAATTCATGGAATCCATGACTTCCATGAATCTATCTCAGCATGTTGTATGCCCCACCCATAGAGCAGGCCATACCCTGGACCTGGTTTTTACCTCCATGTCATCAGATTCATGTCTGAGGGTTAGGGGTATCTCGCCCTTGCCCATGTCATGGTCGGACCATCACCTGCTAAAATTTTCCCTGTCGATCGCCACCCCGCCCCATGGGGAGCATCGGCCCTTTATTTGGGCCCATCCCCGCAGGCTCCTGGACTCTGTGAAGTTCATGGAAGCCTTCGAGGAGCTTTCTGGCAGCCTGGCAGATGATCCGGTGGATGCCCTGGTGGATAGGTGGTACGAGGGTGCCATTGGGGCAGTGGACCAGATCGCCCCCAAGCGCCTCCTGCGCTGTGGAGACTGCTCCTCGCCATGGTATACGGCTGAGCTGTAGTTGATGAAACAAGAACGCAGGAGACTTCAGGTCATTTGGAGGACGAATCGGACGGCAGAGAGTTGGGCTGTTCCTAAGCAGCTGACCGGCCGCTATGTTCGCGCGATCAGGGACGCTTTTGTCTCCCTGAGAAATGGCAAGGCCTTGAACCGCCAGGCTGAATTGTTCTGGGTGGTTCGGGACCTCTCCAATCCCAGTCAGCTGAGGCCTCCTACTAGTGAGTTCACTAGTGAGCAATTCACAGCCCATTTTATATCTAAAACAGAGGCCATCTGCTCCAATTTGCCCTCCGGTTGCACTAGTCCATCCCCGGATGTCCCTGGGGCCTCACCACCTCGGTCTCCTCTCCTGGATGAGTTTGGGCTGGTGTTTCCAGCGGAGGCCTCCAGAGCTATGACTTATTGCCGGCCAGCGGCTACCCCTTTTGACCCTTGCCCAGCTTGGCTTATCAAATCTGCCGAAGGGAACATGCCTGAGTGGGTTTCGGCTATTGCCATGGCCTCCTTTAGGGAGGGATTGTTCCCTTCCTGGCTGAAGGAGACCGTGGTGAAGCCCACTCTGAAAAAGATTGGCATGGCATCGAACGATTTATCCAGTTATCATCCAATTGCCATTGTTCCCTTTCTGGGCAAGGTAGTTGAGACGGTGGCTGCTGTCCGGCTCCAGTCGTACCTGGAGGAAAATCGTATCCTGGATCCCTTCCAGTCTGGGTTCAGGCCGCTTCGTGGGACCGAGACTGCCCTGGTCGCTCTGCAGGATGATCTCCTCAGGGAAGCTGACAGGGGGTGCTCCTCCCTGCTGGTTCTCCTTGATCTGTCAGCTGCCTTTGATACCGTCGACCACGGTAACCTGCTGGTCCGGCTCGCTGAGGCGGGAATTGGGGGCCTGGCACTGTCCTGGCTCAATTCCTTCCTTGGCAGTCGGTCTCAGCGGGTTCAGCTGGGTGATGACTTGTCGGCTCCTTGGACTCTCCCTTGTGGGGTGCCCCAGGGGTCGGCAATTTCTCCCATGCTGTTCAACATTTACATGAGGCCGCTGGCGGAGGTCATCAGGAGATTTGGAGTTCACTGTCATCAGTACGCTGATGACACGCAGCTCTATCTCTCCTTTTCGTCTTCTGCAGTGGAGGCAGTCTGCTCCCTTGACTTGTGCCTGGAGGTGGTTCTGGAATGGACCAGGACTAACCAGCTCAGGCTGAATGCGGAGAAGACGGAGGTTCTGTTCTTTGGGGCGTCCTTGCCCAGGTACAATGCCCCCCTCCCTAGTCTGGGGATTTTCCCTCCAGCCTACAGATAGGGCCAGGAATCTGGGCTTGGTCCAGGACTTGGCCCTCTCCCTGGAAGCCAAGGTGATGGCTGTCTCCAGGGCTGCTTTTATCCACCTCTGCAGGATCGCCCAGATCCATCCGTACCTCGATGAGTCATCCCTGAGGACAGTCGTGCAGGCCCTAGTGATTTCGAGGATCGACTATTGTAATGCCCTCAACGTGGGGTTGCCCTTGACCGTGGTCCGGAGGCTCCAGCGGGTGCAGAATGCGGCGGCCAGGCTGGTGGTGGGTGCTCGTAGATTCGAGCACATCACCCCAGTTCTGGCCAACTTGCATTGGCTATGTCACAGAATGGTTCAGCGGAAGACTGTGAGAACGAGTGTGGGCTTTAACAAGCCTGATAGCAGTGCTAAAAATAAAGACGCAAACACAGTGGTGATTCCCATCACCAAATAAACTATATTTACAAAATATACAAGTCCAGCACAACAGAGGCTGCTTTGCTTTTAGTCTCAGTACAAGCCTCACAGTGTAAATATTTTGAACATTCTTTAACTTTAAGCCCCACTGTGTGTTCTAAAGTTTTCTTAATGAGCTTATAACTTATATGTCCCAATCTTCTATGCAACAAATGAATACAATTTTCATGAACTGGCTTATTCAAGGAATTTACACATGTTTGTGGCTCATCAAGAGTTTTCAGCTCATATAAACCATTTCTCAGTTTCGCCTTGGCACAAATCTCACCACCTCGTTTTATCTCACACCCTGCCTTGTTAAACAAAACTTCAAAACCTTGTTTTATAAGACAGGCAATGCTTAACAAATTATGTTTTAACTGTGGTACAAGCAAAACTTCTTTTATCTCACCCAGCCGTGGAATCCAAATAGACCCCTCCACTTCCACCGGAGAACAAAGCCCATTTGCTAAACTTACAAATTGTTGTTCAGATCTGTCCTTGGAGATCAGAAGCTGAGGATTTTTAATTAAATGATTACTAGCCCCAGAGTCTAAAATGAAGCACATATCCCTCGCCGTCTCAGGTTGGCAGACCACCGAGGCTTGGGGATATCTCTTCCTCCTCTGCTGGTTGTTACGTCCCTCTGGAAGCAGTTGCAGTTTTTCTTTTCTCCTCTCTGGGCAGGCTTTTCGCAAATGTGAAGCACTCCCACAGATATGGCATCTCTGGACTTCCATTACCTCTGTTAGGTTTCTCTTCCGGCCGGCTGATGCAATCTCCTTGTCTGCAGGAACACGCTGCCCTCTCGCCTCCATGTTGTCAGCCCTCTTCAGCTCCTCCTCCCTCAGGTGACTAGTAAGGAAAGCCATGGTGAGCTGTTCTCTTGGGACAGACTCCATGGTTGTGGCTAGGACATCAAAACTGGCATCAAGGCTGGACAGCACGATGAAAACTTTGTGCAGCTCAGTAAACTCAAGGGCTGCTTCTTGCAGTTGCATAAGCAAGTGCACCATCTTATCAAGATGTTTTGTTACACCCTGTCCAGTTTCCAACTGCATACGATAAAGCTGCCTTGTCAGAGTAACTTGAGAAGACACTGTACTCCTCACGTGTGCTTCTCTCAAAGTTCTCCAGCAATGTTGTGCACTTTCCAGCTTACGTACCAAGGGTAGCTGGCTATCCTCCAGGCACAAAATTATAGTAGATAAAGCACGCTGATTTTTCTCAACGTCATTACTATCAAAACGTGCTGGTGGGTTATTTACAATATCCCAGAGATCTTGCTGGATCAGAAAATTCCAAACTTTCACTTCCCACACAAGAAAATTCTGTCCATTCAATCTGGGAAGTTGGAAATTTGGAGCAGATGCCTCCATTCTTATTTTAAAAAGTGTTTGCCTGGTTAGCACACTTACACAACTTACCACACAGCCAAAAATTTAAACTCACTCTGGGCCCATAACCTGTCGCAGAGTGGTTCAGCTGAAGACTGTGAGAACTGTGTAAAAGAGTGTGGGCTTTAACAAGCCTGATAGCAGTACTAAAAATAAAGACGCAAACACAGCGGTGATTCCCATCACCAAAAAAACTATATTTACAAAATATACAAGTCCAGCACAAAAACAAAATTCACAGGCATATACCTCATAGACAGTCCTGTAGTCCAAACTCTCGGGATCCAAACCGACAAAGTAACGTGCTGCTCCTTCCAACCTCATCCCACACAATACAGGACAAACTCTCTCACTTATATACATGTGGCTGATGCAACCATTGCTCAGCAATTTGATAGCTGAGCATGTCCAAACTGCTCTGTCTTGCATCATTCCCAATTGCATCATCCCTTGCAGTATGACAATTCTAAATCCATGTTGTATAAACCTTAACAGGCTACCCGTTGCCCTCCAGATCAGGTTCAAGGTCCTGGTTTTGACTTTCAAAGCCCTCCACGGCTTGGGACCAGAGTACCTGGCAGAGCGTATCTCTCAGAGATCAACTGGGACCAGACCCACGAGAAAGGTGCAGGCGCGCTCACTGAGGGTGGCCACACCCAGAGAGGCGCAGAAATCGCATATGCGTGACCTTCTCTGTGGTGGGCCCTACGCTCTGGAACCATCTCCCCAGTGAGCTGCGCCTTGCAGAGTCCCTGCCTGCCTTTAAAAGGGTTTTGAAAACGTACCTGTTTAAGGAGGCTTTGGCGACCTTCTTACCTAAGTTGCGGGTTTTTTTTTTTATTTTTTATTTTTTGCCGCCTGCGCCTCCCTTGTTGGGTTTGCCGTCCTCCTCTTTTTATTGGTATTGTTTTTATCTCTTTGCTGTGTTTTATTGTTAGCTGTCCAGAGTTCCTATTTGGAAGATGGGCTGGATATAAGTGCAATAAATAAATAAATAAATAGATAGATAAATAAATAAATAAATAAATAAATAAATAAACTGATTAATCCATTTTGGAGCATAGGAAAAAGGCACCTTTTCTTATTCTTATTTGCTCAAAATGCTTAATAAAGTGCACTTTAAAGGCATAAATACTGTACAAAGACATTATTTATCAAGAATAAACATTTGAAGCATCACATTTTTTTTTCAAACATTGTACAATACAGTACACTTCAGTGACATTTCTGGAACACAACTGCTAGCTTTAAAACATCACACAGCAACTTTTAACACATGGCAAACTTTTCATTCATGTTACAACACTGCAGTGCACTTCAACAGGAAAACATGGAAAAAACATCCATGTCAAAACTGTTCACATGGTCCTAGGTTCACACCTTTTCTGGGTGGTGCTGTTGAATAAAAGTCTGAAGCTTTTTCCACATTTCACAGGCCTCCCTGAGTTCCTTGGAAGAGATCTGTTCCTTGCCCATTTCCTCTTCCTCCAATGAGAGCTATGGTTGCTCCACTGACTGCTGCAGCAGTTCCAAGTGGTCCTTGGTGCTCAGTTCATGTTCGTGTCCTTCCACAAGCTCAGACACATCCCCCTCGGACACCTCGAGTCCCATGGTCCTCCCCAAAGTAACAATTTCCTGCACCACTGCAAACTCTGGTGCAGGCACAGAAGCATCAGGTGTCACAACACAGCCGGGCCACAAGTTGCGCCAAACATGACTGACCCATCCCAGGCAAAGTTTATCATCTGCATGCGGCTGATAAAGTGAAAGTGGTCTCTCCAATATTCATGCAGGGTGAGGATTGTTCCAACTGTCACTTCAAAGCACTGACAGAACAGCTCCCTGGTATAATATTTTTTTATTTTTGAAATTGGAGATGACCTGCTGGTCCATTGGCTGTAGTAGTGGGATGGTGTTTGGAGGAAGGAACATCACTTTTATGACACACACCTTCCTCGAGCCCTGGAGGATGAGCAGATGCATTATCCATAACCAGCAAGGCCTTGAGTGGCAAGTTCTTCTCCAGCAGGAACCGTTTTACAGCAGGACCAAAGATTGGCCCACTGCTCAAACAGGATGTGTGTCACCCAAGCCTTGCTGTTTGACCTCCAAAAACAGCTCAGCCACTCCGTGTCCACCTTGTGCTTTTTAAAGGCCTGTGGGTTCTCTGACTGTTACACAAGCAGAGGCTTGACCTTCAGGTCCCCACTGGCGTTAGCACAGAACAGAAGGGTTAGATGGTCCTTCTTGGCTTGTGGCTGGGCAATCTGGTCTCCTCCTCTGTGATGAAAGTCCTTTTTGGCATCTTTTTCCAGAAGAGTCCAGTCTCATCACATTTGAAGACCTGCTGAGGAAGGTAACCCCCTGCAGTCATGGTCCCCAGGAATGCAGTTGCAAAGTCCTAAGCTGCAGGAAGCTCTGCACTCACAGCCTCACCATGCCTCACCACACTGTGGATGCCAGATCTTGCCTTAAACGTCTCAAACCAACCCTTGCTCATCTATGAACTCTTCAGCAGATGGTGATGCTTCTGACTGTTGGTCACGAATGTCTGTGTACAAGGACTTGGCTATGGCAAAAATCATTGCCTTGGACACTGTGTCCCCTGCATTCTGCTTCTCTTCCACCCAGATGAGGAGCAACTTATCAACCTGCTCCATAACAGTTGGACATTGCTTGGAGATCCTTCTGACTCTTTTTAACAACTCCCCCAGTAATCGTATCCTTATTCTTGAGGATGGTGGCAATTGTTGATGGACCCTTCTCATACTGCTTTGCAAGGTCAATGACCCACATTCCTCCTTCATGCTTCTAGATGATTTCCCACTTGACGTTGAGCAGAATCATCTCCCTCTTTCCAAATTCTGATGCTTTCTTTGGTGCCGTGTCGCCAATCACTAAGTGAGCAGGAAATGTAAAAAAGAAATTACACTGAGACAAAGGCTCTATGAACACACATAAAAGACATAAACACCCCCCACATGCAAGCAAAAAACACCAGACATTAATAAAAGCCTCAAATCGCTGGAAGAACACACATAAAACAACCCCTTGCAAGAAAAAAGGGCAGCCATTAATAAAAGCACCAAACCGCTGGCAGGACACACATAAGAGACATCAAGCACCCTCCAAATGCAAGGTAAAATAGTTCAGCCATTAATAAAAGCCCCAACCCGCTGTAAGAACACACATGGAACCCCCCCATCCACATGACACAGTAAAAAGGCATGCAAATGGCTCTACTGCCTACCTTTCCTCTGAAATGCTCCATGTAGTCCAAAAAAGGCCAAAAAATTAAAAAAAAAACCTGCCAAAACCACTCCAAAAATTCAAAAACAGTACTTTCCAAGTACACCTTCACACACCATGCCTCATACTACCCATAAAGACAGGGACACAATGCATTCTGGGTACACTTTTTGTCATGATGCATGACGGAAAGTTTGTTATCTAAGTCAGCCCATAGGGAAATTAAATCCTTACTATATTCATAGGAAACCACATGCTGTTCATTCATTATCCAAAAGATCCCTATTCTCACAAATTTCAATTCACTATCTGAATTGTTTGTTAACAGACGCATTTGTTATCTGAGGCATTACTCGTGTGTGTGTGTGTGTGTGTGTGTGTGTGTGTGTGTGTGTGTGTGTGTGTGTGTGTGTGCATGTCAAACACACACACACACACACACACACACACAGAGAGAGAGAGAGAGAGAGAGAGAGAGAGAGAGAGAGAGAAATACCTCAGATAACAAATGCCTCTGTTAACAAATAATTTGATTTTAAAAGGATGTTGACAACTTTGAGCGGGTCCAGAGGAGGGCAACTAGGATGGTTAAAGGTCTGGAAGAAATTTCTTACAAGGAGTGACTTAGAAACCCTTGAGGTCTCTTCCAACTCTATGATACTCTGATTCTAATAGTATGATGGAGAAATAAATTTGGCCATCACAGAAAACAAGAGAGACTCTAGAGGGCGTATTTATCCTGATAGTAAGATATTAGTTCCCATCTAAAGGTATTTCCTGATTCCTGTGGAGGACTCAGCTTTACCTTCTTATATGGGGCCCACCTTCTTTAGATGGTACATGCAGGGAAGGTTGGTATTCTTCCCTTTCTGTTTTTAACTTTCTTCTGAGTTTTTACAAAAATAGGTCAAACATTACAGAAGTTAAAAAGCATTCTTTAGAATCCCTGTTGGTGATAAGATATGGTAGAACAAAAGTTAAAAAAATATTAGAAATCTTCAATAGCATATGCATTAAATGCTACTTTGAGTAACAATAAAGATGCTACATTGCCTCAGTCTGGAATATCTTATAAATGGGGCACATTTCTACTTTTGTGTCCCAGTTGATCAGTGAGGCTACAAAATAAAACAGGCTGAACTGTGCTTTCATCATTTTAAGGCTAATTACACTGGTGACAATGAGGCCTGTAATAAGACTTCCTGGGGTAGGAACTGGCAAGCCACCCCGGTATCCCTGCCAAGAACATCCCATGGACAGAAACAAAAGGCTAAAAGATATGACGCTGGAAGATGAGCCCCTCAGGTCGGAAGGTGTCCAACATGCTACTGAGGAAGAGCGGAGGACAAGTACAAGTAGCTCCAGAGCTAATGAAGTGGCTGGGCCAAAGCCGAAAGGACGCTCAGCTGCAGACGTGCCTGGAAGAGAAAGGAAAGTCCAATGTTGCAAAGAAATATACTGCATAGGAACCTGGAATGTGAGATCTATGAACCAGGGTAAGCTGGATGTGGTCAAACGTGAGATGGAAAGAATAAACATTGACATCCTGGGCATCAGTGAACTTAAATGGACAGGAATGGGTGAATTCAGTTCAGATGACTATCACATCTACTACTGTGGGCAAGAATCCCATAGAAGAAATGGAGTAGCCTTCATAGTCAACAATAGAGTGAGAAAAGCAGTGCTTGGATACAACCTAAAAAATGATAGAATGATCTCGGTACGATTCCAAGGCAGTCCTTTGAACATCACAGTAATCCAAGTTTATGCACCAACTACCGGTGCTGAAGAGTCTGAGATTGACCAATTTTATGAAGACTTACAAGAACATCTAGAACTGCCACCAAAGAAAGATGTTCTTCTCATCATAGTGGATTGGAATGCTAAAGTAGGGAGTCAAGTGATAAAAGGAATAACTGGCAAGTTTGGCCTTGGAGTTCCAAATGAAGCAGGGCAAAGGCTAATTGAGTTTTGTCAAGAGAAGGAGCTGGTCATTGCAAACACTCTTTTCCAACAACACAAAAGGCGACTCTACACATGGACATCACCAGATGGACAATACTGGGATCAGATTGACTATGTTCTCTGCAGCCAAAGATGGAGGAGCTCTATACAGTCAGCCAAAACAAGACCTGGTGCTGACTGTGGCTCAGATCATCAGCTTCTTATTTCAAAATTCAAATTTAAACTGAAGAAAGTAGGGAAGATCACTGGGCCAGTCAGGTATAACCTAAGTCAAATCCCATATGAATACACAGTGGAAGTGAAGAATAGATTCAAGGAACTAGATTTGGTGGACAGAATGTAAGCTACATTTTGGGGATCTTAGCCGCGGTTTCGGGGGTCGAGAGATCAAAGCGAGCCAAGGTTCCGAAAAACGGAGAAAAACTTTATTGATCGTTGCAACGGGCGCCCAGCCGAGTCAGCTCAGAAAGTCTTAGATCCCCTAATTTTTCCCAAGGCAATACATGCATCAAACCACAAAACCGCGGGGCTTGAGCCCTGGCTTAAAACAACAGTGGAATTTAGGAAATACAAAAGACCACCTCCAGTTGGATTATCCCTTCAGGGTTCTTTGGTCTTTGCCATTCCAGCCCACACGGTATAATTATATCTAAGTGGGACCTCAGGCTTAAAGCAAAAATATTTGCCTGATGTGCCCACATGTTCATCCAAGCCTCTTTGGAGTGTTCTGACAGCTGCAGAGTATTCTCAAACGTTGTTAAGGGCTAAGCACCGTGATGGGTTTTCTTGATTCTACTACCACAACCTCCCTCCTCTTCTTTAAGGGGGTGAATGTCTGTACTAAAAGAAAAATCAAGGCTCTTCAAGGAAAATTGCTTTCCAAACAAACAGCTCAGGAAGTCAGTATTTTACTCTGACTCCTTGTTGTCAGGACCAATTTTCTTAAACGTCAGTTTCAGGCTGTCATCAGGATTGGCACGGACCGTCCACTCTTCTTCGCTCGATGGGGCAGCTCTTTTCACGCGAGTATGATGAATCTAGGGAATCACCTCAGAGACCTTGATTGCTGTGGGAGTTGACAGCAGGACGACGCAAGGACCCCTCCACCTGGGACGCAAAGGCTGCTGATTTCAGTCCTTCACCCAGACCGAATCTCCTGGTTGAAAACAATGCAGAGGCTCCTGCAGAATCACTGGAAGTCTTCCCAGCATCCACCTGTAAAGTGAAGAAAGAGATCGGCCAAGCAACTGAAGATATTTGACATGTGTTAATGAAGCTACATTCTCTGGACGCAATCCATATGAAATCGGAACTGGCCTGCCATATAAAAGTTCAAACGGGGACACCCCTAACTGACTTGAAGGAGTAGTCCTGCACCGGAAGAGGGCGATAGGCAGAATTTCCACCCATCCCCTGCTGGTTTCTTGAGTGAGTTTTGACAGATGACTTTTCAAAGTTCTATTCATTCTCTCCACGCGTCCAGAACTCTGAGGTCTGTACACTGTATGCAAATTCCATTTTATCTGGAGTGCCTTCGCAAGCCCCTGAATAACTTGATGTACAAAGGCTGGTCCGTTATCGGATCCTATGGTTCGGGGTATTCCATGCCTCGAAATATGGTCCCGCAAAAGACAGCGAACCACCTCACTAGCTTTCTCAGTCTTTGTAGGGTAAGCCTCCACCCAACCCGTGAAGGTACAAACTGACACAAGCAAATAACGATACAATCCACATTTTGGCAATTCTGTAAAATCTACTTGCAGGTCTTCAAAAGGTTCCTGACCGTAATGCTGAATGCCAGGAGGGGGCAAGTGTCCAGACCGGGGGTTATTCTTTTGACAGAGCACACATCTCCGGGAAATGTTCAAAGCCAACTGGCGAAGCTTGGCTATATAGAGACATGGGCTCAACTGGCGATATGCTACCTCAGGACCCTGATGTGTGCTGTCATGATGATTTTGAATCACTTGGCGGGCTAAGCTTTCCAGAACCCACAACTGTCCGCTGGGAAGCTTATACCATCCCTCGGGGGTTCTGTCAAAGTCCTGCTCTTCCGCAAACTCATCTTCAGCGGCGGAATAAAGCGGTGGGGTTGGTGGAAGAATGTCTATAGCGGGGGTCGGCAACCCGCGGCTCCTAGCAACCTTTGCTGTGGCTCCGGCTCCGGGAGTTTAAAATACCATCCCTCTCCTTGCACCGCAACTTCCTTGCAACTTCTCTCTCTCTCTCTCTCTCTTACACACTCCCTCCCCCCTTCCCTGCCCCTCCTCCTCCTCCAACAACAACAAGGAGGCTTACAAGGCTCGTCGCCGGAGCCCCGGCCGTGTTCTGGCGGCGGCGCGCCACAGGGCTCGCTCAGGCCGCGCGTGAAGCCCTCCGTGGCCGCTCCAGACGGCCGCCGTCTTCCGCTTAGGAAAGGGATAGGAAAGGAGGGAACAGGCGGCCCAGGCCACGGGGGGGAGGAGGAGGAGGAGAAGAAGAAGAAGGCCCTTTTCCCTCTTGTCGGTCCCGCCTTCGCAGGCAGGCAGGCGGGCCCCGCGGAAAGGAGGTGGGCACTCCGGCTGGGTGGCTGTGGCGGGGAGGGAGGGCGGGCGAGCGAGCGCCTCTAGCCCCCACCTACCCACCCACCCCCAGCTCCACGTACTCAGGCCGAAAGGAGGGAAGCATCAAAAAGGGAGGCGGGCTCTTCCCGGTCGAGGGAGGAGGGCATGGTAGATGGAAAGAAGGTGCCGCTGAGTGCTTGCTAACGCGTCGTCCCCTCATCCGGGTTGGAGTGGGGAAGGTGCGAGGCTTTCCCCTCCCTCCCAAAAGCCATTTCTGCAACACACACAAAAACACACACACACATGACTTTCCACACATTTTTATTGCACACACACACAAACAACCTGGCTTTCCATCCTTTTTCTCCTCACACTCACACACACGCACACACGGCTTTCCACCCATTTTTGCAACACACACACACACACACAAACACACACACACACACGACTTTCCACCCATTTTTATTGCACACACACACAAACAACCTGGCTTTCCATCCTTTTTCTCCTCACACTCACACACACGCACACACGGCTTTCCACCCATTTTTGCAACACACACACACACACACACACACACACACACACACACACACACACACACACACACACACACACACTCAAGAAGATGAAATAATTATTTAAATAAATACATATAGATATAAATATAGATATTTGGAGGGGGAGAGCGACAAAATGCTTGAGGGGGGTGCTATGGGGCCCTGTGATTTCTAATTAGACTCCTACCCCTCTAGCAGCCCCCCCCCGAAAAAAACTACGATCCAGCACTATTGAATATGACTGCATGTGCAGGTGTTGTAAGTCAACCTGATCTTGAGATGGAACTGGCCGATATAGCTGACAAAGATATATGGGCGTCCAAGTTCAAATGCTTGACCGCTACTCTTGAGGATGTTGCCCGTCAGAAGGCCATTCTGGCTCAGAATCATCAATGGAGTGATATTGAAAACCTTCCCAAACAGGACCAATTTGTATTCGAAACATGGAATGCCATCCCCAACACTTATATAAACATGAAAAAGTATGCATTTGGAGTCCTGTCGATTTTCGGCTCCACATATGTATGTGAGCAGGTCTTCTCCAACATGAACTATATTAAAAACAAATATCGATCACGCCTCACAGATGACAGCTTGCAAGCATGTGTGAAAATGAAGGTGACATCTTACAGCCCTGATGTGCAGACACTGTGCACTGAGGTTCAGGAGCAAAAATCCCATTAACCAGGTAAATTAAATATTTTAATTAGCTATTAATTTGCAAAAATATATTTTACATTGTTAAGTGAAAAAGTCCTTTTTCTTCTTCAGATTGACAGCTGACTGCACAATCCTGTATATAGCATTAAGGTAAGAAACAATATATGCAGTGTTATATTTGTTTTAAATGTTGCAATGGTTTTGCGGCTCCCAGGTTTTTTTTTTCCGTTGGAAACGGGTCCAAGTGGCTCTTTATGTCTTAAAGGTTGCAGACCCCTGGTCTATAGGAATGAGGCTAAGCTGCATTTCAACAGCACCCTGGGCTGCCTCCTTTGCAAATCGATCTGCCAGCCGATTTCCCCTAGCTTCTACCCCCGGGCCAATTTTATGTCCATAAAAATGAATCACTGCTACTTCTTTAGGTTTCCATACTGCCTCCAAAAGTTGCAACAAAATTTCAGGATACGCTACAGGAGTGCCCTCAGTAGTAAGAAGACCTCTCTCTTTCCAAAGAGCTCCATGTGCATGGAGCGTAAAGAAGGCATACTTGGAATCCGTATAAATATTGATGCTTTCCCCTTCTGATAATTCCAAAGCCCGAGTGAGAGCTATGAGTTCAGCTAATTGAGCTGAAGTTCCTGGAGGTAATTGCCTGGCCTCAATAACAGTGTCCTCTAATTCTACAATAGCATATCCCGCTTTCCTTATTCCATCAATCAACTGAGCTACTTCCATCCACAAACCAAGTCTTCCACTGCGGGTTGGGGGTATCACGGAGGTCTGGCCGTGATGAATAAATTTCATCCATTGTTTGAATGCAATCGTGGGTGGCCGGTTGATCACTAATTGGCATCAGGGTTGCTGGATTAAGTCCCTCTGTAGTTTGAAAAGTGAGGCCAGCTCTTGAAAATAATTTTTGACACTTCATCATTGCGGTTTGGGACAGATGATAGCCACCTTTAGCATCTAACAGGGGTAAAACCGCATGCCTTGTTATGCAATTTGTTGGCTGGCCAAAAGTGAATTTATCCGCTTTCTTTAAGAGTGCCGCAAGTGCCACGACTCCGCGCATACAACACGGAAGTCCTTGTTTGGTTGGGGTTAATCTTTCAGATAAATAAGCAACTGGTTGCTGCCAACTTCCTAATTTCTGACATAAGACTCCTTTCGCTACTCCTTTTTCCTCATCAACATACAAATAAAAGGGTTTGTTGGGGTTGGGAAGACCCAATGCTGGCGCCTCTAATAGAGCCCGTTTGATCTTTTGAAAACTTTCTCTCTGTTCTGGTCCCCATATAAACTCATCACTTTCTTTCCCTCGTGTAGCAAAGTGCAGGGGCTTTGCCAAAAGACTAAAGTTCGGAATCCAAATTCTACAAAAGCCTGCCGCTCCTAGAAAGCCACGAAGTTCTCTCCTATTTCTTGGTTCAGGGATCTGAATAATTGCCTGCTTCTGCTCCTCTCGAAGTTGGCGCCTTTGCTGGGAAATATCAAAGCCCAAATATCGCACAGATTTTTGGCAAATTTGGGCTTTCCTTCTCGTAACTCGGTAGCCTGCTGCTGCCAGATGATTCAAAAGATCAATTGTAAGCTGTTCACAGTCCTCTTTAGTTTCTGCTCCCGCCAAAATGTCATCTACATATTGCAGGACTATTTGGCCAGGTTTTCGAGGAAAATTGGCAAGGTCTGATGCCAAAGCCACCCCAAACAATGTACTTGAATTTCGGAACCCCTGGGGCAAACGGGTCCATCTGAATTGTTGTTTTGTCCCGGTTCTGGGGTCTTCCCATTGAAAGGCAAAAATGGGCTGGCTCTGTGGCGCTAACCGGCAGCAAAAATAGGCATCTTTCAGATCTAAAACTGTGAAATACTTGGCTTCCGGTGGGATCAAACTAAGTATCGTGTATGGGTTCGGAACATTCTGATGGAGTGGTTCTACAGTCTCATTAACTAAACGGAGGTCCTGAACCGGGCGTAAGTTCCATCTGGCTTTTGAACGGGCAACAAGGGAGTATTCCATTGTGACTGGCACGGGACAAGGATGCCAAAATCTATCAGTCTTTTAAGATGTACCCAAATTCCTTCAGCTGCAGTCCTTCCAATGGGGTATTGTGGCACTGACACAGGACCAGCAAATGGCTTAAGCTGAACAACAATTGGAGGGATGTTTCGTGCCATCCCTGGGGGATTTTCTTCTGCCCAAACCTCTGGATTAACTCGATCCAAGAAATCTTGGGATAACTGGGTTGGTTCTTCTTGGACCACCATCAAGCGCCATCTCTCTCTCAAGGGATATTCTATACACATTTCACCTTCGGGTTTCTTATTATCAGTAGTTAGGTGGACTTCTCCCTTGGGGGTGAAAGTGATTTGGGCTCCCAATTTAAACAGTAGATCTCGTCCCATGAGGGGAATAGGGCAATCTGGCATGTGTAAAAATTTATGTTCAACAACCTGACCTCCTAATTTGCACTGAACAGGCTGCATAAAATGAGCTCTCTGCGCTTTTCTAGTAGCTCCTACTACATTAATTGAAAGAGTCCGGTCTAAAGGTTTAACAAGCTAATGAATTACTGAATGGCTCGCACCTATATCAACAAGAAACTGGATTGCTTCATTCCCAGTTTGAACTCTGACTAAGGGCTCACGGGAACAAGAGCCCTGTCGCCTTCAATACGGAACATCTTCCTCCAGAACCATCATGTTTTGATATGGCGGGGTCCAAGCAGGACCCTGTCCACCCTGGGGTCTTTGTTGAGCCGGTGCCGGTTGACTTTGGGCTTGACTAGCAGGCTGAAATTGGTTCACTTGTCCCTGATTCACCTGAAAGCTCCTCGGCTGCTGATAATTAAAAGGGGCAGGCACTGACTGTTGATTTCCTGGCTGATTGAAGCCAAACGGTGTGGGCGCGGGATATCGCCCAAAAGCCGATTGCTGCCAGGGGCATCGCGGACCTTGATTAAAACTCCCTCGCCTTTGATTTTCTGGATTCCTGAAACAGTCCCTACGCCAATGTCCTCTCTGGCCACATAGTGCACATTGATCCTTCACTAACGGCCCACGCCTGGGTCCAAAAGTATTGAAATTGCGGAGTTCGAAAACTTGATTTAGGGCCATTATTTTTTTAATCTGTCCCCTTCCTTTTTGACTAGTTTGATCTTCCTCCCTATTATTGTACGTGGTCTGCGCCAGCTGCAGCATCCATTGAAGGGTCTGTCCCATGAAATTAATGTCCTTTTGAATCTTTTTACGAATGTCCGGGGCAGATTGAGCTACAAAGGCTGTTTTTACTATATTTTCCATTCCTGGATCTTCAGGGTTAATGGGAGTAAACTTCCTAAATGCTTGAAACAAGCGTTCCAAAAAGGCTCCAGGGGACTCATCCTGTTTCTGGACCACATCATTTACTTTTGACATATTGATTTTCTTCCTTCCTGCTGCCCTTATGCCCTGAAGTATTGCAGTATGATATATTCTCAAGGCACCAAGACCTCCATCTACATTATAATCCCAATTTGGTGGGGTGGTCGTTGGAACAGCGGCTTCCGCTTGCGCTTGGGTATCTCCTAGGGCAATACGGGATTTCCTAGCCTCTTCAAAAAAAATTCCGGGTTTCTTCCGAATTAAAAAGGCCACGTATGAGATGTTGTAGATCCTCATAAGTGGGCATGTACACATTAAAAATACTGGCCATAGTTTCATAAACTTTATCAGGATCATCTTCTAAGCTTGGCAAGGAATTTTTCCAATTTATAATGTCACTGCTCGTAAATGGCACATGCTGCATCGAGTATGTACGGGGAACCTGTTGATTTGGGGGCAGGGGGTCGTATACTCGTCTAAGGGGCAAAAGTTTTGCCTGCTCATCAGCTTTCTGTTGTTCAAGGAATTTCTCATGCCTCTTTGCTGCATCATATTCCCTTAAAAGATACCGTTGCCTCTTTACCCAATTTCGCTCTCCTGCAGCTTCTATGGCATGATTTCCGACTTCCAGTATGGAGTCATACTTTTTAACTAAATCAGTTACTCTCCGGTGGTCCGCTGCACCCCATTCAAAATTTCCTTGTACTCCGTGTCAGAACTCCTCCTCACTTTCTTCTTTCCTTTCATCATCCCCCTCATCTTCCTCATCTGGTTTTGGAATTCCTCCTCCGGCCCCAAGCCCACCTTCAGGTAGCTTAACAGAAGGTGCGGGCTGCGGGAGATCTTCTGGCTTGGGGAGGGCATCGTTCACAGGGGGTGCTCCTGGAAGGGGAGCGGGTAATGGTGCTGGATTCCCTTGGGGGAGGACGGGTGGTGCTAACGGATTCGCTGGAGGGATGGCCACGGCATACGGGGGTGGCGAAGTAAGTGTATCATAATCCTCCGGGCGGCTGTCTAAAACTTCCTTCTGTTTCTTTAAATCAAATAACTTGGCTTGTGGCGGCAACTTCCTACAATCTTGTATCCACGAGGGATTTCTTTTAACATTTCCTCGCCAAACTTCTATATATGGGACATGCTCTGGATAGTTCTTAAGAATTTTTAACCACAACTGCCTAATTATATTTTCATTGAACGTTCCCTCTGCTGGCCAATCTGGTTGCATAATTGGCCATTCTAATTGACATAAAGTCTGCATTCGCTCCATTTTCATTTTGATGCCAAAATCATAGTTCTTGATGGCAGTATTCCAATTTGAGGTGAAACATTCCAATGGGGTCGTCGATTTACTGGTGTTCCTCCCATGTTTTAAATTACTCTTAAACAATGTTCCTATTTCTCCCACACAAATGTCACTTGATCCGCACCTATGCTTTTGAAATTTATCACACACACAAGACTCACTTCCAGTTGTGATCTGGACGTGATCGCTTGGCCAGAAAATGCACAACCCAGACTCGCTCGGCCAAGGGGAGTTCTAAACCCCAACCATTCCATGCTCACACACACTCATTGGATCAAAGTGACCACACAAATTCCCACAGTTCAATACCTCCTCCCAACCTAGTCTGGATCCCCTACCTAACAAAGAACCTTTTTAACCTATTCTACTTGACAGCTGAAATCTCCGTTTCTTCATCAATGCCCCGTGGGTTCCTGCCCACTGTCTTTCACGGGATGTTAGAGCACTGCTCTTCTCCTCCCTCTGGAAAACAGAACCACCGTTCTTTTCCCCCTTTTACACACCGGGGGGCAAAAACCCCTTATTTTGGGATGTTAGAGATAAACTCTTCTCCTCCCACACTAGACCGGTCCCATATCTTACCAAATATCCCACGAAGTCTTCCCCCCAGCCGGCTCGTTTTTACTTTTTCTCCCCGAGCGATGCCGTCTCCACCACTACGCTGAACGAAGTTCCCCTTTTCAAATGGAAAGGTGTGCACCGGAGCTCTTCGTCCAACGCTGGTTGTTCGACACCGCTTGGCTTGGCCCCTCGTCCCGAAAAAGGGGTTTTCCCGGACGAGCCCCCAGATGTAAGCTACGTTTTGGGGATCTTAGCCGCAGTTTCGGGGGTCGAGAGATCAAAGCGAGCCAAGGTTCTGAAGAACGGAGAAAAACTTTATTGATCGTTGCAACGGGCGCCCAGCCGAGTCAGCTCAGAAAGTCTGGGGGCCCCGAACAAAGAAACTCCACACTTTTTATAAGAATTCTTACTCCCCAACAGCCCCCCCTCCTTATCTAAATTGATAAGGATGCAGCTGTTGGTCATAAATTCAACACAGAACAAAGAGAACACACACGGACACAAAGTTCATGTAAGGTTACAAATCAATTTGACGGGATATTGAAGGAGGAAGACATTCATCTTGCACTCTGGCGCCATCTGGCTTGCACTTCCTGGAACTCCGCGCCGCTCCGAGATGGGAGTTCTTTGACAGTTGAAGATCGATAACAATTTCTGGCTTATCTCTTCCTGAAACACCTCGACTAACTATCTTCTCATGAAGCTAAGTGTTTATACAACTTCTAATTTATGTCCCCACATAGCTGGGAAGGAATCTTGGGGTAAAATGCAGGCTAGAAAAACACGCTGAAGGGGGAGAATGAGAAGGGAAATAGCCAAAAGAGAACATAAGCGCTGCCATTTTATTTCATCAATGGCAGTTATAAGTTTTATTAAAATATTGTTCCTATCAAGAACACCTGAAGAACTATGAATGGAGGCTTGTAACATTGTACAGGAGGCTGCAATGAAAACTATTCCAAAGAAAAGAAAATGCAAGAAAGCAAAGTGGTTGTCCAACGAGGCCCTACAAATAGCGGAGGAGAGAAGGGACGCAAAATGCAAGGGAGAAAGGGAAAGATACAGAAAATTGAATGCAGACTTCCAAAGAATAGCAAGGAGAGACAGGGCGGCCTTCTTGAATTAATAGTGCAAAGAAATAGAGGAAAACAGCAGAAAAGGAAAAACCAGAGATCTGTTCAAGAAAATTGGAGATATTAAAGGGGCATTTTGTGCAAAGATGGATATGATAAAGGACAAAAATGGTAGGGACCTAACTGAAGCAGAAGAGATCAAGAAGAGATGGCAAGAATATACAGAAGAATTATATCAGAAAGATCTGGATGTCCCTGATAACCAAGATAGCGTAGTTGCTGACCGGGAGCCAGACATCCTGGAAAGTGAAGTCAAGTGGGCCTTAGAAAGCATTGCAAACAACAAGGCCAGTGGAGGTGACGGCATCCAATTGAACTCTTTAAAATCTTAAAAGAGGATGCTGTAAAGGTGCTGCATATGATATGCCAGCAAATTTGGAAAACCCAGCAGTGGCCAGAGGACTGGAAAAGATCGGTCTACATCCCAATCCCAAAGAAAGGAAATGCCAAAGAATGCTCCAACTATCGCACAATTGTACTCATTTCACACGCTAGCAAGGTTATGCTCAAAATTCTACAAGGCAGGCTTCAGCAGTATGTGGAAACAGAACTTCCAGAAGTACAAGCTGGATTTGGAAGGGGCAGAGGAACTAGAGATCAAATTGCCAACATGCGCTGGATTATGGAGAAAGCCAGAGAGTTCCAGAAAAACATCTTCTTCTGCTTCATTGACTATGCCAAAGCCTTTGACTGTGTAGACCACAACAAACTATGGCAAGTCCTTAAAGGAATGGGAGTGCCTGACCACCTTATATGTCTCCTAAGAAATTATATGTGGGACAAGCAGCAACCGTCAGAACTGGATATGGAACAACTGAGTACGATAAGGCTGTATACTGTATACTGTCACCTTGCCTATTTAACTTATATGCAGAGTACATCATGAGAAAGGCAGGTCTGGATGAATCACAAGCCGGAATTAAGATTGCCGGAAGAAATGTCAACCTCAGATACGCAGATGATACTACTCTAATAGCAGAGAGTGAGGAAGAACCTCTTTATGAGGGTGAAAGAGGAGAGTGAAAAAATGGGCTGAAGCTCAACATAAAAAAACCTAAGATCATGGCCACTGGTCCCACCACCTCCTGGCAAATAGAAGGGGAAGAAATTGAGGCAATGACAGAGTTTATTTTCTTGGGCTCCTTGATCACTGCAGATGGTGACTGCAGCAACGAAATAAAAAGACGCCTGCTTCTGGGGTGGAAAGCAATGGCAAAACTAGATAGCATCCTAAAGAGCAGAGACATCACTTTGCCAACTAAGGTCAGGATAGTCAAAGCTATGGTTTTTCCAATAGTGATGTATGGAAGTGAGAGCTGGACTATAAAGAAGGCTGATCGCCGCAGAATTGATGCTTTGGAGCTGTGGTGCTGGAGGAGAGTCTTGAGAGTCCCCTGGACTGCAAAGAGATCAAACATATCCATTCTGAAAGAAATCAACACCGAATGTTCACTGGAAGGACAAATTTTGAAGCTGAGGCTCCAGTACTTTGGCCACCTCATGAGAAGAGAGGACTCCTTGGAAAAGGCCCTGATGCTGGGAAAAATCGAAGGCAAAAGGAAAAGAGGACGACAGAGAATGAGATGGTTGGACGATGTCATCGATGCAACCAAAATGAATTTGACAAAACTCCGGGAGGCAGTGGAAGACAGGAAGGCCTGGCGAGCTCCGGTCCATGGGGTCACGAAGAGTCGGACACGACTGAACGACTGAACAACAAAAGATGCTACATTGAATGTTTAAATTGATAATACAGAAGGATATAATGGGAAGAAATACAGTAGTATTAGGAAAATCTTTGCAACATTTTTGGACCCATCCACTGATGACCAAATGTGGTAAAGCCTGAACATGAACATCCCAAAAAGGTGAACAGTAGAAGGAGTCTTCAACCCCCTCACATCAAGTCAGAGGTGATGGAAATAGGAAATAGGCAGTGTTTTTTTAAAAAAATAGGCAGTGTTTTTTTCTCCCCTGAATGTTTACAGGGTCCCATTTATACACTGATATTTTAAAACCAAGTTTGTTACCTACTTATTTCCTAATATAAACAAAATAGCCTAATGATTGGGGGGGGGACCAAATATGAAACATAATTTACTAGTTTGCTTGAATCTGGTGCATATGTTTTGGAACCACAATCTCTTATGTAGTGGGGCTGTGGTATGGACTTTGTATTGTACTACAAATGCTTCTTGTTAAGTGGAAATGAAATTCATGCGTGGCTGGCTTTGCACATTACAGCTATTAATATGCTTATGCAAATACATATGGATGAAGAGGGATTAAGGTTTTAAACTTGGCCCAGGAGTGTTCAACATCTGTGAGATCTTGCTTGCTACACCTGAAGAGACCTAGAATGGCAACAATACAGATAAGTTCTAATTCCAGAAACCCCTTTAGTCCCATTTCAAAGTAGCAATGAAGAAGGGGCAAAGACAAAAAAAAATCATGTTTTCTCTTGAGAATTCTCTGGGCAAGACTTCTTCTCTCACTCTCATATTTCAACCCCATTCTCCCCCAGAAGAAACCATAGGTCTGAAGAGAGTGCCAAGAATGAGAAGTATTTCATGTATTCTTCACATTCCTTGCCTGTAGGATTTCTGTATCTATTCCTTGCATAGATTTTCAGAGACTCTGTCTTCTCCCAACAGTGGAGAATTCAAGTGATGTGTCTGCAAGGATGAATTAGGTCACATGTACAGTTTCAGAAAGCCTATAAGAAATTACCCCCTAAAATGCAGAGCCAAGTTCAGAGAGTAGAGGTATAAAAGGTCCTTTTAAAAATTGTTTTTTCTGCTATAATTTAATTATTCATACAGTCCAGTTTCCATGAGTACCTCCTAAATATGTGTGTTATGGTTATAATTAATATGACAATGTTTCAAGATGCTGTGAGGTGCCTTTAATTATCAACAGGAAAGTCAGATGAATGATTGCACCTGACTCCTGCAGTTCACAATGGTGGGAGTTCTACCACAGCTCTTATTTGAAGAGCTAGCCACTGGCTGTTTCCTTATCAAAGGCTAATTAGAGGGGCATGTGTCGCTGCCTCCGTCAACCACAAACTTTCTCTTTGTTATGCTGGAGTGTGCACAGTCGTGTGTGTGTGTGTGTGTGTGTGTGTGTGTGTGTGTGTGTGTGTGTGTGTGTGTGTGTGTGTGTGTGTGTGTGTGTGTGTGTGTGTGTTGCATCATTACTGTCATGACCAACTCTTCGTGACCCATGTCCATGGAGTTTTCTTGGCAGTAACACTGGAGGGATAGTTAAAACAGCTCATTCTGAAATGGGAATGAACACTGGGATCTTAAGAGTGCAATTCTATCCTCCGATGTGTGTGACCCTTGGTTGGCTTGAGAAATGTCCTTAGGTTTAATGAGATAGAAAGGCCAAGAAGAAGGAGAGAAAGAAAGGAAAAGGGAGAGATTGATAGGGGAAGGGGGGTGCATGCAGGTTCTTGCCAGTGTAGAAAGGGATTGAGAGAACCATCTCTTACAGGGGGGGCAAGGGTTTTGCTCAGCCTAAGCCCTGTCTTTAGGAAGAGTGCTTCAGAGCAGCTCTGCCACCAGAGAGGTCCTCCATGGGTTCCCATGGCCCTATTTGGCTTCCAAAAGGTTCATCAAGCAGAAAACAGCAGGTCATCCTCTTTTCTAGCAAAAGGATCCCCCCCGAAGACCTTTGGAAAGTGAGGTGTTTGCCCTATGCTCAGTCTTTGTGGATTCCACGAGAGGGTGCGATCCTTGGACCAAAAGCTGGTCTAGCAGAAATGCTTGATAGTTCAGTGCTTTTGGTCTTGGCTGCAGAGCCAGAGGTTGGGAATTTTTCCCACTGGGCCTCCTTGACAGGGGCAGGACTTGGTGATCCCTAGGATCCATTCCAGCTGTGCAGTTATGTTATTAAAAGGGGGGGACAAAAGGCCTCTTTTTAAAGCCTCTTCTGCATTCTTCTGGCGTGAGCCCACAAGCCTTGAGATGCAATAGTGGGTCCACTGAGCCACTTCTACCTGATATCCTACTCATCAAAGCAAGACGTTATTGGCTCCCCAGAATCCAAGGAATGGCAGGTGCTGGGCCTATGTAGACATGATGTAAACAATTTATAATAGAAAAACAGATGGTTAAAGATATAGTCTGCCCTGTCCTCGTGGCTTTGTAGAACAGTGAGATATCTGTAGAACCTGCAATTAAAACAATATGGGAGGATTAAAATCATAATACGAATTATAGCAGAGCAGAATCTAAAAACAGTAAAATGGACATTCAAAAGCTTCTACCATGTTTGTGGCAAAACTGAAAGAATGCTGGCCTGACAGATTCCACTCAACTCTTTTCTCATTAGCTAAAGCCAATCTTAAATTTAAAAAATTGAAAATATTAAGAGAACTCCATATTAACTCTTGTTGGATCTCCACATGGGATGGTTTTCACAATAGCTTTCATCACACAGAGATGCTTATTAGAGATGGGTACGAAACCCAAAAATGGTGTTTCATTTTCGTTTTGTTTTGTCTCTGTTTCATTTTGTTTCGTTTGAAATGAATTTATTAGAAAAAATCATTTTGTTTTCATTTTGGTTCATTTTGTTTCTGTGTTGTGTGTGTTGTGTTTCTTTTCACTTTTTTACTGTTTTGGGGGTGGCGTGCATATGTGGTGCTTGTACAACATTTATGTGTGTGTGTTTTTCCCCCTCCACCAAGTCCGAGCCAGCTGATCGGTGCTGTGGCCGGGGGGGGAAGGTTTTCCCTCATCCCAGCCCCGATCAGCTTCAGCCCACTTGGGAAGGCAGGACTGCGGCTTTCTCCTGACCCAAGGGATCTCTGCTGGCTGTCATCCACCTGCGGTGGAGATCCCTTGGGTCGGGAGAGAGCTGCGGTCCCGCCTCTGCTTGCAAAGGAGAGACCGCAGCCCTCTCTTGAACACCCTCCACCGGGCTGGCTGTTCTCCACCCGCAGCAGAGATCCCTTGGGAGAGAGACCGTGGCCCTCTCTCGAACGCCCCCTGTGGCTGAGATCCCTTGGGAGAGAGCTCCGGTCCCACCTCTGCATGCAGAGGCAAGAACGGGGCTCTGTCACAGTCCTCATCACTGGGCTGTCATCACCTGGGAAGAACAAAACAAACCTAACCAAACCATTTTTTTCTGTTCAGTTCGTTTTGTTCTAAAACCACTATGGGCTTCATTATTCATTTTGTTACCTAACAAAATGAATAACAAATAACAAAACGAACTAAAAGTTCATTTTGTGCCCATCTCTAATGCTTATGTGTTGAGAGAATGTCTGTGCAGCATGCAGGACTGTGCCAGTTAACAACACTCTTGGACTCTTCTCAGTATTCATGCAGTCTTTTGAATACAGGAAAGGAGCACTTATGTATGTGCCACAATTTGCACACAAAGGTTTCCATGTGAACAGGGAGCCTGTAAGACCTAGCATGTTTTGGCTCCATTCAAACATTTGACCAGCAAGGTAAACATGGATTTTTCCACTATGGTTCCTATAATGCTCCTAGCAGCATAGCCAATAGTCCTCCTGTTTTCTAGTTTATATGGGAAGTGTAATCCAAAATTTATCTCCCAACACACACACACACACACACACACACACACACACACACACACACACACACACATTCTGTATACTGATAAGCTGTGGTTTATTTTTGCAAGGATGATCCTCAGGATCATGCACCTTCCCTCTCTCGCCTTCCCCTTCCAGGCACCTGAAAAGAGTTTAGGAACTTTCACATCTAATTTCATACAAACATCCTTTAGAACTACATACCTGAACCCCTAGCTATCACTTATTTTAACTGTAGTTATTTAGAACAAAGCAGATTTATCAGCCATGCTTTGAAATTGCCTTGCTTCAATTAACTGCACTGAGTCCAGGAATTAAACTGATCAGTCTAATTTCTGTATATGTTCATTTGTTAAGTCTGTCCTATTTCATTTCTGATTAATTTTTTGGGACAGAGGTTAACTGTCACAATATGTATTTCAGTACATAGGCCAACACCTAGTTGTTATTTGTCACCACAGTAGATTCATCAGACTCAACAAGTTCCCATTGATTTGGTGAGTATAATCTAGTTATTCTTCTTCATGGGGCTCTACCTTTATAATTCTGGTCACAATTGGCGGTAAGTGCAAGTGGCTAAACACCCTTAGGGTAATAGTAGAGAAATAGGAGCTTGTACAATGGAAGCCCTCGAAAATCCCTCAAATTAGATGCAGATTATATATGACAGATCAGGGTGATTTATGACCCTAGTCATAAAGTGTTGGGAGAGGGCTGCCCACAATGTTTACATTGGTGGGGGGTGCCAACTCACCTGCTAGTGCCCCACTTACATGATTGGTAAATACCAGACAGCGCCTTGCACTTTCAGGTCCCCTTTTAGGACTTAACAGTAGGAATAGTAGCAGTAGTTTGAAGCAATATTAATAAATTATGGCCAAATTTAATCCCCAAAACGTGTCTCATCTCTTTATTTTGGGCTGGGTGGACAAGGTCTATTCTTGGATTGCCAAGATGTGTTTCTGTAGCAGGTCCACGACTTGAGATAGGTATTTCTTCAATGGAATGTACTGCCTGGTTACATGTCTTCAGGTACTGGATCTAAGTGTTATATGCTGACATTTCCTCAGGATATCTACATCTTCTGCAGAAAGATGTTTACACTTGCTCCTGGTTAAGAATCTTTCCAACCAAATTGCATTTTCTTAGGCCTATTGTTTTCCTTTGATGGGTTGGATCATTATTCGTTTTGTTAGGTAATGAAATGAATAACGAATAACAAAATGAATTAAAAATTCATTTCATGTCCATCTCTAAATTAAAAAGTTCAGCTTCATTCATTTGTCAAGCTGGCCCTTCATCTCTAACTTACCTTAAATAATGGGAAAGAATCAGGTATGGATAGAAACTTCTAAGTATTCTAAGTTCCAAGTATTTGGAAAACTTGACAATTTCAAAATACCGACAGATCATTTCAAGAGTCAGATTTAACTGTCTTCCATCTGCCATTTTAGAGGGTCGCTACTATGGTATTCCATATAAAATTGATTATGCCCCTGCAAAGATAAATAAATTGAAACATTGCAACATGTTCTTTATATATTATGTAGTTATTATAGGGATGATCACGCCAGGCTCCTTCACCCTGTAATGAGAGGTTTCCCAGGCAGGTCCTCACATTGGCATACAGGACATCTTATAGAAGACACAAATAAGTCCACTGCAGAACTTGTGGCCAAAATCCTTTTTTCTGCCCAGAAAACACAAAAGAGAATTCTTATACTTAACTAATTTTAAGCTTCCTTTAATTATTTTTACGAATGTATTCTGTATTTTATTGCCTTTGACTGTAAAATAAAATTGATTAATTGATTGACTGGGAAGGGCTGGGAATAAATTGGGGGCACTTATTTATTTATTTATTTATTTATTTTTATATTTATACCCCGCTTATCTTTCTTTCGAAACTCTAAGCGGCTTACATGACGAGCAAGCGCCAATGAACATGGAACAATAATATATAACACAACAAGTAAATAATCACTAAAAACCATTGCATCTAAAACCAACAATGATAACTATAAACCAAGCGTGCACAAACATTATACACAAAGTATAGAGGGACATTAAGATGGCGGGACCTTCACAAAAAAAAAAAAAAAAAAGGGAGAAAGAGAGATCAAAATTCCATTATCAGGTAGCTTGAAGAACCCTGGGGGTCGGGAGGAGTAAAATCAAAATCCATTACACTGGAACTGGATACACCAGTGACATCTCTGACACTTGTACATGAATACTAGCTTCCAGTGTGAAGTTAGTGTGCAATTGATACACAAATCTCTGGTGGTGCCATGCAAGAAGTTTATCTGTCACTTTTAACATGTTGTACTGAAAGCTTTTTTTGCAAAGATGAAAAGCTCAATGGTGCATTGACCAAACAAATGTATAACATTTATAGATGGGTGCATTATTAAGCCTTCACTTATGTCCACTTGATTGACTTTAATGGAACAGCAGTACATGTTTTCTGACTCTCTGCTGAAACTATATGTAAAAAGAAAAGAGAAAATAAGAGGAATACTCCATTTTTTCTTGGAAGTTCACTAATGATCTAACTAACTGACATTCCTTTTGCAAAGCTGCTTTTTAATTTTTAAATGATTTAGCAACAGCACTGTGGAAGGAATAAATTAAACATGAAGATTATGCATTAGAGCATCAGTTACAACTGATTTCTACATTATTACTGCAATGAATGAGAAGCTGCCTTCTGATTCTTCTTGACACAGCTGCAGAACAAACCACCATCTTTATTGTCAGAACATAGATTTATCAAGGATAATGCAAGATCCCTCTCATAGTTGAGAAGGATACTCAAAACGTATCTGAATTGCTTTCCAACATGTCCCCTAGATGCTCTCCTCTTCAAGTTCCTATTTTAAGGGATAAGATGCATGTAGGTTTATCTCCGTACAAACCTATTTCTCCAAAGAAACAGTTCAGGAAGGCTGGATACAGAAGGTTGATTTACAGAAGGGTTTATTTGCAGTGCTGTATTTACCTTCTTTTATTATTCTCTTTATCACTCTGTATCAATTTGCCTCTCTAAATACAAGGACTGAACTTGAGCTGGGTTGAGTTCAGCTTCATTCCATACTCACCTGTCAAGCTCCAGGCAGGCCTTCACTCTCACTCTCCAACTTACCTTAAATAATGGGAAAGAATCAGGTATGGATAGAAACCTGGGTGGTGATGGTTTCTGAAGGTCCCATCTGTGAAGAGGCTGTAGGGCAACAAATTCCAGACAATACTTAGTCTGGGAAGACAGACTAAGTATTGTAGTGACTAGCATGGTGTGCTGGGACATGGGGCATACAAGTTATACTCCACAGTGGCAAAAACCTGCTTGCACAGCTGTGCAAATACTGTAATATTTGGAGACACTTTCCCCAAAAGTTAAGACATCTCTGCAGACATCATCAGTTGCACAGTAAGCCGTACATCTAAGTATGGAACTGAAAGTGTTTAAAATGATTTCCTCACTGGAGGCTATTTGCTAGGTAGGAGGATAAAACTCACTTGGTAGGTGACCTTGGGCTGGCTATTATTTTAGTCTGAACTTCTTCATAAAGTTTATTTATTTATTTATTTATTTATTTATTTATTTATTTATTTATTTATTTATTTATGAGAATACAGTGGTCTACTAGGGCGTTGTTCACATTAGAGGAGCCTCACGGTGCAGTGGTTGAAAGCCTGTACTGCAGGCAAAACTGTGCACACAACCTGGGGTTCAATCTTGGGTAGCCATCTTATGGTTGACTCACCCTTCTATCCTTCTGAGGTCGATGAAATGAGTGCCCAGATTGCTGGGGAGGCAATGTGTAGCTTGCATAATTTGTAAACCAGCCAGAGAGTGCTTGAAGTGCTATGGGGCGGTATATAAGCAGAACACTTTGCTTTTTAGCCCTGTTTAGGTACACCTCGGTTTACAAAGTTTTCTGTTTATGAAAGGAAAATCCATAGGAAATTCAATGACTCAGTTTACAAAAAAAAAATATAGGAAACCCCGGTTTACTTTTTTTGTAAGGCATTGTGAGAAAAGTGTGTCCCTGTAGTTTGTGGGGAACATGTGGCATAGATTGTGGAGGTGTGGGAGGTGTTGGAGTAGTTTTGCATCAAGTTTTGGAGCCATTCTGGAATTTTTTTGCAGAGGTTTATGGACTTTTCATACTTTTTGTTGCATTTCTCAAGCAGTGAAAAGGAAGGGAGCTGAGCTTTGTTGCTTGCATGCTTTTTACTGTGTATTCTGCATTGTGGGTGGGTTTCTACTGTGCATGCCTCTTACTGTCTGTTATGCATTGTGTGTGGGGGGGGGGGGGTCTGACCTCCAGAATGGATTAATTGTTTTTCATTGCATTCCTATGGGAAACTGTGCTTCGGTTTACGAATTTGTCGTAATAAGAAATGTCCCGGATAATTGGTTAATTTTGTAAAGCAGGGTAGCACTGTAAATCTCAAGCAAATAAGATAAACTACTTTTTCACCCAGAGGATCACTGGTCTATGAAACTCCCTACCAGAAGAAGTGGTGACAGCTGTCAGCCTTGACAGCTTTAAGAATGGATTTCATAAGTTCATAGAAAACAAGGGTATTCATGGCTATCATTATGGATGCCTAACAACAACCTCCAGGTTGGAGAGATAGGCAGGATATCTCTCAATACCATTTGTGGGGAATCTTAAGCCGGTAAAGACATCTGCTTGGGAATACCCTGAAGCAACTGGTAAGCCACTGTGTGAGACTGAATGCTGGACTGGATGGGCTGTGGCCTGTTCCAGCAAGACTGCTCTTATGTTCTTATGGCTCATTTGAGCTGTGCAAAGGAATGGTAATAACAAAGTGATTGGCTGAAAACCTGCTTCATCATCTCTGTGTGTGAGCTTGTGCACACCTGTCTGCTTGTGTGAATGCATGTGTTATGTGCTGGCAAATCAGAACTAATTGATAGTGAGGAGGGATGGGACTTTTGAACCACAGATGTTTTGAACCACAGCTCTCAGAATTCACCAAGAAATCATCCCAAGCAGAATTCCAGAAGATGCAGCCCAAAAACTCCTGTTTATGGAACAACTTGGTAGTTAGTCACTACCAAGACCACAACTACAGCCACCAAAATTTAATCCCATTACAAGATAACTATTGTGTTAAATAATTGTATTCACGGTCTTGTACAAAGGTGTTTATTTGTAAAATACAACTTGTGTGTTATCAACTACTTGTAGAATCTTGGTACCATGTCATAGCAATACACTTTTTTAAAAAAGCATTACTTAGGTTTCCTCATTAAAATATCAGTCAGTGACATAACTATCATCTCAGGATGGGACTACATTGGAGAGTTGTGTTACGCAGACAGTAAAAACAAAAAACCCTTCAAATTCACCTGTTTGTAGCAAATCCCACAGTATTTGACCATGCAGTCGGTCCTTCAGAAAGCTATTGTGTGACATTAGAAAAATATTTTGAAAGACAGGGGTGTTGTGTATTGATCTGTATTCCTATTATCTGTAATTGCTTATGTTGAAGTAACTGCCTTCTTGTTCCAAAGGGAACAGGCCTATTGGTTATTTCTAGTTGCTGCATTTGGATCCTCAATCCTATTGGTTTCCGCCGAAAGGCAGCTTTGTGATTGCTTGTAATTATTCCCTCCAAAATGTATCTTTTCCTAGCCTGTCCTCGTTCCTATAAATGTAGCTCCCTCGCCCCAGTCCCCAGCCTTGTTCTCTCCCTGAATAAAGAGTTGTTACCATAGAAGCTGTCTCCAGCATACTATGTCACAGAGCTGAAATCACTTGCTGAAATCACTAAACCCCACGCTTTCACACTGGCAACGAGGATGGGATCCGGAATGCTGAGAAGCAGAGGATCATCACGCTGACTCAGAGTCTGGATTGCAGGGAAGAACAAGACTCACCTGCCAGCTTAAAAGACGACCCTGCCCGCCGGGAGAATGGAAAGTCCACAGGTATTGGAGCCCTTCCAGCCATCGGAGCCCCACACTTGGGAGGACTATGTTGAATGCTTTGAGTTCTTCGTGGTGGCTCAAGAAATCACGGATGACAGCAAAAGAACGGCCACATTCCTGAGTTGCTGTGGGCGTGAGACCTTGTTGGCCAAGGCACTGCTTGCCCCAGCAAAGCTGAGTGAGACATCACTCACAGACATTTTCGCCCAGTTGACAAGCCACTTGGCACCTGCCAAAACCAAGATGGCCTGGCGGATGGAGTTTCAGAAAAGGCAGCAGCAAGCCGGAGAATCTGTGGCTGCATTCCTGGCAGGACTCTGGGAGCTTGCTCAGCACTGTGGCTTCCCAAATCTTGAAGACACTCTCTTGGATCAATTTGTTGGGGGGCTCAGCAGCAAAAAAGCCTGAAGGCGCATTGTGGCAAAGGAAGATGTCACCCTTGCCTCTGCCTTGAAAGAGGCCACCGCCACAGAGAATTATGAACAGGAAGAGCTCAATGCAAGGCCACGAAGCTGCGGGTAGAGGCTGCCCATGCCATGGATGAACCAGAGGCTAGTCCAAGCCAGAGCCCAGTCCGTGGTGTCGAGTTGGTGCGTCAGGCTGATGCACGGCCCAAAGATCGCCGAGGCTGTGGCGGAAACCATGAGCGGAAAAGCTGCCGTTTTCGTGATGCTACGTGCAGGGCATGCGGAAAGACAGGACACATCGCCAGGGTCTGTAGGTTGGTGGCAGCTGGAACAACGGGATCACCTAGATCAACGCGTCGCAGATCATCCACCACGACTCATCTCCTGGACGACTGCAATTATCTCACAGAGATCAACGGAGAGACCGTGCAGTTTCCGGCGCAAGGCAAAACATCCGTCAGAGTGAAGATTGAAGGTCAACTGTGCGACATGGAGGTGGATTCCGGATTGGGATTCACCATTGTCTCAGACCAGAAAGGGGGCTCTTCCCTGGGGGTAAGTTCCCCTCTCTGGAACCATTCCCAGCAACCTTGCAATCATACATGGCTGGCCGCATCCACATTCTAGGAATGTGTGCTGTGAGGTTACAATTCCGGAAGAAACAGGCCGTGCTTAAATTGGTGATTGCAAAGGGGAGTCGCCCCAGTCTCCTGGGTACTGACTGGTTTCCTGCCTTGGGACTGAGTATATCAGGGCTCCACTCAGTCCAAACGTCCCCAGAGTTGGGCAAGGCATTAGGCCAGGAATTTGCCGAACTCTTCAGTGGTAAACTGGGTTGTTATACAGGGCCTCCAATTGACTTTGAGCTGGACCCCAAGGTGGCCCCAATTCGACTCAAGCCAAGGCGAGTGCCATTTGCGCTGCAACCCAAGATTGAGGCGGAACTGGACAAATTGGTCAAACAGGGAGTTCTTTCACCTGTGGACTCTTCTAAGTGGGAGACTCCTATCGTCACACCCCTTAAGGCAAATGGGGAAGTGAGAATTTGTGCAGATTACAAATGTACTATCAACAAGGCACTCAGGGGAAATTCATACCCCATTCCAGTCATCTCACAGCTGTTGGCAAAACTAGCTGGGGAAAAATTTTTCGCCAAACTTGACCTGGCACAAGCGTACCAGCAGCTGCCAGTGACTCCGCAATCTCCGGAAGCACAGACTATCATAATACACAAAGGAGCTTTCAGAGTAAACAGATTTCAGTTTGGAGTTTGTGTGGCCCCAGGGATTTTTCAAGGTCTAATGGAGCGCCTGTTAAGGGGTCTGCCAGGGGTCTTGGCATTTTGATGATGTTCTGATTGCTGGGAAAGACCCCCAGGAACTAGTTGGGCGTATCCGTGCTGTGTTAATCAAATTTAAAGAGGTGGGGCTGCAGCTTAAAAAGGGAAAATGCAGTTTTGGGGTGCCATCTGTGGATTTCTTGGGGTTTAAAATTGATGCTACAGGCATCCACCCCACTGACTAAAATTAAAGCCATTACTGAGGCTCCACGCCCACAGAACAAGACGGAGTTACAGTCATTCCTGGGACTTATTAACTTTTATCATTCATTCCTACCTCAGAAAGCTTCAATAGCCGTTGCATAGACTATTGAAAAAAAAGTGTGTGTGGCGTTGGGCTCAGGCACAGCAGAAGACTTTTGACACGTTACGGGGCATGCTGACTAGCAGGAGCGTCCTTGCTCATTATGACGAGTCAAAACCTCTTGTCCTGGCATGTGATGCCTCTCAGTATGGGCTGGGACCTGTGCTGAGCCATAGGGAAGCGGATGGGTCAGAAAAGCCCATCTCGATCTATTCTCGTACGTTGTCGCCAACGGAGCGCAACTACGCACAAATTGACAAAGAAACTCTGGCAATAGTGGCAGGGATTAAAAAGTTTCATGACTATTTATATGGTCGCCACTTCTTCCTTGAAACCGACCACAAGCCATTGTTAGGATTGTTCAACCCGAACAAGCAGACACCGCAGATTCTCTCCTCCAGGATGTTACAATGGTCTATATTCCTGAATGGGTTCCAGTACACCCTGACCCATGTTCCAGGGGAAAGGTTGTGCCACGCAGATGCGCTAAGTCGCTTGCCCCTTCCTGGTGTGAGTGATGCAGATCCTGCCCTGGCGGAACGAGTGATGATGCTGGAAACACTTCCGGGGGGCCCTGTAACGGCCACTGAAATAGGTGAGAGAACGAGGAAAGATACCGCTCTCTCCCATGTGCTCACTTGGGTGGGGAGGGGATGGCCATGTGGCCCGCATGAAGAAAAATTTAGACCATACGCAACAAGGCAACATGAGCTATTCCTGCATAAGGGCTGTCTCCTGTGGGGAGACAGGGTGATCATTCCAGTGCCATTGAGAAACAGGGTTCTGGATACGCTTCACATGGGGCATCCAGGAATGGTCAGGATGAAGTCGCTAGCCTGGTGCTATGTGTGGTGGCCTGGGATGGACCAAGATATTGAACAATGGGTACGGACGTGCAAGGCATGTCAGGAAGTGCACCCAGAAATGGCCAGAGCACCAGTCCACTGGTGGGAGCAGACCCGGACTCCCTGGAGCCGGCTGCACTTAGATTTTGCTGGGCCATTCCAAGGAAAGGTTTTTTTTTGTTATCATTGATGCGTATTCTAAATGGTTAGAGGTAGCTATGGTTCCCAGCATGTCATCAGCTGCAGTCATCAAAGTGTTGAGACAGCTGTTTGCAACCCACGGGTTGCCCGAGACCATTGTGTCAGACAATGGAGCAGCCTTTGTATCCCAAGAATTCAGGGCATTCTTGGCTGATAATTTCATCAGCTCCCTTTCACCCCTCCTCCAATGGGCAGGCTGAGTGCATGGTGCAGACAGCCAAAGAATCTATTGCACGCTTGATGGAGGGTGACTGGTCAACACGCATTGCCCGAATGTTGTTTTTGCAGCATGCGACGCCATGTACTACTACGGGCAAGTCGCCAGCAGAGCTGCTCCTAGGTAGAAGGCTGGATTATGTCCACCCAGACAAAATGCCAAACCGCAATGCTAGAGCACCTCCACTGGCAGAGAGCGACTCTACAAGGTATTTTGCTCCTGAAGATTTGGTCTGGGTGAGAAATTATGCCAGAGGTCCCCTGTGGGTGCCAGGGGTGACCACCAGAGCGTCTGACCCAGTCTCTTATTACGTGACCATTGAAGATGGCAGGGTCTGGTGAAGGCACATGGAGCAACTGAGGCGCAGAGCGCTCAGTAGAGTGGGTACAGGAGTGGGGGAATTGCAGCCCGAGAGTGACACTACCCCCATGAATGAGTCACAGCTGCAAGATCAGAGCAGAGATGCCCCAGGAGTGCAGGTACCAGTGGCTTCAGCAAATGAATCTGCTCCTGCAAGTCCTCATGGTGCCAAGGAACAGATCAGGGACACTGAGTTGTCTGAAACCCCCTCCGTGTCAGACGAAGCTATTACAGTAGACTCCCCACCACAGACACTGCCTGCTCAAGCCCCTGCAACACCAGTAGTCAGGAGATCAATTAGAAGTCGCAGGGCCCCACAATATTTTAAGGATTATGTGTGCTGTGCCCACCGGGGGGAGGGGTGTTGTGTATTGATCTGTATTCCTATTATCTGTAATTGCTTATGTTGAAGTAACTGCCTTCCTGTTCCAAAGGGAACAGGCCTATTGGTTATTTCTAGTTGCTGCATTTGGATCCTCAATCCCATTGGTTCCCACCAAAAGGCAGCTTTGTGATTGCTTGTAATTGTTCCCTCCAAAATGTATCTTTTCCTAGCCTGTCCTCGTTCCTATAAATGTAGCTCCCTCTCCCCAGTCCCCAGCCTTGTTCTCTCACTGAATAAAGAGTTGTTACCATAGAAGCTGTCTCCAGCATACTATGTCACAGAGCTGAAATCACTTGCTGAAATCACTAAACCCCACGCTTTCACAAGGGGCGTATGCTTAGCACTAAACACATTACTAAATCAATACTGTACCCCATACTTTATTTCAGTTTAGCACTTCTCTCCCTTCAAACAATTCTAATTAGCATTTCACATCAAAACACAGACAAAGCAAACCCATTTCAGATTAATTTATTATGACAGATCCTCTTTAATAATAACTATTCATGGAGTACAAGTTTTAATATGTTAAACTGACACAAAAACCAGCTCAGGCTTTCACTCACAACTCACTCTTCCACACATGGAATGAGATGGCAATGAAAAAACAGATACAGGGAAAAAGTTAGCAGGGGAAATTGGAATAGCTTAAAAATCACACCATCTGAAAGATACATCAAATATTATTATTTTCTTTTTTATTACCTACAAGGGAAGGGCCACCCATTTTTCCCTCTTACATGTTCATTTAGCTCTTCATTAAGTTAAGACTCAGCACCACTAGTCCCTTATTTCAAAGATCTAATAAGCAGAGCAGGCCATAAGCACTGTGTCAGATGAATGTCATTTTGTTCACATTTCTTGTGCACCTAGGATGGATTAGATTCTTCCCCTCTGAAGGGTAGATCCATTTCATATCTGAAAGAAATGCTTTCTTTTCTCGCCTGTAAATAATGATCCCTTTTAAGGTACCTATAAAAAGAGAGGATTGAAGCATTATAGTATTGTGCAGTTAGAAGCCTAAACCCAACTGCTTTGATGGAAAGAAATCACCACAACTGAAAACCAAGTAAAATCCAGCAGGCTTTTGTCCTATTTTCCACATTTTTTTGCTCCTTTAAAGTTCTTAAAGTGGTAACAGTTCTGGTTAAGGATGTGAAAACATCTTCATCCCAGCCCTATGCCTAGAGCACATCAAAAGGCTTTATTTTCCTTCCACATAGAAATAATTCTGGGTGTTTTTTTCTAGATATTTTTATTAATTCTAAACTTTTTTTTCTTAGCAACTGAAGCATGTTGCTGTATGTATGTGTGTAGTTGTAGATGTTTTTCAGATACACACAGGGGTTTCTTCACACCTTTTGCTTTGCTGAAATATACCTGAAATGTAGTGATTTCTGGAGGGAAATGCACTTCATATTATTGCTAGTCTTGGTCGATATTAGGGATGGGCACGAAATGGAAAAATAATGTTTCATTTCATTTCATATTGTGCTCACCCCCGTTTTGTTTTGTTTTGTGGTCCAGCCATTGACAGCTTCTCAGGAGCCCGAAAATGATGGAATGAAACAGTTTGTTTCAATGGGAAAATGACCATTTCATTTTGTTTATAACGAAATGCTGCTTCCTCATTTTGTTTCATTGTGTTTCATTTTGTTGTGTAACAAAACGACAAAACAGCATTTCATTTTTTGTTTCCTGACCATCCCTAGTCCATATTCATCTGATATAGCAAATTTTATTTTCCATCTAGAGTACCAACCAATTAGTAGACTGTCCCTTTATGATAAAGTATACACAGAGAAACACCACCTTCGAAGATTATACAACTTTCTAAAGAACTAAAATCAGTTTTCAGTCTAGTATATTGTTTGGACATTGTTATGTTTTCTCCCCTCAGCCCACTGCTATTCAGAGACACAGGACAATGGAACTCTCAGAAAGGATAGTCTTTATTCACTACTGCACTGGTAGAGAGAGAGCAACACCAAAGGTGTGGTCTCTCTGCCATTACAAGGAAGTTCAACACAATATATTCCCGATGCAAGCTCTTCCCTATCTTGCCCTCTGACCAGTCTTGGTCACACAGAAGGCATACAATCTACCAATCACCAACGCAAATTCCTACCATATACATACTAACTCTATCTAATCTTAATTCACACACTCAGATGTTCAACATAAGCAATTTACAAACATCAAAACACTTTCTCTGTTATCTTATCATCTGTCTATTTGACTAGTTAGCTATGCATCCCACTACTATGACTATGTTCCTAACAGAATTTTAAAACTTGCTTTCTGTTTCATTAGCAACATCTATTGAGTAATGAGTGCCCGGTGAGATTGTGTGTGTGTGTGTGTGTGGTGAAAGAGGTGCCTGTGCAGCTCACAGGTGCCTGCCCAGAATGGCAGTGGCAGCAGAAGAGGCGTCCATCTGGAATGGCAGTGGGGGCAGCAGCAAAAGAGGGTCCTGCTCGGAATGGCAGAAGCAGCTAAAGAAGCACCTGTGTGGCCCACAGGTGCCCGCCCAGAACATTGGTGGTGGTGGTGGTGGTGGTGGTGGTGGTGGAAGAGGCACCCGTACAACCCACAGGCATCCGCAGGGCCACATGGGTGACTCTTCCACCTCAACCAGAACTGTGACAACTGCTGAGGCAATTCCCCATACTTTCCTGGTGGTAAGGGCAGGGACGGACAGGGGTTGCAGGGCAGGAGAGGGGATGGCCCTTTGCTGCTTGTCCATCCCCTCCCTGGCCACCACGGCCACCTCCTTTCACCTCCCCTCCTCGCTACCACTGCCATGCCGGATAACAGCATTAGCACTTATCTGTGGGTTTCTGTATCCGCAGGGTCCTGGAACTAATATCCCATGGATATGGGGGTCCTACTGTGTGTATGTATTTACAAGTGTGTGTGTGTGTGTGTGTGTGTGTGTGTGTGTGTGTGTGTAAGATTCAGCAACGAGGAGAGAATAACATTCAGGAGTCCCAAGTAATTACCCACAGTGCCAGAAATATACCACATTCTATTCTCTTTCATTTGTATTAGACTGCAACTCTCATAAGCCATTATCATCATGACACATGGTCAGGGATATTTGGAAATAGAATCTAAATCATTTTTGTGGTTTACAGGTAAGACAGATCTTTGATATGAAGGCTCCAATGTTTTCAGTCCTTATTTTTTGATCAAGGATTAGAACCCATGACAATGCTGGGTGGAAAACTCTTGGGGCTTTTATTAGTATAAAAATCTTAACTTTTCTGAGTTTTGTTTTAGATAGTGGAGTTTGTCCATGTGAAATCTGTAGATTCACTTCTTTCTGCAGTTACAAACACTGCACATAAACAATAAAATGGTTTGTGTTTATTTAATTACTAAATTCATTAAAATGTCTTAGATTCATCAATACAATGAAATGAAAAACTTTTTAAAATTATTCTTCCTGCAAGAGATTTATAAAGAAACCATTTCACTGTCTCTTTCCACAGCAGGAGTCTCAATTTAAAATGGACCAACCAAACTGAGAGACTTAGTAAATCCTCTTTTAAAATTAAGGTGGAAGTTCAAGGTGAATATTATGAAGTTGGATATAAACACACACACACACACACACACACACACACACACACACACACACACACACACACACACACACACACACACACACACACACACACACCCTTTAAAATCCAATAACTGCAGGTGATCCCATCTCTCAGTTTTATTAACACAATTTTATTATAGTTTATTTTACATTTGTCTTTTTTAAAAAGGACATAAAACCTAGTACTTTGGCAGGCATTACTATTCCAGCAAGCAGGAAAGAAGCCAGGAGAAGGGGCCAGAAATAAACAGTCACTTTGTGGGGGAATGGGGTGTGTGAAAAAGGCAAGAAGCCCTTGTGCATATGATGTATGATATGAGCTTGAACTATTATCTAGTAGTAACCTCTAATGCCATTGAGGCAAGAAGGTGAGAAAATGCTGCTCTCTGGAAACTAGCATCTGTTAGGAGAATGAAGTGATGAGTGTGAGGGTTCTTGTTTGAGCCCAGCCTGACCATCCTCCCCTCTGGATAAATAAGGTAAAGAAGGTTTATCAAACAGGGGTTTTATTTCAAAGAGATCAATAAAGAGAGAGGTGTCAACAGGTTTCTGTGTTTCATTCCAAGGATCAACAGGTGTCACAAAAGGGGTTATTAGTGTCAAATATAACTGTATGAGGCAACAAGCCTGAAGCTTTTCTGGCTGTACACGCAGACCAAGCATCTCCCGAGGAGGCTACAGGGGTCAGCAGTTTCCAGCGGTCTTCCTCATCCTCCCATGATGTTTCCACTTCCCACCTCGGGACTTGAAGGAATAACTTGCTCTTCCCTCCATTCTCACTCTGCCTCATTCCTTATCCTCTCTGCTTCTTCTGTAGGAACCATCATCCATCATCCATTCCCAAGATTCTTAAGCCAGATCCACTCCCAGCCGGGAGGAAGGATTCCTGGCTTTTTCTTTCCTGTCTGCCTCTCTACCACCTCAGACACCCCTCTTTCCTCCCCCTCCCTTATTCCTCCCACTCTTTTCTCTCATTTAATTCCCTCTCTCCTTCTCCTCATCTTCCTCTGATGACTCTGCCGGGGTTTCCTTTCTCTTCAGCTCTTGTCCGTTGCAACTGTTTGGGTGAGAGGCTGATGGCTCTCTGGCATTCATTTCCTCCTGTACCTCCATTCCTCCACAATGAGGTTGTATCAATGGATCACAGCCATTAATCAAGTTCATCCCACCATGTGCATCACTGAAGGAAGAAAATCTAACATTGATAGGACCTTCAAGGGAGCATGGGAGAGTGTTGAGGTACAACTAGAGCCTGCTGTTTTACTTACAGTGGTGCCAAGAATTACACATGATTCTCAGACCAAATCCTCACACATTCACACCTTTTCTTTCTTAGGGTCCTATCACACGGGTAAAAAAGGCTGTCAATAATAAAAGCCGTGATTTTTTTCTGAGGTTGCCACGTGACTGAAAATGTGATTCTCTTGTTCCGATGGATGTGGTTTAAGTACCGTATATACTCAAGTATAAATCGAGTTTTTCAGACCTTTTTGGCTGAAAAATGGGCCCTCAACTTACTCTCAGGTCAATATAAAGTTGGGGGTGGGGTGGGGTGGGGTGGCACTGTTGCCCTGCAGCTTTGCCCCAGTTTCCCTACCACCAAGGTGCCCAGCAGCAGCAAAGGTGGGAGCCAGGGGAATGGGGGGGGAGCGATGCTGGTGCCCCACAGCTTCACCCTGCTTCGCCCACTACTGAGGTGCCCAGCAGTGGTGGTGAAGGAGAGGTGGGAGCCAGGGGGTGGGGGGAGGCAGTGCCAGTGCCCCATGGCTTCACCCCACTTCGCCCACCACCAAGATGCCCAGTGATGGAGACAGCAAAGTAGGAGAGCTAGGAGTGGGGGGGGAATGGGGTGGCACCCAGCCGGCTTGGGGAGCTGCTTATAATCTCCTCATCCAAAAGGACTGGGTTGAGAAAAGGGGGATAGGAGGGAAGGAAGGGAAAATCAGCTTTGGCCATTCATCACTTCAAGGGTTAAATGAACTGACTTGCTTTCCTAGAGAGGTCGGTCCTGGGAAAGGTGGGGAAGGGGGGGGGAAACATGCACGCCTCCTAGTCTTCCAGGAAGGGGGTTTATAAAAATAAATAAAGGGGGGTCTTTTGGGGGACATTGGTGCTGCTGCTGATGCCTGGAAGGAAGCAGACAAAGAGATAGAAACAGTGACAGTGGGATGAAAGGGAGAAAAGGGAGGGGGACAAATCAAAATGGTCTGGGACCATTTGGGGGCAAGGAGGCGATCCCACACCTCTTTCCTCCCCTCTTGGGGATCCTTGATAGGGAGCTGATCCCATGCAATCCTGCTGGGGTTCAGTTCTCCCTGCTTTGCTCTTTTTTAAAGAGGCCACTTAAACATACCAGGGCAGGTAGCACTGCATTTTATGTCTCTGCAAATGTTTTCTCTATATGTGAGTATTTTTATTATTTCATTTTTATTTTAGAGTATTTTTACCCCACCTTTCTCCGTGGAAAAGGATCCGAGGCAGCGTATAATATACAGTCCAATAAAATTAAGTCATTTTCAAGTATTGAGAACAGGAATTGAGGGACATCTCAATTAATAGACAACATTACAGTGTGTGTGTGTGTGTGTGTGTGTGTGTGTGTGTGTGTGTGTGTGTGTGTGTGTGTGTGTGTGTGTGTGTGTGTGTGTGTGTGTTGTGTCGTTATAGTCATGACCAACTCTTCATGACCCCATGTCCATGGAGTTTTCTAGGCAGGAATACTGGAGTGGTTTGTCAGTTCCTACTCCAGGCGCCTACAGCACCTGGTATTCCCTGGTGGTCTCCCATCCAGGTACTAACCATGGCTGACCCTGCTTAGCTTCTGAAATCAGGCGAGATCGGATGTGCCTAGGGCATCATTACATTAAATGCTGCTGCATTTTGCACCCTAGACTTATACTTGAGTCAATAAGTTTTCCCAGGTTTGCAGGGTTACATTAGGGGCCTTGACTTATACTCAGGTGGACTTATACTTGAGTATATATGGTAACCGCATTTTATGTCTCTATGTCATTAACCCACATCTAGAAGCTCCCAGGGGGGACTTCCGGCAGCATGGAGCTTAAAAGCTCTGGTGCTACAGCAGCTCAAGCTGCAGCATGGCAGCAGTGAAATACAAATTGGAGCCACAATGTCAACATGAGGTGGCGGAGCAAGGCTGCTGCCATCAAGAAACAAGGCGGGTGGGTGGGCGAGAATGTGTGCGTGCGTGCGTGTGTGTGTGTGTGTGTGTGTGAGAGAGAGAGAGAGAGAGAGAGAGAGAGAGAGAGAGAGAGAGAATAAAGATATGCCATCGCTGGCAGGAGCCAGTGCCAGTTGCCCTGCCCTTCGCTTCCACGCCAGCTCTCAAAATGGTGCTACTGCCACCAGGCCCTCCTCAGCCTCTCCTGAGGGTTTCCTCATTGACAGCCCTCAAGGGAAAGCCTGCCAATCTCTGGCTTTCGCTGGTCCAGGCTGCCTGTCAGTCACTTGCTAGCTTGCTTGCCAGTCTCAGGATTTCCTTTTGCTCCTTCACTGAGAAGGGAGTTCCCTCTTTTTCATCACAGCCAAACCCGTACCCCCTTCCCTGGCTTCTCCCTGGCTGGTGAGGATTTTGCCCGGGTGCCTTCAGAAAAGGTGCCCCCCCACACACTTGCTGGGAGCCCCTGTCTGCCACTGGTTGGCCTCAGAAGACGTGGCTTGTCCTTTTCATCCTCGTCCTGCAAGTGAGCCTCCTCCTCCTCCTCCTCCTCACCCAAACTTGGCTGGCAGTCTCTCCAAAATATCGGAGAAACAGCAGTCAGGGGAAACAGCAAGATAGAATGTTGCTGACCCACATAACTGGTAAACCAACAACAAAAAGGAAAAAACAGGTTTCTGTGCCCCCACTAACGTTTCCCTCTTGTAAAAATCACACATTTTGAACCAGATTTAAAAATACCCACCCTCTGCCTTGATTCTTGAAAAATTCGCTGAAACCTGGTTAAGTGAGTGTTACCAGTTTTTTTAAAACTGCTGGCCATGGTGGCACAATTTTTGGAGCCAGTTTATCAGAAAATTAGATCCAGATTTTAAAGACAGTGGGATAGAGCCCTTAGTGGCGGCTGCCAGTATTGCAACACCAGTTCCTAAGAAGGCATTCATACAGGGGTGGAAATAAAAGGGATGTACCAATTTAGCTCTCAGGCTAAACAAAATTATATCAGTGCCACAACATGCTTCTTCCTCCTTGCTTCAAATCTGTGTAGCCCTCTTCCTCTCTCCATAATTGTGTATACTCTTGTGCAACTGTGGACCACAGGTTAAGAGAGGGCATGATGTCCCCCTCCCCACTGCAGCCCTCTGGGCACCCCTGTAATCTATTGTGGAGGACTGGGGCCTCTCCAGATCATTTTTTCCTACTGAGGACTTCAAGGGAGAGGGGGCTGCAGCCTCAACGTATCTGTGCAGCATAAGAAAGAAAGAACTACCACAAAAGGGGAGACACCTGGAGTGCAGATGGAGGAAATATTGCTAGGGGTCTGAGTGACAGCAATTGGTTCAGAATTGGGCTGTGCAGCTGGTGAGTGGTGAGGCCTCAAGGAAATACATCATGCTGATTCTGTTTAAATTACACTGGTTACCAGTTGTGCCTGGGCCCAATTCAAAATGCTTATTTTGGCATACAAAGCACTAAATGGCTTACAGCAGGCATTGGGTATCTGAAGGACTGCCTCCTTCCTTATGAACCTATCCAGCAACTAAAAACTATACAGGGGGCCCTCCTGAAAGAGCCATCCCTCAAGGAGGTGAAAGGGATAGTTTCCAGACAAAGGGCCTTCACAACAGCTGCCCCCAGTCTATGGAATACCCTCTTGAGTGAGATTCATTTACCACTAACTTTATTGATGTTTTGGCACCATGTCAAAGCCTTCCTGTTCCAGAAGTTTTTTAATTGAAATAATATAGATTGTGGGTCCTGATGACAACCTTTAGGTTCTTGTATTTTAACTGCATTTTTGTTGAATTTTAAAATAAGGTAAGCTGCACAGAGACCTTCAGTTAGTGTGGGCAGCACATAAGTTGAATAAATGAAATGAAATAAAATATTTTTTGTTGGTTGAGTTTCCTATATGTCAGCGCAAAATGTTTCTTGATGGAAATTGATGTATTTTCTCTTTGTGACTTTAAGTGCACACACAGCTATTTGACTGGCCCAAAAGATACAAAGCTGGCATGAAGATGCATACATATTATTTGGGGTTAAAAGGAAAAGAAGTGTTAACAAGACTCACCATGCATTCAGAGACCTGCACAGATAATAAAGAATACCTTGAAAAGGAAACATTGCAAGCATGTGTTTGTAGCAACAGCCAATATTTTCAGATAATGATTTCTATTCAGAAGCAGAATCCTGTTAGTGAAATGTTGTCCCCCCAAAGAAAACTTGTGGAAGTTTTGTTTGTTTGTTTGTTTGTTTGTTTTGGCTCAGGATATTTTGTAACTATTTTAGTGCCTTTAATTCTTGAAATGGAGGAATAGTTGCATTAGCTACACATACTTCCACTTCAATTTTGTAGGAATATTCTTATTAGACCAATTAAAATACACAAATACCAGCCCTTTTTTTCTTTCCTAGTGGTCATATTGTATGCTGCACTGCTGTTACCTCCTGCTACTGCTTTTATCTCATACAATGTTTATCTCGAGCTATTCGGTAGTTTATGTTTTTTGAAATTTTGGTTACTGGGTGATCTCAATGAAAACTAAACAAATAACAGCAATGGGAAAAATCAGCAGCCTTGACTTTTTGCTTGCTTGCTTTTGAATTGTTTTTGAGGTAATGTGCCTCGTCTTTCTGCCCTTCATTCTGTGGCATTGGCTCTTATATGCTCATTTAATTATTTAATTATTATTTATTTATATCCTTAGAAGTAAAGCAAAGCAAAGTGTTCTGCTTATATACCACTTCAAGTAGTCTCTGGGTGGTTTACAGTTTTAATTACAGTATGCAAACTACATATTGCCCCCTCCCCAGCAAGCTGAGTACTCATTTTAATGACCTCGGAAGGATGGAAGGCTGCGTGAACCTTGAGCCTGCTACCTGGGATTGATCCCCAGGTTGTGAGCACAGTTTTACCTGCAGTGCAGACATTTAACCACTGCACCACAAGGCTCCTATGTTAGGAAGTTAAAGTTGTTCATAAGACAACACACACATTGACTTCTGCATTTTTACAATTTATACTCCAAATGTTGTTTTTTAACTGAGACTTTGACGGTTACTTCACGTTCTTCCTTGTTCCGCTACTAGTTTTGTACCAAGACAGCATTGGTTGTGATCACGTTGTCTTGTCCCTGTTTAGTCTCTGTTTCCATTTTCTCACTTTTGTGATAACTTATCTCGTGACAACTGTTACTTCATGGTCTTGTTCCATGACAAATTCTGAATTTGTCTTGCTTTCTTAACCCCTTTTTAATATTGTATATAAAACTTTTTTGATATTATGATTTAGTGGTCTTCCGGGATTTACATGTCAATGCTACAGAATTTTCAGTATTTTCTTTAATAAACATTTGCACTGCATGGTGTTTCCCATAGGGAAACTAATGTTGAATGCCACTCCAGCCGCTAACCACTAGGTAGACACTGGTTGTTGTGTGACTGTTGTTACCACATGGTCCCTTGTCTCGGAACAGGAACCAGGAACAAATGGTGACAAAAGAATACCCCAACCCAGTGCCAGGTACAATATTGTTACGCTGTGATCCCACTCTGGGGGCGTGGTCGACACAAATTTCAGCTATTGCACAATGGATGTGAAGTAAAGTTTTTTGTACCAGTCTGAAGCACAACACTTACAGAGACAAAATGGACATGAAGTAACTGCCTTTGATGTGACCTCAGTTTGTATGTGAACAAAAGTATGCTGGCTCCATACACTGATCCTGCTGAGAAATAATTGTATATGACCTAAAATGTGATAGGGAAGGTGATTTACCAGTTGCTGAAGGGTTCTTTTTTTTTTTTTTTGCATGTTGATTTGAAACACTAAATGAATCAAAATGCAATACTACGGAAGCTTGACAATTTCATTGCTGGACTTAATGTTTGTTGAGGTGAATATGCCTAGCAGATTTATTCTAAAATATATATTCAATTCACTTGTAATGTATGTGTGTGCTTTAAAGTGGGTTTTTAAAATAAATAGATCAAATAGTTCATCATAAATAATTATGTACTGTCTTGGTTTTTAATAACAATAAAAGGTAGTGCTCAACTGTGTCATATCCTTAGGACAGGTTTCCCCAACTCCTAGGATGGCCACTGGTGCTGCTCTGTAGCTTGTTACGAACTGGGCTGCACAGTGCCTTAGTGGCCACTGAGGTTCCCCAAGACACACGCCCAAGCAGGTGTGTATGCTTCTCCCCCTCTTTCTCCCTCATGGTATGCATTGCGGTTGTTTTTGTTTGGTTGCAGTGGAACCATAGCAGGGGGGGGGCATTGTGGGTGAATGTGCATGCATACACCCTTACCCAAACACATGTAAAGCATGTAAATCAGTCCTTGGCACCAAGCAGATTGGAAACTGCTGCTTGTCCAAAACCACACATGCAAATAGAAATCTGAAACAGTTTTTAGTTTCATAGTGGTAGAACAGGTTACTAAGGACATAAATATTTGTTCTCCCAAGTAAGAATGAGATATTTAAGTAGTATTCTCCTCGCTGGGCAATATTATGAGAGTTTTCTTCAGTTCTGCATTTTAGCTCCTATTTTGAAAAAGAATAACAAAAATGCAGAAGAGTAGCTTGACCCTAAAATCCTTTATTTCATGTAGGAGGTCATGTAGTTTGCACTGATATCTTTACATTTTGTGCCAAAACACCATGTTTTCAAAATAGATGTTTTCTCATGGAAAAAAATGATACCTGCAAAACAAACGTGCTAGTTTTTAAGAAGGGAGAAATCTTGCAGGAGTTGCCAATCAGGTGTCTCAATATATTACATTATATCATTAAAGAGGAAAATTTTGTTGGAATTGCATGGCATCTGTAGTTTGTTTGCTTGTTTGTTTTACTAGGGGGAACATTTCAGGACTGGAGTGATTGTCTGTTTATCTAGCTTTAACCAATCATTTCTTTCAGCCTCTGATTTCCAGAGAGCACTGCTTCTCTCCTAAGAGTTACTTGTCTTGGTTTTATGTATTGAAAGCAATTGTTTTGCTTGCTGTTGAACTCTTCAGTTAGTTACTAAATTTATGTTCAGTAAAGAAAAAGGCATGCACAAGTTGGTAATTTCAAGCAATTGTAACTGAAGAAGTGCTTTTAATTCTTTCTCCTACAGATGTCTCAGAGTGAGTTAGTTATTGAGACATTAACGAGCCAGTTAATGAAAAAGATGTGTATTGTGTGGGGAACTTGAAGCTATTATCCTCTGTGGATCTCTGTATACCTACTGCATAGCAAAAGTAGAACTTCACCAGATGTCAAGATACTGCAGCAAACTTCAAGTGTATCTTCCATTTTGAGTAGCATGAGTAGAGATGGGCATGAATCAGAAAAGATGGGCATGAATCAGAAAAAAATGCTTCAATTCATAATTCACCAAGGTTGGTGAACAACAAGTACAAATTTCCAAATATTTTTCAAATGAATTGATGAATGAATTCTCAACTCATTTTTTAAATCTAAAATAGTATAAAATATTTCCCAAGGAACCTAGAAACAACAATGTCACAGAGAAGCTTCCACTGAATCTCTTCTAGAAGCCCTGCAAGTTTGGTGCAGTTTTATTTCCAGATGTCTGAGTTATGTACCCCAAAAAAGAGGGTCCCCAGGAAAGTGTTCAACAAACACAGAGAGGTTGCAGAGCAGCATCCTCCACTTTGAGCACAGGGAAGTGGAAGTATTTGTATAACTTCTGATAGATGTTAATGTTTACATTCTGAATCATAATTATTACTGAGTCATAATACTGTCTGATCAGGAAAAACTTAAACAAACTAGTGTTTGATATCTTTATTTGGCTATAATGAGATATTTTTCCCATAACAGATGATGCACACAGGCACTAGAGCCATAGATTGGGTTTCAAAGGGCATCACTAAGGACCTAACCTTTTTGGAGCTATTCCCAGCTGTGGTTGCAGTTTGGCTTTGGGCCAACTGATGGGCTAACTCAGCAGTCCATTTTTGGTGTGACAATCAGGCAGTAGTTCAAACCATCAACTCCCTTTCCTCTCGATCTAGTAGGGTTATGAGAGTGGTGAGGGCTCTCACCTTAAAGTGTTTACACAGTATAACATTGTGTTCTAGGCCCACCAAGTGCCTGGTGTGCAAAATGAGATAGCTGTTGCACTTTCACGCTAACAGACGGAGTACTTCAGCTTGCTGGCCCCTCTGGCTTGTCCCAACCCCAAGATGCTGCCAGAAAAGGTATGGTTGATTGAAAGGTAGAAGCAAACAGGGTCACACACCAGGTGCAGTTACTCTGCTATGTGTGGGGAATTTGTGAAGTTTTGTCTTTAGGAATGGTATGAGAGTTTATGGCCAGTCTCTGCTGATCAATTAATGCAATTTGCTGTCCATCTTCATTTTAAAGGGTAGGCTCCAAAAACCATACAAAGTAAAATGTAAGCGCTGACATTTTATGCTATGGCCCAGGGTTATCTGCACGATGGAGGAGATTTTAGGTTGCAAAAAGTGATTGTCTTCCCTAGGACTAGACTTGTATGGTCCGCATTGATTTAGAGTGGCAATCAGCCCATGACCCTAGATGGGTGAACAAGGTCTGTAGGGGTGTTAACAGGGAGACTGTTAACCACCCTACAATTACTGTATATTCTCCTGACCTATATAGGAAGGATGGCATCCACCTGTCCAACCAGGGCCTAGATATATTCCTGGGTGATCTGCAAGGGGGCCTGAAGCCTGAACTACTTACCCTGTAGCCTCTTACTGTAGCGGGTAATGCAAGAGGTACTGGCATTCAGGTATGCCCTTGGTAAATTGCCCTTAAAGCGTTTGATAGCTCTCAGATGAACTTAAACATCATCAGTAGCTTTAGGATTAAATTAGAGTCTTTAAGGTAATATTAGGCCAAATCAAGGGGTGTTATGGGTAGAGATGGGCACGACTTAGCGGTATTCCCGTTTCTGTTTCCGTTACTCATATCCGTTACTCTACGGAAACAGTAACGGGAATCACTCCGCCAGACTTTGAGCTCGAACCGACGAACGAACAATTTGGTCTGATTTGTCGTGTTCGTTACTTGCACGCGGCGATCGCGCAATTCCAAGCGGCACAGAAAAAAAGTTTTTAAAAGTAAAATATTTTTTTTTGAAATCTTTGCCCAAAACCCCACCAAAGCACCACAGAAACATGCGAAAGTAACCTATTTTAAAAGCTTGTTTTTTTACAGTAGCAGCAGTGGGTTTGTCTTGCCAAAATACGTCTCCGTTGATTTCATTTTATTTTTTTCTTAATTTATTTTTTTACACCTGCGCAACGATGGGCTGGCCATGGGAGGGGACCATGCAAATTTTTGGAGCCATTCCACCAATCGCATGGACAGGTTTTGACTGACACTTCTGGATGTGCCGGAAGGCATAAAAAGCCGAGGCAGTTCCAGTCCGTCACAGTCTGGGCTTGGATCTTGTGGAGGGTGATCAGGGCTGGATTGCTGCGCTCAGTCTAGTTTCGATTTCGCGGTCGCAGTCTCGGTCTCGCTAGGCAGGGAGGGAATTGAATTGATATTAATTCGAATCACAAAACATAATAATTTCTTCTATTCCCTGTGGGGAATAGCAACGCAGTGTTTATTCTCTTTTTTGTTTTCTGCATTTTTGAGGAAGAGTTCCGTACGTTTTTGCTTCAAGGGGGAGGGAAGATTTGAGTGGGAGCGGTAGGGGAGGGGAGGTGCTGCGGATTTATCTTGAAAATATATTATTTATTTTATATTACACTACCATACCATTTCTTTTGTATCCCAATTTCCCACCAAGTTCATTTACTTGGCCAAGGTCCTTTTACCCTGTGCCTACAGCTTTTTTGCTGCTGTTGCGATTGGGGTTTTGGAAGGGAATCCAGCAACCCCTATCCTACCCTAGTATAGCAGCTTATAGTTTTATTCCATTTATTTTCTATTTTACAGTTTATTAGCAAGTGGCAAGCAACAGCCAAGGTCCAGTAGTACTACTAGTGCTTAGAAGGGGAGGTTGGAGGCTGTAGATTAAATTATTTTAAAAATATTATACAGTACAGACTGAGTACTAGGCAGAGTCTCCCTCGCCAACCAGTGCACTCAAATTTCTCAAACACATTTGTTTTGGCAACAAGGCTAGGGCACCTTCCTCTATAGAACATTTTACAATTTCATTTTACTTAACACTAGATATTCTTTGAATTTCTTTCACTTGACTTATCCAACACCTCATTCATTTTTTGCAGTCAGGCACTCAAACAAACATTTGTTGAAGGGCAGGCACCCAGCCACCTCTATAGAACTTTTTCTTCAATTACATCTTTGAAGAAGTTCCATTCATCTTAGTTACTGTGCATTATTTGTGAAAGTTGGGTGCTGCCAGATTTTGCAAACCCCTTGCTTCTATTAGCTTGGTTTTTGTGCAGTTGTAACTTACATCTGTGAAGAAGTTAAGTTACAGTTCTCCATTACACTTGCCCTGTGGATTGTGAAACTTGTTTGCCAGGATTGGCAAACCCCTTGCTCCTATTACCTTGTTTGTTGTGCTGCTGTTGTGAGTCCATCTCACTCATTTACTTGCCACCACAGTCTACATACACAATCCAATTACAACTGGGAAGAAGTTACAGTTCTCCTCCTAATTACACTTGCCCTGTGTAGGGCATAGAGAGACTTAGTTGGGTGCCAGGATTGGCAAACCCCTTGCTCCTATTACCTTGTTTGTTGTGCTGCTGTTCTGAGTCCATCTCACTCATTTACTTGCCACCACAGTCTACATACACAATCCAATTACAACAGGGAAGAAGTTACAGTTCTCTTCGTTATACTTGCCCTGTGCAGGGCACTGAGAGACTTAGTTGGGTGCCAGGATTGGCAAACCTCTTGCTCCTATTACCTTGTTTGTTGTGCTGCTGTTGTGAGTCCATCTCACTCATTTACTTGCCACCACAGTCTACATACATAATCCAATTACAACTGGGAAGAAGTTACAGTTCTCCTCCTAATTACACTTGCCCTGTGTAGGGCATAGAGAGACTTAGTTTGGTGCCAGGATTGGCAAACCCCTAGCTCCTATTACCTTGTTTGTTGTGCTGCTGTTGTGAGTCCATCTCACTCATTTACTTGTTGCCACCACAGTCTACATACACAATCCAATTACAACTGGGAAGAAGTTACAGTTCTCCTCCTAATTACACTTGCCCTGTGTAGGGCATAGAGAGACTTAGTTGGGTGCCAGGATTGGCAAACCCCTAGCTCCTATTACCTTGTTTGTTGTGCTGCTGTTGTGAGTCACTCATTTACTTGCACAGTTCCTTGGTGCTTTTCTTTACTATCACATTATACATTCCCTGGCCTGAGCCACAAGAAGTGAGAAAAATGAGGAGGGGTCGCACAGCTAGAGGGCAGGGGAGGGGGACCCCTACTAAGATAAATAGGGGCACGTTTCTGAGGGAAGGGACAGGAAGTAGTGCAGAAAGTGATACTGGTGCAACTCCCTCCTCGAGTAGCAGTGCCAGTGGCACAAGCAGCACTGTGCCATCGTCTGTCACCGAGGGAAGCATGGATGAGGCGTACCAAATCCCATCTTCGTTACCTGACAGCCCCACCCTTGATCAGCAAGAAGATAAGGGCTCTGATTCTGAAATGGCATCAGAATCAGAATCGGGCTCCTTGTATCTAAACCTGCCAGATTCTGAGGACCTGTTGGCAGGGACAGACTTAAGTCAGGCTCCAGGCAGTGACGGAAGGAGCAGCCCTCTTTCCACCCAGAGTACCACCAGTGAGAGCAGTAGTACTACTCTACTTTCCCGGCAGGGCAGAGGCCACACCAGCACCACAGCAGCGGCAGCGGTAGGCAATAACAGAGGGGGCATTACTTTCTGTAAACCACGAGGGTGTCTCTGGGAGCATTTTGAGAACAGCCCCCAAGACGCAAGGATGGCGGTGTGCAAGATATGCGGGGTGGTCTTGCGCAGGGGGAATGACCCCAAACACCTCTCCTCAAGTGGGTTGCGCAGCCATCTGATGAGGAAGCACCCTGGGACTCTGCCTGGAACCCTGTCAGGCCCTTGCTCTTCAGGGAGGAAGAGAGGGGAAGAAGGGTTAGAGATAGAGAAACACAGCTCCGCTAGTGAGAGTGGGAAGAGGCAGGCCACACTGCAGGAAGTGGGGCTGTTGGGTGGGACTTTTGTCAGCCCGCGAAATAGGGCCAAAGCACAGGAGACCACCACTCGAGTGGTGGGTGAAATGGTGGCCATGAACGGGTTGCCCCTCTCCTTTGTGGAGTCATCAGGCTTCAGGCACCTGATGAAGCACGTGGCACCATGGTACGAGACTCCATCCCGGCGTACCTTCAGCAGGCGGGTGCTTCCCTACCTTTATGAGTCTGTCAGGGACAGGATCCGGGCCCTGCTGCAGGTGGCCAGAGGGAGGAAGATCCACTTCACTTCCGACCTCTGGACCGGTGGGCACCACGGATACCTCTCACTGACGGCTCATTGGTGGCAACCCAAGGAGGTCCTGGAGCCCCGGTCAGCCCATGAGCAGCTGCAGGGGGGGGCACAAGGCAGCACCCCAAGAGGGTATAGGATGGTGCTTCTCCAGGCACAAAGCATGGAGGACAACGCCACAGGGATCAACATTGCTGACGTTCTCAAGACAGCAATGCGAGAGTGGGGATTGGGGACAGAGGGACAGGTCAATCGTGGAGTCATGGTTACAGACGCGGGCCGTAACAAAGATCTCCCAGATGGCGGGTATCCTGCAGCCTTTTGAGGAGACCACCCACGTCCTCAGCAGCTACAACGCCAGCCTGGGCCACGTTCTCCCCCTGCTCAATGCCCTTCGTCAACGCCTAGATACCAGTATCCGGGAAGAAGGCAATCTTCTCCCTAAGAGCAGGGCATTGGCAGACAGGCTGTTGACTGGCGTGGATACCCGCCTTGGCCCCCTAAGAAGGGAAAACGTGTACCAGATGGCCTGCCTGTGCGACCCTTGCGTCAAGGGTTCCCTGGCGGCCAGCACTGCCGAACTGAAATCCTGGAAGACGGAGCTATGCTGTCAAGTCAGGGCTGATTCCGATGAGGGCCAGGCGTTTCAGAGGGCGCACGGAAGCCAGAGCGATGCTGAGGAGGAGTCCTCGCAAGGATCCACATCCCTCTGTACTGCAGGAGCGTTCACCCAGAGACCAGGTTCCGTTCCAGCAGCCAACTACCTGGCCTCTGCCCTAGCCATGGCAGTTTCCTCCTCAGTGGAGGCAAGGGAGGAAGAAGTAGCAGACCCTGCTCAGACCATGGTGAAGGAGTACATGGCCGAGCCCCTCCAACCCCTCAGCTCGGACCCACCTCTGGCCCGCTCTTTCAACTCTGGCGTTGGACCTCTTGTCTATCCCACCCACCAGTGTCCAGAGTGAGCGTGTCTTCTCCCAAATGGGAGATGTCCTGAGGCCGCGCCGCTGTCGCCTGGACCCGGAGACGGTGGAAAGGTTGACTTTCATCCGCTTCAACCTTTCCACCTTGGGATTACCCCAACACTCCAAGAACAAAGTTGCTGCCTGTAACCTAACCTCCTGCCTGCAATCCTCCATGCCCGCCTGTAAGCCTGCCTGCCTCCCCTTGGCCCTACGAGCCTGCCTGCCTGCCTGCCTGCCTGCCTGCCTGGCCCTGTGACTACCTGCCGACTCCAGTGCCTAATGCCTGCAAAACTGCCTGCTTGACTGGCTGGCTGCCTGCCTGCCTGCCTGCCTGCCTACCTGTATTCTCTCTCACACACAATTGAAGGGTACTATTAGTGGCCCAATTTTTCTAGCCCTGGCCTGTCTCCAAACCAGGCAGGGCCACTCAAAGTGTCTTTGGAAAGGGTCAGTATTGGCCCAATTTTTCTAGCCCTGGCCTGTCTCCAAACCAGGCAGGGCCACTCAAAGTGTCTTTGGAAAGGGTCTGTGTGTATTGGCCCAATTTTTCTAGCCCTGGCCTGTCTCCAAACCAGGCAGGGCCACTCAAAGTGTCATTGGAAAGGGTCTGTGTGTATTGGCCCAATTTTTCTAGCCCTGGCCTGTCTCCAAACCAGGCAGGGCCACTCAAAGTGTCTTTGGAAAGGGTCTGTCTGTATTGGCCCAATGTTTCCCCGTTGGCCATGGCTGGTCTGAGAGAGACCCTAATACTTGCCTTCCTTGGTGCTTCACACCGTTCCCTGGGGTTTAGGTGCCAATCTGCTAACAAAGTGGTGAGGAAGCACTTTACAACAACCTACCTCAAAGACTGAGTATCAGGGGGCAAGCTCCCCTCCTTACAGCCTTAAAGAAATAGACCCACCCAGTTCTCCTGCTTCCACTCCTTCTCCTTGGTTGCCAAAACCCGGTCTCCTGGGGTGGCGATAGAAACTCTGCCTGCCAAGGCGGAAACAATCCTCCCTACTGGCACTTTGGCTTAGTGCCTTCCCAATCCCTAGCCTTGGAGGATGGTATCCTCTAAGCATGCGCCTAGGCTACACACACATACCTGTAAGCCAGACTAGATGCTTCCCTGCCTGCCCGGCCCTCTGCCAACCTGCCTGCCTGTCAGACTCCACCAGTCCCAGCTTTGAGCATGCCTTCAAGTTGCTTCTCATTCAACCTCCTCCAGTCTGCCCTTCTGGCCTCCCAGTCCCATACTTTGTCGTGTGAGCTGGTCTGTGAACCACTAAGAAGGGCTGTGGAAAGGGAAAGACAGGAGCTCCGCTTCTCGTGGGAAGAGGCAGGCCTCTCTGCAGGAAGCGTTGCCGCTGTGTGGGAGTTTTGTCCGCCTCCGCTACCGCTAATTTTCACTCTGAGCTGCAATGCACTGTGAAGGGAGGGACAAGGAAGCCTCCAGGTTTGGTTCTTGGTGGATACTCTGACCTCTGATGCACACTGACTGTGTGAGTCTGTAATTCACACAGACCTAGCTCTGTCTCCTCCGCCACTCTTTCCACTGGGCTGCCAGCTGTGGCTCACAAAGAAGGGAAACGTCCTTGTTGTGTGTGCGTACTCCTGTCCGAAAGTCCCCTGTGTGGATCTTGGTGCTGTGCTGTGTGACTCATTGTGTGCACACTCAGTGCTTAAACATTTTATAATTATATCTTCCTCTTACCCTGGAACAAAGGCTGCCGGACAAGAAAAGTTACTGGTTGCAAATCTAGGTTGTGATTGATGATGATGATTGAGTTATGGGAACACTCTTCATGAACAGCTGGTGGTTGGCTTAGGGTTAGGGTTAAGGGGGATGTTTAGGCCTCCGCTACTCTGTCCTCTGTGCTGCACCACACTGTGTCTCACTAAGAAGGGCTGGAGTGGAATGTACTTGCGCGTAGTACCACAGTTCTGCACAATAACCGTTTGTTTCTTAGAAATAGAAGAGCCTTTCAGGAGGAAGTTCCAGGCTTGGCTCTTGGAGTTGTGGAACTGCTGTGATTCACAACCAAGGGCATGGAGATGGAATGCCGGCACAGCAGTTAGGAGCAGTCTACCAGCACACAGCTGGGAAAGAAAGTCAGAAAGCTTGGCTTGCTGTCCTTTTGGAAGCCTGTGTGGTCAAAGACTCAGACTCACTCTAGCTCTGTGTCTTCTCCCTGCCTGCCTGTCAGGCTCCCCCCACTTCCGGCTTAGATGAGGCCTTCCAGCCGCTTCTCCTTCACCCTAACAGCATGGTCCAGTTAGTGCTTCAAGTTCAGCCCTGTCGCCACTGCCCTCAACTTGCCCATGCAGCAACCACGGCTGTGCCCGCCTCTTGGCGGAAAACCTCTTGAAGACCAACTGTAACAGTGCATTCACTCATCAACTATTTTGTTTGCACACACTGTGCCTCACAGAGAAGGGCATTGTGCATGTGTGCTAGAAAACAGCCGTGGGGTGGGCCCGTGATTAGGCAGAACTCATGCGAAAGCACCCTTGGACTCTGCCTGGGACAGTGACAGGACTCTGCAGGAAGGAGTGCCGCAGTGTGGGAGTGTTGTCAGCCTCCGGACTGCTTTGTGGCCTGACCGGAGTGGCTGCCCTTACTCTGGCTTTATGGACGCGTCGACCAGAGATAGTCCTCCTCCTTGGATAGCCTAGTGGGCTGGGCTGTGGGCTGTAAAACTTAAGTCAGAGCAACCCTAACCCTAACCCTAACCCATCCCTACCAAAACTATTCCTGGCTGTAGCAGCTACTAGCTACGTAGCTTAACCACCTCAGGCTCTAACTGCTAATGTTTTTGTTGACCATGACCAAAAGCAGGGTTGCATTGGCTTTGGCTTTATTGCTTGTCCTTTAAGTGTGTGTGACTTTGACTGTGAATGTGAAGTGAAGGCAGAAGGACCTTGGTGATGGGGGGCGAATTTGAGAGGAGTAGAGGAGTAGACCCCTCATCCAGATTTGGGGAGGAACGGAATGTCTCTTTCTCCTGCTGCCTCTGAGAGAGGTGGAGGGGAGATGGGATGGATTCAAAACCAAACAACAAAAAAGTACAACAAACAGCCACGTCAGCCAGACCAAGGTGGCTGGCTGGTTCAGCATCAGCAGATGCAGCACAGCAGACCAAGAGAAAAAAAAGAAATGCAAATTTGTTTCTGCCCCACTTTGTTTGCTTATGATGCACTAGCCTTGTTGTGCAGCAGCAAGTCCATCACCCAGGCAGGTTTAAAACTGTATTTCGCCTGCTCATTTTGCGGGACCCGCGCCCGCCCGCCCGCGCGCCCGCCTGCACGCTAGCCACTCCCCCTGCCGCTGCCACCGCCCACGCATGTACCCCCGCGCCGCCGCCGCCCGCGCTGTGCCCACAAGCCGCAAGTCTCGGTCGGACGTCAAAATGCGCGAAATCGCGGCAGAAACGGAAACGAAAAAATTAAAAAACGAAGCGACTAATTTTTGCGAATTTTCGCAAAAAACGGAGACGACCCGAAACGGAACCGGCCCTACTAACGACAACTCGAAAAAAATTTTCCAAGTCGTGCCCATCTCTAGTTATGGGTTTGAAGATGCACAGATGTTGGAAGGATGCTGAAGAGATGTGCTACATCCTTCTGAGAAGTGAACCTCACTGAATCCACCCAAGGGCAGGAATGATATAATTTATCCTGCCATCACCTGCTTTCACTACGATTCAGGTCCCCTTGACAGAATTTAGACATATAAGTTAAATATAATTTATCAATAAAATTGTGGTCCATTTTAACCCCAAGTGAAGTTGTCCACCTCTTTATTTCCAGGCTGGGGGGAGGGGGAAATGAAGCTGATGAAAACAGAATGAGATAACTTTTCCAGTGACAAGTAGGTAAACAATGCAACACGAATGAAGAAACATTTAATGGCATGTAGAAATGTTCTTGGAGGAGCATAAGCCAAAGAAAGTTAATGCAATGAAATTGTAGAAATGTAAATTATCTATGGAAATTAACTCGGGAATTTTTCTGTTACAAATTACTCTGTGCAAATTTACTTAATATGGAAGGGAAATCTGAAAATGTCATCAGATTAATTCGATCCACCATAGACGTTGTACACCAAAACCACTGCCATCCTAATTGCAAACTTCACTGCATATACAGTTCAGCAGCAAGTGCATTTCTAGGAGGGATGTACACAGAACACCCGATGAATTCTTTGTTATCAGTTTAAGCTGTTTTGCTTTAAAAAGACATCTTGTCCGTTTGAGAAGTAAAGTGCCTACACAGCATCCACAGATGTGTGAGCTCTTTGCTTTGGGAACAAGGAGTGTATTTGGCCTTCTCACAATTGTGTAAAACATTTTGGACAGTTTTGATTAATGTATGCACAAAAAAAAACCATTCTCAGTCTTCTTTTTATCTCCCCCCCACACACACACAAGAACATAGCAAAATAATTTGGGCAATACTTGTACTGAACATTTGGATGATGTCACATCTAATATCAAAGATACTTTTACCAGTTTCTCTACCTGTGTTAGTTATGCATTATTTTGCCAACAATGCCTATCTGTACAAAGGACTGAGGGGCAAGCTCTACGCACACGAATCAATAGAGATAAATCAGACATCAGGAATGGCTTCACACAGAAATTTACCAGGTCATTCCACAGATGATTTGAAAGTGGCCATCCTACTAAACAAAAATCCAAAGGGATACAGTTGAAATTACAAAATATATGCATGCTACACACACACACCACTGGACTTAATATAAGCCAATACATGATCAAATATGAATACTACAATATTGTACTGTAATGCATGTCACAGAAATCCCTCTCCCCCAAGAAATCCTCCATAGAAACATTGCAGGTAAAACAGATTCTTTACTCTTCTCTTGTGGTCATCTATTGCCTGGGATAAATCATATTTAACTACAACTGATTACAAAGTAAAGCTTAAGGGAGGGATTCATCAAGACTATAAATAGCCATTCTAATTTACATTCTTTTTAAAATTTTATTTATTTTCTACAAATTAAACACAATAAACACATAGAAACACATATATTGCTCATCTGTCATGTTACATAGGCGAATCGCAATTATTTTCCCAACATTTCAGCCCACTGTAGTTCATAGCTCCTTTCTTATCTTAGAACATATTTTCATACTTTCATATTTAATTTCCTTTTTATTCCATTGATATTCTATCTATCTTTATTCATATCTATTTTCATCTACTATAAAAGATAGAAATAACAAAAATATTTCCTTTTTATTCCATCGATATTCTCTCTATCTTTATTCATATCTATTTTCATCTATTACAAAAGATAGAAATAACCAAAAATATTGCAATAATCTATCTGATTTTAGCTGTATATTCATTCCTAATATTTTAATCCTTCAATCAGCTAAACTACTTTTTTAAAAAAAAACTAACTTAATATATCCTTAACAAAACATATTTACCTATTCTAATAATTACAAAGGCTTTCTGTAACTAGAGTTAGTGCTTTGTGGGCAATTATAAAGGGGTTCCACCTTGGTCCTTAGAGTTTCCTTTACGCTTAAAAGCTAACATATATTTATATTTCAGGATAGTCTTCATATTTCCATTATCCATTACCCAAATAATAACAATGAATTAATGGCTTTAAACAATCAAAATACAGGAAACCAGCTACTCTCTATGTGATCGCTTCATCAAGCCAATAGATCTCTTTTTGAATTTCCTCTTTTTCTGCTAAATTCATTGTCTTCATGTGCTGTTTTCCCATCTTGTTTACCACTTTATCAATGGAAAGTTCCAGGACCCCTCCCTCCTCTGCGATCACATCCAACAAGACAAATGTATTTATCTTCTCCCTCTCTGGACCTGGGTTTGGCCTATCCACAAATTCATCCTGCATGTCATCCTTCTCATTTTCCTGAGACCTGATGCTGCCTTGCACTTCCTGTTCAACCTCAGTGCCATCAGAAGGTTCTAAACCAACTCCAAACTGATCACTAGGCACCTCCTCTTTCACTGTAGCTAGAGGGGAGGCTTTGAAGTACTTTGGAGTTTTCTCAAATGAGTTCTTCGGTTGAAACATGAGATTGGCAATGGAATGGCCTGCTCTGGGAACCATGGGCTCCTTGTCCAACATAGAAGCAGGAGGAGATGGTAACTCAGGGTCACCTTCAGCATCACAGGCAGTCCAATCTGAAATGTAAAACCCTCCAAAATTGCCAGTAATCCACAGGCAATGGAGAGTTCCAGTTCCAGTCATGCTGTGGCAAGACAACTTGATAAGTCCTGTGGCGTATCAGGTTGAATTTCTCCAGACTGGGCATCTTAGATAAAAGGCAAGCCTCCTTGGAGGGGAGACGAAGAGACGCTGTGCCTGTTTCAACCATGGAAAAAGCAGTGGTGGATTTCGTTTTGTCCATGAAATGCCTTATCTCCCACTGGAGGAAAACTGGATGCCATTAACTAAGTAGATGGCTATGTCTGACCTGTGGGCACCGGGCAATTTATAGCTGTATATTTTGGTGCTTCACTGTCGTGAGTAAAAACTGTTCTCTTCCCTTTATTTCTCCATGCACAGTTTCATCTTTGTGATGTTTGGAACTCTTTCTTCAAATAAGCACTAACTCCCTATCTAAAGGAGCGGCTTTCAGCGAAGGGGTGTGGATGTGTGAAAGACGGAACTACTTGAAGAACTGATTGGATTTCTTTCCCTTGTTGCTTTTTTGGGCTGCTACAAAAAAATTCTAATTCTTAATAATAATAATAATAATAATAATAATAATAATAATAATAATAATAATAATAATAATAATAATAATAATAATAATAATAATAGAACCTTCTTTTGCTTTGTTTAAGGTCTGTTTGCTTTCTTTAAGAACAGATTACTGGCAAGGAGTCTAGAAAGTTGGTTTTTTTAAGGATTTATCTGATCTTGGAACTGACATAATATGTTTTCAAAATAAACACAGTGGCAACGTGAAAGCAGATTTTTTTCTCTTTCTCTCTTCCTCTCTTTGCTCTTCTATTTTTTAACAATTTCCTATACCCTCTCTCTTGAAAACTGAGTGGTAGGAGCTATAATTGTGGGAAATTCATCTGGAAAATGTGGTCACAATAACAACTTGTAAAGGAACTTCTGTGTGGATTACAGCCATTCTAATTTACAATCATATTACTCATGATAGAGCTTCTGACATTCTTTACAGCACAAGCTTCTATTAAAGACCTTCATATGTGCAAACCCGACTCTCTTTTTTACCAAATAGCCACAATCTTTGTATTTTGATATCTATAATTTGATGCCATGTATAAATATTTGGTATGGTAAATTATCTTATGTCTGATGAAATAGACATGTCTACAAATGTTCACATTAAAGAATAGAAAAGTTAGCCTTCAAGGTGCAACCACTTTTTTTTTTTTTTTTACTTTTGTTTTCTGCTATAATGCTTGCACAGATTAACATGGCTTCCGTTTCTACAGCAGATAATACTTCATAGTCTTACAGGGCAAGGAAATATTCTGCTTCCACATTTGCAAGAATGAAAGGAGCTAAGATTTACATCTAGAATGTTCTGTCCAGAATGATTTGGGAGCACCACATAGGCAAATGACAAACAGACCTCTCATACACAACAGTACTTATTTTATTTATTTTTATTTTAGAGTATTTTACCCCGACTTTCTGCTTAGAAAAGGACCCAAGGTGGCTTATAGTAATGAGGGATAATATACATTTCAGTACAATTAAGACATGTTCAAGTATTGAGATCAGGGAATTTAGGAACATCTTACAACATTAAAAGACAACATTACATTAAAGCTACAAGATAATGCAAGCAGTTAAAAGGAGAGTAAAATTCCATGTAAAGTTATGAGCGATGGAAGCTAACATTGAAAACATAATGTCACCGTAATCACATGGGGATATAAGTGGTTATAAACACAAAGTCTATGTGAACCTATAGATTCATATAAAAGACACATAACAGGCAGTCCATCATTCAGGGAAAGCTTGCCTGTTTCTGGAAAGTCATCAGAGATGGGGCAGTCCTGGCCTCTAGTGGAAGGGAGTTCCATAGTATGGGCGCCACAACTGAGAAGGCCCTTTTGGGTTCCCATGAGATGTAACTGTGAGGGTGGCGGGATGGAGAGAAAGGCCTCTCCTGATGACCCTAACACCCGAGTCAGTTCATACTGTGAGATTCAGTCTTTGAGGTAGCTTGAACCCAGGTCTCACAGTACTTTGTACGTCAAGGTCAGTACCTTGAATTGCGCCCGATAGCTGATTGGCAGCCAGCTGTTTTAATAGGGGTGTAATGTGATCTCTGTATCCCACCCCAGACTGCAATATGGCTGCTGCATTTTGGATCTGTTGAAATTTCCTGAGACTTTTCGTCAGTAGCCCCATGTAGAGTGCATTACAGTAGTCTACCTGGGATGTCACTAGGGCATGTGTCACCATGGCCAGAGCTGGTTTCTCAAGAAATGGATGTAACTTGCATAATAGCCTTAATTGTGCAAATGCGCTCCTGGCCACAGCCATGACCTGGGCATTCAAGCTCAAGGATGACTCCAAGAGCACCCCCAAGCTCCAGTTGGAGATTGACCACATCCAGTACAGGTTGCATCCCTATCCCTTGTTCTCCCTTTTGACTGACCATTTCTGTCTTGTCTGGATTTAGTTTCATTTTGTTCATCCTCATCCAGTTCATTACTGCATTTAAACACTGCATTAACACTCGTGTAAAGTTGAGATAGTAGCATGCTCAGAATCAGGAGGTGATGAGAGGTAGAGCTAGGTATCATTGGCATATTGGTGGCACCCCAAAAGTCCTGATAATCTCCCCCAGTGGTTTCATATAGATGTTAACATAGGAGATAGAACAGAACCCTGAGGGACACCACAGGTCAGCAGCCATGGTGTCAAACATGAATAACCTAACACCACTTTCTGCATTCTTTCCTGCAGGAAGGACTGGAGCCACTTGAATGCAATACCCCCAATTCCCATTTCAGAGACATGAGTCAAAAGGATGCCATGGTCTATAGTGTTAAAAGCAGCTGAGAGGTCTCTATCCATTTCCCTGCGTAAGTCATCTACCAATGGAACCAGTGCTGTCTCAGTCCCATAGCCATTCCTGAAGCCAGATTGAAATGGATCCAGATACTGTAGTTTATCATCCAGAAACCTCTGGAGCTGCGAGGCCACAACCTCCTCTAGGACTTTCTCCAAGAAAGGGATATTCGATACCGGTCAGTAATTGTTCAGTGTCATTGGGTCTAAGTACTTCACTGTTGCATAATGTGCTTATAATAACTCCACCTACTGCATCTTAGGAAGCTACAACTCATGATTTACAAAGGACATTCTGCCTGAAGAACTGTCAATACATGGTCTTCTTTTTGAACATGCCTTTTGTTGGAAGGGCTGTTAGAGTCAAAACTGGGAAGTTAATCATGGAGGGTTTGCTGATCTATTGATAAAGATTTGTCACATGAGATGGGTATATGCAGAAATTTCTGTGTGAGAATGTGCACTGACCATACCAGTTCTCATTGAGTCTAACTACTTTGTATTATCTTCCACCTTGAGAGAAGAGACTGCAATCAGTTCATATGTTTGATGGTACATTTGTGGTCTCCCAAAGTCCTAAGTCTCTCATTATAATCAAGTCATTTATCTCAAGAGAAGCCACACTACAGAGAGATTAAAAGAAAGAATAGCAAATTTCTTTAAGCAAGTAGCTTAGTAAGATATTAGTATGGCTTTCACTCTAGATCCCATTTTGTCTTCCCCTATTTCTATAGAAATTGTTCTTTCTCCCTCCAAAAGAAGGTTATGAGATGCACTTTATCTATTAGAATCTGCCAGTAACATTTTAGAGGTCACTTTCATCCTCAGAAGAAACCAGGCCTAAGGTTTTGAAATGTTGGTTGGGGGTGTAATTATTTGCATACTTGCTCTTAGTCTCTTGCACTCTCCCCTGCCTCCTGTAAAAAACCCAACTGCTTCTTGTCAGAACCCAGTAAACTCCCTGCAAAAAGAACAGCAAGAATATCAGCAACACCTCAAAGTGCAAGGGTATGTGTCACTGCCTATGAGAGTTCCTCTGTGCTGTGGACAGTTCGTCAAGAATGATCGAAGCCCAGATTAACACAATGTAACAGCACTTCTGGCCTTCCGTGAGACCTACGCCAGCAGACTATAGTTTATGTCTTCAGCCAAATAACAAATGCATAAGCATCTCCTATGCTTTGTGCCTCATCTGCTACAAGCTAGCTTCACAAAAGTGACATGTAGGCCTCTCCGTTTAAGACAAGATAAGATAAGATAAGATAAGATAAGATAAGATAAGATAAGATAAGATAATCCCACATCAGGGAAATTTACTTGTTACGCAGCTCCCAATATAAAGAACAAACAAGAAGGGTAGGTGCACAAAAAGTGTAAAGTGAGAAAGAAAAAAATAGATAATACTGTGTAGATTAGATTAAAAACAAAACATTCAAAATACAAATATACACTATAACATTTGAATATTAAAAATTAAATGTGAAAAAAGAAGAAATAAACTATAATGTGTGTGTGTGTGTGTGTGTGTGTGTGTGTGTGTGTGTGTGTGTGTGTGTGTGTGTGTGTGTTGTGTTGTTACAGTTGTGACCGACTCTTCATGACCCCATGTCCATGGAGTTTCCTTGGCAGGAATACTGGAGTGGCTTGCCAGTTCCTTCTCCAGGCGCCTACAGCACCTGGTATTCCCTGGTGGTCTCCCATCCAAGTACTTAGCAGGGCTGACCCTGCTTAGCTTCTGAAATGAGGCGAGATTGGATGTGCTTCTTAGGGCATATAATATACCCCCATATGAATAGCAGGTTTTACTGTAGAGTTACAGAGCCTAACAGCGGGGGGGGTGGGTGGGTGGAGGAAGACCTGTGGTAGCGCTCCTTCCCACACTGGGGATCTCTGAGTCTGCCACTGAAAGAAGTTCTCAAAGCCTCCACTGTCTGGTGCAGTGGGTGAAAGGTATTGTTCATAATGGATGTCAACTTGGCCAACATCCTCCTCTTACCCATCTCCCCCACAGAATCCAGAAATTAGCCTAAAACAGAGCTAGTCCTCCTGACCAGCTTGTTCAGTTTTTTCCTGTCCCATTCGGAACTACCTAAACCCCAGAAGACTGCAGTGTAGTAGTGAGCTGAGGCAACCACAGAGTCATAAATATCCTTAACATAGGCCAGCACACTCCAAAGGACCTCAGTCTCCTCAGGAGATAGAGGCAGCTTTGACCTTTCCTGTATAGGGCATCAGTATTATGAGTCCAGTCCAGGGTATAATTGAGGTGAACACCCATGTACTTAATTCTGTCCACTATCTCACTGTCTAAGCCCCAGATGTTCACTGGTGTAAGAGGTAGTGTGTTTATGCAAGCAATAGATAGAGCAAACTGTTCCTAAGAGGTACCATTTCTGACTGCAGATATGGTATCCATTAAGAATTATTTCTTGCATGTATAAAAGGAATATATGGGAAATACAATGCTGGCAGAGTCCAGGTGCAGTGGTACCAATTTGTTTGGAGTCTTTATGACTTGCAGCAGTGCTAATGATAGCCTTAATGAAGAAGATAGTAAATGGACAACAGTACAAATCTACTAGTTCTTTGTGGACAATAGCCAGCCAAGCATGACTCAACCATCCATGTTCTACTGACCAGATTCTCAGCAGGAAAGAATAAAATGAAATTTGCAAGTGCATTTCCAAATTTTCACTTTGACCATATAATCATTGGCAGATGTTCCATAGCTTGGAAAGTTACATTTTAGGACTTCAGCTCCTAAATTATTCCAGGAATTCTGGGAATTATAGTCCCTTAAGTACTTTTTAAAAATGTTTTACTTGTGTCATTATGCATAAACAATTACATAAGATTTCTGGGCTAAATTTAGTTTCCTTCTCTCAACTGAAAATAATATGATTTATTTGAGTTTACACTCACATATTCCAGTTGTTTCAATTGAGAAATTGGCTTTAGGTCCTTTATGTGCAATTATTTAAAAGATATAGTTAATAAATTTGCTCAGGGCAAACTTTCCATGATATTATTATTATTTAGACAGCTACAGAGGGAAAGGATGGTGAAATCTAGATAGATTTCTAAAAGAGTTCATCTTCAATTCATCCAGCCCATTGAATGCATTGGAAAAATCCACCCAGAGGTCAGACATTGGATACATCAGATTGCTTATCACTTTGTCAATTAGTCTTGAATTTTATCTCTGTCAAATATCTTTGGAAAATCTGGCCTCTGTGTTCCAAAAACATAGATGCATATTTTTGAAATAGCTGGATTGTTCACTGTGCATATACAGTGTTTTGTTGGGGGGGGGGATTCTTTGATGTATAAGGTTTAAAACTATTTTTCTTTCTTTGGCAATCAATATCACACATCTATGTTCCAAATCCCAATGAAAAGTAGCAGCATTATAGGGCACGTGCAGCCTTTAATTTAACTTTAAAGAACCTGCACATAAAAGATGGTATCTAAAGAAAAAAACATTGATTTTTGTTGAATGGAAGAATAAGATGCCAGGGAAGCAGGAATGCTTGAAGTGCATCTTTTCACCACTGAAACTCAAAGAGAGCATGATGTGTGTGCATGTCAAGTTCCAAAAGTGTGAGATCAACTGATCTTGGGCTCCGTGTATATACTAACAGATTCTGCCGTTCAGCAATATCTATCCTCTCTTTCTTAGCCACTTTCTAGGGGTAGATGTTCTGTGATCCAAATGTGGCCAATGGATGTGAAATTATTTTCCTTCTTCCTTCAAGAGCAGAGTCACGCTGCCCATTCTTTTCATTGCCATTAATGGGCAGCGGCTTCTCAGCTAAATTAGACACATTTGTAATAAAAATGAGAAAAGGAAAAATAATTCTATGTTAGTTCTTTTGTTCTTCCGCTAAGAACCTGTTTAAAAAGGAGAGAAACCAGCACAGACAACCATTGATGATAATTTAAAGGAGGAAATTCTAATTTATATGAGGAAAAAGAGAAATGAATAAAAAGCAAAGGAATTTAAAAAGCTGAAGTAATACAAAAGAATGTGGGGGAGCAAAGTGAGTACATCTGTTAAGAATTGAGAAGAGATGAATTGACAAGGATAAATAATGTGTATATTTATAATATATAAATATTATATTGTAATATTCAAATATTGATATACAAATTTCAGAAACGCTGTAGTGAACATGAAATTTACTATTAATTTGCTTCTAAAGGCATCTAGGCCAGATGCCATCACCACATCCTGCAGCAAAGAGTTCCACAGACTTCCAACAACACAAGTTGGAAGACTGAACCAAGGGATACAAAACTGTTCTGTTTCAATTTCTGCAAACATTAAAATTGTGTAGATCTTTTGTAGTCATGATTTTGTCTTCTTACAGTTCAAGTGCAGTTCTGTCTGGTACTTTCTTCCTTCACTTTCACTAAAAATTATTTCAAGTCATTGCTACTTTCTGCAATCAAGGTGGAGGTCTCTGTGTATCTTCAATAATTGATGTTTCTTCCACCAGTGTCACTCCTCCTTCTTCTGGAACTAGTCTGGCTTTGCCCATAGGAAACCATTATATCTCCCCATATCCTGACCTTGTCCTAAAATATAGACATCAGGATATCACATGCTGAGGCACTTCCATTTAATTCAGAATAACCATAGTTTCTCATGATATACACAATTAAAGGTCTTACTGTAGTCTATAAAGCATAGGTTGGTATTGAAATTCTATTATGCTCTCCAGTAGCCTTTTCCTTTTCAAAATCCAGCTTGAAAATCAGGCGATTGTTATCCCATATAAGGTGAAAGTCTTTCTTGCAACAGAGTGTCACTTTGCATGAGAAATTAAAGCCATGGTACTCTAGTTACTTCACCCTTTGGCTTCTCCTTTCTTAGGGACTGGAATGCATATTGAGCATTTCCAGTCTGCAGGCCATTGTTTTGTTTTCCATATCTGTTGCCATTGCAGATATTACCATCTGAGAATCATTGTAATCTGTAATGTGAAGACATCCGCCGGAGTCAAGCAATGTTAGCAAGGGAAAGCAGTTTGCTGAATTCTGCTGCTGTTGTTTTTTCTCTTATTCAGGCAGCAGGATATTTGTTGTCATGGTCCCTGTGTACTGTCAGTAGTTTTACAATTGCAAATTGTATTGGCATCCCTAGATTACTAGGTATCCAAGAGTGCTACATAATCCATACCAGCGGAATGACACAGCTGGATACAGGTTATCATCTGCAAATTAAACAAATTCATATTAATTGTTGCAATAAAGTCTGCAAACAGTGGTGTAATGAAGCAACTGTTAGACAAATTCATAAAACCTTAATAAGCAGGCAACAAAATTATAATAGCAGACATATCCAGTTACTTGAAGTATTCCAATACTTTTGGATATTGGCACCCAAAATGTTTACATTACTCCAAATTAACAGAGGCCTACCCCTCATATTTCAAAATGGCTCCATGATATTACTTCTTATATTCACTGTTATGTGACTAGGACATAAGCTAGCTGAGCAGTTGGAGTATATTATACTGGAATTTACTGATGCAGTATTATTTGCCCAGCAAGCCATGTGTAACTAGGCAAGACACAAGAGGTGGGTTATAACATGGACTACATTTTATTAACATAACTTCAGTACATCAAATCGGGGGGGGGGTGCCTGAAGAATGATCTGTGCCTGGGAACAACCTTGCTCCAGTCACAGTCTTTCCATGAGCTTTCTCATAATACTTTAACAGAACCGTTGGGTGAAAATACACCTACTCCCTATCCCAGTGGTTCTCTACCTGTGGATCCCCAGATGTTCCTGAACTGCAATTCCCAGAAGCCTCCTCCACTCACTGTACTGGAAAGAATTTCTGGGAGTTGCCGTTCAGGAACACCTGGGGACCCACAGGCTGAGAATCACTGCCCTATTCCATCATTTTGGGCATAGGTCAAAAATTCCCATCTGGCCCTGAAGTGACCAGAAAATCTCATTCTTAAAGCAAGAGTGGGTGGGTGGGATGTTGAAATAAAGAAGATGCTGGAAAATAGAGCAAGCCACCTTTTATAGGTAAGCCTTTGCCTTGGCCCTTCTGGCCCATTGTCCAACATCCTGTTGCCTTCGCCTCAACTAGGTGGGAAGGCAAAACACTTCCAGGTCGCAATGGTGACTGTGAAAGGAACTTTTTTTTCTGTTGCATATTACTAATTTGAATGTTATTATATATATATATAGAGAGAGAGAGAGAGACAGCCTGCTTTTTATTCCACTGTGTTCAACACTATGAATCCAAATAATAATAGGGATTATGTTCTCAACTATTAGCCGAGTTTCTCTTCCACAACATAAATTTCTCACAGACACATATCTTAGCAGTCAGGGTGATAAATCAAGCCCATGTTTACTATCCAGAGACCAATCACAAAACAAGGAGTGCTTAATTTAAAAGAAGCTGGTGAAGAAAATGATGCCAAACCAACATATTTTACCACCTGAGGAAGCACCTGTCCTAAACACATTGTCTAGTTTCTCTAGTTGGCTTCCAATACAAAATTTAAAATATCAAAACTTGCAATACTCCTATGCCATTTGTTTTTGTTTTTGCTGGTTTAGGAAATGTTTTCAGTGCTTTCTTTTAACATTCAGGACTGCCACATGACCTCACAGAATAGAAGGATGTATGTAAAAGAAATGGTGATGCCTTGCATTGTATACTATTTGGAGCTTTTAAAAAAGATTAGCATAAACAGGTACAAAATGTATCATTTCATGTTAATTACTAGAAAGAGGAAACACTAGGATTCTAACAAATCATTATTGAAAATATATTAAAGGATTATTTAGGGTGGCCATTTAATGAGAAAGTTATCTCATGAATACCCTCCAAATGCAGCTATGAGGGTGGTGGGACCAAGAGAAAGACTTCCCCTGATTATCTTAATGTCTTGGCAGATTCAAGAGGAGCTTGGCCTTGGACTCAAACTGTTTAGTGCTTTATAGTTTGGAATCAGAACTTTGAATTGTGCCCAGAAATTGATAGGCAGCCAATGGTGCTGCTCTAATGGATGGGGTGCGGTTATATGATTTCCTACTAACAACCCCCAGTTACCCTTCTGGCTGCAGAATTTTGGATGTGCTGAAGTTTCCAAACACATTCCAAATGCAGGCCACATTGCATTAATCCAGCTGGGATATAATGGGCACAGTTGGTACACTAGTTTTAGTTGTGCAAAGGGGCATCCTGGCTCAGAGAATAATCCAGGCGCACACACCAATTGTGCATCTGTGTTTTCAGTGGGATTGTAACCCCAGTCCTTGATTGAATGTCTAGGGGTGCCTTTGTCTTGCCTGGATTAAGATTCAGTTTATTCAGCCTCATCCAGTCCATTGCTGTCACCAGGCGGCACTGGTCTAAAAATGAAACAGCTTCCTCAGATTTAGATGAGGAGGAGACACAGAGTTGAGTGTCATCCAAATAACAGTGATACTGAACCCATCTACCATCTACCACCGCCCACTAATTGCCTTAGTGAGACATTCTGCGTCCTCCCCCCGTTCCTTTTCCCCAGCCCTGGTGTTGAACTCATCGTATGCTTTTTTTTTCTTTGTAATTTGTAATTTGTAATTTGTAATTGTTCTTGTTACATTGCTGTGTATTTTATTTATAGTTGTATTTTAGTGTTGTGTTAATTTTTTTCTTCTTCTTCTCTCCCTTTTCACCCTCCATCATGCAGGCAGGGACCGCCATACCTGTCGTGTCGGGCCGTGGTCGGTACGCTAGGGGCTGGGGGGTTAGTCGGCTAAGAAGAACCCGGGCCAGACATCTCGCGCCTGTCCCCCGTTCTGACCCTCCAGCTCACTGTCACGTGCCTCGGAGCCACTCCGCCAGTGCCTCCGATCTTTCTTGCCTTCTGATGAACGCCAGGTCGGTCCATAATAAGATCCCCATCATTCATGACACCATCGTTGATGGGAGGGCCGACCTGGCGTGCATTACCGAGACCTGGGTGGGCGCAGAGGGGGGGGCTTCGCTTGCCCAGCTGTGCCCGCCTGGGTTTCTGGTGCAGGGGGCAGGAAGGTTGGAGGGTCGTAAGGGGGTGGTGTGGCCATCGTGTTATTCAAATCAGCAGGGCCTCAACGTTGGTGATTCCAGGGTTGGAATGTGTTCATCTGTTGGTTGGGCAGCGGGACAGGTTTGGCATTGTGCTCGGTTACCGTGCTCCCGCAACCCAGCACAATCCCTACCAGAGCTCACCGAGTTCATCGCCACTGCCCTGTTGAGAACCCCTTTGGTGGTGGGTGATCTCAACGTGCATGCTGGCGGTGACCTGTCTGGTGCTGCTCTGGAATTCATGCAGTCCATGGCCTCCATGAACCTGGCCCAGCATGTTTTATGCCCAACACACAGATCTGGACACACCCTGGATCTGGTATTTTCCTCCGCGTCTGAGGATTCGTGTCTGAGGGTGTGGGACCTTGTTCCCACCCCGTGTCATGGTCAGACCACCACCTGCTGTCCTTCTCTGTATTTCCCCCACCCCGCGGGGACCTCCGGCCCACAGTTTGGGCCCGCCCCGTGACTCCTTGACCCTGATCGGTTTGGGAAGTCCTCGGGAGCCTCCTGGCGGACTGGCTGACGATCTGGTAGACTCCATGGTGGATCAATGGTTTGATGAAACATCCCGGGCTGTCGACCAGATTTCATCCGCTGTAGAGCTTTCCTTTCACGGAAGAGCTTGGCGATGAAGCATGAACGGAGGAGGCTGAGCGCAGCTGGAGGAAGAACCGGATGGCTATTAAGAAGGCTGCAGTCATCGCACAGTCCAGGCGCTATGTTCATGCGATCAGGGCTGCTAGAAGATCTTATTGCACCCTGAGAATTAGTGAGGCCTCGAACCACCAAGCGGAATTGTTCCGTGTGGTTCGCGACCTCACTAATCCTGGACTGACTAGGCCTCCTCCTACTGATTTCAGTAGTGAGAACTTTGCAGCCTTTTTCGATCGAAAATAGAGGCCATCCGTTCGGTTTCGAATCCTGTTGCCATAGCCCACTCTCGGCATCCCGGCGGCTGTGCCCCTCGGTCTCCTCGCATGGTTGAGTTTGGGCCTGTCACCTCCCTTGAGGCCTCCAGGGCTATTGCCCATTGCCGGCCCGCGTCCACCCCCTTCGACCCTTGCCCCTCATGGCTCATGAAAGCAGTTGCCACGAACATCTCAGGGTGGGCTTCGATCATTGCCACGGCCTCCTTCAGGGAAGGGATTTTCCTTCCGTCTGAAGGAGACAGTGGTAAAGCCCATCCTGAAGAAACCGAAATTATCCAACTTTCGCCCGATCGCTAACGCCTTTATGGGCAAGGTGATCGAGAGGGTGGCCGCGATCCGGCTTCAATCTATCTGGAGGCCGAGCATGCCCTGGATCCGTTCCAGTCTGGGTTCAGGCCTGGTCGGGGGGAGACAGTCTTGGTCGCTCTGCAAGATGACCTCATCCGGAGGGCCGACGGGGGTGCTCCTCCCTGTTGGTCCTCCTGGATTTGTCAGCGGCCTTTGATACCGTCGACCACGGTATCCTGCTGGATCGGCTCTCCGAGGTTGGGATCGGGGGCACTGTTCACAGTTGGTTCCGGTCCTTCCTCGGGGACCGCCCCCAGCAGGTTCAGCATGGGGGCGAGATGTCGGCTTGCGGGGTTCCACAGGGGTCGTCTCTCTCTCCCATGCTGTTCAATATTTACATCAGGCCGCTGGCTGAGGTCATTAGGAGGCATGGAGTCTGCTGCCATCAGTACGCTGATGACACGCAGCTCTATGTCTCCTTTTCTACCGCTGCAGATGAGGCTGTCCGGACCCTCGATCAGTGTCTGGGCGCAGTCATGGAATGGACCAGGGCTAACAGGCTCAAACTCAACCCCGATAAGACCGAGGTCATGTTCTTTGGGGCTTCCTCATCCAGCTACGGTGGCCCGTATCCCACCTTGGAGGGTGTTTCCCTCAGGCCATCGGACTGTGTCTGAAATCTGGGCGTAGTCCTGGACCCGGCGCTCACCCTGGAAGCCCAGGTGTCCGCCGTGTCCAGGGCTGCCTTTTTCCATCTTGACGTATTGCCCAGAAACTGACTCCCTCAGAACAGTGGTCCAGGCGCTGGTGATCTCTAGACTGGACTATTGCAACGCTCTACATGGGGTTGCCCTTGACTCTCATTCGGCGCTTGCAGCGGGTCCAAAATGCGGCAGCCAGACTGGTGGCTGGTGTGCGTCGATCGAGCACATCACCCCAGTCTTGGCTCGCCTGCACTGGTTGCCCGTTGCAGCCCGAATTAGATTCAAGGTCCTGGTTTTGGTTTACAAAACCCTCCATGGCCTAGGACCTGGCTACCTGACGGAGCGGATCGACCAGTGGTCAACTTCGGCCCGTCCGACTAGGTTGTCGCGGGCGCACATGCTGCGTGTGGCCACGCCTAGGGAGGCTCGGAGAACTTCCACCCGCACCCGAGCCTTCTCTGTGGCTGGCCCAACCCTATGGAATCACCTACCAGCAGAAGTGCGCCTTGCAGAGTCCCTGCCTGCCTTCCGGAAGGCGCTGAAAACCCTTCTCTTCCGGGAGGCGTTTGGGTGACACCTTTTTTTTTTTTTTTTGGTCCCGCCATCTGCTGCAGCCGTTTTGTTTTATTGCTTATTTTAGTTGTTGTTTTAATTTGTTGTTTGTACATTTATTGTAAACCGCCCGGAGTTCCTTTCAGGAAGACGGGCGGTATATAAGCTGTATAAATAAATAATAAATAAATAAAACTCCAAACTACCTTTACTGTTGTGAGGGAAATAAACCCCCTTAATCATTTAACTGGTTTTCTTTCTTTCTTTCTTTCTTTCTTTAAAATATGTCTATCCTGCCTTTATCCCTGGAAGGACCCAAAGTGGCTTACATCAAAAAAAACAATATTTTAAATGGTAGAAACAAGAGATATGCAAACATTTAAAAAGAAATAAACAAGTATTATATTAAAATAGTACTAAGATCAGTATTAAAACATATTTAAAACAGAGCACAACAAACCATTTTAAAACCCTCTCAAACCACCAGTCATTAAGCAAAAATGTACCTGAAGAGAAAGGACTTTGCCCGCTTTCAGAAGGACAGCTGATATGGGGCCAGCCTGGTTTCCTGTGGAAGGGAGTTCCAGAGTCAGGGAGCAGCAACAGAAGTCCCACTCTCATGTACGCATCAAGTGCACCGGTGAGGGTGGTGGAACTGAGAGAAAGGCCTCCGCTGACTATCTTAATGCTTGGGCAGACTCATAGAGGGAGTCATTTTGATAGCTTGGATTCAAGCCATTTAGGGCTTTGTAGGTTAAAACCAGCACTTTGAATTGTGCCTGGAAACAGATTGGAAGCAAGTGGAGCTGCTGCAACAGGGGAGTTATATATTCCCTGTAGCCAGTCCCGGTTAACAATCTGTCTGCTGCATTTTGGGCCCTTTGAAGTTTCCAAGCACTTTCCAAATGCAGCCCCACACAGACTGCATTACAGTAATCCAGCCAAGATGTAACGAGGGCATGTGTCACCGTGGCCATGAATTTCTCTTAATTCATATAACACACTTCACTGCTGAAGCCTAACAAAAGCACCTCCATATTCAAAGGCCCTTTCATAAGCAAAGTTCAGTTATGAAAGTTGTTTTCTTCCCACACATAGCAGATAGCCAGCTGCAAGGACAAGCTAGGCAAGGAGCCTTGGTGAGAATAGGATAAGTTGACCCAGCACTCCAAAGATATAAGAAAGCAGCATTTTCTCAAGATAAGAATCAAAAAACAAATCACTATCACAACAGGTTTTTGTACTCTTTAGAAAGAACTATTATAGCCAGAGAGGTGCCAAATACCAACTCAGGAGCATGATTGCAGATGTTACAACAAGCTCTGACATGTGGCAACTTGTGAACATACATGTAACCACAAAAGTGAAAGCAACTGGTACCAAAGGTTCTTGGGAGATTAGAGCCCATCTATTCTTGCTGACTCTTGCTGATCGACCACTCTTGCAGCCTTATTTATAAGTACACGTTTGCACTTCTCTGAGCAGCCTTATTTAACTTTGGCTTCTCCAGTCTTGGAAGACTGTTATTTTTACCCTTTCCTCAAATAAACCTCATTTTCTTTTAGCATCAATTATTTGTCTCTATTGGTTTCTCCCAGTTTTTGTTACAGGACCTTGGCAGAGGAACAAAGCACCTGTTTAAAATCAGAATTCTTAAATTCTTTTTACAACAGTAGTTTCATTTAGATCTTCAATAACCTACTGGACAAAACAGAACCTTAGGAACCAATGTCCACTGTGTCAAAAAGGAGTTCTTCTGCACCGCCTTCTGAGTTCTCATCTCAGGAAGGACTAGAGCCATCATAAAACAGTGCTGCCAAGCCTCATCCCAGGGAGGTGGTTTAGAAGTTAACCAAGTTTGATGGTATTGAAAGGCCCCCAGCAGAACCAACAGGGACACACTCCCCCTGTCCTATTCCTGGCATAGGTCATCCACTGAGGCAACCAAAGCCAGGCCTAAAGCCATATTAAAATGGATCTAGATAATCCACCGGACCCAGGTGTGCTATGGTGTTATTACTAAGCAGACAAGGATTCTATCCTGCTGCAAGGAGTCATTCACTATCCACCAGTCCCTCTCTGGCAGCTTTTATAAGCAAAGTAGAGAAAAAGTCCAACAGATACATGGTAGCCATCACCTCTCCAAGGATGCTAAGGCTATCCAAGCAATTTAAATTTAGGGACAGCTTAGGGCAGTGATGGCAAACCTTTTAGAGACCCACTAATTCTTCATAAAGTGCCAATACAGCAATTTAACCTGAATACAGGTGGCTGTGAAGGGGCGATGTCGGGGGCCCACAGAAAGGGCTCTGAGTGCCACCTTTGGCGCGTGTGCCATAAATTCGCCAACACTGGCTTAGGGGAAACCAGTAACCTCTTACATCATGCTGTAACTGCTATCCTTGCCATCTGTCATCCTACTGCAGGAGTTGAAGTAAATTTAAAAGTACTGATAACTGACACACCCCTACCCCTCCAGTTTTTGGAAAGCTGTATATATATTTCAAATTTTGCTGAAAAGAATTGGTGTACTTCATTCGGGCTTGTCAAAGATAATTATATTTTATTAGTTTGGTAAAGCCACAGATAGATATGGTCTAAGAAACAGGAAGGTTCATCTAGCAATGCAGCAAGATTCAACTTTTCATTAGTGCAAGGTAGGGTATATTTGCTGGTCCCAGACACCTCATCCTCCCTGTTTTAATTTCGGCCCAAAAGGCCAAGGAAAGAATATGGGGAGCACAATTTGCAACAGTGCACAAGGCCATTTTTTTATAACAGAGCACATCTGTTAACACAACAGCCTTTTCCTTGCTTAGCTTCCTTGCGAGCCAGCAAAAGCCACTTTAACTGTTCTCTTAAACCAACAGGATTTGTTGAAAATAAATGTAAAGTATAAACAAAATCATAATGTGACATCCCAATACATACTCAATGAAATCTTGTCCTTACCTAATGAGACTCAGACTCTCACTCTCTCTCTCTCTCTCTCTCTCTCTCTCTCTCTCTCTCTCTCTCTCTCTCTCTGTCTGTCCCACCCATAAAATGTGTAGGGACTGATAGGTAGTTGATCACCTCTTTCAGGAGTTCTTCACCAAGATCATGGAGAACATTAGCAACATGTCTCATGGATCAATACATTTTTGAACAGGTACAATAAAGGTCTTACAGGCAAAAATGAACCTCTTCTCAGAAATGCAGCGAAAAATGAACCACTTCTCAGAAATTCTACAAAGCACATTTTGTGGTAAAAGCTTTTTATATCCTGAGAGCCACAATGCAGAGTTTCCTTGTGGAACTGTTCGCATGATTTCATCAGAGTGGGCTCGCTCTTCCATAAAAAGAGTGCTAGACCAAATGGAACCTTGGATAGGCAGCAACTTTCTTCCTTTATGTTGGCTTTATGATGAAGGATAAGCCACATATGGTTTTTGGTTAAGACCATTTCCCTGAGATTCCCCACAACTGCAGTGGGACAAATGAGTACATCTTCCCTTTGCTCTGTTGGCTCCTGCTTGCATGCCCAGCCTTGCAAGATCTATAAGAAAAGTTCTGCAACTAGTTGCATGATCACCCTTGCAGCAGGTGCTGCTCCACAGATGAAAGATGCTGACACTATGGAGCTTAGATTCCAAATAGGATAAATAATGATAAGAACTGTAAGGGAAAATAATGCCTATGTTTTCCCCCCCTATTCCTATTCCTAAACAAAACTGGAGCCTTGTTAATGCATCATAGTCCCCGTGTAAGGAAAAGTAAGCAGGGTGGGACTTTTTCACTGCTCCTTAAAAGAAGGGTACCCCAAAGTGTCAGAGGCAGGGGAGTGGCAACAGGAGACAGGTATCTAGTTGTCTCGTGTGATCCTGCAAGCATCTGGTTGGCCACTGTGAGATACAGGAAGCTGGACTAGATGGGCCCTTGGTCTGATCCACCAGGGCTCTTCTTATGTTATTTTGTACATGACACCCAGCCTTCACCAGGAGAAAGGTGGCATAAACAAGCACAAAATAAAATAAATAATTTTTCTCTTCTTTTTGGAAATTTTGGTGACTTCCCTTCAAAAATTGAACTCACAATCTGCAATTACCAATTAAAATTAAACAGAAGTATTTCAGCATGAGGAAGATCTTGTGATAACTGCCTGCTGTATAGGTGTTAAAGCTGAGAAGCATCTTGTCTGGGTGGAGAGAATCATAGAATCATAGAGTTGGAAGAGACCTCAAGGGCCATCTAATCCAACCCCCTGCCATGCAGGAACCCCATCACAATATTTGACAGATGGCCATCCAGCCTCTGCTTAAAAACCTCCACGGAAGGAGACTCCACCACCTTTTGTGGCAGCATATTCCACTGCCGAACAGCTCGAACCATCATGAAGTTCTTCCTAATGTTCAAATGGAATCTCTTTTCCTGTAGTTTGAAACCATTGCCCCGAGTCCTAGTCTCTGAAGCCATGGAAAACAAACCTGCTCCCTCTTCAATATGACATCCTTTCAAATATTTAAACATAGCTATCATATCCTTCTCAGTCTTCTTTTAGAGAGGCTAAACATTCCCAGTTCCCTAAGCTGTTCCTCATAAGACATTTCCTCCAGACCCTCAACCATCCTGGTCACCCTCCTCTACACCCGCTCAAGGTTGTCAACATCCTTTTTAAATTGAGGCACACAGAACTGGACACAGTACTCCACGTGGGGTCTGACCAGAGCAGAATAGAGTGGTACTATCACTTCCCTTGATCTAGACACTATGGTTCTGTTGATGCAACCAAGAATCACATTGGCTTTCCTGGCCGCCGCATCACACTGCTGACTCATGTTCAATTTGTGGTCCACCAAGAGTCCCAGATCCCTTTCACAGGTACTATCCTCCAGCCAAGTATCCCCCATCTTTTATTTGTGCAATTCATTTTTTTAACCTAAATGTAGTACCCTACATTTCCCTCTGTTCAAATCCATTTCAGTTAGCTTTGGCCCAGCACTCTAATCTATCAAGGTCTTTTTGAATTTTCATCCTATCCTCTTGGGAATTAGCAACCCATCCCAGTTTGGTATCATCAGCAAATTTAATTAGCATACTCTCTATTCCTTCCTCCAAGTCATTAATAAAGATATTGAACAGCACTGGACCCAGAACAGAACCCTGGGGCACCCCACTGATCACGTCTCTCCAAACTGAAGAGAGGCCATTTATGGTCACCCTTTGGGTGCGATCAGTCAACCAGTTACAGATCCACCTAACACTAGCACTATCTGTTCCACTTTCTACTAACGTCTTAGCGAGAATATCATGGGGAACCTTATCAAATGCCTTACTAAAGTCCAGATAAGCAATATCCACAGCATTCCCCACATCCACCTGGCCTGTAATTCTATCAAAGGAAGAGATCAAATTAATCTGGCATGACTTGTTTTTAAGAAACCCATGTTGACTTCTTGTAATGACAGCATTGTTTTTTAAATAATTGCTGACTGACTGTTTAATAATCTGCTCTAGGATCTTTCCAGGAATTGAAGTCAAGCTGACTGGGCGGTAATTATTTGGGTCCTCTTTTTTCCCCTTTTTGAAGATGGGGACAACATTATCCCTCCTCCAATCGATGGGGACTTCCCCTGTTCTCCAGGACATCTCAAAGATTATTGCCAATGGTTCTGAAATAACTTCCGACAGTTCTTTTAATATCATTGGGTGTAATTCATCTGGCCCAGGAGACTTTAATTCATTTAATGCTTCCATAGCTCTCTACCTATTCTGTGTTGCAATTTCCATCCTACCTCATCTAGTCTTTGTCCCAGCAGATCTCTTTCTTCCTTTTTGGAGAAAACAGAGGCAAAGAAGGTGTTGAGTAGTTCTGCCTTTTCCTTGTCTCCTGTTATTAACTGGCTATTATTGCCATGCAGAGAGCCTATCATTTCCTTATTTTTCCTTTTGCTGCGGACATAACTAAAGAAACTTTTTTAATTATCTTTAATCTCTCTGGCAAGTCTAAGTTCGTTTTGCGCTTTAGCTTTTTTTACCATCCCCCTGCAAATTCTTTAGTAAACCATTGCGGTTTCTTTAGACCTCTCCCATTTTTTCTTCTTGTTGGAACAGTTTTAAATTGTGCCTTTAATATCTCGCTTTTAAGGAACTCCCATCCATCTTGGACACCCTTGTCTTTCAGTGTGTCGATCCATGGAATCACAGCCAATAATTCCCTAAGTTTACAAAAATTGGCTTTCTTAAAGTCCAGGATTCTTGTCTGACTATGCTTAGCTTCACCTTCCAACTGTAAAACAAATTCCAAGAGGGCATGGTCACTTTTATCTAATGATCCTACCACTTCGACCCCATTTACAAGGTCCTCCTTATTTACCAGATCTAAAATGGTTTTGCCTCTTGTTGCCTCCTCTACCTTCTGGGCCATGAAATTGTCTGCAAGGGCAGTAAGGAATTTGTTAGACCTTGCATTCTTAGCTGAGTTGGACTGCCAGCATACATAAGGATAGTTAAAATCTCCCATTAGTACTACATCTCTCCCTTTTGACTGTGTGGCCATCTGCTCACAGAAGGCATCATCCCACTCCTCCAGCTGGCTTGGGGGTCTATGATATGCCCCCACAGTGACATCCCTCCTAGTTTTTTTCACCCCTGATTTTCATCCAAATACTCTCAACATGGTTCCTCTGCTGTTTATCTTGTATTTCCTCAGCAGTATAAATGTCCTTAATATATAAAGCTACACCTCCTCCTTTCTTACTCAGCCTGTTCCTTTGAAACAGGTTATACCCTCCAATGACTACATTCCAATCATATGTCTCATCCCACCATGTTTCAGTGATGCCAATTATGTCATATTTATTTTGTGTATTAGGAGTTCCAGCTCCTCTTGTTTGTTCCCCATGCTCTGTGCATTGGTGTAGAGACATTTGAGGCTTTGTGTGCTTCTTACATGTCCTTTGCTTAACCTGTTTTTCTTGCACTGATGGTCTGCACTACTTCTTGTCCTGCTCCTTTTGCAACATTTGGGCTAATCTCCACAACCCCTTCTGGATCTCTAGCATTAAGAGAATATTCTCCCTTCCCCTGCAAACTCAGTTTAAAGCTCTCCTTATTAAATCTGCAATCCTCTTGGCAAAAAGATTCCTACCAGCAGTGGTGAGATGCACCCCATCCTGGCCCAATATCCCATCTGAATGAAAAAGCAAACTATGGTCCAAGAATCCGAATCATTCCTGCCAGCACCATCTCTGAAGCCAATTGTTCACCTCCGCTATTTTTTTCCCTTCGTGGGCCACATCCTTCTACAGGGAGGAGAGATGAGATTACCACCTGTCCACCCAGGTCCTTCAGCTTCCTACCCATCTCTTCATACACTTTAGTAATATCCTGAAAGCTGCGTTTGGAAGTATCATTAGTTCCTACATGGACCAAGAGAAAGGGGTTAGAATCAGAGGGCTTGATGAGCCTTGTCAGTCTCTCCGTTTCATCCTGAATCTTGGCTCCAGGGAGACAGAAGACCTCCCTGTTCATTTTGTCAGGCCTGCAGATGACTGCTTCTGTTCCTCTAAGCAAGGAATCCCCAACCACCACCACTCACCTCTTCCGAGGCTTGGTAGATGCCCCCTGATGCACCGTTGGATTCGGATTCCTTTGTGCAAGGTCTTGAGGCTGCTCTTGGTGCAGTTCCTTCTCCTGGTAGATAAGAGAGAGAGGTTGGGATCTATTTTGCAACTGCAAACTTCCTGTCTGTTTCTTAGTTCTTCCCTTTCTGACTGTGACATTCTTCCAAGTGTCTGTCTCCGGCATTTGTGAAATGCCCTCGTCCTGATTGGGATTACCCCTGTCCCCTGTGTTGGCCAAGTTTTTCTCTGCTTCCTACAAAAAAACCTCCTGTTCCCTAACCTTGTGAAGATTAGAAACACAGGCTTCCAGCTGCCTGACCTTGTCCTCCAAGAGGTCTACTAGCTTGCATTTTGAGCATGTGTAAGCTCGCAGTTGTTTTGACAAAAACAAAAAAATTGCCGCAGATGGTACAAGCAACTACATCTGCCCCCTGACCCTCCATCTTGACTAGATAAGGTCAGTTACTTATAACTAAATAACTTGAGAAAATAAGGTCAGTTACTTTTAAAAAAAAACAGAAGAAAAGCAAATCAACGATAATAGTGAACTGCTCTTTCCACTTAATCTCCCCTGCTACACTCAATACTGTTAATTTATTAATTTCCCTTTCTCCCCTTCTCTTTTTCTTAAAATATTTATAATGTTTCTTTTTTTCTTTTTTTTAAAAAAATTTAGTTGCGTGCGCCGTTAGGCGCGCACTGCTCACGTGCTCTCAGAAATTGATAAAAACTCCTGAAAAACTCCTTCTTCTCTCTCCTCCTTGCTCCTGGAAGGAAAAGTTTTAAAGTTGCAATGAACTCTAGGATTTAAACGCAAACAATAGGCAAAGCCCAGCTCACGTGCTCTCAGAAATTGGTAAAAGCTCCTGAAAAACTCCTCCTCCTCTCTCCTCCTTGCTCCTGGAGAGAGGAAGAGGAGTTTTTCAGGAGTTTTTACCAATTTCTAGAGTTCATTGCAACTTTAAAACTTTTCCTTCCAGGAGCAAGGAGGATTGAAGAGGCTCCCCTCTTGTGCTTACTCAAGGAGATGATAAGCAAGGGAAAAATCCAGAGCCTTACTCTTTTTTTTAATCAGCAAGCTACAGTGGTTTTTACCCATGAGAAAAACAAAGCTTGAAGAATGTTATTTTAGCTGGTCACACAATATCAGAGTGGCACTTGTGTACACATGTAAAACAACTTAAATAGTCCTCCTGTGAGCTAAGATATACTGTACATATCAAGGACACAAATCCAGTTATTTTAAAGATGGGTGACTAATTTGATCTGTTTTTCTTTAAGTCAAGTCAATTCAAGAAACCTTTAATGGCATAAAATAAATTAAGAACTAAGATTAAAAGGATAAAAACAAGGGGTAAAATCAAGGTCAGGGCAGCAGGAATGTGTGTATGCCACAACACCTCTGGAACAGGAAATTTCTTAAAATCATGTAAATGGCATGTAAAAAATCACAACAAAATAGACTTAACATATACTGTATTGAGAGGAAGATAATGTCAAACGTATTTGGCTAACGTGAACTAACATTGTTCCATTCCTCCTGATAATCTCATCTTGAAAATGGAATTTTTCCTAAGTATGAATCCTTAACATTGAAATATTGGCCCTACTCTACAGAAACCTAAAGCCATGTTTTGTGTCTCCATAGGTACCTAACACCATAGCATTTAAGAATCTCAACATAAGCATTAAACTGATTGCCACTGTACAGTGAGGGGCCCATTTTCTTTTTGGAAATAGTAACCTGAACTCGGTTCACCTGTCATCTTTCCTTGGCAGCAATGACCTTCTAATCATAAATTCTTGATCTCGCAGCTGGCACATCCCCTTAGCACTGGCATTGATTATCACCCTTTCCTGACAAACAGAAAAAGTGGTGCATAGCACATGAGGAAAAATCACACAGCTCCTGGCACTTGCAGGAAATCATAGGCTTGCAACCACCTATACCACCTATAATAATTAGGGACATTCTTGGCAGTGCTCTGATGCACATACAGAGATACATATTATTCTTCGTAATTCCTGCCAAACACTCGGGAAACTTCAGACTACACTACAAGAGTCATTATCCAGCTTTCCTGTGCAATCCCATGTATCCTGGGGGGCGTGGTTTTGCTGTTGTGGAAAATGGCAGCATAGAAGATTAGCTCCGCTCTATGCCCAAATATATTAGTCAAAATAAGCGTGAATACTCGTAAATAAGATAATAGAATCACTTTGAACTACATAGTTATGGGAAAGCCAAGGAAAACACTAGAAGAAAAAAAGCCAAAACTGACCTCTGATGAGGAGGATCAAAGAGATCTGACCGGGACATCGGAGGAGTCCGAGAGCGAAGCAGACATGCCGGGTAAGAAGAAAAAAGGGAGAGGGTGGAAAAAAGCTGATGCACCTAGCGATAAGATGAGACTGCTTATTAAACAATTAAGAAAAGACTTACAGGATGATATGAAAAGTCTTATTGCGCCCCTAACACAAACCCTTTTGGAGGTCAAAGCAAGCATTAAAAAAGTAGAGCAAACTGCTGATGTTGCTTTTGAAATGGCACAGGGATTGCAGTCTAGAAATGATGAACTGGAAAAGGAGTTGAAGCACTTAAGGGACAGAGTTGTGGATCAGGAAAATAGACAAAGACGTCAGAACCTTCGTTTGAGATTTTTTAAGGAAAATGAGAGAGACAGTGATCTGAAACAAATAGTCTTGAACTGGTTCCAAGAACTCTGTCCCAATATGGAGATAAAAATAGAGATGTGGACCGGGTACATCGAGTCGGACCTAACCAACAACCAAGGATAAGGGATATAATTGTGAGATTTGCCTCATATGCTGTGAAAGAAGAGGTGTTCCGTGCTTTGAGTAACATCAAAGGACAGAAAGTAGAACTGTATCATGATCTTGCACCAGAAACAGTGGAAAAACGTAAACAATGGTGATTATATACGAGAATTCTTCAGGAAAAGAAAGTGAAATACAGGTGGGGTTTTCCCTTCAAACTGATTATTTGGTACGGAAACACATCAAAGACTATTGTGTCAACTACTCAACTGGTGGACTTTTTTGAGCAAAAGAAGATTCCTCTTCCTGAGACTTATTTGACAGAGTTGAAGGCAGATCAGCTAGAGAGAATGCCGCTTCGCTGGAGAAAAACAGGAGGAAAAAAAAAAACCTTGAAGGATATTGGTGGAGCATAGACTGGACTAAGCAACTGAACTTTTCAAGGACAGTGTAAGAGCCGTTATCTGGAAGGGATGATAATTGCCAACATGAAACAGCTGCAGTTTGTTAAACAAACTCCCAGAAACTATGTGAGCAGGTTTATTAGTAATGAATAGAAAATATAACGTAACAGTAGTTAATAGTTAATAGTTCACGCGTAAATATGATTAAAAAATAAATTAGTGTTTAAGTGTGTAAGTAGTTAATTAAAAATAATAAGAGAAGTGAATATTGTAGAATATAGACATATGAATAGTATATTTATGAGTTAAGAGAATGTGTGTTTAATATATTGTTATAATTAAGGGCAAGGGTGGGCTGTAAGGCGGGGTTATCTCAACTCAGGAGTTTGTTTCAACTCCTGGCTCCACATACCCCATTAGGCTCAGCTCAGACTTTTATGAGCTGGAGGTTTCATCTCATAGCCTACATTGGGGAGGGGAGGGGAGGGGAGGGAGGGGGGAAGCAAGGGAAGAGGGAGAGGGAGGGAAGAAGGGAGAATTTAGCAAGACAATTCAATTTAGGCAAAGACGTGTGTAATTATAAGGCAAATCATAAAATATCTCAAAGGACAAAACCTATTATTATCGCAGTTTATATAATCCAAGTATGCAATGTTAGATAATCTCAGTATTGTATCGTACAACACAAATGGACTAGGCTCACCAGTTAAAAGGTACCGGGTTATGAAAATGATTCAAAAGCTGGGGGCACATGTTCTGTTTTTACAGGAAACACATCAAAAGAAGCAAGCAAAAAATATTATAAAGCACCCAATGCTAGGAGACCAATATTTTGCAAATTGGACAAATAAATCAAGAGGAGTGGCTATAATCCTAAAAAAAAATTCAAAACTTGAAGTGATGGACCAAATAAGGGATCCTGAAGGAAGATATATTCTAGTAAAAGGAAAGTTTGAAAATAAACTCTAACATTGAGTTCTTATTATGCTCCTAATATGGGACAGGCAGCTTTTATGCAAAAATTGTTGAGAGTGGTAAAAAAAATTGCCTGGGGTGATATTATTTTGGGTGGGGACACAAACTGTATTTTAAATCAAAAGCTGGACACAACATCCAAAAAAGGAAAGTTTCAAGTGATGGAAGCAAAATTGAAAAATTAATTAAGAAAGCTGGTTTAACAGATGGTTGGAGACTTTTAAACCCCAAAATGAAAGATTACACATTTTTTCAAAAAAATATGCCACTTACTCAAGGATAGATCATATTTTTATCTCAGAAAATTTGATACCCCATCTAGAGAGCATATATTTTGCTCCTATCATAACTTCCGATCATGCAGCAATTAAAGTCACATGGTCTAACAAGGAAGTAAGAAATAAGCCTAGAATCTGGAGATTAAGTTCCAACATATGTTTAAATACAGAAATCATTAAAAAAGGAAGATATAAAGATTTTTTATGAAATAAATGATAAAGAAGGAATGAAACCTGCATTACTGTGGGACACCCTAAAAGCATTTTTAAGGGGGAAATTTATTATGGAAAACTCCAGATTAAAAAAAGAACGAAATAGATTGCAAGAACAATTAGAAAATAAGATAAAAAATCTTTCTGACCAGCATAAAAAATCTGGATCAAACAAGGTATATAATGAAATAGCAAGAGCCAGAACAGAACTAGAGGCACTAGACACAAGTAAGACTCAGATAGCAATGAATTATTTAAAGAGAAATTATTATGAACATGGGAATAAGAATTCTAAGTTATTATCTCATGCAGTAAAAAAGAAAGCAATAAAGAGGACAGTTGTCTCAGTGAAAACTGAAGATGAAAAAATAGTACCTCACAGCAGCAAATAGTAACAACATTTATGGAGTATTATAGAAATTTATATAAGACAGAATTAACACCAGATACAAACATTAAGAAATTTGTAAATACATTACCAGTTATTCAAATTACAGAGAAACATAAAGAGCAACTTAACTCCCCAATATCAGTAATGGAAATAAAATCAGTTATTAAAAAAATTAAAAAAGGGAAATCGCCAGGTTGCAATGGGTTTATACCAGAATTTTATAAAGTTTGGGAAGAGGATATTATAGGGCATTTGTTAAAACTGTTTAATTCAATAATGGAAGGTGAAGAAATTCCAAAATCATGGAGAACAGCTAGAATAATAACTATATTAAAACCAGATAAGGAAACAACCCTCCCCTCGTCATATAGACCAATAACATTACAAAATCAAGACCAAAAGATTTTTTCTTCAATATTGGCACAGAGAATAAATAGTTTTATTACTGAGTACATTCACCCAGATCAATATGGATTTATGCCAGGAAGGCAGATGCAGGATGCTATTCGCAGAGTTCTGAATGTCATAAATACAGCAAATAAAGAAAAACAGAAATTAGCTGTACTCTCGTTAGATGCACTTAAGGCTTTTGATCGTGTAGAATGGCGATATATGTTTGGTCTATTAGAAAAAATGAATATGGGTGGAAAATTCATTAATCTTTTGAAAAATTTATATATAGGAGCAGAGGCTAAGGTCCTTATCAATGGAATAGAATCTGATAAAATCACTCTTTGTAGGGAAACGAGACAAGGGGACCTTTTATCCCCAATTATATTTGCCACTTGCTTCACAAATAAGAGAAAATGGAAATATTAAAGGATTGGTGATTAAAAATAAAAAAACATAAACCTTTACGCAGATGACATGCTCCTGTTTTTGGAGGATCCATTAAAAAGTATAGAATCATTAAAACACATATTACAAGAACACTGTTATTATACAGGCCTAAAAATTAACGATCAAAAATCCAAATTGTTATGTATAAATATTTCTACAGCAGAGCAAAAGGAAATTTAAAAAAAGTCAAATCTGGAGTTATGCTACTCAACTTTCAAATATTTGGGAATATGGATAACAAAAAGTAAAAACCAATTAATATATAGAAATTACAAAATAGTATTTAATTCAGTTAAAGAAAAAATTAGAAAATGCTCAAAACTGAACATGTCAATGCTGGGAAGAATAGCATTAGTTAAAGCATATATATTACCAAAATTTTTATTTTTATTTCAAAATATACCACTACAACCTGAAATTAAAAAAAATAAACTATGGCAAAAAAACATGGAGAAGTTTATAGGAGGAAAGGGGAAGAAAATAAGGTTTATAAGCAGTGTTAAATATGGTCAAAGCAAAAAGGGGGGGCTAGGAATACCACAATTAAAATACTATGAAGCCTTTAAAATCACTCAAGCTATAAAGTTTATTCAGACAGAAGAAATCCCAGATTGGGTTGAAATGGAGAAAGGAGAGGGAACTGGAATAGTTAATACCTATATTTTTACAAGGGAACTAATTAGAAAAAAGCAGCAAATACAAAATCCTTATACTTGTGAGACACTGAAAATTTGGCGTAAGTATATGAACATTTTTGCTCCACCTATATCTCCTTTGTCCCCTATGCTGGATTATCCTAAATTTAAATCAAGAGAGAAATATGCACAATTTAAAAATTGGAAACAAATTGGAATTTATAGAATAAGAGACTTATTTGAGGCAGGGAAACCAATAACAATTAGACAGTTGGAAGATAAAACAAAGGAAATAAAGGCTAATTGACTACAATTAATACAAGAAAGAAATTTGGCAAGCCAATTATATCAAATTCACGGACCTATAAGAACACTTACAGTACTCGAACAATACAGTATAGAAAAAGATTGAAATAAAAGAAAGGGTATAAATTCAATTATATATAAACATTTGATTGAAAAAGCATTTGTTAGGGGCATGGGATCTAAAGTAGCCTGGGAAACAAATTTAAATATTAGTATATCTGAGAAAGAATGGATGGGAATATGGAACACATATCCTTATAAATCAATATCAACTAAAGCGAAAGAACTGGTGTTAAAAGTAGCTCACAGATGGTATTGGTATCCCACAAAATTACATAAAATTAATCAAGAAATTCCAGACAATTGTTGGAGGAATTGTGTAAGCAAAGGCACCCTAGAACATATGTGGATCTCTTGCCCCAAAGTAGGAGCATATTGGCAGGAAATAATTAAATGGATAGAAACCTTGTTAAAACAAAGAATAATTATAAATGAAGCTTTACTATTATTTTCAATATTTAAGGATGGAAATGAAAAATTATCATATAAAGACTTAATAGCAAATCTGATTGGTGCAGCAAGAGCTGAAATTGCAAAAAACTGGAGAAATGCTCAAGATCTCTCACTACAAAAATTTCTGAACAGAATCTGGCAAATGGCTCTTATGGAAAAGTTGACCTATCAAATTAAAATATATAGAGGGGAAATAAAACATGATACATTTATGAAAACCTGGAAGCCCTTATTAACGTATGGAATTAACACAAAAAATGAGGAATGTGTTATGGGGAATAATTTTGACTGCTGGAATGTAAAATTTTAAAAGAATTAATTTATTTGTGTGTGTGTCACAATTAACTATGTTGGAAGATGAATTAGTGGTGGATTTTGAAAAGGATATTGGTCCTATAGAATGTATAAATAATGAGACGCTAGTGTACTGTTATCTTAACTTGTCTTGTAAAATAAAATAAAAATATTTTTAAAAAAATTATCCAGCTTTCCTATGCAATCCCATGTATCCAGAATACACAGACACAAAAGGAATGCATTAGTTGAGGAGGAGAGGAATGAGATCCAAAAAATAAATTGTGACAACTTTGAAACATGCAAGAGATGTAAGGCAACCTAAGAGCCCCATAAAATTTCAGTTGTACATTAAATTTCAGTAATTTTGTTTCAAGTTATAATGACAGCTGAAGTAAACTCATCAAAAGAGAATTAGGACCATCAAATCTCAACAGCATCATGACATCTAATAGTGAATCCAGGCACTGAATGGCAATAGATAAAAGATCCAGAATAAGGACCCCAACAGACTAGATGATAAGGTGCTTGAGGAACCCGAACATCTGTAGATCTGAAAATGATGGAGAAAAACTATGGAAACCAGGGAGGGAAATAAAGGAGTGAAGTGTATTGATTGAAGGGAATGATTGGCTAAAGCTCTGAACCACAGCACCACAGGGAAAAACAAGATAGAGAGTAGCACTGTTTGTCAAGCCCAATATGTTCCAGATAAGCTGGAACTCTTCACCCATTCTGGCCAGGAACAGAAAGCTCTACAGGCATTATCAGAAAATTTACCATTTAAAATGGAATGACAGTTCTGGAAAACACTGAAGACTATAGAAGCAAACAGTAGCAACCATTATTGTCCAGGAGATGGCAACAGATTAATGATTTGAATAATAATAGTAATAACTGTAATAGTTATAGTAATAACAGTTATAGTTTTTGTTGTTATCGACAGCTGAAGGATGTCCAAGAGACAGAATTTTTCTTATTTGGGTCAGGAAACTCAAACAATTCCCAGTGTCAATCACCTCTCATTTTGAGAAACTGGAAGAGCCAGCTGTGTTCCACTAGTACAGTGGTGGCGAACCTTTGGCACTGCAGATGTTTTGGACCTCAACTCCCAGAATTCCAAGCCTGTATTGTCAGTGACAAAGGACTGTGGCAGTAGTGGTCCAAAACATCTGGAGTGTTGAAGGTTTGCCACCACTGCACTAGCACTTATGTCATAGCACTAAATGATCACTGGTTCTTTTGTATCCCAAGGCCTGGGAGTAGAGATGTGCACGAAATGCCAAAATCACATTTTGTTTCATTTTTTGTTTTTATTGATTTTTGCTTCGTTTAAAATGAAACAATTTTTTCAAAAAAATCATTTCATTTTTCATTTGTTTTTTTAAATTTAAATTTATTTTAAAATTCACACTGACCATCTGGCCCGGGGGGGTGCATTTTTTATTTTTATTTTTATTTTTATTTCCCTTGCACTGACCAGCTGGCCTGTGGGCCAAGCCGGTGCATTTTTTAAAAAAATATATTTTTATTTATTTATTTATTTTTTCTCCCCGCCATCTGTTGTGGTTACTTCCACTGCTAAGATCTCTTGAATGAGATGAGGTTTTATAAGGGTGCTTTATGTTTTGTTTCTTATTTTTATAACTGTCTATGTGTTTTTTGTGTTTGTATTTTGATCGCTGTTGAATCCCCAGCTTGTAAGCCGCCCAGAGTTCCTTTGGGAAGATGGGCGGGGTATAAATTTAATAATAAATAAATAAATAATAAGTAAATTTAAGTGCTGGCCAGCTGACCTGCGGACCATGTCAACACTTTTTTATTTATTTTATTTTATTCTTATTTATTTAAGCACTAGCCAACTGGCCTGTCAGCCGGGTCAATGCTTTTTTATTTTATTTCACCTTATTTTTTATTTATTTATGGTCCAGCCAGCTGGCCCACGGGCTGGGTTGGCACTTTTAAAGCTTTTTATTATTTATTTATTTAAGCGCCTGCCAGCTGGCCCACAGGCCAGGCCAGCACTTTATTATTTATTTATTTATTTATTTATTTATTTATTTATTTATTTATTTAAGCCCCAACCAGGTAGCCCACAGGCCTGATCAGCACTTTTTATTTTTATTTTTTATTTTTAATTTATTCATTTAAGCACTGGCCAGCTGGCCCGTGGGCTGGGTCGGCACTTTTTATTTTTGTATTTTTTTTTCTTATTTATTTAAGTGCTGGCCAGCTGGCCTGAAGAAAAACATTCTTCCTTCCTTCCTTCCTTCCTTCCTTCCTTCCTTCCTTCCTTCCTTCCTTCCTTCCTTCCTTCCTTTCTTTCTTTCTTTTCTTCATTTATGCACTGGCCAGCTGGCCCACAGGCCAGTTTGGTGCTTATTTATTTATTTATTTATTTATTTACCTCCCAGCAGGCCCACAGGCCAGGTTGGCACTTTTATTTTATTTATTTATTTATTTATTTATTTATTTATTTATTTATTTATTATTTAAGTGTTGACTAGCAGGCCCATGGGCTGGGTCAGCACTTTTTTTTCTTATTTATTTAAGCACCGGCCAGCTGGCCTGTGGGTACTTTTAAAATTTTATTTATTTTATTTTATTTAAGTGCTGGCCAGCTGGCCAGCCAGCCAGGTCGGTGATTTTTTTCCTTAGTTATTTAACCGCTGGCTGCCTGGCTTGTGGGCTGGGTTGGTGCTTTTTAAATTTTTTATTTAGTTAGTTTTTTCAATTTAAACACCGACCAGCTCGCCCGCGGGCTGGGTTGGCATTTTTAAACTCAAGTGCCGATCAGCTGTAGAGCAGGCTGATCAGCACTTTTTTCTTTTCTTTTCTTTTCTTTTCTTTTCTTTTCTTTTCTTTTCTTTTCTTTTCTTTTCTTTTCTTTCTTTTTTTTGCTGAAAGAATCTCTCCCCTTGGGGGCTGGTCAGCAGCAGAGGTGAGTCCCAGCTAGATGGCAGCTGGCAACAGTCATTCAGGTAGGAGAAGACGCCGGGGATGAAAAATGAAATGAAATGAAAATTTCCGTTTCATTTCGTTTCATTTTTCTTTGAGGGGGTGGTTTGTTATTCATTTTGTTACCTAATTAAATGAATAACAAATAATGAAACAAATTTGTAATTTGTAATTTTGTTAATTTGTTTCATGCCCATCTCTACCTGGGAGTAGAAGTTTACACCCACACAGTTCAGTACTTACTGTTTGACACCCACCACCCATTACAACTAGAGATGGGCACGACCAGGAAAAATTACATTTCGAGTTGTCATGTGTCGGAGCCGGCCCGTTTCGACCCGTTTCGGCTCATTTCCGTTTTTTGCGAAATTTTCCAAAAATTTGTCATTTCGTTTGTTGGATTTTTGTCTGTCGTTAGTACTGGTTTTGGGGGGGAGCAGGCTCCTGGAGGCACCTCTCTGGGGTGGGTGCCTCCTCTGGCCCGCCATGAAGGGAAAGCGGGCTCCTGGAGGCACCTCGTGGGTGCCTCCTCTCCTCACCCGCTACAAAATGGCATGCATAGCCAATTGGATATGCATACCATTAAGTTGCAGTTGCAGCAGGCAGAGGCACCTCTTTCGGGTGCCTCTGTGACTCACTGCCTGCACTTGGGCTGGGGAACAAAGTGAGAGAGGACCCCTACGGGTGCCCGCTGTGACTCACTAAGAAGGGAAGTGTACTTGCTGTAGTGCAATGCGAGTACACAGATCTGGCTTGGGGTTAGGGGTTAGCGCAAGGGCTAGGCTTAGGGTTACTGGTAAGGTTAGGGTGAGTTACTGGGGTGCACCTCTGGGTGCCTCTCTGACCCACTAAGAAGGACAGTGTACTGGCGTATGGGTTAGGGTAGGCTTAGGGTTAGGGTTAGGGCTAGGGCTAGGGCTAGGGTTAGTGGCTTTTTATGCCCGACTGGCACATCCCAGAAGTCTTGGTCAAAACCTGGCCAAGTGGCCATGCAATTGGTGGAATGGCTCCAAAAATTTGCATGGTCCACTCCCATGGCCAGTCCATCATTGCGCAGGTGTAAAAAAATAAAAATAAAAATAAAATAAAATAAAATCAATGGAGACGTTTTGTTGCAAGAAAAACCCACTGCTGCTACTGTAAAATTCAGGCAGTTTTAAAATAGCTATTTTCACATGTTTCTGTGGTGCTTTGGTGTGTTTTTGGACCACGCGATTTCAAAATAAATATTGCGGTCACCCCATTTTGGATCCCCCCGCCCGCACCGCATGGCATTGCGAGTTGGTGAGACGACGAGGATGCGCAGCCCAGGAGAGGAGGGGGGAGGCCTGGGACGTCCCCCCAGAAACCACCCCTCTGGTAGGTGCCCTCACTGAGGCAGGCATATTTTTGCCTGCTTTTTTGGCCGGGAATCGGGTTTTTTTTTTAAACTTTTTTTCTGTGCCGCCCAGTTGGTGTGGCGAGGGATGCGCACTTTGAGGCCAGGAGAGGGGAGGGCCGGGGACCCCCAGAAACCACCCCTCTGGTAGGTGCCCTCACTGAGACAGGCATATTTTTGCCTGCTTTTTTGGCCGGGAATCGGGGTTTTTTATTTTAAAACTTTTTTTCTCTGCCGCGCCGCTTGATGAGTTGCGACTCGACGAGGATGCGCACTTTGCGCAGCCCAGGAAAGGAGAGGGGGGAGGCCGGGGACCCTCCCCCCCCAGAAACCACCCATCTGGTAGGTGCCCTCAGGCAGGCATATTTTCGCCTCATTTTTGGCCGGGAATCGGGGTTTTTTTATTTTTAAAACTTTTTTCCTGTGCCGCTTGGCATCGCGCGATCGCTGCGATGCCAGGAACGACAACGAAAAATCAGACCCAATTTTTCTTTAGTCAGTTCGAGTTCGAGTTCTGGCGGAGTAATTGTCATTACCGTTTCCGTTACGTAACGGAAACGAAACGGAAACGAGAATTTCGCCAAGTTGTGCCCATGTCTAATTACAACACAAATTAGGAGACATCAGTACGCTAAACCACAGAGCAGAGAGAAGCCCAAAAGAAGGAAGTCAGGCACCTGAAGAAAGCACTTAAGGCCTGTGGATGTCCAAAGTGGGCCTTCAACAAAGCAGTGTGCTGACCTAGAACAACAATGGATCACGCTAAGGCAGAGACTCGTCCACCCAAAGGACTCAAAACCTAAACACAAAAGGAGCAATATAGTATATGCGGTCCAATGCAGTGAGGAGTGTGCAGAACTCTACATTTGAAAAACTAAACAGCCATTAAACAGGAGGATGACCACAATCAGCAGTACTCCTCCACCTGAATGACAAAGGGCACTCATGAGGAGGTACACATATTAGACAGAGAAGAGAGGTGGTTTGAGAGGGGGGTCAGGGAAGCCATTCATGTGAGTATTGAAAACCCCTCTCTCAACAGAGGTGGGAGACTCAGGCACAGTCTCTCTGTCACTTATCAGGCAGTGATTTCAACAATACCCAGACAAATAAAAAATACTTCACGCCTCCACCACCAAAGCCATAGCTAATGGCCCATAGTTTATGAGTTTCAGCACCTTAGGCCATTGTTCACCTAAAGGCCTGTTGAGACTTTTATCCACGTTGTGAGCCTATTCAGGCCATTAGTCATCTTATGAGCCTATTTCAGACCAGAGTGACATGAGGTCAAAGTGAACAATAAAATGGAGGACTCACAACTAGCTTTCCTCAGACTGACGGAGCTGTTTGGATGAGTAGAGAAACATTTCAATCTCTCAAGAAAAGAAGTCTTGTTGCCCTGACTCAGCTTCCAGATAAACTCACCTGGATGACTGAGAATTTTCACAGAGTTTCCCTTAACAGTTTTCTTAACATAACCTTCTATGTCCTCTTTTGAGATATTGCCTCCTTTATATCATTCTTTATACATCACTTGAAATGCAATTTTTCTTTCATTAAACTACACTTCTTTCCTGATTTATCTTTAATCACGCCTATTGTGTTTTTTTGCTCTTCTGACTTGAGATAACTGTGCTAAAAGCTTGGAGTTTTTATTATTAAATTTAAAATATCCTCTTCATATACATCAAATCTCTCTGAACCATGTCTAATTCTCTTCTTTTAGCTTGAAGTTCTAACAATATTATATTATCTCTACTTATAAAATATTTATTCTCTAACCTTTTATTGTTTCTATTTTTTATATCCTAGTCTTTCAATCTTTTTAATATACATGTTTCCCTTATAATTAATCCTTCATGGTGTTCCATACCAGTCCCATTCTACTCCCGGCTGCTTCATTTATTGACTAAATTTCCCACCATTCCTTTTTACCCTTTCCATTACATCTACAATTTGAAAAATATTATAATTCATTCTACATTTTTCCCTCTCTATAATCTTTTTTAACCTTCATTTCCATCGTCATCAAAGCATGACCTGTTACTTTTATAATATTGATGTCTGTTTCAACTACTTTAGAAAGCAAATTATGAGATACAAATATCAAATCTATTCTAGAGTAGCTCCTATAAGCAGAAGAATTACATGTATATCTCCTTTTGTCCCCCTTTAATTCTCTCCAAATATCCTTTAAAACTGCTATTTTCACCAATTTACCCAAAACAGTAATTGTTACTCATTTCATATTTTTAAATAACAGATTTATCTTTCACATTATCCAAAACCACATTAAAATATCCTGCCATAATAACATACCATTTTTACCTTTTCCAGTTCTTTAAAAACAGAATCATAAAAATACTCCTTGCTATATGTTCGGTGCATAAGCATTTACTAGCTTATAGTCTTCTTCCCCCAATAAACCCTGCATTTATTGAAATAAAATCTTCTTTTAGGAGACAGAGGTACAGGGCAACACTACCAATCACTATGTCAGACTACACAGGGAAGCCATTGAAACCCACAAACATAACCAGAGTTTCAACAAAGAAGAAGTCTAAAAATCAACAAAGCCTGGCTTCCAGTACTAAAAGCTGCAGTGCAAAAAGTTAAAGCTCAATGATTCCTATCTAGACACAAGCAACAGTGATCAGTTTACACAATAGAACAGCTAATGACACCCATCAAGGACCATTGCTACCCCTGACTGCATTGAAACTTCTTAATCCCTTCATCACAATGCAATGACTAACACCTATTCTTCTGCATAGGGCAAATTTCTTCTTTCCCAACTTTAAAAACCCCAGTCTCACTCACTCTGTACCCCAGAGTGAAGAGAGAACTCCTAGTTCCCTGAGCTCCTTACCATCTGAAGATACCAGCCACAGAGTTTGGTGGAACATCAGGAAGAAAAAACTTCCAGAACACAGCCAAACAGCCTGAAAAACTCACAACAACTATCAGATCCCTGCCATGAAAGCCTTTGAAGATACAAACCCTGCAATATCTATCATTATCATCCTTTACTATTCCTTTTACCACAAATTCACAATGCTTAGAGATTAAGATCGCCACTCCTTTAGATTTTGAAGTCCTATACCCTTTTTGATAAATATGAATGCTCTACAGTTTGAGTTTGTTGACCCCATATCTCAATTTGTGAGTCTCCTGATGAAAAATAATGTCCACTTTGCTCTTCCTCAATAAAAGTTCTATTCTCTTAATAACCAACTGAAGAACTTTCAAATTTAAAACAGCTATTTTAATATTTTTTGCATGTCCCCTTTATGTCGCATTTTTTTTTGGGGGGACGACCGTGCAATCTAGCAGGATGATATTTGTCAGGTGTTGTGGGGGGGGGACTACTGTACCATAATAATTTGTTCCGTTCTTAATACATTTTCCACACTTTCTTTGTAATTACTGTAATTATTAATTCTTCCTGGAAATTTCACCAGTTCTTCCACCCAATATAGTACATAAGTTGATGAGATACCTATTCCAAACTGAAAGCTCAAAATATGCTTTCTGTTTGGAAAGAAAGAAATATCAATGTTTTTATAATGGCCTTATTATATTGTATAAAGCATGGGGGAGTTCAGATATAATTCTTAGTTTCCTTATTTGACCATATTAATTTATTGGAATGCTATTTAAAACCAATTGTGTGTTTTATTTGATTGGTTAAATATTCCCAGCTCCCTAAGCCATTCCTTGTAAGACATTTCCTCCAGACTGTCAACCATCCTGATTGCCCTCCTCTGGACCCGCTCGAGGTTGTCAACATCCTTTTAAACTTGAGATGCACAGAACTGGACACAGTACTCCAGGTGGGGTCTGACCAGAGGAGAATATAGTGGTACTATCACTTCCTTTGATCTAAACACTATGGTTCTGTTGATGCAACCAAGAATCGCATTGGCTTTCTTGGCCGCTGTATCACACTGCTGACTCATGTTCAATTTGTGGTCCACCAAGACTCCCTGATCCCTTTCTCAGGTACTATTTTCCAGCCGGATAACTCCCATCCCATATCTGTGCAAATCATTCTTTTTACCTAGATGTAGCACCTACATTTCCCTCGGTTGAAATCAATTTCATTAGCTTTGGCCCAGCACTCTAATCTGTCAAGGTCATTTTTGCATTTTCATCCTATCCTCTAGTCTAGAAATTAGCAACCCCTCCCAATTTGGTATCATCTACAAATTTAATTAGCATACTCTCTATTCCTTCCTCCAAGTCATTAATAAATAAAGATATTGAACAGCACTGGACCCAGAACAGAACCCTGGGGCACCCCACTGGTCACATCTCTCCAAGATGAAGAGAGGCCATTTATGTTCACCCTTTGGGTGCAATCAGTCAACCAATTACAAATCCACCTAACAGTAGCACTATCTATCCCACTTTCTACTAACTTCTTAGCAAGAATACCATGAGGAACCTTATCAAAGGCCTTACTAAAGTCCAGATAAACAATATCCACAGCATTCCCCTCATCCACTAGGCCTGTAATTTTATCAAAGAAAGAGATCAAATTAGTCTGGCATGACTTGTTTTTAAGAAACCTGTGTTGACTTCTTGTAATGACAGCATTGTTTGTTAAATATTTGCAGACTGCCTGTTTAATAATCTTCTCTAGGATCTTTCCAGGAATTGAAGTCAAGCTGACTGGTTGGTAAATATTTTAGCATCTGAATTAATAGATTTACAGATTGCATAGTCAGGTGTATCCTTATTCACTTTTGGAACTAACATAATTTATGAATGTTCTGAAGATAATGGAATTATTTCATTTTCCTTTACTTTATTAAATAGAAACTTTAATTTGTTACCATTTTTTTAAAAAAATTATAGGACTTTGATCCTAACCTATCCATACATGGAGTCTTCCTGTTTTAAACTTGTTAAATATTCCCTCTATCTCTTTTTCTGTATTTGGTTTTTCATTAAATTTATATCCATATTTTAAATCTATTCATCAGGTTATTCTTAGTACGTTCCCTACTTCCTGCTAAAGAAAGCTTCCCTCTACTATACAGTTTTTGGTAATAATCTTGAAAAACTTCCAATTTCTCCATGGTCCCTTTAATTTTTTTAAGTAATCCAGTATGGCTCTTCACCTTTTTAACATGTATGGTTCTGTCCAACATTCTTTAGTTTTTATTACTAAATTTGTTTAAATTGTCTTTTCAAATATATTTCATTTTTCCTGTTTTTTAGTTCAGTATTCCCTCATTATTTTCTTTTTGCTTGTATTGCTAGTACATGTATTTTTGTTTTTTTGTTTTTTGTTTTTTTGCTAATACACTCATCATATATTTTCCTTCCAACAATCTTCATCCTCAGCCATTTGTTTACTACTTTTACACCTTGCCTTTTCTCCTAGTGAAATATGAAGTGACTGATTGATTGATTGATTGATTGATTGATTGATTGATTGAAAGAAAGAAAGAAAGAAAGAAAGAAAGAAAGAAAGAAAGAAAGAAAGAAAGAAAGAAAGAAAGAAAGAAAGAAAGAAAGAAAAGTTATTCTGGCTGAAACAAAGCTGCATCTCATCTAACATCCTTACCACAGAGTATCTAACCAGTCATCTATAAGAACCCTACCAGCAGGACCTGAGTGCAAGTGCATAGGATAGTGGGAAGTTGTGTCCATAATTCCTTAGATACTAAACAAGAACTGATGCCACTCACAGCATTCTTATTATAAACTCCTAAATAAATCTTACCTACTGCTATACAAGTAAACAGTGGCTGAAATCCTGTACATGAGTGGAGTAAGTTATCCTAGAGTAGACCTATTGAATCAATGATTTGATCAGCCATACCATGGATAGGTTACATTGATTTAAGTGAGCCTACTCTAGTTGTGATTTACTACAATAAACACATAATTTCAGCCAATGAATATTAATTAGACTGCCTGAGCATAGGCCATTATGAGCAGTTACTTAGCCACTGACAGAATAGTAGTGTGTGATGATCATCATTTTGGAGATGAACCCAATAATTTTCCTGAGACATTCTGCATTGTGCAATTCGTTTTGTTATGCCATCTTTGGAATTGAATTTCCTGGCTTTTTAAAAACAGAAGTTTCAGTATACATGAACTACACATAAATTCCAATAGCAAATTACCCAATGTAGAATCATCCAGGACTAGAGGGTCCCAGAAGATACAAAATGATCTGTATTAAGATTACTAGGGGAGGGAAGAACCAAGAACAGACGAGATGTTTCTCTAGTCACTCTGTGCTGTTGTATTTTGAAGGGCTGTCTTGAGATTAATGACATGATAAAGCTAAATGAGTTGAGTGCAACACATAAAACTGAGAAACATACATTTTTACCTCACAGGTAAATTAATGTTGCCATGCCCATGCTACATAATGCAGAGTAGAAAGTATCTTTCAATTTGAGCTACAAACATGTTTCCCAAAGGATGTACACTCATCTTTTGAAATGTGTAAAAAAGAGTGGTCGGGAGTTAGTAAAGACTGTCACTTGAAAGCCAAAATCATCCATACTATGTAAAAGAGTATTGTTGATTTGCAATATCTGAGCAGATATGTTAATGATAGGACATTTTGGGGATCATTAACTCATATAGTCACCACACATCAGAACTGTCTTGATGGAACATAATATATTTGGAGGGGTTTTTTATATTAGTGGCCTAATTAATCACAAACTTGTAAAAATATTTCCTTTTAAATACTAGCCAAGATGGGTGGATTACACTGACAGGATATAGGCACCAAAACACTGCTAACATAGTTAAGACCATCACTTGGCACAAAGTGAAACAAAAAAACTCAGTCATATCACAGCTTAAATTAATGACCTTCTGAATATTTGTTCTGTATATTTTAAATATATTTTAAAAATATTTTCAATACTTTTTAAAATATATATATTATTTTGTCTCCATTTTTTATAACCAGATACAGAAGCCGTTGCAACCATGACTCTGATAAACCTATCTGACAGGAATGAATCTAAAAATTAGCCTCAAAGAATCAGATAATTGTGTGCTCATTGACAGGGCAAAAACTTCAGATTGCCTCAGATGTGGATATGATTTCCACTTTAACTACAGTAGTACCTCAAGTTACTAAATTAATTTGTTCCTCGGATCACTCTGTATTGTGAAAATTTTCATAACACGGATTCAAATGGGATGCAATGCCCCCTGGGAATTAAGTCTTCTGAAAAATTTTCGTATCTCAAATTTTTCCATAGAGAATTTTCATAACTTGAGTTTTTGCAGAAGTTTTTTTCAGATGGAAGTCTGTTTTTACAGATGGACTTCTGGACCGACTTCCTTTATATCTCGCATTTTTTGTATATCGGGGCAATCATATTTCGAGGTGCCACTGTACTTCGGTAAAGAGGCTGGTCTCAAAAATACTGGGATATTTACTGAAGATATACTGTATATGAAAATATTCTTTTTTAAGGAGTACCATACCATTACTTTATTTCAAGTAAACTTTTTAAAATTTCTTTAATGAAAACCTGTCTTTTCATTCTGTAACTTTTCTAACTATCTCTTTCTCATGAGTATAAGCATATGCAATGTTTCAAGCTCCTGCTGGCTAATCTGCACCACACATAAGACATAGTCTTATAACAAAGTGCCTATTTTTCTTTTGGGAAAGATTCTTTTTGAAGATAAATATTTCATCCCCTACTGCCAGGGGTCAACCATTCTCTTTCAAGGTAAGCAAGATTGATATTTTCAGTTTTTGGGGTCTGTTTAAATCTGGGCGTGAATTTGATGTTTGTTTTTTAATCAGAATTTAAAACCCTTTGCCCAAACAGACACATAGCAAGAGCAGGGGGTGAGCTGCATCTCTATCCAAAAGGGTCCCGGAGACAAAAAAGGTAAAAACTGCAATTTCTGCAAAAGTTACCAAGTAATCATTACATCCTTAGAAGTGTGCCTTTTATTTTCTGTCCCTTAGCAAGTGATATGCGAGCACTCCCTTCCTTTGATGTCTCACATTACTGTGTCAAAAGCATTGTGACCCAAATTAAGAGTGTGTTTTCATGTCTTTGCACCATGTGAGCATTCCACTTAAAATAAATATTTATATAGAAATTAAATCAGTTCAGGAGGAGAAGAGAAGCTGGAGGTTAGGAAGGAATATGTCCAGAGGGAACCAATATGGGGGTTGCAGATCTAACAGCTTCACAATTAAATAAAACAATGTTTTTAAAATGCCAGACTGTAGGGAGGGGTTGTTTGTTGCCAACATCTTGCAGACATAATTTCATGCAGCTTGCACACAATGGCTTTAATACATAGACCAAGTCTGATGAGAAACTTTACTCTAAAACAAAGTGATATTTAGTTCTACAAATATTTCTAACTTCTCTTTCAACAGCTTCTCAATTTACTGCACTAAAAAGTATTGCATTGTCGAAAATAGAAAATCAAAACACATTTGCTTTTGCTTTAAAAAACACTTTAGTATTATGGATTGGCTACAAAACCATCCATTAATAAAGTTAACCTTCAGCTGTGGACTAATTAATTTGAAAACACAGAACACCCACACATTAAAAAAAAACCTAGAAGCCTTGATTTAACATGAGTCAGTCACTTAAAACTAAAGAGCAATTTAAGACTGTGTAAAACATTCATTAATTCTCAATCAAAGAAAAGGCTAGAGATTTCAGGCTACACTGTTTGACTGAAAGCAGGGAGATTAAACCAAATGAACCAACCTAAATCAGTTTAGAGGTTTGAAAATGTGATTCACAAAGAGAAAGCTTTTTTGCACTTATGTGTAAGAATATGCAGAGAATGTGATTTTTTTTTTTAAATCCATAAATGAAATAATAAGGAACTGAGAACTGGAATGTAAGAAATATATTTTTATTAGGAAACAGATAGTAAGCAAGTAATAAAAATGTTTTTTTTAGTCTGGGAGGTCCAGTGATTGGAGAACATGTTTTCATAGCAGTGCTTCCTTATAATCATTTGTTTAGATGCACCTCATGTAAAGTAGAAAAATTCTAAAAGTCTCTGTTCAGCACTACAGCACATAAAACACACTGTATCTAGACAGCAGGAACTAGCAGAAGTGTATACAAAGGCCAAACTTGATATTTATGAGTAAACTAAGTTATTTCCTGAATAGAAGATTGTTGCATAACATTCTTTTTAAAAAATATTTTATTGAATTTTATAAACATAACAGATCAAAACAAATACATTGCTTACGTGTTCCCATGTTACATGTGTGTGTATGTTGTGTCATTACAGTTGTGACCCACTCTTCATGACCCCATGTCCATGGATGTTACATAGTTCAAATACAAATATTTTCCCAATATTTCGGCCCAAGTGTTGGGTATATTCCAAATTTACATGTTTCTTTTCCATCATTATATTCATCGTTACTTACCTCCATCTTCATCTAGTACAAAAAATGAAAATAAAGTACATTAAACTAGCCTATTTAATCTTAATTCTGCATTTTACTAAACATCTTAAAATCTATTTGTCTCGCTCAGTATATGATGGGTATACATTTATATCTTTCATCTAATACAAAGGGTGAAGATAGCGAATTTGACTTAAGATATCCTCTCTAATCTATAAGATCTAGTAAATAATAAGTATCATCAACCAATTACAAAACATTCTATAAAGCAATTTTTAAATTTGGACAGATAAAGTTAAGTATTGCATCTTTGAAACTGGATTTCAGATTGGGACCAAATTTGACATAGATGTATGTAGCAGACACACTGTTTACCTTGCTGCTATTTACAGTACATATCTTCTTGTTCTGTGCCAAACTTGTGGATATTTGGGCAAAGAGGTTTTGATTTGTGATTTTTTAGAATAAAACTGATGATCCCCTCCACAGAGAAATCAGCAAATTTAGAATTTAAAGTTGAAAGGAAATCAAATTAATTTAAAAGTCTGATCTTGATTAGTAAAAGTAGAGCCCCCCTCCCCACAATTGTATGCTAGATGTGTCTGACCCTAGCAGCAGTGCTCATCTCCATTTTTAAACCAGAGAGTCAGTGTTGTTCAAGTACATGGCCATGTGGCTGGCATGGCTAAACACATTTCTGTGCATGGAATATTGTTTACCTTCCTGCTTTTTATGGTGGTACCTATTAATCTACTTGCATTTATTTTCAACCTGCTAGGTTGACAGGAGCTGGGGTTAACAGTGGGAGCTCACTATACCCGCTGAGCCATCACACACCCTGATGTTGATTAATCCAAAAGAAATTGGTTAGATCCATCTACTCTTTATAAAATTTAGAAACACTCCAGGCTGTAGGGGCTGAAATATTGTTCCTCAAAGGAAGCTTTTCAAAAGGGAGAAATTCTGATCTCTTATCACACTGAGTACACATGGAACCGTCTTGCTGGCAATATTTTAACTAAATACATTATTACAGCTTGACATAAATTCTGAAAGAAGAAAACTTTTCACACTTGTCAGAAAATAGCCCTGACAATTGCTTTGCATTTGGGTGAGAAGTAATTATCTGATGAAAATAGGAGTCAGGTTCTGGAATATTCCACTGCTTGGTGTCAATTTGTAAATGGTTGTGAGTACAAAACAGTATCCTTTGGATAATCTTAACTGCTGCCATTATCTTGTCAGCAATCAGGGTGCCATTTGCTATGTAATGCTTGGCATCTTTTTCATACTGGCAAGACAGACACATTATTTTGCAGCAATCCTGGAACATTTCTTGCAATTTGAATACAGTAATACCTCATAAGATGAATGTCCCTTAAGACAAAAGACTTGTAAGAAGAATGTAATTTCTGAGGATAGGAAAAAAATTGTAATTTTCCTTACTGGTGGGCAAAGCAGGATCCCATTGATCTTTGCCCTCCCCGGGGGCTCAGATGGGAAGCAGTGGTGGTGGTCTGTTTGCTGTGGCGGGTGCACAATTTTCAAAGGGCTCAAGCCCATGGCAGCTCGGCTGCAGCCCTTTGAAAATCACCTGCCTGCCTGTCACAGCTGCTTACCTTTTTAATGCTGTCATTACAAGAAGTCAACTCAGACTTCTTAAAAACAAGTCATGTCACACCATTTTGATCTCTTTCTTTGATAGAACTTACAGGCCTGATGGATGAGGGGAACACTGTGGATATTGCTTATCTTGATTTCAGCAAGGCCTTCGATAAAGTTCCCCATGGTATACTTGCTAAGAAATTAGTACAATGTGGGATAGATAGTGCCACTGTTAAATGGATTTGTAATTGGTTGACTGATCGCACCCAAATGGTGATCATAATTGGCTTCTTTTCAGTTTGGAGAGATGTGACCAATGGGGTGCCCCAGGGTTCTGTTCTGGGCCTGGTACTATTTAATTAGTGACTTAAAGGAAGGAATAGAGAGTATGCTAATCAAATTTGCAGATGATACCAAATTGGGAGGGGCTGCAAATTCCCTAGAGAATAGGATGAAAATCCAAAAGGACCTTAACTGATTAGAGTGCTGGGCCAACGCTAATGGAATGGATTTCAACAGAGGGAAATGTAGGGTGGTGCATCTAGGTAAAAAGAATGGATTGCACAGATATGGGATGGGAGACACCTGGCTGGAAAAGAGTACCTGTCAAAGGGATCTGGGAGTCTTGGTGGACCACAAATTGAACATGAGTCAGCAGTATGATGCAGCAGCCAAAAAAGCCAATGCGATTCTTGGTTGCATCAACAGAAGCATCGTGTCTAGATCAAGGGAAGTGATAGTGCCACTCTATTCTGCTCTGGTCAAACCCCACCTGGAGTACTGTGTCCAGTTCTGTGCACCTCAATTTAAAAAGGATGTTGACAATCTTGAACATGTCCAGAGGAGGGCGACCAAGATGACTGAGGGTCTGGAAGAAATGTCTTATGAGGAGCGGCTTAGGGAGTGAGGAATGTTTAGCCTTTCAAAAAGAAGACTGAGGGGGGATATGATAGCTATGTTTAAATATATGAAGGGATGTCACATTGAAGAAGGCACTGGTTTGTTTTCCATGGCTTCAGAGATTAGGACACGAGGAAATGGTTTCAAGCTACTGTAAAAGAGATTCAATTTAAACATTAGGAAGAATTTCATGACAGTTAGAGCTGTTTGGCAATGGAATATGCTGCCACGGAGGGTGATGGAGTCTCCTTCTTTGGAGGTTTTTAAGCAGAGTCTGGATGGCCATCTGTTGGGAGTCCTGTGATGGGGTTTCCTGCATGGCAGGGGGTTGGCCCTTAAGGTCTCTTCCAACTCTATGATTCTATGATTCCACGATTCTATGAGATTTCTATCCTGCCCTCCCTTCCCTGTAGCACGTACAGATTGGATGCTACAGGAAAGAAAAGACTGGCAAAAACTGCCTCCTCCTCCTCCTCCTCCTCCTCCTCCTCCTCTTTACCTGATTCTCGGTGCGTAGACCTGGGTGAAGAGGAGGTGGCTGCCCCCTCAATCACCAGCAAGTGAAGGCTGCTCTCTTCCGCCCCGCAGAGAGCAGATTTTGACAGGTAGGACCTGTCAAAGTCAACTGTCTGGTGGGTATGCGGAGAGCAGCCTTTGGCTCCCCTTGATGGGGGATGGGACAGCCTTCCCATAGGAATGCACTGAAAGCCTATTAATCCATTCCCTCCAGAATAGATTAATAGGTTTTCAATGCATGCCTCGTAAGACTAAGTTTTCATAGGACGATTTGACTCCTAGAACGAAGTAAATTTATTTTATGTGGCACTACTGTAATAGGTAAAGAAGCACAATAACCCATATTCAGAAATTGGGGTTGTTGTTTTTAAAGAACTGAATAAATAAAATTGGACTAAAATGAATAAAAATCATTGCCAGACTCATCCACAAATGCTAAGAGAAGGAACTACACATTTATTTTCCAACTTGTGGTGTTCTTGAAAGAAATAATTACTTTTTGCAGAAAAAGCCACCAAATTTGTACAAATAATAGCTTTGTGCAAAACAATGCTTTAGTGCAAACTGCAGACAAAACTACAGCCCTTCATAAAAACTGCAGGCCAGACACAGCTGTTTTCTGAATACAGTTGTGATTGATTCAAAGCAACCATCACTCTTCCTCTTCTGCTTCTCTTTCCCCTGCAGGTGTTTCTACTCTACTTACTGCCCCAGGCAATCCTCCACCTAAGGAGACCACTTCATCCAGCTAATTGCCAAATCATCCCTGCCCTCAGAAGGATTCCCTTTCACTAGTAATTTTTAATGTGAAACTGAGCACTTGGATTCCTGTATTGACAGTGGACTAAAATAGATGTTTGAAATCTGTTCCAGCCATATGATTGTTGAGGGACAGAAAGATGTGTAATCCTTTTCTTGCCTGCCAGTTCATATTCCACCCTGATCTCTTTGTTCCTAGCTGTAGATTTTAGATGCATGTGAATGCAGAAGAATGCCACAATTTTAAAGATTTTTGCCAATAATGGTTTTACAAACCAGGGGCATGAACCTGAAAAGCTGTGTTTTGTAGGTTCATGGTTTCACTCACCATGAACCAACTGGAAAACTGAAGAGATCTGTTGTTCAGGTTTTGATTCGTACCTGGGGAGGGGGTACCTACCTGCTCCTCTCTTGTCACTGCCGCCTCAGTTCTGTCTTGCTATTCCCTATCAGTTGGGTAGCAGGCGCAGGTGCCGAGGCAGAGGGCCCAGCTTCCCTGTCAGGAGCAGTCAGTTGCCTCCATGTGTGAGCCTACCTATCAGCTGGGCAGTGGGCCCATGCCCAGAGGCATCTGCTAGTCCCAGAAGGCAGGGCCCATTGCCTCTGAGGATGAGCAGAGGAGGGGGGGGAGAAAGGAGAGGCAGTGGTAGGTAGGGATGCTACAGAGTCAGTAAGAAGGAAAAGGCAGATATCCCATTTTGCTGATGCAAAATAAATCTCAGAGAGAGGGGGTTGGTACTTTGTTTTGCTCTTGGCAAAATGGGATACAAAACCAGGTCATGAACTGAAACCCAAACCAACCAGTTCATTGGTTTTCTGTCTCCAAGTTTAGTTTATGCCAACCTCTAGTCTCAAAGTATGGTGGATGATTCTAGCTGTGGATAAGAAAAGTCACAATGTTGGATGTCACAATTTATTTATGGAAAACAGCTACAGAGCAGCCTGTGTGTATTTTTTTTTCAAAAAAAATAATCAGAACAGCAAGTGTTGCTATCCCTCTCTTTGCTACACACCTGTAATAAAAATGAACCCCCGTGGCTGTTGTGAGCACTTTGGCTGTTGCTTTTTTCAAAAGAAAGAACCACACTCTTTTGGTTCTAAGATTGATCTAACAAAGAAGATTCAACATCATAGCCAACTAAGTGCCCAAAAATAAGTTGACACATTGCAAGCTGTTAAAGTCTGCTAAGCCAGTTCCAATAATTGTGCTCTGTTGTTTTAAATGTATTCTAGTATATATTTAATTTACTATTTTCAATATAATAGATTATATATTATTTTAAAATATTTGTATACATACAGGGTTTAGCTTTTGAAAGTTTTTTTAATGATGTAAGGAGAAAGGCAGGATAAAAATATTTTAAATAAATAAACCATTCAGTTTCCACAAATCTCAATAGAGGGCTATTCTGGTTTCAAAACACATTGGTCCGCATATCTATTAAATTTTCTACTCAGGAAAAAAAGTTTAGTATCTGCTGAAGACTTAGCTCTGCAGCATTCTTTTTCAGGTCTCTTGGCACATAACTCCCAAATAGGCAAAGATGTTTCATGGCCTCCGGTAGCCTGCAGGTGGGTGAAGGCTGACTATCCCAAATTGTCAAGAAGGCCTCCCTCTCTGATCACTCTTAAATTAGCATTGATTGTCTCTCGGGACAAATTTAAATGGTGGCCTTAAACAGGACAGTGTGGTTTATAACAGCATGTTCTCATGGTTCAAAAACAGGTGCTGGTGGTAGTTCTAAACTTTTAAGAGCTGTAAACCAGCTGAAGCAGTTGGATGCTATTAAATGACATTTGTTTTTCTGTCCTTGGGCAAGTGATGCCCTTGTAAATTGCAAGGCTAAAAAGAACCCTTTTCTCTCTAACAAAAGAGATCTAATCCTCTGATGTAAATTTGCTGGAAAGATGTGATTTCGGAGATATTACAGTTCCTTATTTAGTATACTGTATGCTCTGCATGCCCTCCAGCCTTCCCTAACCAGTATCTTCCCAATACATTTACATTGTAAAGATTTCCTTTAAGGACAATTTTGTTGCCTAAAAGCAACGCATGCATAATCATACCAGTTTGGTATGGCTTGGAGTAGAAGGAAAGGAACAGCTGTTTATTAATGTGATAATTAACCGTTAATGCTGAGCAGCCTAATTATATCAGTTTGAAAACAGTTTCCATGTTTGAAGCAGGTTGTGCCCAATGATTTCTATTTCAGGGGTAGCGGGGAAGCACTATAAGTTCTCATTGCAAACCTTCAATTACAAATTAAAGGGTTGCAATCCAACTATTTTTCTAATGAACAAATCCTAGTATAGTTTGTATGTTCAGGCCAGGTGATTTTGAAACCTTGTTCACTTGATTATGTTTAGTTTCAGTTAGAAATCCTTGTGCATTTCAGGGAAAAACTATTACAAAAAGAGGAATGTGTATAATAAACAGAACCTGGTCCTTCTGAGCAAGTAGTGTATGCAGGATAATTGCAACGGCTAATTCTGTAGATGTTCAGGGTCAAACCAAATGCAGACATAGCTGCATCTTGGACATGGCTATTCTTCCATTGGAATTTAAACTAGCACAGCAGCTCATGCCAGGCATGAGATTTGCTTTAAGTTCATTCTGCCAAGTCAGACCAGTGTCTGGTAGCAGCCACTGATGGGTAAATAACATTCATTTTTCTTGGAATGCACTAAAATCAGTACTTTCTTAGAACATTCTCTGCAATATCATCAGGATTCCGATAGGCCCTAATAGCCTCACCACACCTCAGGGAATCCTTTGAATCCCATGTGAACAGGCTGAGGTTGGATCCCGTGATGTGCCACTCCCTGGTATCTCTCCCAACATGTTTGGAGGCCATTCTAATAATGGCGGGATTCTGTATTCAAGAACTCTTTGTATGGCTCTTCATGCCTCATATTTTTAATGTTGAAGTAGCAATGTCCTAGGTGGTAGCAGCTCTGGGAAATGTAATTCCGCAACATAGTTCCTTTAAAAAGATTCATAGTAGTGGGGAAATGACATGTCTTGGGGTTTTCTTGCACTAAGGATATTGGGATGAATTTAAGGGGGGAAATAGGGTTATTCCTTTCCATATTCTCACAACTCAAGGTGCAATTGATGGATGATGGATTGGGTTTTTTGAATATGGTTCAAAATCACATGGTTTGAGGGCTGGTGTCTCCTCTTGAGAAAGCTTTGAGTCACTGCCTGTCACTGCCTGTCAATGACAATTTTCATTATATCTAGGAAGGTAGGAGAATAGAGGACAGAAAAAGGGTAAGAATAACAGTCTCTTTCTTTCCTTGTGTGCTTGCTATCTATGCTTCAGAACAACCAAATAGCCAATTTCCTGTAAGGAAACTGCATATAACATACCATTTTCAACACCTAGTCATATAAGATTTAAAAAGGGGAAGAAATTGGTGTTTTACAGACTTCCAGTTGTAATTCTAGGAATAATTAACATTAGAGTACAATACAAATTGCAGAACTACTTTCTGAAATGCTTAAGAATGCAGGTATTTGTACTTGATGTTAGAGCATGTGAGGCAGGAACACATGGAGAACAAAATTATTTACAGATAGAGATGGGCACGAAATGAATTTATTATTTGTTTTGTTTTTTGTTATTCATTTTGTTAGGGAATGAAACAAATAAACTGACCCATCACAGAAAAATGAAACGAAACGGAACAGAAATTTCTGCTTCGTTCCACTTCGTTTTTCATTTTCCCATAAGAATACATTCGCAATGCATTCCTATGGGAAAGATTTCAAGCGCCTAGCAGCTGATTTGAGTTCTCTCTCCAAGGGAACCCAAATAGTGCTCATTAACCTGTTGTTCATTGAATTTCATCATAGATCTTTCCTTACCATCATGTTTCTCTCTAGAAATGTAAATGTTAAAGGGGGAACCTAGTGGCGATACAATGAAGGGTCACATTGCCCTGATTAATCACAAAATAAAGCATGAAGACTGCAGTTTCTACAGGCTAGTATCTAAATATTTCAGAACTGCTTCTCATTTCTAATGACAAGTCTTAATTTTTTTCTTTTTCAGCTGGGACAATTTATTTTAACCAACTGAAAGTGCTTTTTTAAAATAAAATAAAATAAAATAAAAATAAAAAACTCAATTAAAAGTTCCCCTTTCTTCCTAGAGTGTTCTCAGCTAATCACAGATCATGGACTTATGATGTAACACAAAACATCACACAACAGGTGGAAAAGCTTTCTTGGACTTGGTAAAAAAACAGTCACCAAAAATTCCTTCACTTCTTCATTTGCCACCTTCTCTGTTAATGAAAGTGGGCAAAATTGTCATGGCAAGGAAAACACATCTTCTGAAGCATGCTTCAGAGTTTAATTACATTGTCATTTGTGAATTGTTGGCAAGAGTTCTGCAGGTGCTTTTCCACTTTCTAATTCTTTATACATTTCAAGAAGCCATATCACACATTAACAGACGCAATGGATGAAAGGTTTTGGGACAAAAGCATTAGTTAAATGGTGGCCAGTTTCCATGAAGGTGGTCTCTGCTTTGGAGACAATGTGAGGCCATGGTCATTTATATGTCAATCTCATTAAGGGAATATTGGCCATTTTAGTAGAAGAGGTAAGCAGCTGGTGTGGCTTTTTCCAGCTGGAGAGGCAACAAATGTGGCCTATTGTGTCAAGTGAATCTGTGACTCTTGCAAGATAAAAATCAGCATTTTCAACATTATATCTGCTCTATTACTTTCTCATTGCCAATGTATCTGAACAGTAATTTACTGCAAGTGTAGAATTGGGAACAGATATTTGTTAGTAGCAAGGCTTGAGGAAACAATCCATTTCTCACATCACCAGCTGCCATTCAAAGGGTAACCCTTCTGCAAGAACAAAGCATTATGCTGGCCACCAACTCCACACTGGGTGGAGATTAAAAATGTAAAGAATATTTGCTGTGGCAGCAAGTCCTCTGCTTAGATTTGTTCTTCTTACTAACAGTTGTATCAAATCAATGACATCTTAATGAGGATTTTCTAAGCTTTTTGAGATACCTCATCTCCATGGTGAGGTGATGTTTTGTGATTTTTTTTTCTCAGAGGTTCTCCATCATTGGGTCAAATCCTCTCTGCTTAAAACTAATGCCTGCCCCCTTTGACAAGTAAACTATGTCCACACAGCAAGCACAGAACAGCTGGCTGATAGTTAAAAAGACATTAAATTAACTCTCTGATGCTTCTACTCCTTATAAGTCCACACTCTGAAGTAACAGCTATTATTTTAAAGTTATGTTGGGACATTATTTTGTGTTGTTTGTATAATTGTCTCTCAGAATATGTTTTTAGCCTCTTTTTCAGCCAAGAACACAAACAAAAATACAGTATACCACCATCACTCATGTGGTAAGGATGTACTCTTTGCTTGTGAGGATATAACTATTTAGGGTTTAGCTATCTAGTGATAAGGTTGTCTTCCTGTTTGAACTACACAGAGATAAACTTTCATATATGTGACATAACTTGGGACAGTATCCATATTACACTGCTCAATTTTTCTGACTTAGTGACTATTCATTAGTTTTATTATTATATGATGCTAGTCATACCATATATTTTGTGTAAGCACAGTAAAAAGCATTCTACAAGCAAACCCGAAAGATACGGGTGTCTCAAACAAAGAATTATAACTATGAAACAGCACCAAATGTGGGAAGGATGTAGCAGAAAGTCTGTGTTTGCTTTGTACCAAATCTGGGGTCAAAGGGGCTTTTGAATTGTGATTTCAAAGAGAAATATTTCACCTCCATGCAGAGGCAAGCAATTTTTTTTCAAAGCCCCTTGTTTTAAAGTCTTTTTATTCTTCCAAACCAATTTAAACAATTGTGAGTTTAATTCAGACCCTGTAAGTACTGGTATATAATCCCTAAAACTTCTGAGATTGCTTTTTTTTTATATAACTTGTAAGTTATTCTGAAGGAACTACTTGGATAGTATAGCATTCTGGCCAATCAGAATGTGTCTCTAATCAGCTCACAGAGTAGGTGTAAGTCTGTCCCTTTGAACGCTGCCATGGCCTTCAGTGTGAAGGAAAGCATTTATTTCCTTCCTGGCCAACCAGTCTTAGCTCCTCCTGTCAGCACCACTACCACTCACAAAGTGGCACCATGCAAGGGGAAAACGCAGAAACTGAGTCCTATTTTCATCAGTTCACCACTTCTCACCCAAACACAAAGCAATGACCAGGGTTGTTTTTCAACAAATGTGAATAACAGTGAGCAGAAGAGGGTATCCTGTAGACCATCTTGATTAACGCCACTGGTATTTTCAACATTCAGGCTACCCTTTGCAATCTAAAGCTTGACATCCTTTTTCCTGCTGACAATTCATGTACTATATTGTGCTGCACTATTGGGCCATTTACTGGGTTTTTGAAGAATTTAATACCATCATTCTACCAGATGGCAATGGGCACAAAATGATGACCTCTCATGTGCTAAATTGTAGGCCATACTAGGGGCTTCCTAGTTTGGCCTACAGGTTTCTTATGCTGTTGGCTGTAGTCGGTGACAAGGCAGTTGGCAATGTAATATAGTAAGTATGAGATAAAATGCAATGCAGTAAGTTAAGTAACTAAGCAACTAACTGTGAAATAATATCTCCAGGAGTGTGCAGTAATAAATAAGATCTATTTCAAGTCTAGGAAAATGTTGTATGAAGCTGAGTTTTGGGTTATAAGCTGAGAAGCTATTGCATGTACAGTAAGTCCAAAGGCAAAAAAAGGGCCATCTGTGGTTTTCAAACCAAATGAATCACCATTGCTGGAATGTGCTGGAAGAGGAAGGCAGAGATCAACACACACTTCTCTTCTGCCATGAGAAGTTCAGAGCAGCACGAACTTGGACCCATTTTCACTCTAGAACACCTGTCACAGAAGACATCTTTTTTATTTACCTAAGCACCAGTTGAACTGGTTTCGTGTGGTATGAAGCAGCAAGTATAAGAACAGATAACATTATTTACAGGGTTATGATAATAATGTTTCCATAAATCCAAGACATCATATGGCCAGACTAATGGCTAATACTGCATGTATATTTGCCATGCATATATACTGTATAAACTGTGCACATAACAAAGAAAGGGTGTGACGTCACCCCTTTCACAGACTGGGTTTTCAAAGGCACAACCGAGGTTTATTTCGACATCCCACCGCTGTGCCACTAAATTGTGACGACACCTCCCTTTTACACACTGAATTCTGTGATGGAAATGGTACTGCTGCCACCTTTTATTCCCTTAATAATGCTGCCACCTTTTAAACTCGTCACCTCATGAATTGGGAAAGACTCAGATGAATAATATAAAAATAATAACAACATTTATTGAGAAGATAATAAATATAACAATATCTGAGGATGGTATGCGTTGCCTTTAACATATAACAGATTTAATCAGCTCTACAAGCCTCCCTGTCTTCAATAACTAGTAAACAGTATAGCCCTCACTGCCTGACAGAACTCTCACAGAGCAATGCTCTCTCCCAGCACTCTTAGCTCTCAACTGAACTCAACTTCCTCAACTGACTAGGCTCCGCCCTTTTTATATCATACCATTCCCCGCCCTCCTGCTGGGATTGGCTGATGATTTGTATATTCATTACTCCTCTTTCCAGGGTTTTGTCACAAAGGGCACATAAACACACCAGGAACACACAGTGAATGCCATGGGACACCATGATTAGCAGGAGGCCTCCGCAGGTTCCGGTCTACATCTCACAGAATCTACACTTAACATGGCCAGTGGCAGTGTTAGCTAGGGGATTCTAGAAAATGTAGTCCAAACGGTATGCTTTCCAAACTTCAGGTCCCTGGCAGACCTCAACAGAATATTCACATAAACATATCTACAATTTACATTTTAGGTTTGCACTCTGGTACAGAGTGACTCAAATGCAGAAAACATGTTGGTCATGCAACATGTACATAGAAATTAGAAATTAATCATTTTCACTCCTTGCAAATGAATGCCGTGGTTTGCAGTCCAGACACTAGAACACTCTAGTTCAGTGATGGTGAACCTTTTAGAGACTGAGTGCCCAAACTGCAATTCAAAACCCACTTTGTTTGTTTGTTGTTGGTTGTTTTTTTTTTTGCAAAGTCCCAATACAGCAATTTAACCTAATATTTCCCCACCAGCTCCGGAGTTTACAGGAAATTAAGTGCGACCACGTCCACTTTAGCGCGTCCCAGAGCACCTTTCAAGTACCTGCTCTCTGGAGGTGTAAATTCTTTGATGCGGTGTAACGATAGTGAGTGCGGGGCTCTCCTCGCTTCTGTTTGTTGTTTTTTCCCGCCCCTTTAAGAGCTACTTAAGAGACTGGAATGTTGCCACGGCAGAACGGAGGTGAGCCACGTCTCTTTTCTTCCTGTTTTTTCTCCCTCCCCTCACGCAGCCAGCAGCCAGGAGTGCGGAGGGGGTGGGAACACAGGAACAGCGACAAACCCCTAAGATCTCTGGTCCGAATTTAAGTGGCCAGCGGATCTTAGGGGTGGTGTGAAAAGGCTCTCTGTCAGACAAAAAGTGTGAGACAACCACTCCCACCTCAGAAAACAAATTCTCCTTTAAGAAACAAAATAAAATGAAATGTCCATTTTGTCATTGGAAAGAACAAGACCTAAGATAACTTTAAGATGTTCAGCAGACCAATCTGTGGTTGTTTATGCCGCATGAACACATGAAGGTCACAGATTTGAACTCCACACCTGGCTGAACTCTTTGCAAATATGCAGCTCAACTGTTGAAACCAATTTTTGTAAGATGCTGAAGGTGCCTCTCGTATGACACCAACAAGGGATTGCTGATGGACCTGTGGATTCTTCCAGCCCTTTGATTTCTTCGGAGACCAAAGAAACGCTATTATCGATATATGGTCCTTCTGACTGGATTATCTTGAACTACTATCTGGTTTATTCTAAAATCAATTCTGTTTCATTGACAGAGAGTCTGATATTACCTTGTAACCAAAAACAATAAACACTTTATAATTGCCAAACATTAACTTTCCTTCTGTGCGCATTTTGCATTTTAGCTGCCTGTCTGTTTCAAGCAGTGCTTCTAGTGCTGTCCATGCTATTCATGCTGTCATTATGTTTAAGGGTCACTCTGTAAAGATGTAGCGCAATGGCCCCATTAGTATACATTTGTGCACACTATGTAGGATTATTTCATTACTCTAGCAGACCCTAACAATAACCAACATCTACAGATATGATCGAACAAAACAAAGAGTGGGTCCTTATATGTGTATTTGCTCAAAACTGTCTTCCATTGCATTTACTACAGTTTATTCCCCCCAAAAATTGGTAAAGGACTCGAAACTTGTGTTTTTCAAAGTCCTGTGGATTTCAGGTGTTGATCCTTCCTTCCTGTAATCTGTAGGATTTAGATATTCTTTAATTTTGTCTGGTTCATGCTTTATGCATGTGTGTGTTTAGCTCTGGCACTGTGACATTATCAGTGGTTAAGAAAAGTCTTTGTGCTCTGAAGAGCTTAGCAATTAAAAGATAGCTGGAAATAAGTTTTTCCCCTCCCTAGTTATCCAGAATTAATTGTTATGGGCATTGGGACAATTGTTTGTCTGTTTGTTTATTCTGTTTATATACTATAATTGCCAGATACATATTTATACATGGAATACACATATTGAATCAAATTCAAGCAGATACAATAGTTATACAAACAATGTTCAAATCTGATTAAAAGATGTGAGAACAGCAACACGTTATAATGAAATAGATTACACTACAATACATTAATCCCCCGTTTATAGTGGGGGTTAGGTTTTCTAATCACCCCCAGTAAATGAAAATCTGCGATCTGTGGACACCTTCATGATGACGGCATCCGCGTATTGTGTTGGGTCCCGAGGGCTCCGCTGCGGCCCCCCCTTCTGCTCCATTCTCCTTCCTTCCCTTGCCTGTTTCCTGCTTTCACTTCAGCCGGCTAAGGAAAAGGGGTCATGTTGTCCACTCGCCACCTGCCTGCCTTCCCCTTAGCTGAGGCAGCAACGCAGGAAACTTCTGCTCCATTATATCTCCTTCCTTCACCTTTCTTGCTTTTGCCTCAGCCAGCTAAGGAAACGGGTCCACTTGCCCACTTGCCCTCCTGCCTTCTGCTTAGCTGAGGCAGTGGCAGCAGCAGTGGTGACTTCTCCATTTTCCCTCCTTCCCTCACCAGCTTGAGGCTTCTTCCTGCCTCTTCTGGGCTCAGCATGTCATTGCTGGAGACCTCCATCTGGTGTGGGTCCCTGAAGTTACCCTGAGTGGTGTGTGTCTGTGCTCTCCCCCGTCGCCTTACTGGGTAGAAGAAATTTTACTGGGACCAGCACATGGGCACTCACTGGACAAGTGGGAGGGAGAAGGGAAAGGCTATGGTGGTGGCATGGCTAGGAAAGAAGTGAAAGCAGGAAGCAGCCAAGGGAAAGAGAGAAAATGGAGCAGAAACCACCACCGCTTCCTCAACTAAGAAGGGAGGAAGTGGAGCAGGCAACGGGAACCTTTTCTGGGGCAGCTGTGCAAAACTTCTTCTGCCCAGCAAGGCAGAGGAACACGAGAGAGAGAGAGAGAGAGAGAGAGAGGAGGAGAGCAGACACCACAACTCAGGGCAACTGCAGGGACCCACACTGGAGGGGGGGGAGTCCAACAATGACATGCTTAGACCAGAAGAGGCAGGAAGAAGCCTCAACCTGGTAAGGGAAGGAGAGGAAATGGAGGAGAAGCTTCCACCCTGCTGCCCTGGCTAAGGGGAAGGCACACACAAGCAGTGGGGCAGCCAGCGTGCAAGCAAGTGGGTGGGCAAGGGGAAAGAGAGCTGCCGGCTGGCTGTGGCCACTTCTCCCCCTCTGTCTGTCAGTCCATTCCTTCCAGTGGAGGCCTCCTAAGGGCCTCCATCGCCAAAGGGGAGGGGGAGGGGCGGATCCCATGATATAGTGGGACCACACTATTTGAGGCACTACTCAAATATAAAAATGAGAATAATAATCCTTGTAAAATGTTTATAACATCTCATTTTCTAGTTCATTCTGTACATTATTTTATTTCATTTAGAATTACACTCCACCTTTCTCTTTCCAAACTGCAAGCAAGGTAACTATCAATGATAAAAACACTTTAATCAAAAGTAATTAAAATCTAACACAGATTTATTAAACTGTGAGACATATTGAAATGAAATTAAGAGAATGCCAACAGAAGGAAAAACAGAAGCCAACATCAACCAGTTAAGATGTGACTCTACTACAATAAGTCAGTTAAACTGACTTACTGTAGTAGAGTCCCATTAGCTGCCATTAGCTTTCAACACCAAGAGACCACAGTGTTGTGTGGGTAATCCCAGCAGTTCAAATGTCAGCAGCGTTGGAGTGACTGCTCTCTTGGCAGCACTACTACCCTTGTGCCACACTGGCTATGTGGCACACTCCCTCTCCACCTTCCAGCACTGAAAGAAGGCAGGAACTCCATTCTCACTTCCCTCATTGTACAGGAGCCACTATCACCAACCTTTTTAGTATATCTTTTGAGTCCTAAGGCTAAGCCTGTCTGGTACCATAAATCACACTCACATACGTAATTTGGTTTGGAAGGAAACGGGAGAGAACTTTATTGGTCATAACAAACAGTACTCTGGCTGGGCATAGGGTAGGATCCAAGATATCGTGGAACCTGCCTGTCTGCTGATGCACCGTGTCTCTCCCTTCTGAGAGACGGCAAACCATCCAGAGTCCCTGTGGGGCGCAGAACCTCTTTGGAGCTCCCTTCTGACCAGGTTAAAAGGGGAGGGGTCATCCATTGTGCTGCTAGGGTGGTGCAGCTTTCTTCTCCGCTGGAAGATGCTGACTCCTAGACAGCAAATTGTCAGCTCTCTTTAATTTTCCTCTTCCCTCAATTGTCCATCATTAACAGGTTTTGCATAATCAATTCCAAGGTCACTGCCAATACATCATATGAGGTACCCAGGCTTAATAACACTATGAACACCTTTTGAAGCTCATTGAACTGCAAACCAATTTCTTGAAGCTGGGAAAACTTAGAAGTCATCTGCTCCAGGTACCGTATTTATCGGCGTATAACACGCACAGGCGTATAACACGCACCCTCATTTTAAGAGGGAAATTTCAGGAAAAAAATTAAATTTCAAATAAAGAACTTTGAAGCAAAATAAGGGTAGCTCAGAACTTTTTTTATTAATGTCTCATTCTTTTCACCGGACAGACTGCATTTCCTTTGATCGTTTAACCGGGAGGTTTCCTGAGGATACTGCACAAATATTGTATATTTCTCCCCCTGACTCTCCACCCCACCCCACCCCACCCCTCCCTTCCCCTCCCCACCCAACCCAACCCAACCCGCATCTACCTGCGATGCATCCAATTTTTTAAACTCATTTTTAACACCTCCTCCACCTCGCCGCCGAGTCCTCCTTGCGGATTCCCTTGTGCCTTTGAAGGCAACCCCATGGCGGGTGCCTCTCCCATGGAAAAAAAAAATGGAAGGGGCCTCTAAAAGTACAGCTAGGCGACAGGTGGCAAGCGACTGGCCCCGGTGCCTCCCGTGCCTCCGGTCCCATGCCTGCCTGCCTGCCTGCCTGCCTGCCTGCCTGCCTGCCCGCGCCCTGGGCCGACGCCCAAGAGGCTCCCACCCCGGCTGCCGGGAAAGTTTTCACCCTGTTCGCAAATAGATTGCAGGGCGCGTGGAGGGGGGTGCCGTCGGGCGCGCGCGTGCTGCGTTTTCTAGGGAGCGGAGGTGGGAGGGGAGGAAAGGGAAGCATGGACGCGCCTCCTTCTAAGACCCGCCCCACCGCCGGAGTTTTGGGCCCCTCACAGGATCGGGAAAGGAGCCGCCGGGGAGCCTCCCCCCACCCACCCCCTCCTCCTCAGGTAGTAGAAGCACAGCCTGGGCCGGGAAGGCGCGCGGGGCTCAAGAGGGAGGGAGGGGAGAGAGAGGGAGGGAGAGAGACTCCCCCACCCCAACAGGGAAGGGCGGGGGGAGAAAGGAAAAAGGGTGTCCTCGCTTCTGGGTCTGGCAAGGTGGCAGCGGCCGCTCCCTGTGAGAGAGGCCTGCCTTCCCCCCGTTCTCGAGCGGCCGCTGAGGGGGGGGAAGCGGGAGTCGCCTCCGCTCTCCCCGACTGAGGTGGTTAAGGAAGGGAAGGCGCCGCCGCCACAGCCCTTCCTGCCTGCCTGCCTCCCTCAGCGCTTCCCTCCCACCCGCGCCACCTCCAGCACCAGTGCCGCCTCCGCCGCTTGGACTTCCCCCCGCCCCCTCGCCCCACACCGGGAATTGGGGGGGGTTGGCTCTGCCTGCCTGCCTCCCTCCCTCCCTAGGTCCCAGACTGCATATCGGGGTATAACACGCATACATCATTTGTCCCCTATTTTCAGGGGGGGGGGAGTGCGTGTTATACGCCAATAAATACGGTATTTAGCCACACTTCCTCCAGGCTCCAAATACACACGGTACACCTGCTTGGTGAGGGTGACCTGAGAAATGACCATGTCCCTGACATGTACTGTTCACAACACCTGCCAACCCTGCTGTGCAGAATCAATCCCTCGCACAAGGGGCAGTGGGCTGTCTTTGAGGCACAAAATAATTGAGGCACATTTTAAGTCCAATCCCTCTAACCACGACTACAGCACACTGCCTATCTTTTCTTAATTTAACTTCCAGTACTTCTCATTCTGAATGAAATAGCAAAGAATAAAGCAGCATTATGCTGTATTAATTTGGAGCGGGAGTAGAGCAATGGGCATTGTGGCTCTTGTTATTCTCACTGCCCTAGTAATTTGTCCTCAAATACCTGGAAGACTCCTGTTAAAAGCTGATGGTGTCAGGCCACATATTGAACACCATTCCCTCTTTTGAACATGATGCCCACTTTTTATTTTTATTTTTTATTTAAGAAGCAATTGATTTAGCATGGAATAACTTCAATCATTTTGTGACACAGCAATAATTGTTTAGTTATTTTTACAAGTACTGAGGAGCTGCCTCACTAAATGACTGAGGATGAATATCACATGGCTCAAGGGATGGTTTTGAGTGACCTTCTACTAATGCCTCATATTCCATGGTAGGAGAGGAAGAGTGTATTTTGTATCATCAGCCAGCAACTTGCAGCATCCAGATATTTCAGAATAACTAAAAGCAACTAGCTTTGGACAAATAAGAAGTATAGTTGCTTTAAAACAGTGCCTATAATGGGAACAGTGTTTGAGTTCTTAAAACTATCCTTGAATTCAAATGCAGCTCTATAAAAGTCCTGCTGCTACCTGCCTCATCTAAGACAAACGTGCCAGGCAAAAATCATCTTGTCAAGAACTTTACATCTAAGAATAATTTTCTTGCAAACTTTCTTGCAAACTACATCTTCTGCCATACTTGGACTGTTGGTACATGCTTTGAAGAAGTTGGTATTGCCCATAAAAGCTTGCAATAATGTTTTTGGGGGGTTATTATTAGCTTATAAAGGTATCACCTATAATTTAATCTTGCATTTAAAACCTTCTTCTTTAGCATTTGTCCCGTGTGGTGGTGGGGTTCGCTGTTCTGGATCAGAGACACCATTTCTCTTGGTCACCCACTTGGTCCAGGTGTAAGTGAGTGACCCTCATATCATTGTGAAGTATATCAAGCCAATATTGCTTTGGTCACCCCTTTGGTTGTTTGCCATCAGTCTCCAACTAGAGATTGCAACAGTGTGCAAGATGTAGCCAGGTTTCTCTCATCTTTCCAGTAATTGGAGCCATGCTGTACGGCCGCCTGATGTCATTATTGCAGATGTAGTCAAAGTGAAAGCTATTGCTAATCCAGTGCAACATCTTTGTTTCCATGACATCCAGGGAACACTCAGTTTGCACAGTAAAGTGCAACTGATTGAATAGTCTTTAAAACTTTATAGTCTTTAAAACTAAAAATTTACTAATTACTTTTACAAGTTACTTTTTAATCTAGGTAGGGAGTTTTAGACAGACAGAGAGCCTTTTCAGAAGCAATTCATCTTGCTGGTCACTAAAATTAGAGGAGAGAAACATCACAAAAACATTGTCCAAGGATTTTGCTAACAAAATGATTTGTTGTGACTATTTTGGTATACTGATAAATAATGCCATGTGTTAAATACAACATTGCCAATAATTTATGTGGCTCTTCTCTTATTATTCTCACTGTCATAGCAATTTGTCTTCACATCAGTGGAAGCCTATGGTTGAAAGTAGGTGATGTCAGGCTGCATAATGGATGGTCACTGTAATTATAAAAAATATGGAGAGAGAATTGCTTTCTAGCCAGTATTATCTTGTCAGAGATTTCATCTTGGACTAGTTAACATGACAGCTTTGTTTAAACTTTGGGTGATTAAATTTCTGTAGCATGTAGCTGTCTTGTTTGATATTATTTTATACTACTTTTTAAACAGGAAAAACCATTTAGTTGACATTATGGACTCATTAACCATTGAAATGGGTTTTCAATCAAGTCATGGTTGTACGAGTACTACAATGTTTTAATCAGGCCACCTGGGCAACATTTTATGTGGCCATCACCAATGTGAGGATGGCTCTTTTTCACATATATGGTGATATTGATTTTCCTTTTTATTTGTGCTGAATTTTCTCTCGGCTGTGCTTCCAACAGCAATTGATTAGTCCAGTTCTCATCCCCTAGAACAAACAGAGTCATGTGGAATCAACAGAATGTTTCCACAGCTAAAGAATGAACAGGGGCAGCAGAGCGGCCCTTCACAGAACATCTGATCCAGCTGATCCAACCTAACACAGAGCTGTGCGTGTAGTCAGTATGAAGAAGCGAAACGGAGCGAGCCGCAAGGGCCTGACATCAAGAAGGACCAGAGTGCTGTAACATACCTAGGTAGTATTTAATTGGTTGGGGGGGGGAGAGAAGCTGACTGGATAGCTCAGTGGTTTGAGTGTCTGGCTGTGGAGCCAGAGGTTGGAAATCCCGTTCTTCACTGTTCCTTCAGGGAGAAGAGGCAGCCTGTGTGGCCTTGGGCAAGCTGCACAGTCTGAGGATATCGCCAGAAGGAGGGAATGATAAATCATTCTTTACCTAGAAAACCCTGAAAAGGTCGTCATAAGTCAGAACTGTATATTTATTATTATCTGGAGAACACAACTGCCAGGTGTTAAGCTGGAGTTGGCCTTCTCCAATGATTGAGTTCTTTCCAAGAGCCTAGGGTGACTGGAGATATCTTCATAGACTATATGCTGTTCCTAACAATGACATCATTTGTAGTAAACCGATGTTGATCCTGTCAATGCCGAGGGTTTTCAGATCTTTCTTTTGGGATTGCACACAAGGCTCCTATTATTATTGGTTTTGTTCTAACTTTCTTATTCCATAGCTTTTTCAATTTCTATTTCCAATACTTGGTTATCTTTTCTAACTCTTTGCTGCTGACTCTTGTGTCTCCTGACAATTTGAACTTTGTTTTCGTGCTTGTATACTATTGTGATGTCTGGAGTATTGTGAATGAGGTGTCTGTCGCACTGGATTCTGAAATCCCAGAGCACCTTGATGACTTCATTTTCAGTAACCTTTCCTATCTGATGTTCCCACCAGTTCTTCCATGATGGTAGGTTGACATTTTTACATATGTTCCAGTGGAGCATTGCTGCTGTTTTATTATGATGGACTAAATAAACTGTCTGAATTATTATTATTATTATTATTATTATTATTATTATTATTATTATTATTATTATTATTATTATTATTATTATTATTTAACCACACAGCTATCTACGCTGGATTTTATATTACCAATCACTAGTCAAACGCTTCCCAAGCGTTTAGGACTCAGTGATGTATCGGCAAATTTTGCGAGCAGATCCCAGTAAGGTGGCTTTCTGCATCTGACTGATGGTGGCTTTGTCAACTCCAATTTCTTCTAAACATTTGCTTAGCTCTTTGGACACTGCACCCAGTGTGCCAATTACCACTGGGACCACCTGTACCGGTTTATGCCAGAGTCTCTGAAGTTCAATTTTCAGATCCTGATATCGGGTAATTTTTTCAAGTTGTTTCTCAATGACTCTATCTCCTGGTATAGCAACATCAATGATCCATACTTTTTTCTTCTCCACAATCACAATATCTGGGGTATTATGCTCCAAAACCTTGTCTGTCTGTATTCGGAAGTCCCAAAGTAATTTTGCATGCTCATTTTCAGTCACTTTTTCAGGCTTATGGTCCCACCAGTTCTTTGCTATGGGCAGATGATAGTTCTGACACAAATTCCAGTGGACCATTTGAGCAACTACATTATGACGCTGTTTGTAATCAGTCTGAGCAATTTTCTTGCAACAACTCAATATATGGTCTATAGTTTCATCCGCCTCTTTGCAGAGTCTACATGTGGGGAACTCAGCTGATTTTTCTATTCTAGCCTTAACTACATTTGTTCTAATAGCTTGTTCTTGAGCTGCAAAAATCAGGGCTTCTGTCTCTTTTTTCAGTGTTCCATTGGTAAGCCATAACCAGGTCTTTTCCTCATCTACTTTTCCTTTGACTTTTTCAAGGAACTGCCCATGCAGCGCTTTATTATGCCAGCTAACAGCTCCTATTTGCATTGTTGTTTTCCTGTATTGACCCTTTGTTTGATTTATTTTAAACACCTCCCTGTTCTTAACCTCCAATAATGCTGGCTCTGTACTATTTTTTACATAATCTGCCAATGCATGTTTCTCTTCTTCAACTGTCTGCTTCACTTGCAGAAGACCTCTGCCACCTAATTTTCTAGGTAAATACAGCCTGTCAACATCACTGCGTGGATGTAATGCATAGTGAATGGTCATAAGTTTTCTTGTTTTCCTGTCTAGAATATCTAGCTCCGTCTGAGTCCAGTTTATAATGCCAGCGGTATACCTGATGATGGGTATGGCCCAGCTATTAATGGCCTTAATGGTGTTACCACCATTCAGCTTACTTTTTAATACTTTTCTGACCCTTTGGATATATTCTTTACTGACCACATTTTTCACTTGGCCATGCTTGATATTATCTAATTCCAGTATGCCCTGATATTTATAGGCTTCAGACTGCTGATACTTAATAGTTTGTCCATTTGGTATTTCAATTCCTTCACTCTCATTTGTTTAGTCCAAACTCTCATTTGTTTAGTCCAAACCAAATTCTGGTTGTGTTGGTCAGTGAGTGTATTTCAGTTTCTGATTTTCCATACAACTTTAAGTCATCCATATACAATAAATGAGAAATTTTCCCTGAATTTTTAGCAGTTTGGTACCCTAAATTTGTGTTCTGCAAATTTATTGAGAGGGGAATCAGGGCAATAGTAAATAGCAGAGGTGACAAAGAGTCACCTTGAAAAATCCCTCATTTGATGCTAACCAATCCATAGCTTTCATCCCTGATGAACAATTCTGTTTTCCAGTTCTTCATCGCATTTTCAATTAGGGCACTAATACTTTTACATATTCCAATGGCATCTAGGCACTTAATAATCCAACTATGCAGTACTTGGGGGATTATTATTATTATTATTATTATTATTATTATTATTATTATTATTATTATTATTATTATTATTATTATTACCACTACTACTACTGCTGCTGCTGCTGCTGCTGCTGCTAATACTACTATTACTGCTATTACTACTACTAAAGGAAAACAATTTCTAAACCAAACAGTAAGAAAGCAGACTCTAAAACGAATTTAATTTCCTTAAAGCTTTTGTTTTTATTACTTTTTTCTTTATGGGCTACGGAATTCTCAATTTTTTTCTTTTTTCTAGTGATGAACAGACCAGAAGACTGTTCCCTCTAAGAACTCATGTCTCTTCCTTCTGAGAACTCCCACTGAAAAGGTCTGTCTCTGTATTTATCACACTCAAATCCAATTTTCATCCTTCTATTATATGTGAAAGAACACATGTCACAACAAGGCAGGTTGCTGATTGCATTGGCATGTGCAACAACTGGAACCATGAGCCACTGAACTAAAGTTTATGCCACCAAACCCCATTGAGTGTATATCCACTGCTTGATCAAAATGCAACTCTACCCTACAACACTTTCCCCAAATTCTAGATATAGTTATTATTTTAATGTACTGAGACAAACAATGGGAATGCACACTGTGCACATGAACCACTCTGGTATATCAGTATGCAGTCTTATCCCTTCTCTAGAAAAAAAAATCCTGCAGACTCTCTTGTATGCACTATGAGGCCAAGAGAATTAAAACTGCATGTGGAACACTGTGATTTTCTATCCCCAATTCAAAATATTTATTTATTTATTTATTTATTTATTTATTTATTTAACTTATATGCCGCCCACTACCCAAAGGTCTCTGGGCAGCTTACAATCCAAAGAATAAAACAATTTAGAATAGTTAAGAGTAAAATATCAATAAATCATCAATAAAAACCTTACACTAAAATCGTTATTCTAAAATTGTCATCAGCGGACCCACAATCTATATTATATCAATTAAAAACCTTCTGGAACAGGAAGGTTTTTACCTGGCACCGGAATGTAATCAGTGTTGGCACCAGGCGGATCTCGATCAGGAGGGCATTCCATAGCTTGGGAGCAGCTGCCGAGAAGGCCCTGTGTCTACAGGCCATCCCTCTCACCTCCTTGAGAGATGGCTCTTTCAGGAGGGCCCCCTGGCTAGATCTTAATTGCCGAGTAGGTTCATATGGAAGGAGGCGATCCTTCAGGTATCTAGGTCCTAAGTCGTTTAGGGCTTTGTATGTCAGAACAAGCACTTTGAATTCAGCTCGGGCAGCAACTGGTAACCAATGAAGGTTACGCAGAATCGGCGTGATGTGATCCCTGGCGGCCCCACCACTTACCAGCCGTGCCGCACGATTCTGAACCAGTTGCAATCGCCGGACCGTCTTCAAAGGCAGCCCCACGTAAAGCGCATTGCAGTAATCAATACGGGATGTTACCAGTGCATGCGTAACTGTCATGAGGCTGTGCTCGTCTAGGTAGGGGCGAAGCTGGTATATTTTCTGCAGCTGAAGGAAGGCACCCCTGGCCACCGAATCCACCTGGGCTTCCAGAGTTAGACTGGGGTCCAGAAGTACCCCCAAGCTGCGGACCCTGTCCCTCAGGGGGAGTGCAACCCCATCCAAGACAGGAAGATGGCCCTCTAACCTGTCCGGCAAAGCACCCATTAACAGTACTTCCATCTTGTCTGGATTGAGTTTCAATTTATTAACCCTCATCCAGTCCATTATCTGGCCCAGACACGAGTTAAGCACAGAAACTGCCTCACCTGGATTGGTGGAAAACGAGAGGTAGAGCTGAGTATCGTCGGCATATTGCTGACTCCTTAGCCCAAACCTTCTGATGACCTCTCCCAGCGGTTCCATGTAGATGTTGAACAGCATGGGAGACAGTATGGAGCCCTGGGGAACCCCGTGACGTAAATGCCACGGGGCAGAGCAACTGTCCCCCAGCATCACCTTCTGGACACGGTCAGCCAGGAAGGATTGGAACCACTGCAGAGCAGTGCCTCCACCCCCCAACCTGGCCAGCCTATCCAGAAGGACACCATGGTCGATGGTGTCGAAAGCCGCTGAGAGGTCCAGGAGTATCAACAGGGTCGCACTCCCCCTGTCTCTCTCCCGGCAAAGGTCATCATACAGGGCGACCAAGGCGGTCTCCGTACCAAAACCCGGCCTGAAGCCAGACTGAAATGGATCCAGAAAATCAGTATCATCCAGCAGTGCCTGGAGTTGTCCGGCCACCACCCACTCCAACACCTTGCCCAAATAAGGGAGGTTCGCTACTGGTCGGTAGTTAACTGCCAGGATCATGATAATGTTTTTTAACATTAATTTTTATTTATTTTTTAAGAGAAACTAATAAATAATGCATACACAATAATACGTAATTAATTCGCTTATTTTTACATCCCCCCTCCCCAACCCCTGGAACCGAAGAACAAATTATTTTCCATACTTTCATACAAGCTCTTTAGTACATCCCACCAATGTCTTTGGCTTCCTCTCAAACCTCCTTACTTTATTCATAGCTTAAGCCAATCCTTCAGTTTTTTACATTTCTCCCATATTTCTTTGGATACTTTTTCTTCCCTAATCCATCTAAAGTAACTATACCACTTTTCTTTTTCATAATTTCCCAATCTTCCCATTTTTAATCTTGCCAATATTGTATTGTTTCAAGAAGATATAAATTCCAATTATCCTCATTCCATTTAGTGGAATCTTTCCATCCCCATGCGATCACTGCATTTCTTTCAATAAATATTGGTCTGCAACCCTTAATTTGTCACAACCCAATATACCCATAAATAATAAACTTCCATTAATTTCTAATTTAATTTTAAACCAATTTTCTATTTTCCTGAGGATTATATTCCAAAATGATTTAACTTTAACGCATTCCCACCAAAGGTGGGAATACCAACCTGGTTCATTGTTACAATGCCAACAATTTGGTTTGAATCCTTTTATCATGTATGCAAGTTGTGTCGGTGTTCTATACCATTTGAATATAACTTTCCTTTCTAATTCTCTAAATTTCACCAATTTTATTTCTCTAATACCTTTCATCATTTTCCTTATATCGTCCTCTGTTAATATCATTTCATTGCTCCATTTATTTTGCAATGCTTTAAACAAAAAATATTTATCTGTAACCATAAGTTTATATATTTCACCTGTCAGTCCTTTTCCCTTTAAATCTAAAATTTTATGATTTTTCCCAAACCTCTTTTCCTCTTGTATGGGGCCTTCAGCTTGTAAATATAACTTAACCCTATTATATAACCCTAACAGATTCAACCAATATTCCCCCCCCCCCGCATCATTAACTAATTCCTGAAGTGGAATTAGTTTGCCATTCTTGTACAAATTCTTGATACAATGATACCCTTTACACGCTAACTTTTTCAATAAACCTTCCTCGAATGAGTCTCCCTCCTTTCTTAGGCTTTCCAAAGGTTTACCCTCTACAAATCCTCCTTTCCATTTAGTTTGCCATTTCCCCCATATCTTAAAGGCCACCTGTCTAGGGCCACTTTTCGTAGTAATACTTTGCTCCCTATCTGTATAGATATCAAATTTGCCAATTCCATTATTTATTTCATCCTCAATACTTACCCACTTATCTTTGTTTCTTCCATCAAGCTCCAGTAGATATTTCAATTGAGATGATTCGTAGTAATATTCCAACCGCAGCAGACCCCATCCCAGATCCTCTTGCAGCATATAAATCAATCTTTGGACTTCCCTTGCCTTCTTTTCCCCAAATGCCCAAGTTCTTAATTCCTTATCCCATCCTCTTAAAACATTTTTTGGAATCCATATAGGTAGCACTTGAAAAAGATACAATATTTTAGGGACTATAAATGTCTTAATTGTTCTAATTCTACTCATAACTCCTAATACTCTATTTTTTCCATTCCCCAGTTGCTTTTGTATCTTTTTCCATACCATCTTAAAATTTGTTACTCTCAGTTTATTTAAGTTTTTAGTTATAATAACTCACAAATATTTAAGTTTTTTTGTCCCCATTGTCATCCCCGTTAATCCAGCATCAATTTCTGGCCTCCCGGACCATCTGTGCCAGCCGGTGTAACCCTTGCTGGGCCCCCTTAAGGCTGCTGAGTGTTGGCAAGTGTGCTCCACAGCCCTTCCAGACTGACATCCACCTGCGTCTCTCTGCTGGGTTGGTGGCAGAAGCTCAACAGGGAGAGTCTGCAGCGCCAAGAGGGGAGGGGCTGTGTGAGAGCACAAATACCTTTGAGGTCTCCTGAACTGGCTGGAATCCAGCATCAACTTCTGGCCTCCCGGACCATCTGAGCCAGCCGGTGTAACCCTTGCTGGGCCCCCTCAGGTCCTGTCAGTGTGCCTCACTGCCTTTTTAAAAAAAACTTTTAGATGCAGTGCCGATCTGAGGGGGAGGAAGAGGTGGGCTGATGAGGTCCAATTGTTGGGTGCTTTTGTTTTTGTTTTTGTTTGCTAATTTTGTTTTTTGCCACTAGGTGTAGGTGGTAGGGACCCACAATGGAACTGAGGGAACAGGAAGGGGGGAGGGCAATGGAGGGGGCAGCCATTGAAATTGTGCTGGGTAGGGGAAGGTATGGTGGTAGGAGTGGAACATGCCCACGTAGGAGAAGAGGGGTTAGATATCTTACATCTATCCCCTCTTCTGGTCCCACTCCTAGCCAGAAGGAATCAGGTGACCATGTCAGCGAGCCCACAGGCCACATGGTGCTGTTGTTAAATGCCAGGTCAGTACAAAATAAGACCACCCTCATCCATGATGTCATTTTGGATGAGGGTGCTGACCTGGCATGTATTACTGAGACCTGGGTGGGAGAGGAGGGTGGAGTTCCCCTTCCCCAGTTATGCCCACCTGGGTACTCAGTCCAGCACCAGTGTCGCCCGGTGGGCCGGGGAGGGGGAGTTGCTATAGTCTATAGGAGTTCTATCTCCTTGGCCAGGCTTCCTGTCTCTTTGGGAAAAGGTCTGGAGGGCCTGTATTGTGTGTTGGGCTCACGAGACAGATTAGGGATTCTGTTGGTGTACCGCCCACCCTGCTGCGTACCAACAGTCTCCCTGCCTGAGCTGACAGAGGTGGTCTCGGACCTGGTGTTGAAGACCCCCAGACTGTTGGTACTGGGGGATCTCAACATCCATGCTGAGGCTACCTTAACTGGAGCAGCTCAGGACTTCATGGCCGCCATGACAACCATGGGGCTGTCTCAACATGTCATCGGTCCAACACACCAGAAGGGCCATACTCTGGACCTAGTCTTCTCAACGGGACTGGGGGATGGTGGTTTGGATGTGGAGGGGTTGGCTTTGACTCCATTGTCATGGTCAGACCACTTCCTGGTCAAGTTTAGGCTATTAACTACTCCAACCCTCTGCAAGGGTGGGGGATCCATTAAGTTGATCCGCCCTCAGAGACTAATGGATCCGGATGGTTTCCTGAAAGCTCTGGGGGATTATCCAGCTGACATGGTCGGCGCTCCTGTCGAAGCTCAGGTCACCTTATGGAATAGGGAGATGACACGGGCAGTTGACATGATCGCACCTAGCGCCCTCTCCCCTACGCAGAGCCCGGACAGCTCCTTGGTATACATCTGAGTTGTGGGCAATGAAGCGGGAGGGGAGACGGCTGGAGCGCAAGTGGAGAAAATATCGCAGTGAGTCTGACCAAACACGGCTTAGAGCCCACTATCGGGCCTATTCCGTGGCTATACGGTTGGCAAAAAGGCAGTATTTCGCCAACCGTATAGCTTCCTCAGAGTGCCGTCCAGCGGAGCTGTTTCGGGTGGTCCGGGAACTTCTTCAGCCAGGAGATAGGGTGGAGGCCCAGGACCATTCGGCGGCACGCTGTGAGGAGTTTTCTGTTCACTTTGAGGGAAAAATTGCTCAGATTCGCAGTGAACTGGACTCCACTATTGGTACAGTATCAAGGGATGTGTCCAGTGCACCGTGCTTAGGTCCAGTTTTATTGGATGAGTTTCAATTGTTGAGACCCGAGGATGTGGACAGGGTGCTTGGCTCTGTCCATTCCACCACCACGCTGCTTGACCCTTGCCCTTCTTGGCTAATTGTAAGATCTGCCAGGGGGGTTCGCACCTGGGTCCAGGAAGCTGTAAATGCCTCTCTAAGAGAGGGAGTGGTCCCTGCTGCCTTAAAAGAGGCAGTAATTAGACCACTCCTTAAAAAACCCAACCTGGACCCAGGACTGGTGGTTAACTACCGACCAGTAGCGAACCTCCCTTATTTGGGCAAGGTGTTGGAGCGGGTGGTGGCCGGACAGCTCCAGGCGCTGCTGGATGAAACGGATTTTCTGGATCCATTTCAATCTGGTTTCAGGCCGGGTTTTGGAACAGAGACTGCCTTGGTCGCCGTGTACGATGACCTTTGCCGGGAGAGAGACAGGGGGAGTGCAACCCTGTTGATACTCCTGGACCTCTCAGCGGCTTTCGACACCATCGACCATGGTGTCCTTCTGGATAGGCTGGCCAGGTTGGGAGTTGGAGGCACCGCTTTGCGGTGGTTCCGATCCTTCCTGGCTGACCGTGTCCAGAAGGTGGTGCTGGGGGATAGTAGCTCTGCCCCATGGCGTTTACGTCATGGGGTTCCACAGGGCTCAATACTATCCCCCATGCTGTTTAACATCTACATGGAACCACTGGGAGAGGTCATCAGGAGGTTTGGGCTGAGGAGTCAGCAATATGCTGATGATACTCAGCTCTACCTCTCGTTCTCCACCAATCCAGGTGAGGCGGTTTCTGTTCTGAACTTGTGTCTGGACCAGATAATGGACTGGATGAGGGTTAATAAATTGAAACTCAATCCAGACAAGACGGAAGTGCTGTTAGTGGGTGCTTCGTCAGCCAGGCTAGAGGGCCATCTTCCTGTCTTGGATGGGGTTGCACTCCCCCTAAGGGACAGGGTCCGCAGCTTGGGGGTACTTCTGGACCCCGGTCTAACTCTGGAAGCCCAGGTGGATTCGGTGGCCAGGGGTGCCTTCCTTCAGCTGCGGAAAATATACCAGCTTCGCCCCTACCTAGACGAGCACAGCCTCATGACAGTTACGCATGCACTGGTAACATCCCGTATTGATTACTGCAATGCGCTTTACGTGGGGCTGCCTTTGAAGACGGTTCGGCGATTGCAACTGGTTCAGAATCGTGCTGCACGGCTGGTGAGTGGTAGGGCCACCAAGGAACACATCACGCCGATTCTGTATAACCTTCATTGGTTACCAGTTGCTGCCCGAGCCCAATTCAAAGTGCTTGTTTTGACATATAAAGCACTAAACGGCTTAGGACCTAGATACCTGAAGGACCGCCTCCTTCCATATGAACCTACCCGGCAATTAAGATCTAGTCAGGGGGCCCTCCTGAAAGAGCCATCCCTTAAGGAGGTGAAGGGGATGGCTTGAAGGAAAAGGGCCTTTTCAGCAACTGCCCCCAGACTATGGAATGCCCTACCAAATGAGACTCGCCTGGCACCGATGTTGCTAACATTTCGGCGCCAGGTAAAAACCTTCCTGTTCCAAAAGTTTTTTAACTAATGATTGTGGGTCCTGATGGCAATTTTAGTGGTGTTTTTAATGTATTGTATTTATTTATTGCATTTACATGTTTTTATTATTCTAATTATATTGTATTTTGATGTTTTAATTGTCCATTTTGATTGTGAGCCGCCCAGAGACCTTTGGGTAGTGGGCGGCATACAAGCTATATAAATAAATAAATAAATAAATAAAATAATTTCCTTATTTCCTCTTGTTCCCTATATTTAACATTGTAAAGCATTATTTCTGATTTTTTAATATTCACGCCTAATCCTGTACATTTTCTAAAGTCTTCTAGTATAATCATGATTTCCTTCAATCCCTCCAATGAGTTCCGTAAAACCATTAAGACATCATCGGCAAAAAGGTTCACTTTTACTTCTTCCTTCTCCAATTTATATTCTTGTATCCTTACCACATTTCTAATTTTGTCTGCCAAAGGCTCCATTGCTAGGATAAATAACATCGAAGATAAGGGACACCCCTGCTTAACCCCTCTTTGTATTAAGATTTCATTTGTCCAGCCTTCATTAACCCTGACAACAGCTTTGCTGTTACTATAGATTTCTTTTATTGCCTGCACTATTTCACCCTTGAATCCAAATTCCTCTAGAACTTGAATTAAATATTCATGATTTACTGTGTCAAATGCCTTATAAACGTCAAGTTTTAGTAATGCCAATTTTTCCTGATGTTTCGACTCTCTTCTCTGTGTTAAAATGTTAATTATGTTTCTTAAGGGGTGTCCTATTAATCTCCCTTTAACAAATCCATATTGATCTTCATTCACTAGCTTTGGAAGAAGAGTTGCTAACCTCTTTGCTAATATTCTAGTAAAGATTTTATAATCCTGGTTTGCCAAGTTTATATGCCTATAAGAGTTACAATCCATGGGGTTCTTTTTGCTTTTTAGTATAAGTACTATCTCACTTTTTCTCCACGAGTCTGGGGCTTTGCCATCCTTCAGAATATTATTAAACAACTTTCCCATTTCTGGTATTAAGTGTTTCCCCACCATTTTGTAATACTCGGGAGTATAACCATCTATCCCCGGAGATTTCCCTTTCTTCAATTCATTAATTACTTCTTGAATTTCTATATTTGTTATTTCCCAGTTGATACTCTCCAAATCATCTTCTTTAATTGGGTCTTTATATAATGCTATCTTAGACTCTTGCTTTACCTGTTTATACAATTTTTGATAAAACTTAGCAAATTCCTCTTTTATTTGTTTATCCCCATATAATCTTGCACCTCCTCCTCCTCCTTTAATTACCCCTATAGCTTGTTTATCTTTTTTCTTTTTCAAATAATTGGATAGCCTTCTTACAGTATTTATGTTGATGCGTTGGAAGTCATTTTTCACCAATAAGGATCATGATCATGTTGCCAAAAGGAAAAAGGATGCCAAGGTTTATGTACCAAACTATTCTCAACCTTCTTCTTCTTCTTCTTCTTCTTCTTCTTCTTCTTCTTCTTCTTCTTCTTCTTCTTCTTCTTCTTCTTCTTCTTCTTCTTCTTCTTCTTCTCCTCCTCCTCCTCCTCCTCTTCTTCTTCTTCTTCTTCTTCTTCTTCTTCTTCTTCTTCTTCTTCTTCTTCTTCTTCTTCTTCTTCTTCTTTGGCCAAGCCCATAAACACAGTATGAAATATAGGTCACATTAGGATTGTATAAGTCACAAAATGAAATTTTTAAGGTGGTGTGTGAAGACTTATTTCCTGTCTGTTGCTTCCTTAAAATGTGTCATGGCCCTCCAGGTAGTCATATGACCCCCAATGAGAATGGCTGGTCAATGGGATACTTTTGTCTGTTTACTACCCTTCACAAAGTAACATGAAGCAAGGGAAATCCCAGAAGTGGACCCCTTTTTTCATCAGTTAGTCTTTTCAGTCAAAAAAGGCACAAAATTGAAGGTCATGGCTGTTTTTCAACAAGTATGAACAGCAATGAGCACAAAACAGTATATTATAGACCATATTGATTGATTCCATTGGTGTTCTCAACATCCAGGTTGTCCTTTGCTAGGTGCCCTAAGCTCATCTGATCTTGCCTGATTTCGGAAGCTAAGCAGGGTCGGCCCTGGTTAGTACTTGGATGAGAGACCTCCAGGGAATACCAGATGCTGTAGGCGCCTGGAGCAGGAACTGGCAAACCACTCCAGTATTCCTGCCAAGAAAACTCCATGGGCATGGAGTCACGAAGAGTTGGTCACGACTGTAATGACACAACACACATGTAAAGCTTGGCATTTTTTTCCAGTTAGCAGCATAGGCACAATATTGTGCAGTCCCATTTCCTGGCATTTTGAATCATGAATACAGAAACACAATATTCCAGATTCATAACCTAGAGATTGTTTGATGTACTGAATGTCCTGGCTTTAAAAGAGTGGAAGTTTAATACTGTACGTACGTACGTACACACACACACACACACACACACACACACACACACACACACACACACACACACACACACACACACACACACACACACACACACACACACACACACCTGCATCCAGTGCATGAGTATTATGGCTACTGGGGGAGGACAGAAGCAATGACAGCTTGGATGTGGCTGTAGTCCCTCTGTGCCAAAGATTTTGAATACCTGTTCTGAACTCAATAAAAGGAAAAGAGTCAGTGAGCGCAAGATCCACACCTTTTAAGCTTTCCAGTTATGTTGCAGTTTCCAAACCTTTTCCTTCAGTAGCAACCTCAGGGATGGGTGGGGGGTGGGGTGGAAGGAGGAGGCCGTATCAAATCAAAACCTTTATGAACATACTGTGTGCATGTTTTCCAACAGTTTTCCCCTCCATTTTGTAATAAAACTTTCTTTTTTACTTTCTTATATGTGCAGTGATGATTCTGGGATCAGGAGGGAGAGGATGTGTAGAACTGGGAACTTGCTCTGGATGTGCAAATGACTTCTTATGAACGACAAAAGGAGTAATTGGATAAGCAATTCAAACCCCTTTTGAACCTAATGACCACATCAAACCTTCCTTATGCCTGCAAAGCACCTGGAGGCACTTAAGGGAAGGCCTTGGTGGAACCATTCAAGTAATTCCACAATTGCTCCCTGGCTGCAGGTGTTCAAATGAATCCATTAATTAAAATAAATAACAAATTACAGTAAATTGCAGGCATTTAATTTGAATTGCAGGAGAAAAGGAGTTGCTGGGAATGAGACAAATTGCTCTTTTGAGGATGTGGGATAAAAACTGAGGGGAAAGGAGGATCCATTACTTTGAACTCTTGTTTAACACCCAGCAAGTGTAGTTTCTGGAAAGGCTCTGTCTAACATTCAGTAAGGCAATTACTCCACATCCCGTTTGTCCCTCCTTGCTGTCCCGCTTGGGACCAGTACAAAAAAAATCTTACGTCACGTTCATAGCATGACAGCAAAACCTTGTCTCAACCATGCTCCCTGAACTGGGAACAGAATGTGACAAGCTGTACCTGCCCCTGGGCTGGGGAATTCTCTTGTCACGCTTTGTTCCCAGTTCCTGTTCCAAGACAAGGGATGTGAAGTAATGGCCTGTCACGCAACAACCAGTGTCCACCAAGTGATCAGCAGCTGAAGCGGCATTCAACATTAGTTTCCTATGGAAAACACCATGCAGTACAAATGTTTATTAAAGAAAGTGCTGAAAATTCTGTAGCATTGATGTGTAAATCCCGGAAGACCAGTAAATTGACATATCGAAAAAGATTTATTTATGATATTTTTTAAAAGGGTTAAGAAAGCAAGACAATTTCAGAATTTGTCATGGAACAAGGACGTGAGGTAACAGTTGTCACGAGATAAGTAATCACGCCTGTGAGGAAATGGAAACAGGGACTGAACAGGGACAAAACCATGTGACCGCGAACAACGCTGTCACGGTACAAACGTAATCGTGGAACAAGGTAGGACATGAAGTAACGCCTAAGAGCTTGAAATAGTGGCCTTTGATGGGGGTTCCTGCATGGTGGGGTGGTGGTGGTGGACTGGATAACCCTTGAGGTCTCTTCCAACTCTATGATTCTATGACTCTATGACCTTTTGTGAATAACAGTTCTGCCAGTGATTCCAGCGAGGGAATTCTTGGAGTGATAAACCAAAGCCTGATAATACAAACTGGATTTCAAAGAGGGATAGGAATTATAAAATCATGGATTTGGAAGCAGCATAAAGAGCCATTGAGCTCAATGCAGGAATCCAAGTCAAAGTGTATTTGAAAGATGTCTGCCTAACTTTCTCTTGGATGTCTACAGTGTGGAAGCACTCCCCACCTCCTGAGATAACTGATTCCATTGTCAGACTGCTCTAATTGTTTATTTTGATTTTTTTTCAATATTTTTACCCCACCTTTCTCCTTGGAAAAGGACCCAAGGTGGCTTACAGTTAAAAACATGGAATTAGAGGAGACATCTTAGAACATTAAAAGGTAACAGTAGAGCTACAAAGAACACACAAAAAAGGAAAAGGAATGTAACATGGAAAACACTAGTGTTCTTATGAAATCAATCAATGCAATCAATGCAATCATGTATGGTAATCCATATAAAGTTATATAGTAGAAAGTCCCTGATTCTGGGAAAGCTTGCCCAAAGTGGAAGGTCTCTGCCTGCTTCCGGAAAGATAGCAGGGACGGGGCAGAATCATAGAGTTGGAAGAGACCTCAAGGGCCATCTAGCCCAACGAAGCAGAAGAGTTCAAGAAGCACCCTGGCCAGAAGTCTCAGCCATTGGAGCTGTGGTCATTTGAGGCCAAAATGGGTTCTTGCAAGGATGGAGAGCCATGGTAGAAAACACCCCAGAGGATAAAAAATTAATTGTTCATCTCCATCTCCAAAGATCAAGGATTGGAGACATGCACACACAATGAAAACCTGTCCATTCACTGACTCTTTGCTGAAGCCCCTGGCCTCTAAGCGTGGAATGGAGCAGAAATGCCAAGTTTCATGGCAGTCCCACATCTGCTATTATAGAATCATAGAGTTGGAAGAGACCTCAAGAGCCATCCAGTCCAACCCCTGCCGTGCAGGAACCCCATCACAATATTTCCAACAGATGGCCATCCAGCCTCTGCTTAAAAACCTCCAAAGAAGGAGACTCCACCACCCTTTGTGGCAGCATATTTCACTGCCGAACAGCTCGAACCATCATGAAGTTCTTCCGAATGTACAAATGGAATCTCTTTACCTGTAGTTTGAAACCATTCCCCGAGTCCTAGTCTATGAGGCCATGAAAAACAAACCTGTTCCCTCTTCAATATGACATCCTTTCAAATATTTAAACATAGCTATCATATCCACCCTCAGCCTTCTTTTTGAAAGGCTAAACATTCCCAGTTCCCTAAGCCATTTCTCATAAGACATTTCTTCCAGAACTTCAACCATCCTGGTTGCCCTCCTCTGGACCCGCTCGAGGTTGTCAACATCTTTTTAAAATTGAGGCGCACAGAACTGGACACAGTACTCCAGGTGGGGTCTGACCAGAGCAGAATAGAGTGGTACTATCACTTCCCTTGATCTAGACATTATGGTTCTGTTAATGCAACCAAGAATCCCATTGGCTTTCCTGGCTGCCACATCACACTGCTCACTCATGTTCAATTTGTGGTCCACCAAAACTCCCAGATCCCTTTCACAGGTACTATTTTCCAGCCAAGTATCCCCCATCCTATATCTGTGCAATTCATTTTTTTTACCTAGATGTAGCACCCTACATTTCCCTCTGTTGAAATCCATTCCATTAGCGTTGGCCCAGCACTCTAATCTGTCAAGGTCTTTTTGGATTTTTCTCCTATCCTCTGGGGAATTAACAACCCTTCCCAATTTGGTATCATCTGCAAATTTAATTAGCATGCTTTCTATTCCTTCCTCCAAGTCATTAATAAAGATATTGAACAGCACTGGACCCAGAACAGAATCCTGGGGCACCCCACTGGTCACATCTCTCCAAGCTGAAGAGAGGCCATTTATGGTCACCCTTTGGGTGCGATCAGTCAACCAGTTACAAATCCACCTGACAGTAGCACTATCTATCCCACTTCCTACTAACTTCAAATGAAATGGAAGGGAGGGAGGGAGGGAGGAAGGGAGGGAGGTATCTACAAAGGTTCATAGGGCCACTTACAGTATAAATATGACAGTCATATAGCCTCCCTTGTATGTCTGAGGAAGTAGTTTTGAACCATTGAAACCTACATTAAAATATAGCAGTTAGTATTTCAGGTGCCACATTTTTGTCTATTGTGTGTTTTGGTTGTGTTTTGTTTTGTCCAATATGTTTACAAAGACTGACACAGTTGCTTCTTCAAGAATTGCAGGCAAAAATCAAAGAAAAGCAAAACAAAACAAAACATACAAAACGCGTGGCACTCTAAAGACTAACTTTCACCTTAAAGACTAACATTCAGACATATATGTCTGAAGAAGTGGATGTGTCCATGAAACATTACATGAAAATATGAAAGTTAGTCTTCAAGGTGCCACATGTTTTGTGTCTTTTGTTTTGCCTTGTTTTGTTTTTCTTTGACTTTTGCCTGCAATTCCTGAAAGGACTAACACAGCTACCCTCTCGGTTGCTTCTTTAATAACCCCCAGTTGACAAGCACCAACCTTGAACCTGGGTCTAGTAGGGATGGTGACTTGCGACTCCCAGTCAAGTCATACATGTCTTAAAACAATTTTTTTGCTTAGTTGTATTGTTTTGGGGATTTACCAATGGATCAGGGAGACTCTCTGTCCCACCTCTGCAACAAAGTGATTGGCTGCTCTGGGAAGGAGAGAAGGGCCAGCCAGGCTGCTTCCAGGATTGGTGTGGTGAAGAGGAGAGGAGAGTCTTGAGCCACACGTAGCTCAGTGGCTGGGCTGGTTGGGGGCGGGGCAGGGTTAAGGTTCTTTAATAACCCCTAGTGGCCCAGTGCTGCAGTGGCACTGGACCACTGCAGCACCTTTGGTGTCACAGTTCCTATTTGTATACTATGGATGTGGAACCAGTTTTTAAATACAGGCAACAACTTTTTTCAGGGGGACCTTGGACTGTTCAGAAACATTGGATCAAATTCATGAAAGAAGTATTTTTTCTTGATTCCAAACCTGAAAGGGCAAGGATACATTAATAAAGAAGTTCTTTAATCCAACCTAGTCTATAAATTGGGATACAGTGACACCCCCCGCCTATCGCTTAATCCACAATAATTGAAAATCCATGATATGTGGATGCAGATCGGGTCAGGCCTGGGGGGGGCTAGCTGGGGGCCCTTGTACTTACCCCCAGCCTGACGCTGCCCCAAACGGGCCTGTGAGGGCCTTCCCGGGCCTCCTTGTGAACCGGATGTGACTTCTGGACCACTGAAAATCATTTCTGAGGCTTCCGACAGACCTAGAAAGGTCCTCGGAGGCCTCAGAAATGATTTTCTGTGAACTAGGAGTGACTTCTAGTTCACAGGAAAGCCATTTCCAGGCCTCCAGGAAAGGCCCTTGCAGGCCTGTTTGTGCTAGGTATTTACAGTGGTGTAACTAACAATTGTATGTATGTTGTTAAAGAGTTGGAAATCTGGTCAGGCAAGTCAGGGATCAGCTGACTAGAATATGCAATTAACTATGTATAAAGTGTGAAGGCCGTGTGGAGTGGCTGTAGCTGCTTCGTGTTGCTGCTGTTGGAGTTGGAGGACGTCTGTGTCTGCAGCTGCAACAGAAGAAGGAATGCTGTTCAGCTGTATACCAAGAATTGTTAGCTGTTACTTTGCCAATTATTTTGTTTTGTAAATACTGTACAAGTCTTCAAACTACTTTTTTGTTGAATAAACTCTGCTAATAATCATAACAGTTTGGGGCAGTGCCAGTCCTGGGGTAAGTAAGGGAGGCCTGAAACAGGCCTCCCCCCCCTTACCCCTGGGGGTATTTTTTCATATACTATGGTCCCACTATATCCCAGATATAGTGGGACTGCAGTATATGAACCACGAATGGGCAGGGGACCACTATATCAGGTTTCTAGATATGAACTAGACCTTCTGTTGTTTTGTTTCTTTTCCTTTTCCTTTTCATTAAAAATCTCCAGTTAAGGTGGTTACTCCATTTGCACTGATACAAATATATATATAAGGTGCAGCACTATCTAGCATAATTCAAGACTAATCTGGCACAAGTAATTTTAAATTCAGTACTTATACAGTTTTAAATCTTTTACATAACAATTATTGTCAGGTGCAGAAAACAAATATTACATACTATGAAACTGTTTAACATAATTCTTTCCTGTGTGTCAGATTTTCTGTTTGCATACATTGCAACAGACTCAGCCTCAGCACAACTGGATTTTGGCACTGAGATGTGTTCTTACAATTCCTTAGTAACTCAAAGCAAGGAGTGTAATCCAGTAAATGTGTTGAGGTTTGGGGGTGGGGGAGGAGACAGCACAAGAACTGAGTGGGGCTGCTCTGCCTGTGTTCCATAGAGTTCTAGCCAGCTTAGCATAAAGGGAAGAGGCCTTCAGTGATGATGGAACTATAGTGAGACCTCAATGGGCTAGACTGGGGGCCAATTGTGTAGAGGGATTTTTGTTCCTTAAATGCAGTCTTGTTAAGTCTGGATACCTGCAGAAAGTTTATTTTTCTGAAATGTTGTAAGTTGTAGTACCACCCTAGCAGCCAGTCTTATGATACTGTCCTGAGAAAATTACTTGTTTGTCTAATTGAAGTTTTGATATAGTTGAGTAAACAGCACAGCTTTGTCAGTAAGTGGTTTGGATTTTGATATTAGTTTACTTTTCAAGTCAAATTTGTGGTGACGATGAGATGCTCAGGGGAAGGGCAGATGGGACCAAAAGTGGGCAGTTCATAAGCCTCAGAACTCCCACACATACACTTTTTTTAGGGAGAAAAGCCTGTTTTAATAGCAACTTGAGATTTGGACTTGGGGTTTGGGACTCTGGACTTGGACCCAAAGATCTGGATTTGGTTCTTGGCCTTGGACCCAAAGACATACCAACATCCTTAGGCTACGGGCTCCACCCCTCATTCACCACCACCACCACCACCACCACCACCACCCACCATCTTAGAACTGCAGAGCTGGAAAAGGACTCTATGGATCATCAACAGCCCCTGTCAAAGACCTTTTCACCGTCTGTTTCTTCTTACTGCTGTATCAAGAATCTTGGATCTTCAGGTTCAGGATCTTGACAACTAAACTGATCCTTCTAAGTTTCAAAAATCAGGCAATTTATATTTATTCATTCAATCTCCCTCCCTCCCTCCCTCCGTTTCGTTCCCTGAATCCTTTCTCTCACACACAATTTTTGAAGTTGGCCACCCTCACTGTGTGATGACATGCAATGGATGACGATCATATAAGTGTGAACCAGCACAAACAAAATTCTGTTCCAGTGAAGCAATTCACACACAAAGCTACTACCAGCCACTGAGTCTTTAATCAGTCTTTAATTGATATTTAGGACAGAGAATGTTTGTGATAAAAGTACAAAGAGAATGAAGGATCAGGCTCTATAGCAAGTAATTTACTTGTTTCATATGCAAATATGATTGAAAATTACAGAAGAGGCTGTTTATCATACCACTGAGATTTTAGAAACAAAGATTACAGCAGAGTTTTCTTCTTTTAAGAAATCTTTGGAACTCCAAGTGTCAGTCATGTCTCTCAATTATTATATAAACATTTAATTACTTTTTTAAAAGCTGCACATGAATGAATTCCCTCATATCCACTGCACTCCGCAATATAGCATATGAGCATTATGATGAGATTAAAGCAAGTCATCAAAGTCAGCACTTAGCAGACAGTCCCATGCATCCATTTTTCCCAGTTCACACTTTTAATGAATAGCAACAGTACATGGATGAGTATACAGATCCCAGTGCCCACTTGAATCCACACCCCAGCAAGAGCAGGGCAAATAAACAGCCATCCACACAGCACACCTTTTGATACATATGGTGGATGGACATTCAGTTGGGCTTAAGATTGGGGAGCTGACTGCACACGGAGCCATGCGGCTGTCCTAGGCTGTGGAATTCACTTCCAAAGGACACTTAGACTGCCCTCCTTTATCTTTGCTCCCTTTCTCCCAGGAAATAAAGGTCTTCTCATTCAGGGGTCTTTGGGCAACTTACTGGCTTTCCCTAGGTGGATTTTCACTGATGTGGGCTGAAGTGGTTTGAATGCTGTTGCTTTAATAGTATAATTTGTTTAATTGCTGTCTAATTGCTTTGCTATTTGTTTTTACTCATGTCACAATGAGGGAACATAAGAAGAGCCATGCTGGATCAGGTGAAAGGCCCGTCTAGTCCAGCTTCCTGTATCTCACAGTGGCCCCACCAGATGCTTTTGGAGCGCATGAGACTAGATATCTGTCTCCTGATACCACTCCCCTGCATCTGGCCCTTGAAGGACACCGGTTTTAAGCCTGGAGATTACACATCTCCATCATGGTTTGTAACCTGTGATGGACTTTTCCTCCAGGAATCTGTCCAATCCCCTTTTGAAGGCATCCAGGCCAGATGCCATCACCACATCCTGTGGCAGGGGGTTCCACAGACTAACAATGCGCTGGGTGAAAAAATATTTTCTTTTGTGTGTTCTTACTCTCCCAGCCCATGAACTATTATAAAAGGTCCCTGGAACATTGACAATTTCAAACATATATTCTACAATTTTGCACTATTCTTAACATGTTTAATAATTCTAGAAGTCACTGAAATTCTTCATATCAAATCTCCTGTTAGCTGGATTGTGTGTGTGTGTGTGTGTGTGTGTGTGTGTGTGTGTGTGTGTGTGTGTGTGTGTGTGTGTGTGTGTGTGTGTGTGTTTAAAATGACCCCCTTTTTATTACAAGCAATTTAAGAATGTGAAGAGCCATGCTGAGGCTTTTTGCTCCCTTTTTGTGACATCTCTGATGTTTCCTCGAGTAGTTTGCCAGAGGCAGTACTCCCAATTTTGTTTTCATCTCCTCTGTGGGCATAATTTCGATGGTGAGAAATTTATTACCATTGCAATCCCTTTGAAGAATTTCACATTGCTCCTCAAACCGCGTGCTAAAATTTGCCAGTGACCTGCAGTATATTCAAATAACCTCTAGATGGCACTGTTTACTGTGCTTAAGAGGATGGGAGGTTTTTGTTTTGTTTTGTTTTGTTTTAAGGTTTATAGTAACAGGCTGAAATACAGTTGACAAGGTACTGTCACCGTCTAATCCAGTCTTAAATTTATGTCAACAAACAAATTCTCAAAGGCTTCTGGAGAAACGGGATCCTGCATTTTCCACTTGGCTGTTCCACTGTTCATTCTTCTTGTAACAGAATAATTTGAACAAAAAGGTAAGCATAAAATGCCACAATTTATAGACTTTCTGGAGTTTCAAACCTCTTGCTAATTGTTTGATCAACAATGTTCAGCAGTAGAATAGTATCAGTGTTTCATTCCCTCCCAAATTTGTTCTGGGACTCTGCAATATATCACCCTCACAACACAATATGGGATCTGCTTAAATTTAAAAGGGAATTAGTTTTAACTAAGTGGGTATCAGCACTGTAGTGTAAAGAGAGTTTTCACAGATTTTGCTAATAATCTTTCTACACCAGATGCCTGCAGCCCTATCCTGCAATGTATTCATAAGTAAGTCTCATTAAGTTCAATGGGTCATGCTTCCACAGAAGTAAGTTATGATCCTATACCAACCTACCAGGAAGTAACTCCCATTAAATCCTACAGGACAGTTTTCTGAGCAGGCTTATATGAGAAGGGTGTTAGTGGGTCAATCGGCTTGTTCGTATGACGTAGAACCTACCATGGGGCATCTTCACATTATTAATTACTCTCTTCTGTGTTTATAGGGACCACATCTTAATAAAAATAGCATGAAAAGCTCTCGCAAGTGATTTAAGCCTCACATATGGGAGCAGTTTAAGTGTTTTCATTACATAAATCACTATTATTTCATTTTCATTGAAGGAATTATGTCTAGTGAGGTGTAGATTACCGAAATTGCCATTAGCAACTCTGGTATTCTCCCCCCCCACCCCCACCCCCTCCAGAAAGAGAAAGGCACAGAACAGCACAGTAAAGCAAAAAGCAAAGTGTTCTGCTTATATACCGCCCCATACCACTACAAGTAGTCTCTGGGTGGTTTACAATTTTAATTACAGTGTGCAGGCTACACATTGCCCCCCCCCAGCAAGCTGGGTACTCATTTTACCGACCTCAGAAGAATGGAAGGCTGAATGAACCTTGAGAGCCTACTACCGGGGTTTGAACCCAGGTCGTGGGCACAGTTTTACTTGCAGTACAGGCATTTAACCAATGCGCCACGAGTAGCAGAGAATGGCTCTAAGCCACCCGTTGTATAAAACAGGCAGGAAAACCCCAAGGTTTTCCCCCTTGCCTCTATCACTCAGTGACACCTTCGTCCTGGTCAAAGTTCTCCCCTTGGTGCAGCTTTCAAGGCAAGGATAGACCACTTGTAGCCCTCCAGATGTTGAACGGCAGCTCTCAGCAGCCGTAAGCAAGCAAACCAATGTTGTCGGCTGATCCAACCCCTGGAAAGGCACTGGTTGTAAACTTCTGGCTTAAAACAGGTCTTCTCGGTATCTATGGCCACTATCTCACCTGGGGGAAGATCTGGATATTGTGAAAGTCTGGCTTTTCTTCTTTCTTGGTCACGTGACAAGATGTGGGATCTCCATTCCCACGTACAAGGACATTTTTTTTAAGGTGCAGACCAGTTCCAGAGCCAGCACGTGCCGCTAGAAAAAAATAAAAATAAAAATAGCGCTGACAGCTTGAAGGCCAGCTGATCAGCGCTGGGGGTGGGGGTGGGGAGGGGAAATTATCATTTAAAAAAAAAAGCACCAATGAGCCCCAGGACGAGCTGGTTGGTGCTAGAAAAAAATAAAATTAAAATTAAAAAAACAGCCCTGACAGCCCGAAGGCCAGCTGATCAGCACGGGGGACAAGCTGGTGGGGCGAGGGGGGGAAGCAGAAAACCGGATCATATGTGAGCTCCCATGGACTTCTGGTTCACATTTTTTCCCGGAGCAAAAAATTCCCAACTTATCCAGTAGGTCTTGGAAAAGTCGCTAAAGGGGGCATAACTGGGATTTTTTTTAAAAAAAAAAAGCCTGTTGGCTGAAGGGAAATGATTTTTGGAAACACTTTATCTTGAAATTTAATCAACATTTTAAAGGAAGTGTGATAGAGCCCATAGACAACAAAAGCTTAGTTCCCTACAGGCCTAGCAGTTACTCTCATCTGCAGGAGAGAGTGCTGACTATTAGTAACCACAACGATAGCAATAATATAAGCTTCTCCTCATCTAAATGTAGATGCCAGATGGAAGATGCCTAGACTAGTTTTCTCCCACCAGCCCTTGCACAACTGAAGTCCTCCTGCTCTGTGAAATAATTATGTTTCTTCATATGAGTGGAAGCACATCCCAAAGTATCATCATGCCTTCCCTCGTCCCCCCACCCTCTTTGCATGGTGTATTTGTGTCCAAATCTCCAGGTAAGTATGAACCTCACAGGGGCTTCTTGGGGTCCTTCCCCTCTTTCTGCTTGGCCTGCCTCACATGGACACAGTGAGGACAAAAGCAGGGGAGAGCCCTGTGTGTTGGCTTGAGCCTGTTCCAAGGGCAGGGAGATGGGATATAAAGAGATAAAATAAGTAATGAAATAATAATAATAATAATAATAATAATAATAATAATAATAATAATAATAATAATAATAATAATAATAATAATAATTATTATTTATTTATTTATTTATTTATTTATTTATTTATTTATTTATTTATTTATTTCTGTGACTCCAGGCTCTGCCCTAAGCTTTAGATATACTGTACATCATCAAAATAACACATAGTAACTGTAATCCTGTTGCTTAACACAGCAACTTACAATCAGCACAGGCCCATTTATGGTGCCTAAACAATAAAAGGTATGGTGATTTGTGCTTTACGTGCTTGTTTTGGGGGTGGGGGAGAGAAAAAAGCATCATCCTCTGTCTTTGGCTAACAAACAGCTTGTCTCTGATAGTACAGATGTGGAAGGGTCTCAACATCTGAGCCGGCTATATTGGGAACAAGGGAACAGTGCTAGGATCCACTGCTGTATAAAGCTTCCTAGTTGACCTGAGCTCAGAAACAAACCTGTAACCTGTGGAGATATGCACCAGCCTGGGGAGAAACACTACCAGCAAGCAGCTTGCCCCTGAACCTACCTCCCAGCCATTGCTTAGGTGTCTCCCTGGGCTGAATGGCAACCCTTGGTGCAGATTTGGTCTCAGCTGAAGAGGAAGCCCATTCAAAATGGTGGGAATGAATTTGATTTCAAATGGTCTGCTAGAAGCATGATTGTGTAGCCCAAAGACAAGAGACAGGGAAGGTGAGGCTTTCCAGACATTATTGAACTGCCAATGCCGGCAGTGCTGACCAGGGCTAGGGAAAGCAGGGGCCCAGCCACTGCAGGAGGGCCAAATGTTCCCCTCCTCTCCCTTACACTCCAATGTCCTCCAGGCAATGACTTAGCCCTGGTGGTGGAAGACCCAGAGAACATTTCTCTGGAAGTTGAGTCAAGAAAAAGAAGTCCAATTGCCATGACTCAACTTCCAGATAAACTCACCTGGATGACTGAGAATCTTCACAGAGAACATTTCCCTCGCATGTCCAGGGCTTTGGTTTTTTTACTGGGAAACTGGAAAATGTACATGCTCCCTCTATCTAGGGAAGGTCATTGAGAAGCATTTCAATCATGGGACACATCAAGGAACAGTTTTGCTGACCTTTTTGTCTAGGGTGTCTTGGTCATGGATAATATGCTACAGATTTGTCAAATGTAGGGCAGGCATTAGAATGACTGAGGTTCTGAGCTGGTGGTATGATAATATTCTATCTACATTAAGTTTAATACTTTCTCCTTTAAAGACTTCACAGCTTTTTGAAAACAATCTTCTTGCTTTTTTAAAAAAAAGTTTCAGGTACAATACCTTCATTTATCCTTGTTTTTCTTTTTATGGGCATATCTTCCAGAAAGCATCAGAATTCACGTGGAGACAGTCGCTTTCTTTCATCTTCCATTTTAGGACAGGCAGGGATTTGAAAGGAAGGCCAGTTGTTCCCCTCATTTCTGGGACTCCAGCTGTAGCAGAAGCTAATTCATCTCTTTCCCAAAATACATGGACCTCAGGGCAAAGGACATCCTGATAAGGAAGAGGACAAAATGATTACCTTTTATCGAGTGTCTTTTGAGAGGCCTATTGTCCTTTACAGAGAAGCTTAATGAGTAATCGGAAAAAGTAGGGGACAGCTAAGAAAGTCCCCCAAATTGATTAAGTTTCCCAGCAACGTGAAGCATTTGCACTGTGTATCTCCAGAGTGGCCTCTGTTAGTTTAGTTGAGGGTATCACAAGTCACTGTTTGCCAAGATGCTTATTGGAGCCCTTCAGATTGTTTATGTCCCTCCAAGGAATGCAGGCAGTAAACTGCTAAGCTGAATCATGGTACAGGGATTAGGGGGAGCTCTATTTGTCTTGGCTGTAGCTATCCCCCATCTCCTCTCCTCACCAAGATAGTTATTAGTACCCTGCAAAGGAAGTACCCTGGAAAGAATGCTGCCCCCAGCAGTGCAATGAATATTTTATTCATCCATCCATCCATCCATCCATCCATCCATTTATTCAACTATATATATATATTGCTGCTTTAAAAATGCAGACTAAGATGTTTGCTTAACAATGTTGCAATGTTAAGAACTGAAATCATCTTACTTTTTGCCTTGATGTTTGAACAATGTTGCAATGTTAAGAACTGAAATCATCTTACTTTTTCCTTAATGAGAAGCCACTGCTATAAGCATGAAGGTAAATGCTGAGGCGGGAGGTGTTTCGAATAAATAGCTAAGAATAAAATATTTACTTTGCTATCCACTAGACAACCAGGCTTTGTGTCAAATCAATCTTACCACAATTTTATAGCAGTTTCCAGAATGTCAAAGCCTGACTATGTTGTGGTTATCTTCACCACATCCCTGTGGGACAGAAGGAATGACATTAAATGTGATTTGCTCAAGGCCACCTGGGAGGTCTTAGAAACCTAGGAACAGGATCCTAGGATTTCCTGATACAAGGGGTGGTAAATGGTAAATGCACTTGGTTAAGAAATAAGCAACAAATTGTGCAACAAACTTGGGACAGATGTGTGTGTGTGTGTGTGTGTGTGTGTGTGTGTGTGTGTGTGTGTGTGTGTGTCTGTCTGTCTGTGTGTGTGCCTGTCTGTCTGTCTGTCTGTCTCTCTCTCTCTCTCTCTCTCTCTCTCTCTCTGTGTGTGTGTGTGTGTGTGTGTGTGTGTGTCTTTGTGCAGCCTTTATTCCCTTCTTCCTGTGCTTTCTTTTCTTCGGCTCTCTCTCATCTTCTTACTCATTGCCTCTCCTGTACTTCCCATTAGACATGGGCACGACCAGGAAAAAATGACGTTTCGAGTTTTCGTTTGTTGGAATGGGTCCGTTTTGGATCGTTTCCGTTTGTTGCGAAAGTTTTCAAAAATTTGTCGTTTCTGTTTGTCATTTGTCGTTTGTCGTTTCCACCGCGATTTAGCACAATTTGACTTCCCAGAGCATAGGGGCGTCCCGCAAACAGGGCCGGCGCTAGGTGTTTTTGCGCCCTAGGTGGGGGGGGCGGGGGAGCGGGCGGGCAGCACGCGGTGCGGTCCGCAGGCGGGTGGCGGCGCGGGCGGGTGGGCGAGTGGGCAGTTAGGATATCACTTAGGATAGAGGTTCTGTTCTTGGCTTGCACCCCAAATGTGTGTGTGTGCAAACAAATTGAAGTTGGGAAAATCGAAAATAAATGGTAGTATATAATATATTTTTAAAATAAATCCACACCTCCCACTCCCAGTCGAATCTCCCCCTTTATCCAATATCAGAAAAAAATCCTCACAAACTGCCAGAGAAGAAATAAAGAATAAACTGCTATTCCCTTCAGCAGACAAAGCTGCAGGGAATCAAAGAAATTATTTTCTAAATTCAATTCCCTCCCTGCCTGCCTACCTTAAATCCTAAAGCCTCCAGCCTCCCTCCTCAATCTCGATCGGATCACACCAGCACCAGCAGCCAGCCCTGCTCCCTCAACCACATCCATACACCCGAACTGCGATTTCTGGAAGGTGCCTCGGCTTTTTATGCCCTCTGAGACATCCAGAAGTGTCAGTCATAACCTGGTGATGCCATTGGTGGAATGGTTCAAACAATTTGCATGGTCCCATTCCATGCCCAGCCCAAATGGGCAGGTCAAAAAAAATAAAAAAATAAAAAAAAAAAAAAATCAATACGACGTTTTATTGCTATAAAAAAAACCACTGCTGCTACTATTAAAATTCAGGCATTTAAAATAAATAAATTTCACATGTTTCTGTGGTGATTTGGTGTGTTTTTTTGACCACGATTTCAAAAGAAAAATTGCAGTCGCCATTTTGGATCCCCCCCACCGCATGGCATGCAGCGAGACAGACGACGAGGATGACCTCCCCATCCTGGTGCAAGCAGCCCAGGACAGGAGAAGAGGGGGGGAAAGGCCGGGGAACCCACAGAAACCACCCCTCTGGTAGGTGGCAAAGGCTCAGGCAGGCATATTTTCGCCTGCTTTTTTGGACGGGAGTCAGGGTTTTTAAAAAAAACTTTTAAAAACTTTTTCTGTGCTTCGCATTGCGTGATCGCCGTGATGCCACAAACGGAAACGATAACCGAAAACAGAAACGACAATTTCGCCGAGTCGTGCCCATGTCTACTTCCCATCATTTTCAAATATTGGGACCTTCAGGGATGCCATATATTAGTTCTCCAAATGCAAGCATTCTTATCTAAGTAGGCAATATATATATTAGAGATGGGCACAAATTTTAAAAAATGGCATTTCGGTTTTTCGTTTGTCGTTGAGAGGTCTGTTTCATTTCGTTTCCATTTTTCATGAATTTTTGGAAAATTTTCATTTTCGTTTTTCGTTTCTACCCGCTTTTGCGTGGTTTTTAAAGCATTTCCGTGCGGGGGCGTCCCCCAACGCCCCAGACCAGAGGGAAAACACTAAAAAAAAAACTGATGCTGGCAGAGACACAGTGTAGACTAGGTACGCAGGGAGGCTGCAAAGGCAGCGGCGGGCGTTGCCCAGGGTGCAAGGAAGCCGCAGCGTGACTGCACTGCGGGGCAGGGGAGGGGACTCACTGAGAGGTACGCACACACGCACACAGGAGGCTGCAGGACTGAAGCTAGAGTCGCAGAGACAGCAATCCCACCCTAACTCCCACTGGGGACTGCAGAGCTTTTTATGCCCTCTGTGGCTGCCAGACCTGCCCAGTCTGCAACCTGGGCATGCTACTGGTTGAAGTTGTCCAAGAATTTACATGATCCCATCACATGGCTTGCCTCCATGTTGTGGCTGGAGTGGTGACATCCATTTTGTCATCCTTAAAGGGAAAAGAAAAATACATCACAATGGGAGAAGACAAAAACAAACATTTTAAGGACCCCAACCCCCTGGTAGGTAATAAATTCAAATAATTATCACATTATTGCTGCATTTTTATGGATGCCCAGGGTGTTTTAATACCCACGAAATCAATATTAGGCATATGGGAGCCATTTTGGGTCGATGTCCCCTAATTCCCCTTAAAGGAAAATAATACAGCGATCTGAGAAAATACATAAATGCATGTTTTAACGACCCTAACCCCCCCACGGTAGGTATTATCAGAGAGTATAAATAATTATTGCTGCGTTTTTATGGGTGTCCAGGGTGTTTTTTAACATTTAAAACAGCTCATTTCATTGTGCGTCGCCATTAACGAAAACGAAACATAACGAACACAATTTTCATGGTTCTGTTCATTTAGTTCCATTTTCATCACAATTTTCGTTTGTCGTTTTGTTACGTAATGAAACGAATAACAAAATAACGGAAACGAAAAAATGTTCATTTCGTGCCCATCTCTAATATATATACAATATATACAAATTGTGTGGTATGAAATAGCTAACCACCATGCATGTGCACACACACACACATATAGACCAACTACTTATTTCCCAGTAACAGACACTCATTTCAAAGGTCTTTGAAATGTGGGATTTTCTTAGATTCTTCACATGAAACATTTTGAGCTGTTTCACGTATCTCATAGTCTTCCCTACCCTGCTGTTATTTATCACTTTTTATCTTCACATTGTTCCTGTCACTGTGCCATTTAGAGGATGCAGACACTCAATAGGTATTGTTTGCCCTAGGATTGAAAATTCCTGGAACTGATTGTTTCTGCTTGTGGTATCATATCTATCAACAACCCATCTGTAAAACAGGACCAATCATATTATCTTGATTTAGATGAAGTATTGCTGTGATAACTAAAGAACTAAATCAGAAAAGCTGCTTTGTATGCTCTAAAACCATCAAATTGGTCATTTTTTTGTATTATAATGCACAGAAACGTCATTTTTTTGTATTATAATGCACAGAAACGTCCAGCCAATGTGACCATTGGGAGCTTGAGACTTGTCATTCAAAGAAGTAATTTTCACTCAACCATGGGGGGATGCCATGATGTAATACGGCAGAGAAGCAGAGAGGAAGCAGGCTGTGAGAGGAAGCACACGGCCAGAGGGCATAGAGCTTACTTCCTGTCCTTGCAGGAGGTAAGGGGCAGAGTTTTATCTTTAAATAGCTGCTCCCATCAGCCTCCCAGTCCTTTTCTTGCAGAGAAGCAGAGAGGAAGCAGGCTGTGAGAGGAAGCAGGCTGTGAGAGGAAGCACACGGCCAGAGGGCATAGAGCTTACTGGCCATCTATGTCAAAGAAGGGGTAAAATCCAGCAGAATGGAGATGGACAGAGGGTCTGACTCCACCATAGAATCACTGTGGGTTAAACTACCAGGTCCCAGGAGTGATGTGATAGTTGGAGTATTCTATCGTCCACCAGATCAAAAACTTGAGGGGGACCTTGAAATGAGGAGACAAATCATGGAGGTGGCTAAGAGGGATAGGATAGTAATCATGGGGGACTTTAATTATCCCCACATTGACTGGGCCAATGCGAGCTCTGGGCAAGAAAGAGAAACCGGGTTTCTCGACTTGCTGAATGACTGTGCCTTAGAGCAACTTGTCATGGAGCCCACCCAAGAACAGGCAACTCTGGATCTAATTCTGTGTGATACTCAGGACCTGGTCAGGGATGTGAATGTCACTGAGCCTCTGGGGAACAGTGACCATGCTGCAATTTCCTTTGCCATGCATGTCGGAGGAAGAGTGTCAAGCAAATCAGACATAAAAACCCTTGATTTTCGAAGGGCAAACTTCCCTCAGATGAGGAAACTAGTTAGAGAGAAACTGAAGAGGAAGGTTAGAAGAATCCAATCACTTCAGAGTGCATGGAGCCTGTTTAAAACAACAATAATAGAGGCCCAGCACAAGTGCATACCACAAAGAAAGAAGAGCTCATTTAAGTCCAAGAGGACACCAGCATGGTTAACGAGTGGAGTTAGAGAGGCTCTGAAGCACAAGGAGAGGTCCTTCTGTAAATGGAAATCCTCCCCAAATGAGGAAAATAAAAAGGAACACAAACTCTGGCAAAAAAAATGTAAGAAGATGATAAGGGAGGCAAAGAAAGACTTTGAGGAACACATGGCTAGCAATATAAAGGGTAATAATAAAAGCTTCTTTAAATATGTTAGAAGTAGAACATCTGCCAGAGAACCAGTTGGCCCTCTGGATGGTGAGGGAGGAAAAGGGGAGGTTAAGGAGGACTTGGACATTGGAGAGAAATTGAATGAGTTCTTTGCGTCTGTCTTCACGACAGAGGACCTTGAGCGGATTCCGCTGCCTGAGCCGCCCCTCTTGACTGAAGAATTAAATCAAATACAGGTTAAAAGAGAGGAGGTTTTAGGACTAATCGATAAATTGAGGATTATCAAGTCACTGGGCCCAGATGGCATCCACCCAAGGGTTATTAGGGAACTGAGAAATGAAATTGCAGATCTCTTAACGGTATATGCAACTTGTCTCTTAAAACTGCCACAGTGCTGGAGGACTGGAGGATGGCAGATGTCACACCAATTTTTAAAAAAGGAAGGAGGGGGGGACCCAGGAAACTACAGGCCAGTTAGCCTTACATCTGTCCCAGGGAAGATGGTGGAAAGCCTCATCCAAGAGAAAATCTTAAAACACATAAAAGAACAAACCTTGCTGAGAGAAAATCAGCATGGCTTCTGTAAGGGTAAATCTTTTCTGACAAACCTTTTAGAATTTTTTGAAAAGGTCAACAGGCACATGGATTTGGGTGAACCGGTGGATATAGTCTATCTGGATTTTCAAAAGCCTTTTGACACAGTCCCTCACCAAAGGCTGCTGAGAAAATTGCACAGTCAGGGGATAAGAGGACAGGTCCTCTTACGGATTGAGAACTGGTTGAGATCCCGGAAACAAAGAGTAGGTGTCAATGGGAAATTTTCACAATGGAGAGAAGTGAAAAGCGGTGTGCCCCAGGGCTCTGTCCTGGGACCGGTGCTTTTCAATCTGTTCATAAGTGAGGTGGCCAAGTTTGCAGATGACACAAAACTTTTCCGTGTGGTGAAAACCAGAGAAGATTGTGAAGAGCTCCAGAAGGATCTCTCCAAACTGGGGGAATGGGCTGAGAAATGGCAAATGCATTTTAATGTAACCAAATGTAAAGTAATGCATATTGGGGCAAAAAATCCAAACTTTATCTATCAACTCATGGGCTCTGAGTTATCCGTGACGGATCAGTAAAGAGATCTTGGTGTGTTGGTGGACAGCTCCATGAAGATGTCTCCCCAGTGTGTGGCAGCGGTGAAGAAGGCCAATTCCATGCTAGGGATTATCAAAAAGGGGATTGAAAATAAAACAGCCAACATTATAATGCCATTATACAAAACAATAGTAAGGCCCCACCTGGAGTATTGTGTGTACAATTCTGGTCACCGCATCTCAAGAAAGACATAGTGGAACTGGAAAAGGTGCAGAAGAGAGCGACTAAAATGATTACTGGGCTGGGGCCCCTCCCTTATAAAGAAAGGCTAAAACATTTGGGCCTCTTTAGTCTGGAAAAAAAGGCGCTTGAGGGGGGATATGATTGAGACATACAAAATAATGCAGGGTATGAGTAAAGTGGATAGAGGGAAGCTCTTCTCCCTCTCCCAAAATACCAGAACTAGGGGACATACACTCAAATTGAGGGCTGGGAGAGTAAGAACTGACAAAAGAAAATATTTTTTCACCCAGCGCGTTGTAAGTCTATGGAACTCCCTGCCACAGGATGTGGTGATGGCATCTGGCCTGGATGCCTTCAAAAGGGGATTGGACAGATTCCTGGAGGAAAAGTCCATCACAGGTTACAAACCATGATGGAGAAACCAGGGTACTTCAAGGGCCAGATCCAGGGGAGTGATATCAGGAGACAGATATCTAGTCTCATGTGCTCCCAAACGCATCTGGTGGGGCCGCTGTGAGATACAGGAAGCTGGACTAGATGGGCCTTTGGCCTGATCCAGCATGGCTCTTCTTATGTTCTTATGTTCTTGGTTCTACCATTCCTCTGAGAAAGGACATAGCTGATGTTTCCAAGAAAAAGGTGGTGGTGGTGGGATTGGATATACAGAAAATATTTTACTCTGGAATACAATCGTAATGATTATATATTGCCAAGTTGATTTTAACTAAGGTGGACACTCCTAGCCCCTCCAGTGATGTAGTTAACAGAAGGACCAGCTACAGATAGATTTTCATGAATTTAAATTTAATTTACCTTTCCCCCCAAAATGAAACAACCCTGCAGTGTACACCTCAAACATTCTATTAGTTTGCATGCCAAATTTCAAAAATCTATATTTCACACTCTTGGACTTACAGTAGAGACAAGCAGGAAGAATCATAAGCAAGAACAGGGTTAAAAATTGCATTGCTTAAGAATGTGCTTCTTTCCTTGGCTTTTATTCTGAACCAGAATTTTATCCATTTTTCTTCACCTCAGCTGCTGATTAAGCAGAGGCTAAGGCAGCATCTGTCTGCTAGGGACCAATGCCCACAACGGAAAGGCAGTTGAGGGGCTGCAAGAATTCTCCTTCTTACTAAAAACCAATGGGAGGCAAAACCTCAACCAGTAGTTGACCTATGTGTTTGTTTATGACCAATGCGTGTTTATGACCAAACTGTTTTACTCACTGGCTAGCTGCCTTGACTAGCTGACAGCACCCACATATTGATGTCATGCTGAGTGAAACATTCTCTGCTTCTACGGAGAGGTGGTGGTGGGGACATTTTTAATTACAACTCCCAGCATGCAACCGCAGTGTCATGCTGGCAGTTCTGGGAACGGCACTTGAAAAACTAAAAGAGAGGAAGAGAGAGAAACATAAGCTGTCATCACCTGTCTCCCTTCACTTTTTCTAGTAAGGACAAGTCTTCTCTTCCTACCTTAATTCATCCAGCCACTGAGACCAGGAGCTGCTTCTAACAAAGGTGGTGCTCACTCTTTTGTCCTTGTATGTTTGCCTGAAATTTGAAAATACAGGCTGTTTAAAGGTTTGGAGCATTTCTTATGTATGCAGTGGGTTGAAATTGTAACTCAGCCACAGAGCACACACTATGCATATTAAAGCTGGTTCAATCTCTAGCTTATCAAATGATAGGATCTCAAGAAGAAGCAGTTCAGTCTGAAAAACGTCTTCTTGAGGCCATCCAGAGGAATTGAGCAACAGGGGCAATAGTGGAGGCAAGAAGTGAAAGGATGGCCAATATGCAAAAAACATGGATTTTAAACAGGACAGAAGTTGCCATGAGATGGCTAGGAAACGCAATTGGGTCAGCAAGGTCAACTAAATCAACTGGCCATAAAAACCACAGCATGATAATGCTCCGCATCAACAGATGCACATCACCAGCATTGAAATGAGCCGTCTATCTGTTGAGCTTAAAACCGACTACTCCCCAAATAAAAAGCCTACAGAAATTTTAAAGTGCAAATGGGTATTTGGGGAAAAGAGTAAAACAAGCCTGTTAGAGAAAGAGTACAATTAAGAACTCTCCATCTGGATCTTGGAGGGTTTAAATCCCTTTAAACTATTTTCAGCCTGTCTTGCATCCTTCGAACCAATTTCTCAGTTGCAAATATATTTTCCCCATATTGATAAATTACTATTGGGGTCTTCCAGATGGAGCATTTGTATTGCCATTTGTACTTTGATGGGAGGTCCGTCAACTGCGGAAAGAATATACGTTTCTTACAAAACTCTTGTTAAGCACAACATAAGATACAAGTGGATCTACCCTCAGGGTTTGACCTTTCAATGGGAAGGGAAAACACAGAAAATTGATTCCTACAAGAAAGCTAGAACATTCAGTGAGAAAAATGCAGAGAAGTTGGGATTCATCCCCTCCTCCTCTTCCTCATCTGATTCCGAAGGTGATGACTCCATCGATAACCAAACCGCCACCAAAGAAGTTAGCCGATCCAACCAGGCTTCTGAACAACGGACATCCAAGCAAGATCAAGATACTGGCGCAGTGGGAGGCACCAGGCCAAAAAGACAACTTAGGCCTAAACACCTCTGGAAGTAAAACAAGATGGCTCAGACAATTTTATCATGGAATATCAATGGATTGAACTCCCCACAAAAGCGTCGTAAGGCATTTAAACTCCTTCAAAAACAACAATGTGCAATTATTTGTTTACAGGAAACCCATGAATTGAGAAAGCATGAACAATACTTAATCCAAAATAGATTGGGCACCCTGTTTTCCACCTCAAATAAAGAAAATAAGTAAAATGGGTTGGCACTATATATCAAACCAGAACTTTCTCCAACTCTTTTGGAAAAAGATCAGTTAGGCAGATGGATACTTGTTCAAGCAAATATCCAATCCCAAAAAACAATTATTGCAAGACAAGTCTTTTTTGAAGAATTGGCTCAGAAGCTTCTGCAATACGAAAATCATCAGTTAATCATATTGGGGGACTTCAATGCTGTACATATCCCATCCGTGGACAGGAAGATACCAAAAGGGAAAAAACACAGAACTTCGTCTTCCACACTGCCAAAAACCTTTCTTGATATGTCCGACATTTTAGAACTTCAAGACATCTGGAGAAGGAAAAATCCACTAAAGGGTGGCTTCACTTTTTATTCAAGACAACATGCCTCTTTTCCCCATATTGATATGTGCTGGGCTTCACCTGATCTTTTATTAAATACAAGAGATATAGAAGTTATCCCGAGAACAATATCTGACCATAATGCTATCCTGTGGACATTGTAAGCCCAGACACTGGAAAATTAATTCATCTTTGTGGACTGACAAAGAATTTATTTTAGAGGCACCCAAAGATTTGAAACTATACTTTGAACTGAATCTAAACAAGGGCACCCCACTGAAAATGGTGTGGGATGCCTCAAAGCCTTATTTTAGAGGGTTTGTCATCCAATATATGGCAAGACGGAACAAAGAGAGAAAGAAAAAATCCGAATCCATGGAAAAGCTAGAAAATGACTTAATCCTGGATCCACGAAATGAGCAGCTGAATAAAGACCTAGCCTCCTGTAGGCATGAACTCAATCTGATTTTAACAGCAGACATAGCCCACAAGATTAAATTGGCCAAACTGAACTTCATTGAAAATGCAAATAAACCAGGTAGATGGTTAGTTTATAAGCTAAAAAAGGTACAATCCCAAAAACTTATTCTAACACTCAAAGATAAAACTGGGGAAAACCAGACAGACCAATCTCAAATTCAAAAAATCATTGAGGCATATTACCAGAATCTGTTCAAGCCGGAGATAATAAAGATGCCATTTTCCAATATTTAGAACAAGCCAATTTTCCAAAACTTACTGGAAAACAGAGAGCTATGACGAATGTCCCCATTACAATGATGGAAATAACAGAGGCCATTAACCATCAAAAAATGAACAAGGCCCCGGGACCTGATTCGACACCGGCACAATTTTATAAAAAAAATTCTGAGACAATCACCGGATATATGAAAAATCTGTTTACATCTATTTTAGAGGGCGAAGATATACCAGATTCATGGAAATCATCTCATACAACATTGATTCCTAAAGAAGGGAAATCTAGAGACTTGATCCAAAACTATAGGCCAATTGCTCTCCTAAACGTGGATTACAAAATATTTGCAACCATCTTGGCAAACAGATGGTGGATGATCCTACCGTCTCTGATATCCTCTGATCAAAATGGCTTTCTTCCAAAAAGACGCCTTCAATCCAATGTTAGAATTTTTCTCAACGCGTTGGAGTACTATGAATGTCCCCTGAGAAGCAAGTTGCCTTTGCATTCATCGATGCCAAGAAAGCATTTGACAATGTATCTTGGTCCTTACTTAAAACCCAGTTAGATTATTTACAGTGTGGACACAGAATGCTACGAGCTATAGAGCAAATTTACTCCACACAAAGCACTAGAATTGTAGTTAACAGCTACCTTACAGACACAGTTAAGATACATAAAGGTACCAGGCAAGGATGTCCTCTCTCTCCTTTGTTGTTTATTCTATTGTTAGAGATATTACTCCATGTAATAAGAAATACCCCAGGCATTCAAGGTCTACAAACCAAAGGAGAAGTCTATAAGGTGCAAGCCTTTGCGGATGATTTGCTGATTATGGAGGAACCACAGACCTCCCTTCCAGAGCTATTAAAGATTTTGGAGGCCTATTCCAAAATCTCAGGACTAAAGGTTAATAGAGAAAAAACACTGTTGCTCACAAAAAAATATGACCCCACTTATGACCGGAAAGTTGGTCAACCAGTCGGGTTTCCAACATGCTACCAAGGTAAAATATTTGGGCATCACTGTGTCCAACCGTTGTAACACTCTACTTAAAGATAACTATGTTAATGGTATAAAAGCAATCAAAGCTGACCTGGAAACCTGGTCAAGACTTCAGTTATCCCTAATGGGCAGAATTGCTGCAGTTAAAATGACTGTCTTACATAAATTACTCTTTTTATTTCAATGTCTACCTATATTACCGAACTTTAAGATTATTTCAGACCTGGAAAAGAGTATACGTGTGTTTATATGGCAAAAGAAAAAAAAACAAGGATTAGAAATGTTTATTTACAGGACAAAACTAAAGCTGGTGGTTTTGCTTTGCCCAATTTGGTGCTGTATTACAAGGCAGCTGCTATGATGGGTTAAAGACTGGATCTTGATGACAAATAATAGAATACTGCAGCTTGAGAGTCATGATTTAGACAGGGGCTGGCATCATTATGTATGGTATAAGGGTAATATACCTACCCTTTTCAAAAAACACTGGATAAGGAATGCCTTAATCTAATTATGGCTATCCATAAAAAAACAATTTTATCCTAAAGCACCAATGTGGTTATCTCCAACAGGAGTGATAACTAGTTCTCTTACAAGTGCAAGCCTTAAACCTCTAACCTATAGACAACTTTTGAATGCTGATTGCTCCTTGAAGCCATTAGCAAAATTATTATCTGAAGGTCACAAGTTAGACTGGTGGAAGTACCAACAAATACACTCACACTTTAAAAATCTCACCAAAGAGGGAGGATTTATGACTAATGACACTCCACTCGACAAAATACTATCTTCTGGCGATTTAAAGCTTCTTAGTAAATTCTGTAGCATTTTGCTAAATGAAAAAATGATTGATACATTGGTAAAAGATACTATGATAAGATGGACAGAAAATTTTGGCTATCCATCTAAACAAATGGGACTCCTTGTGGAATACGGTTAAACTTTTTAAATCTATAGCCTTCAAGGAAAACTGTTATAAGATGTTTTATAGATGGCACTTCTCCCCCCACCGTCTATCCAAGATGTATAATTACTCACCCAAATGTTGGAAATGTAAACATGACAGTGGTACCTTCTATCAGATGTGGTGGACATGTAAACAGGCAAAGACATACTGGATAATGGTAAAATTATTTTTAGAAAGATATTTGAAGATTAAGTTAGGGCTTAGACCAGAATTTTTTTATTAAATATAGTAGATATTAATATCTCATATGATCAGAAATATGTACTTCATCATGTAATAGTTGCAGCAAGGATATTGTATGCGAAATTTTGGAAACAACCAGAAGTGCCAACAGAGAGAAATCTCCACAAAAAGATAAGAGAATGTATTGAAATCGACAGGCTCTCTGGTTTTTTAAAGGGAGACTATGAAGAGATTTCCAAAAAAAAGATGGCAAGAAGTAACAAACTTATTAGTACTGTGATACTATTTGGTGATTTGTAAATATGTTAAATTGTTATTTTAGGCTTGATATACTCAATGGAATTTTTATAATGTATTCCCCCTTCCTTCCCCTCATTCCCCTCTTCTTCTCCCCAAAAACCCAATAAAATTACTTAAATGGAAAAAAAAGGAAATAAGTATGATGGGGTCATAAAAGGGTCGGTCATGACTGTAATGACACAACACACACCCAACACAATTAAGACATGCTCAAGTATTGAGAACAGGGGATTGAGGAACATTTTACAGCATTAAAGCAGGGGTGCCCAAACTTTTTGTAAGGAGGGCCAGATTTGGTGGCTGAGAATGTATCAGGGGCCGGTTGCTCCCTGACCCTGCCACCCCACTGCAAGCCCCACCCACCAACCCATAAGCCCCACCCACTGACCCATAAGCCCCACCCACTGACCCCTTGCAAACCCACCCGCAGAAAGGAAGACGGGGACCAAGGGAGGGAGGGAGGAAAGAAGGAAGGTGGGGACCAAAGGAAGCACAGGGAGCCGTGGCCACAGGTCGCCCCTTGGAAGAGGCAATCTGTGCAACCTTTCACCCCCCCAAGCTCCCCAGCGGAGGTGACGGCTCACCCGCCAGCCCACCCCAAAGCTCCTTGGTGGTGGCAGAGGCCCACTGGCCTGCCCACCCCCACTCTTTCCCCTGCAGTGCCGGTGGTGGCAGACCGCCCATCCGCCCAAGCTTCCCAGCGGTGTCAGTGTTTGCAGATTAAAAAAAAAACATGGGGCAAAGGAGGGGGAGGGAGGGGCGGGCTAGCCAGCCGCGGGCCACTCAGAATGGCCTGACGGGCCGGATTTGGCCCCTGGGCTGGACTTTGGGCAGGCCTGCATTAAAGGATAACATGACATTAAAGCTACAAGAGAATGTGAGCAGTTAAAAAGGAAAATAAAATCCCATGTAAAAATTATGAGTGATGGAAACTAACATTGAAAGCATAGTCAATGTAATCACACAAGGTTACACAAGGTTATAAGTGGTTATAAACACAAAGTCTATGTGATCCTATAGATTCATATAAAAGATTCATATAAAAGACTAGGAAGGCATAGGGTTAGGGTTATGGAAATCTTGCCTGAAGACAAAGGTCTTTGCCTGTTTCTGGAAAGACATCAGAGATGGGGCAGTCCTGGCCTCTTGTGGGAGGCCTCTAATCTGGGTACCATAGCCAAGACGCCCTTTCATGGGTTCCCACATGACATACCTGTGAGGGTGCCGGGATGGAGATAAAGGTCTCTCCTGCTGACTTTAACACCCAAGCTTGTTCATACTGTGAGATTCGATCTTTGAGGTAGATTGGACCCAGGTTGTACAGTGCTTTGTAGGTCAAGGTCAGCACCTTGAATTGTGCCTGAAAGCTGATTGGCAGGCAGTGGAGCTGTTTAATAGGAGTGTAATGTGATCTCTGTATCTTGCCATTCAGCAATCTGGCTGCTGTATTTTGAACTCGTTGAAGTCTCCTGAGACTTTTTTCCCGAAAGACCCACATAGAGTGCCTTACAGTAGTCTAGCTGGGGTGTCACTAGGGCATGTGTCACCATGGCCAGAGCTGGTTTCTCATGAAACTGACGTAACTTGTGTACTAGCCTTAATTATGGAAATGCGGGCATCCAAGCTCAAGGATGAGTCCAAGAGCACCCCCAAGCTGCGCAACTCTTTTTTCAGTTGGAGGGTGACCCCATCCAGTACAGGTTGTATCCCTATCACTTGTTCTCCCTTTCAGCTGACCAGAAGCACTTCTGTCTTGTCTGGGTTTAATTTCATTTTGTTCATCCTCAACTGGGTGTCATCAGTAGAGATGGGCAAGAAATGCCAAAATGGGATCCGTTCCCATTATTCGGGCCTCTGGGGCCCGCTTCAGTTCTTTACCGATATTCGGGCCCCTGGGGCCCGATTTGTTGTCGTTTTTTGATTTTCGGACCCGGCGGCATGCGGGACGGGAGAGCGTTCCCGCGGCCGTGGGGAGCCCTCCCAGGCCGGGCCCCGTCAGAGCCGGCAGCAAGCCTCCTGGGAGAGCAGTCCTGCAGCTGCAGGGAGCTCTCCCAGGGCCAAGCGCCATCTCTTTGACACCCCCCTCGCCCCTCTGCATACAAGCAGAAGTGGGAAGGGGGAACTCGGCTTCCATGCCTGGGTCATGACAGTGCCGGGCGCTGTCATGAGCAACGTGGGGAAGATCCTCCTCCACCTGAATGGAGGCGAGACCACAGCCAAAACTCAGCTGATCTCCTCCGCCCGGGATGAGAGCTGTGCTAGCCATCACCCCGGGTGGAGGAGATAGAGCTGTGATACTGCCTCCGTGTACAGAGGCGAGACCATGGCCGAAGCTCAGCTGATCTCCTCCACCCGGGATAACAGCTGTGCCGGCTGTCAACCGGGGTGGAGTAGATCGAACTGCGGTCTCGCAGCCCCTACCTTCTCCACTCCGCCCAACCGGATGGCAGCCTCTTCCTTCCTGCCTCCGCCCCAGAGCCTGCATCCCACCGGGCTGTCAGGCTGTGGGGCGGAGGGCGGGAGGGGGGGCTCCAATCTGGCCTCCGCGCGCAGAGACCAGATCATAGCCTCTTCCTTCCTGACTCCGTCCCAGAGCCTGGAGCCCACCGGGCTGTCAGGCTGTGGGGCGGAGAGTGGCGAGAGGGGGCTCCGATCTGGCCTTTGCACGCAGAGACCGGATGGCTGCCCCTTTCTTCCTGACTCCGCCCCAGTGCCTGCAGCCCACCGGGCTGTCATGCTTTGGGGCGGAAGGCGGCGAGAGGGGGCTCCGATCTGGCCTCCACGTGCAGAGACCAGATTGCAGCTCCTTCCTTCCCGATTCCACCCCAGAGTCTGCAACCCACTGGGCTGTAAGGCTCTGGGGCGGAGGGCGGCAAGAGGGGGCTCCGATCTGGCCTCCGCGCCTGGAGGTGAGACCAAGGCCGAAGCTCAGCTGATCTCCTCTCCCGGGGTTGACAGCTGAGCTGGCAGTCACCCCAGGTGGAGGAGATCGAGCCATGGTCTCGCAGCCCCTTCCTTCTCGAATCCCCCCCACAGCCTGACAGCCCACTGCTCTGTCAGGCTGTGGGGCGGAGGGCGGCAAGAGGGGGCTCCGATCTGGTCACCGCGCGCGGAGACTGGATGGCAGCCCCTTCCTTCCCGACTCCGCCCCAGTGCCTGCAGCCCACCGGTCTGTCATGCTGTGAGGCGGAAGGCGGCGAGAGGAGGCTCAGATCTGGCCTCCACACACAGAGACCAGATCGCCGCCCCTTCCATCCTGACTCTGCCCCAGAGCCTGCAGCCCACCGGGCTGTAAGGCTCTGGGGTGGAGGGCGGCGAGAGGGGGCTCCGATCTGGCCTCCACGCCCGGAGGTGAGACCACAGCCGAAGCTCAGCTGATCTCCTCTGCCCAGGATGACAGCTGAACAGGCAGTCACCTCAGGTGGAGGAAATTGAGCCGGGCTGTCAGGCTGTGGGGTGCAGGGCGGCAAGAGGGGCTCCGATCTGGCCTCTGTGTGTAGAGATCAGATTGTAGCCTCTTCCTTCCCAACTCTGCCCCAGAGCCTGCAGCCCACCAGGCTGTCAGGCTGTGGGGCGGAGGACGGGGAGAGGGGGCTCCGATCTGGCCTTTGCGCATGGAGACTGAATGGCAGCCTCTTCCTTCCTGACTCCACCCCAGAGCCTGCAGCCCACCAGGCTGTCAGGCTGTGGGGTGGAGGGCGGCGAGAGGGGGCTCCGATCTGGCCTCGGCGCACAGAGACCAGATTGTAGCCTCTTCCTTCTCGACTCCGCCCCAGAGCCTGCAGCCCACTGGGTTGTCATGCTGTGAGGTGGCGGGTGGCGAGAGGGGGCTCCAATCTGGCCTCCGCGCGCGGAGACCGGATGGCAGCCCCTTCCTCCCAACTCCGCCCCAGAGCCTGCAGCCCAGCGGGCAGTCAGGCTGTGGGGCGGAGGGTGGCGAGAGGGGGCTCCGATATGGGCTCCACGCACTGAGACCAGATCGCAGCCCCTTCTCGACTCCACCCCCAACTGGACCAGGAAGCTGGAAGCCAGAAGACTGGACCAGTAAGAGCAGCAGCACCCGGTAGGTCATTCTCATTCATTGCACAGCTATTAACGAAAACGAACAGAACCGAAGAAAATTTTCTTGGTTCTGTTTGGTTCGAGCCTGTCCTGTCCAAATGGTCGTTATTCGTACCATTACGTAACGGTATGAATAACTGATAACGGTAATGAAAAAATGACAGTTTCGTGCCCATTTCTAGTCATCAGCATACTGGTGGCACTTAACCCCAAAAGTCCTGATAATCTCCCCCCAGTGGTTTCATAGATGTTAAATAACATAGGAGACATAATAGAACCTGGGGGACTCCACAGGTCAGTAGCTGTGGTTTTGACCATGAATCACCTAACAACACTTTCTACATTCTATCCTGCAGGAAGGACCAGAGCCACTTTAATGCAGTACCATTCCCATTTTAGAGTGACGAGTCAGGAGGATGCCATGGTCTATGGTATCAAAAGCATCTGAGAGGTCTAGTTAAAACTCCATAGGTCAGCAGCCGTGGTGTCAATCATGAATCACCTAATACCACTTTCTGCTTTCAGCCAAAACTAGATTAGAGAGATGAGTTGTAGTTGATGTTACTCTCATGCATGGGAATGTCTAAGTTTTTCCACTTACCTGCAATATTTCCTTTGTTGTTCTTTGGGTTCTTGCAGTTGGAACATTTGTACCCCTTTAAGTACCCCATTAAACACTAATCTTAACAAAACTTCCCCAATATTCAGATGAAACCTCCCTTATCTCTATTTTTACCACTCTCCCTCCATTGGTTTTTGCATCTTTTTCATCCCACTCTAATAAGGGAAGACTTAAGTGCTTCCATTTTGCAGTGGAGTTTCCTGGTTTGAAGCATTCTATTTTTGATTAGAAGCCAAAGAAAAGTGGAAGTGTGCACACCAGATACAAATATAGGGAGAGCCAAATAAGAAGAGACAAGAAAGCTAACTCTTGAACAGCAGGAGACAGAACTTGGAAGAAGAAAATGGGGACAGGGATTGATGCGAGAAAAGCCTACCGAAACTTGTCAAGTCAAGGACAGGTGATGGCCTGTCAGCCAAAAGAAGCCAGAGACACACTTGTGCAATGGCTTCAAAGGCATGGGAAATACGGGATTTCAGCAGAAATATTTTTAAAAATGCTCCAGCAGAAAGGTGGACTTTTTTCTAAGACAATAAAAGTGGAAACTGGATCCTGGTAATGCCCTGCTCTTTCAACAAGCAAAATAAAAAAGCAGAAAAAAGGCAGAGAAAATGCTCTCTCTGGATTCACTTCAAAAACTGACCCCACAATTTGTGAAATAAAACTAGTTGTGATGGAGATTTTAGCCTCTGCTCATGCTTCTGTTTTGGTTTGAAATCACACCTTATTTCACCACCCTGATGGCTATGCCACACAAAATGTTAAATATAGGAGGTGACGTCTTAGGTCAGAATTTACATATGTCTCATTGACTCTATGAGTCTACTCTAGCTGGACAATCAACTGTCGTATTGTAGGCAGTCAATTGTAGGTAGCTGAGCAAAAAATAAAATGTTATCTCAGCTGTAAGCTATGTACTTGAAGCAATGCCTGTTGAGTTTTTGATATAGCTTCCCACTTTTCTTATTTATATGTTTTGAGAAACCATTCACCATTAATCATAGAATCATAGAATCATAGAATCATAGAGTTGGAAGAGACCTCAAGGGCCATCTAGTCCAACCCCCTGCCATGCAGGAACCCCCATCACAATATTTCCGACAGATGGCCATCCAGCCTCTGCATAAAAACCTCCAAAGAAGGAGACTCAACCACCCTCCGCGGCAGCATATTCCACTGCCAAATAGCTCTAACTGTCATGAAGTTCTTCCTAATGTTCAAATGGAATCTCTTTTCTTGTAGTTTGAAACCATTGCCCCGAGTCCTAGTCTCTGAAGCCATAGAAAACAAACCTGCTCCCTCTTCAATATGACATCCTTTCAAATATTTAAACATAGCTATCATATCCTTCTCAGTCTTCTTTTAGAGAGGCTAAACATTCCCAGTTCCCTAAGCCGGTGGTCCCCAACCCCCGGGCCGCGGACCGGTGCCGGTCCGTGGACCGGTCGGCACCGGGCCGCCTGGGAGGCCAGGAGACTCCTCCCCTTTTCCTCCGCCGCCCTCCTCCTCCTCCTCTTCTCTCCCGCGAAGAGGAGCGCAGGAGGAGCTGCATTTGCCTTTGCCTCCCTCCTCTGCCCGCCGGCAGCGGCGGCGCATCCTCCTCCTCCTCCGCCCTCCTCCTCCTCGCCCTCCACCACCACCAGCAGCAGCATCAGGAACCCCGTCAACTTGCCCCTCCTCGCCTCCTCCTGGCCCCAACCCCCTGCCCTGGGGGCCGGGGCGCGGGGCGGGCGGGGAGGAGGGGGCCCCTCGGTCGGAAGAGCAGGTGGGTGCCCCTCCTCCTCCTCCTCCTCCTCCTCCCCCTTGGGGCGCGCCCTTTGGCCCCTCCCTGCGGCCACGCTCCAGGGCGGAGCCCCCGCTGCCATTGCCGCCGGATCGCGCCTGTGTTGGGGCGGGCGGGGGCGTCGCGGGCCGGCCGGATGTTTTCCCCGCCCCCCCGCAATCGCCCCCACCGCCCCCACCACCGCCATCCCCCGAATCATCCCCACCGCGCGCCACAGTGCCCCGCCGCCGCCGCAATCCCCCAAACGCCCCGTCCTGGGAGCCGCTGCCGCCGCCTTGCTGGCCCCGCCCGCCTTGGCCCCCATCACCAGCCTCTTCTGGCCTCGCGGGCCGTCCCGGGAGCCACCGCCGCCGCAACCGCCGCAATCCCCCAATCGCCCCCATCCCACCGCCGCGCGACCTTCCCCATGCAATCGCCCCACCCCGCAAGAAAGAAAGAAAGAAGAAAGAAAGAAAGAAAGAAAGAAAGAAAGAAAGAAAGAAAGAAAGAAAGGAGGGAGGGAGGGAGGGAGGGAGGGAGGAGAAAGAAAGAAGGGAGGGGGAAAGAAAAGGGAAAGAAAGAAAGAAGTGAGTGAGGGAGAAAGAAAGAAAGAAAGAAAGAAAGAAAGAAAGAAAGAAAGAAAGAAAGAAAGAAAGAAAGAAAGGAGGGAGGGAGGGAGGGAGGGAGGGAGGAGAAAGAAAGAAAGAAGGGAGGGGGAAAAGAAAAGGGAAAGAAAGAAAGAAAGAAGTGAGTGAGGGAAAGAAAGAAAGAAAGAAAGAAAGAAAGAAAGAAAGAAAGAAAGAAAGAAAGAAAGAAAGAAAGAAAGAAAGAAAGAAAGAAAGAAAGAAAGGAGGGAGGGAGGGAGGGAGGGAGGAGAAAGAAAGAAAGAAGGGAGGGGGAAAAGAAAAGGGAAAGAAAGAAAGAAGTGAGTGAGGGAGAAAGAAAGAAAGAAAGAAAGAAAGAAAGAAAGGGGGAGAAGGAGAAAGGGAGAGAGAGAGAGAAAGAAAAAGAAAGGAAGGAAGGAAGGAAGGAGAGAGGGAGAAAAAAGAGAAAGAAAGAAAGAAAGAAAGAAAGAAAGAAAGAAAGAAAGAAAGAAAGAAAGAAAGAAAGAAAGGGGAAGGACGATGGGAGGAAGAAAGAAAGAAAGAAAGAAAGAAAGAAAGGGGAAGGAGGAAGGGAGAGAGAGAGAAAGAAAAAGAAAGAAAGGAAGGAGGGAGGGAGAAAGAAAGAAAGAAAGAAAGAAAGAAAGAAAAGAAAGGGGAAGGAGGAAGGGAGGAAGAAAGAAAGAAAGAAAGGGGGAGAAAGAGGAAGGGAGAGAGAGAGAAAGAAAGAAAGAAAGAAAGAAAGAAAGAAAGAAAGAAAGAAAGATAGCCGCCCACCGGGTCCTTGCCGCCGCGGGGCAGCCCCACACGAGGAGGAGGAGGGGGAGGGGCGCGCGGCAGCCCCCCTCGGCCCCCCACCCGCCACCTCCCTCGGGCTCTTCGCTGCCTCCGCCGCTGCCCCGCGCTTCCCCGGTGTCTCCGCCGGCGCCCGAAGGCAGCGCCTGCTCCTCCTCCTCCTCCTCCTCCTCCTCCTCCTCCGCGGGAAGGATCCGGCCCCGTCAGCGGCGGCGGTCCCCAAGCAAAGCCGGGCCTCCCCGGAAAGGAAGAGTCCCAACTGGCCGGTTAGCAAAGGTGAGAGGGAGGGGGTGGGGTGGTGCGGTCGTGCGTGTGTGCGTCTCTCTCTCTCTCTCTCTCTCCCCGCCCGACCCCCCATTCACATTCCCTTGTCTCCCCCCCTTCCCCACCCCCACCCCCGGGCCACGGAAAAATTATCAAAAATTTACCGGTCCGCAGGGATAAAAAGGTTGGGGAGCACTGCCCTAAGCCGTTCCTCATAAGACATTTCCTCCAGACCCTCAACCATCCTGGTAGCCCTCCTCTGCACCCACTCAAGGTTGTCAACATCCTTTTTAAATTGAGGAACACAGAACTGGACACAGTACTCCAGGTGGGGTCTGACAAGAGAAGAATAGAGGGGTACTATTACTTCCCTTGATCTAGACACTATGGTTCTGTTGATACAACCAAGAATCGCATTGGCTTTCCTGGCCGCCGCATCACACTCCTGACTCATGTTCAATTTGTGGTCCACCAAGACTCCCAGATCCCTTTCACAGGTACTATTTTCCAGCCAAGTATCCCCCATCCTATATCTGTGCAATTCATTTTTTTTTACCTAAATGTAGTACCCTACATTTCCCTCTGTTCAAATCCATTTCAGTTAGCTTTGGCCCAGCACTCTAGTCTGTCAAGGTCTTTTTGGATTTTTATCCTATTCTCTAGGGAATTTGCAGCCCCTCCCAATTTGGTATCATCTGCAAATTTAATTAGCATACTCTCTATTCCTTCCTCCAAGTCATTAATAAAGATATTGAACAGCACTGGACCCAGAACAGAACCCTGGGGCACCCCACTGGTCACGTCTCTCCAAGCTGAAGAGAGGCCATTTATGGTCACCCTTTGGGTGCGCTTAGTCAACCAATTACAAATCCACCTAACAGTAGCACTATCTATCCCACTTCCTACTAACTTCTTAGCAAGAATACCATGGGGAACCTTATCAAAGGCCTTACTAAAGTCCAGATAAACAATATCCACAGCATTCCCCTCATCCACTAGGCCTGTAATTCTATCAAAGAAAGAGATCAAATTAGTCTGGCATAACTTGTTTTTAAGAAACCCGTGTTTACTTCTTGTAATGACAGCATTGTTTGTTAAATATTTGCAGACTGCCTGTTTAATAATCTTCTCTAGGATCTTTCCAGGAATTGAAGTCAAGCTGACTGGGCGGTAATTATTTGGGTCCTCTTTTTTCCCCTTTTTTGAAGATGGGGACAACATTAGCCCTCCTCCAGTCGATGGGGACTTCCCCTGTTCTCCAGGACTTCTCAAATATTATTGCCAATGGTTCTGAAATTACTTCCGCCAGTTCTTTTAATATCCTTGGGTGTAATTCATCTGGCCCCGGAGAATTAAATTCATTTAATGTTTCCAGGTGTTCCTGTACCAGCTCTCTACCTATTCTATGTTGTAATTCCCATCCTACCTCATCTAGTCTTTGTCCCAGTGGATCTCTTTCTTCCTTTTTGGAGAAAACAGAGGCAAAGAAGGTGTTGAAAAGTTCTGCCTTTTCCTTGTCTCCTGTTAGTAACTCGTTATTATTGCCACGCAGCGAGCCTATCATGTCCTTATTTTTCCTTTTGCTGTGGACATAACTAAAGAAACCCTTTTTATTATCTTTAATGTCTCTGGCCAGTTTAAGTTCGTTTTGCGCTTTAGCTTTTTTTACCATCCCCCTGCATATATTAGCTGTTTGCTTATATTCCTCTTTGGTGCATTTCCCATTTTTCCATTCCTTGTACTTGTTTTTCTTTATAGTTAGCTGAGTTGAAAGTTCTTTAGTAAACCATTGCGGTTTCTTTAGACCTCTCCTATATTTTCTTCTTGTTGGGACAGTTTTAAATTGTGCCTTTAATATCTCGCTTTTAAGGAACTCCCATCCATCTTGGACTCCCTCCTCTTTCAGTGTTTTGGTCCATGGAATCACAGCCAATAATTCCCTAAGGTTTACAAAAATTGGCTTTCTTAAAGTCCAGGATTCTTGTCTGACTATGCTTAACTTCACCTTCCAACTGTATAACAAATTCCAAGAGGGCATGGTCACTTTTACCTAATGATCCCACCACTTTGACCCCATTTACGAGGTCCTCCTTATTGGTTAAGACCAGATCTAAAATGCTTTTGCCTCTTGTTGCCTCCTCTACCTTCTGGGCCATGAAATTGTCTGCAAGGGCAGTAAGGATTTTGTTAGACCTTGCATTCTTAGCTGAGTTGGATTGCCAGCATATATCAGGATAGTTAAAATCTCCCATTAGTACTACATCTCTCCCTTTTGACTGTGTGGCCATCTGCTCAAAGAAGGCATCATCCCACTCCTCCGACTGGCTTGGGGGTCTATAATATACCCCCACAGTGACATCCCTCCTGTTTTTTTCACCCCTGATTTTCACCCAAATACTCTCAACATGGTTCCTCTGCTGTTTATCTTGTATTTCCTCAGCAGTATAAATGTCCTTAATATATAAAGCTACACCTCCTCCATTCTTACTTGTCCTATTCCTTTGAAACAGGTTATACCCTCCAATGACTACATTCCAATCATACGTCTCATCCCACCATGTTTCAGTGATGCCAATTATGTCATATTTATTTTGCTGTATTAGGAGTTCCAGCTCCTCTTGTTTGTTCCCCATGCTCTGTGCATTGGTGTTAGTTACAGTTGGCTCTTGTTCTAGCTTAAGAGTCCAGTCTTCTGCAAAAACAGTTGAACTTCAGTTCTTTGCTGAGCTGTTGATTGTAGTAATAAGATTAATGGTATCTTAATTCCATTCCTTTATACATTTGTTGTGCTTATTTTTACCTTTGTTTCAGGTGGAATTTAATTTTGGGGACATTGTGATGAGGTGCCTAGTGTGACAGCACTCAGGCCAACCTCAAGGGCCTCCATTCTCCCTGAACATGACCAGGTCAAGGAGGGAAGTGATACAATGGCAACAAGAGGAATGTGGCCTAAATAGGACTATAATCCAGGAGTCAGCATCCCAGGATCAGAAACACCTCAAAGAGTCCATGGTCAGGGTTCAGAGGGGATGACCAAGGGACTGAGGAAAGAAATGTGGAGGAGGCAGGGCCAGGAAGAAACATGAAGGAAGGTTGAAGGAAGAGGGTAAAATAAAGGATCTGGGACTGGGAAAACAGGAAGAAGTGTGAAGCAATGGCCCTGGGTGGCTCCAGTATCCCTGGTACCTAGAGGGCTCTACCTTCCAAGCCCAAATGAACTACACCAGTTTATTAATGAGTTCCAAGCCAGAGATATGACAGATTTGAAGAGGAGGAACTACATACAGTGACCCCCTGCCATTTCACGGTTCAGGTATTGCGGTCCCACTACATCGTGGGACTGCAGTACCTGCACCATGGGGGAGGTGGCCAGGTTGCTCCATGCCGCCCCCACACACCTCCAAGAAGCCTCCAGGGTGCTTGGGAGGGTGACGGGGGGATCCGGTCACTCCGCGCGGCCCTCCCACGCACCCCTGAGAAGCCTCCGGGGTGCGTGGGCGGGTGGCGGCAGCCAATCCGGTTGCTCTGTGTGGCCCTCCCATGCACTCCCGAGAAGCCTCGGGGCCACGTGGGCAGGCAATCTGGTCACTCCTCGCAGCCCTCCCATGCACCCCTGAGAAGCCTCGGGGCCACGCAGGCGGGCAATCTGGTCACTCCGCGCGGCCCTCCCACGCACCCCCGAAAAGCCTCCGGGGTGCGCGGATGGGCAATCCGGTCGCTCCGCACGGCCCTCCCACGCACCCCTGAGAAGCCTCCGGGGTGCGTGGGCGGGTGGCGGCAGGCAATCTGGTTGCTCTGCGCGGCCCCCCCCCACGCACCCCCAAGAAGCCTCCGGGGTGCGTGGGCGGGCGGCGGCGGGCGATCCGGTCACTCTGCGTGGCCCTCCCATGCACCCTCGAGAAGCCTCCGTGGTGTGTGGGCGGGCGGCGGTGGGCAATCCAGTTGCTCTGTGCGGCCCTCCAATGCACTCCCGAGAAGCCTCGGGGCCACACGGGTGGGCAATCCGGTCACTCTGCGTGGCCCTCCCACGCACCCCCGAGAAGCCTCCGGGGTGCGCGGGCAGGCGGCGGCGGGCGATCCGGTCGCTCCGTGCGGCCCTCCCACGCACCCCTGAGAAGCCTTGGGGCCATGCGGGTGGGCAGCAGCGGCAGCGGGAAGTAAGATCCAGTAAGATCGTGGATTTTCATGCATCGCAGGTGGGGTGGGTCCCTAACCCCCGCGATCGGCGGGGGGGTTACTGTATTAAATAAATCAGTGTGGCTACCCAACAGCCACCCAAAGTGTGCACTGGCTACAGCTGAAGGGATAAGAGAGAATGTTACCTTACTCCAGGTACCTGACAAAAGTATAAGCAGTGGGAGGCCCCATTGGGAAATGAGCTGAAACATCGAGGGACATTGTGGGGCAAGGGGCTACTGACTGAGCACAAAATCTTACACCCTGGGGTTGACTGAAACCACACCTGGGCAGACATATGGCAGACTAGTCTGAAAGACTTGTAGACAAGGGAGTTGGGTAAGCTATCCTATGAATTGTGTAGGGAGTATCAAATCAAATATCCATTCTTGTTTGTTGACAAAATGACTGGAGTGGACTCATGGCCAACCCCTCTGGTCTCATCAATAGCCCTCGGGAAGTCAGAGGGCACAACTGGAAAATCCATTGTTTCATAGTAAATAAATCCTTGCTATTATGTAACATGTTTATTAGTCACAATTGTGTATCACAGTATTGATTTTAAAAACAAAGAAACTGATCCAATTTCAAACCTAGGTTCTCAAGGGCTTTGGCTGTATTTCATGTATCCCATTCAAAAGCTCAAGAAGCATATTAAATTACCTTCACAAATAAAGGTTTACAAAAACTTCCACAATTATTGGTACATTTCTATACATGACAACTCAGGGCAGATGTGGGGAGACATACAGGGAACCGCAGGCAGAGAGGTATACACTTTGGCAGCAGTTATATCTATCTATCTATCTATCTATCTATCTATCTATCTATCTATCTATCTATCTATCTATCTATCTATCTATCTAAATGACATAAAAAACTAACCTCTAGTGAAAACAATCATTGGCTAGGGCTGAGAAAACTCAACATTTTGTTGGTAGAAAGGCTTGTTTTTAAGGATTACTGAAAGTCATTGAGCAAAGGGGGACAAATAAATATCAGGAGGAGATGATTCCAGAGATGTGGTGCTACCACACAGAAGCCCCAGTTAATTAGATGCTTTTTCTTTCTGGGTCTCTCTCGGGCAACCCTGCCTGGGAGGAGTGAAGAAGTAGAATCATAGAATCATAGAATCATAGAATCATAGAGTTGGAAGAGACCTCAGGGGCCATCTAGTCCAACCCCCTGCCATGCAGAAACCCCCATGATGGAAGAAGGTGTTCTGCTTCTTATTAAGGTCCTAAACAATTTAGCACTTTTATGTTAATGCCATCACCTTGAAGCTGGCATAGAAACAAACAGGTAACCAGTACAATGCAATTATTTGTAGGCTCTGGGTGAAGAATCTTTTTGCAACGAAACCTACGGACTTCATCTGAAGAGCTCTTAAATCATAGATCAAAACTCTGAATAATTTCTGTGTGTATGTCGTCTTCTACCTCAGGCTTCAAAAAAGAGGGTCATTTTCTAATTGTTATGCTTTGTGTCCACACTGCTGTGGTGAGAAATGTCTGTTGCTAGGAGGCACGATATAAAGAGGCATAGAAGAAGATAGGCCAAGACCCAACAGAGTAAAGACATGTGTTAGAAAAGTTCATTCATCAATATATGATCACTCGCTACTCAGTTAAACATGTTACCATTCTTGTAAGGCCATTCAAACTCAAGGGTTGGGAACTGACAGTGAATGAACTACAATTTTGTCAAGGTGGGGTAAAAGAGAGATCCACGTTTCTGCTCATCTGGAACAGAGTATTATTTTCCAAAGCTAGAAAAATGTTTCACATTTTAATTTTACCATTTTAAATTGATTTTTACACAGTGTGATGGATCAAGCCAAGCATACACATATCACACGGTGAAGGCTTAAATATCAGTTGGCTTCGACTTTATAAAAGGGTTTTCCATGAAGCAGAGAGTTCATGTTATTACCAGATTATTGCCTGGAGAAAGAACTTGTCCCTGAAAAAAACAAATTTTATTAATTTCAGATCTGAAGGCTCAGTCCTCTCTGACAATCTTTCCAACTACAGCAACTGTTACCCTAAGGGGGTATAGGGTCCCCAGGTCAAGAGCATCACATGCTGATGTTCTATGTCCAAAGCCTGAAGCAGACCCTTTTAATGTCAGAGGGGATGGGCTCTTTAACAACAATCACAAAATGCACAAAATGGTCTGGCAGAGAGGCAACCCAGAGTCACACTGTTAGGAATTCAAAAGGCAGCATATTATTCCCTGCAGCAGTTACTACTATACAATTATGTATGAAGCTTATGAAAAATACAAGACACTTCAAAGTGTGTCTTAAATGGCATTTGTTCAAAAACAATTAGAATGAATTGATGTCCCCTATCACCATTATTATTCATTTTGACACTGGAAGTGCTGACCAGGAGGATAAAAGAAGACAAAGGAATTCACGGAACAAGAGTAAGAGAGGAAGAATATAAACTGTAAGCCTATGCGGATGACTTAGTCTTCATTCTAGAGGATCCATTAACTTCAGCACAGAATCTTTTAGAAGAAATAGAGAGGTATGGAGAATTGGCAGGATTAAAAATGAACATGACAAAAACTAAGTTCTTGACAAAAAACCTAACAGAGAAACAGAAAACACAACTCACAAACAACATAGGATAAAAATAGTTTAAAAAAATTAGATATCGGGATAAACCTGACATCAAGATGCTCCTTGTTGGAAGATGACAATTACACTATATTATTGCAACAAATTGTAGATGATTTGGAAAGATGGAAGAGATTTGGAATGTCTCTAATGGGAAGAATTGCTACTCTGAAAATGAATGTCCTCCCCAAATTACTATATTTATTTCAAAATTTGCCAATTTGACTAGATAAAAAGTTCTTCCAGGAACTAAATAGGAAAACTTCAAATTTGTCTGGCAAGGGAAAAAAGTAAGAATTAGGATTAAGCTACTACAGGAGACGAAGGAAAGAGGAGGATGGGGATTACCAAACTGGTATTTGTACTATCAAGCATGTGCCCTGACATGGATACGGGAGTGGATTAAGTTAAAAAATAAAAGGATACTCTACCTGGAGGGCCATGATCTACAAGTTGGCTGGCACACATTTACATGGTACTTTATTGAGAATATGGGAAACAATTAAACTAAAGTGTTACAGGAAGACGCCAAGATGGAGGCAATCATATACCCCAATGTGATGGACATAGAAAAAGCAACTCCCTATGACCTATTGCTGAATGGAGGACGAGTCTTAAAGACTGAAACACAACTGAAGCAGGGCTGTGGAGTTGGAGTTGGAGTCGGAGTCGGAGTCGAGGAGTCAGAGTCGGAGGAAATTTTGGGTACCTGGAGTTGGAGTCGGAGTCGGCAAACAATGCAGCAACTCCAACTCCGACTCCTACTAAATTTAGATTGGAATTTTAAAAAAAGCAAGTTTAAATGTCCAAATTCACAAAAAGTTATAATGAATGACTTCTCTACTGTAAGAATAAAGACCAATGCATGCAGTGCCTCACGTAATCACAAAACGAACACGTTAAGTGACCGTGAAGAAGCATGCTTTTCATGTGCTTCACTATATGGCACGCAACGCACAATTAGGAGCGGCAATACTTATACTTTCCATAGTGTTGTGTTCTGCTGTTACGCAGCGCCCATGGGTAACCTAGCCTCTCACTGATAACGGACTAAGTAACTATGTTTTTTGCAGGGCTAGAGACACTTGTATAAGTGAAGGGAATGGAGGGTCAATAGTTCAAGACTGAAGCTGTAAAACATTGGAAAAACTGCTGTCATTCAGCTAAGGCTATAAAAACTTGTAAACTCCGATTGTTAGCTTAAACTTTAAACATGACTATGGGATTCTACTAGGGAAATCATGTTTTATAATAAATGCCCCTTCCTGGATCCTCCCACTGCTCTATCTTCAGCAGCAGATCAGCACACAAAAAGAAGGCAGCAGCTTCTGCCCAACTACCTCTCTCTGCTAGAAGAGCTTAGAAGAACTTGGTGGAACAGCTTCTTATATTCAACTGTGTTTATATTTACTTTAAAACCTGCATGCCTGCTTGTCTGTATGAGGGAAGACATTGTGTTTGTCTTTTGCTTAAACTGTTCAATACAGTAGACTGTTGGCTTCCCAGCCAGTAGTCCTGTGGTAATGACATGTATGTTGCCTTTCTTTCCTTCAAGGAATGTATAAAATACATTTGCATATTAATACAGAGGAGTTGGAGTTGGAGGTGGAGTCGGAAGTACAAAAAAAAACTTAGGTGTTGGAGTCGGAGTCGGAACATTTATCTACCAACTCCACAGTCCTGAACTGAAGGACCAGGGATTGTCTTATTCTTGGTGGCCCCTATTACAAATGAAAACAATATATGACCAGGATTCTAAAACAGTTGGATTTGAAGATAAATACTTACCGATTGATAAACTTTTACTCTTTACGGAAGAGAAGCAAATAAGGCAAATATATAAATATTTATTAGATTATGAAATGCAGGATGAGGAAGTAAAAGAAACAATGAAAAAATGGGCCAAGAATTTCAGATATACGATTGAACTGGCACAATGGCAGAAATTGTGGACAAAAAAATTATACGCTTACAACATCTGCAGCATACAAAGAAAACCTTTTAAAAATGTTTTATCAATGGCATGTTAAACCGGTCAAACTATCTAGAATATACTGCAATACATCGGACAAATGTTGGAAATGCAAAAAGCACATAGGGTCGTATTACCATTTGTGGTGGACATGCGATAGGGCTAGAAATTTCTGGATAAAGATCCATACATGGTTGAATCAAATTACAAAACAGAACATAGAATTTAGGCCAGAATTACTTTTATTAGGTATAACTTGTATAACTTCAAATTTAATGCCAATACAAAACAACTACTTAGTCGTGCACATAATAACAGCGGCTAGACTTATTTGAGCCCAGTTTTGGAAAAGCAACTTATATATATCAGAAGAAATGATAAAATAAATAAAATACTTGACTGTGCAGAAATGGACAGACTAACCTACAGATTAAAAGAGAAAGAGGACTGTAAATTTTTTGAATCCTGGAATGCTTTCTATGAATGGTTACATATAAGAAATAGGATAGCGGAAGAGGAGATATAATTCTGTATTGTTATATAGATGGCTAGAAAATATTAACCTATCATGCACTGTATGCAAATATAAAGATTGTTAAAATACACCTCCTTTTTAGATGGAAATTAAAAAAAAGAGATCTCCAATATAAATACCAAGATAAATGAGGACACTACTGTGCATTGTTCGAAATGATGGAGGAAATAAACAATTGGAATAAAAGTGTTTTAAAAGTAAAAATAAAAATAAAAGAATGAATCCCATAATCCAGGGCTATTTGGCTAGCAGGATCCCATTTCTTGAGATTCTTGAGTTCCTAAGCCTGCAATGTGGAGAATGGATTCCCAAACTCTGTTTTCAGGACCAAACCTGAGACCATCTGTGGTTTCACTTAACTGATGTACATGATGCTTTGTAAAGCCATAGAGAGCCCAGGTGGGGTCAAGTATCAAACTGGGACTCAGAAGACCTGGGTTCAGACTTCCACTTAATCATGGAAACTAAAGGGCACAATTCTAAACAGCTCCTTCAAGTCTCACCTACCAGCCCCCTGCCCTTTAGGGTCATCATAATTTTAAGTTACTTCAGAGTATTTAACAGTAAAGCCATATGGTAGGTATTTGTGTGTATGGATAAGAACATGCTAGGGTCATATCACCTCAGTTCTGGCGCGCCTGCACTGGCTGCCCGTTGCTCTCCGGATAAGGTTCAAGGTCTTGGTTTTGGTTTTCAAAACCCTCCACAGCTTGGGACCTGAATACCTGGTGGAGCGGATCTCCCAGAGATCATCTGTGGCCAGACCCACTTGATCATCGCAGGCGCGCTCACTCAGGGTAGCCACACCAAGAGAGGCACGGAAATTGGTAACCCATAGCCGTGCCTTCTCTGTTGTTGGCCCTTCTCTTTGGAACCAACTCCCGAGTGAGCTGCGCCTCATAGAGTCCCTGCCCGCCTTCAAAAAGGCATTAAAAACCCTGCTGTTCACAGAGGCATATGGTGACCTCATTTCTGTTTAATTTTTTTTTTTTTTTTTTTGCTCTGCCGCCCAACGCTGAGGATTTCCCTCCTTGATTTTATTCTTGCCAATGCCTCCTCTTTTTTATTGTTCTTGTTGTCGTCTGTGCTTTTAACTGCTTTTATGGAAACCGCCCTGAGTTCCTTGTGGAAAAAGGGTGCGGTATATAAATGCATCAAATAAATAAATAAATAAATAAATAAATAAACATAAGAAGAGCTATGCTGGAACAGGACAAAGGCCCATCTAGTCCAGGGTCCCCAGGTCAAGAGCACTGTATCTCACAGTGGCCCCACCAGATGTGTCTGGGAGTGCACGAGACTGTGGTGTGGGGGCAGAGATGGTGAAATGTGATATTAAAATCAGCATTTTAACTTCTCCTTGTGCACCTGGGCGATTTTGAATTGTTAGGTTTTCAATTTCAGGGTGAGTTTTACATGGACAAAGCCTTGCCTTTTGGTTTCTCAGTATCTTGTGCTACATTTGAAAAGTTTAGTACATTTGTGGAATGGATGTTGAGGAGGAAGGTTTAGTTAGTACATCCCATTATCTCAATGATTACATTCTTTGTGGAGCCAAATGTACAGGCAGGTGTAAATTTCTGTTGCAGGTATTCCAGAACCTTGCGAAGGAGCTGGGACTGGCCCTTGCAGAAGAGAAGACCAAGGGCCCAGCAACAGTTTTGACTTTTTTTAGGGATAGAGATTGATACTTGGGAGCATAAGAACATAAGAACATAAGAAGAGCCATGCTGGATCAGGCCAAAGGCCCATCTAGTCCAGCTTTCTGTATCTCACTGTGGCCCCATCAGATGCGTCTTGGAGCGCATGGACTAGATATGTCTCCTGATACCACTCCCCTGCATCTGGTCCTTGAAGTATCCCAGTTTTAAGCCTGGAGATGACACATCTCCATCATGGTTTGTAACCTGTGATGGACTTCTCCAGGAATCTGTCAAATCCCCTTTTGAAGGCATCCAGGCCAGATGCCATCACCACATCCTGTGGCACGGAGTTCCACAGACTGCTGGTTGAAAAAATATTTTGTCTGTTCTTACTCTCCCAGCCCTCAATTTGAGTGTATGTCCCCTAGTTCTGGTATTTTGTGAGAGGGAAAAGAGTGTCCCTCTATCCACTTTACTCATGCCCTGCATTATTTTGTACGTCTCAATCATATTCCTCCTCAGGCACCTTTTTCCAGACTAAAGAGGCCCAAATGTTTTAGCCTTTCCTCATAAGGGAGGTGCCCCAGCCCAGTATTCATTTTAGTAGCTCTCTTCTGCACCTTTTCCAGTTCCACTATGTCTTTCTTGAGATGCGGTGACCAGAATTGTACACAATACTCCAGGTGCGTCCCTGCTATCGCTTTGTATAATGGCATTATAATGTTGGCTGTTTTATTTTCAATCCCCTTTTTGATAAATCCCTAGCATGGAATTGGCCTTCTTCACTGCTGCCACACATTGGGTAGACACCTTCATTGAGCTATCCACCAACACACCAAGGTCTCTTTCCTGATGTGTCACGGATAACTCAAGAGCCCATGAGTTGATAGATTGATAAAGTTTTGATTTTTTTGCCCCAATATGCATTACTCTATATTTGCATATTCATATTATCACATTAATGGTGATGTGGAAATTTGAAGGTAGAAAAGGGATGGTGCACAAAGAGTGATGGGCAAATTTTGAATCTCAACATATCATCTGTGAACAAGTTTCAGGATTTAGATCCAAGACATGAAACATCCAGGATTAGGAGTCAAGTAAAAGTTTGGCATACAACCCATGCATCACACTTCTTGTTCACACCATTGACTGCCAGTACCATGGATTGAGTTGATATCAACTGAAACATATTACTGTTGTGTGGAAACAGTTAACACAATTTGAAGATGTATAACCAATTGCTAAACTGGATCCATTGTTCACTGATTTGAAGCATCAGGAATCAGGACTACAATTCCCCAGTGTGCTTCCTGGGTAGAGGGTTTGCTGTAGGGCTTTAAAGTTCCCATCAATGGGGATGGGGATGGGGATGGGAATGAGATTATGTCTGCCATTGAAGAGCTTCAATATCAGGAAGGTTTATTCAGGGGGGCAAGATGGCGGCGATCAGCACAGATGCTAGCTGAAAGCAGCCCTGGCCGACGCCGATGCATTCCAGGTCTCTAGAGGGCGATTTCCATCCTACGATCACCCACTGGGAGCAGAAGATATCCCAGATTCGCTCCGAGGCATCCCGGGAGTAGTTCCCCTCCCTTGTGAGGGTAGATACCCCTGGGGAAATAATCACTCGTGCGTCTGAGACTGTGGGAGAACCGGACGGTGGAGAAGCTGCCTCCTCCCCCCTTCTGCAAGTGAGTGGCTTTTTTTCCATCAGATAGCCCTTCCAAAGATATAAAATCAAGCAAAAACTCACCTAAAGAGAATCCGCTCTCTATTAAATATTTCTCTTCCTGTTCCTTTCTATCTGCTTACGGGAAGGGCTGCTTTTTTATTTTCTCCCGTCGAAGGCAGATAAAACTCCAAACAACAACTTTTACTTTCATTTTCGCCATCCCTGGCTCTAATGTGGATATAACACGACATCTGCTGGACTTTCCTATGTATGCAGTTGCTTTTGCATTGCTGCTTTGGAAATGAGAAAGCTGGCTCTACTGTGAATACAGCACGACATTTGCTGGATTCTCCTCTGTTAACAACTGATTTCTGCACTATTTCTGGAAATGAGTAAACTGGCTCTACTGTGAGCACAGCACGCTTTTGGTTGGACTTCCTCTGTTTGCAGTGGATTTGCATTGCAATTTTTGAAATGAGCAAAACTCCATCTGTAACAAAAAAGACTGTTTCCACTTCTCTGGTTCATCCCTCGCTTCCAGCCATGACTCAACAACCAAGCCAGACCAACCAAGTGCTAGATATGGTTAACCAGTTAAATATGAGTCAGATGAAACTTATCTCAGATCAGAACACAGCCTTTTCTGGGTTAAGAACTGAAATGAAAGAAGGTTTTGCGAGGGTAGATGCCAGGATGGATTCCTTTTGTGGGAGGCTACAGGCGTTGGAGGACAACATGGGGGTTACAGACTTCCAAATAGAAGAGATAGAAGCAACAATGGAATCTACTAATAGACAGGTTCTCATGCAAGAAATTGAATCTTCATCTAAAATCTTAAGGATTCAAGGTCTCACCTTTGATAAAGATGAGAATCTCTACAGTCTGGTTGGGGAAGGTCTGGCCGCCCTACTTGAGGCACCCGTAGAAGAATTTCTCCATGAAGTAGATGTGATCTATCGCCAACCTACAGCCTATACTAGAAACAACAAGCTCCCTTCGGAGGTAATAGTCAAACTTGTCAAAAGATACACCCGAGATTGCATCCTCAAAGATATTCGAGATAAAGAGGTGAAAATCAATGAATTCAAAGTGACAATATTGAAAGATGTTCCATGGGAGGTCCGTCAATTGCGGAAAGAATATACATTTCTTACCAAACTCCTGCTCAAGCATGATATAAGATACAAGTGGATCTACCCTCAGGGTTTGACCTTTCAATCGGAAGGGAAAATACAGAAAATTGATTCCCACAAGAAAGCTAGAACCTTCGCAGAGAAAAATGCAGAGAAGTTGGGATTCTCCCCCTCCTCCCCTTCTTCATCTAATTCCGAGGGTGAAGACTCAATCGATAACCAAACCACCACCAAAGATAATAGCCAATCCAACCAGGCTTCCAAACAAGGAACATCCAAGCAAGATCAAGATACTGGCGTGGTGGGAGGCGCCAAGCCAAAAAGATAACTTAGGCCTAAACCAGGGAGGAAATACCACTGGAAGTAAAACAAGATGGCTCAGAAAATCCTAACATGGAATATTAACGAATTAAACTCCCCGCAAAAGCAACGCAAGGCATTTAAACTCCTCCAAAAACAACAATGTGCAATTATCTGTTTACAGGAAACCCATGTATTGAGAAAGCACGAACAATACTTAATCCAAAATAGATTGGGCAACCTGTTTTCCACCTCAAATGAAGAAAAGAAGTAAAATGGGGTGGCACTATATATCAAACCAGAACTTTCTCCAACTCTTCTGGAAAAAGATCAGTTGGGTAGATGGATCCTTGTCCAAGCAAATATTCAATCAAAAAAATTATTGTTGGTATATATGCCCCAAACAATAATCATGGAAGACAAGTCTTTTTTGAAGAATTGGCTCAGAAGCTTCTGCAATATGAAAATCATCAGTTAATTATATTGGGGGACTTTAATGCTGTACACATCAAAAGGGAAAAAACACAGGGCTTCGACTTCCATACTGCCAAAATCCTTTCTTGACATGTCCGACATTTTAGAACTTCAAGACATCTGGAGAAGGAAAAATCCACTAAAGGGGGCTTCACTTTTTATTCAAGACAACATGCCTCTTTCTCCCATATTGATATGTGCTGGGCTTCATCTGATCTTTTATTAAATACAAGGGACATAGAAGTTCTCCCGAGAACAATATCCGATCATAATGCTATCCTGTGAACATTGAAAACTTCGGGTAAGCCCAGACACTGGAAAATTAATTCAGCTTTGTGGACTGACAAAGAATTTATCTTAGAGGCAGCCAAAGACTTGAATCTATACTTTGAATTGAATCTAAACAAGCCCCCCACTGAAAACGGTGTGGGATGCCTCAAAGCCTTATTTCAGAGGGTTTGTCATCCAATATATGGCAAGACGGAACAAAGAGAGAAAGAAGAAATCCGAATCCATTCTTAACATGATGAAAAAGCTAGAAAATGACTTAATTCTAGATCCATGAAATGAGCAGCTGAATAAAGACTTAGCCTCCTGTAGGCATGAAAATCTGATTTTAACAGCAGACATAGCCCACAAGATTAAATTGGCCAAACTGAACTTCATCGAAAATGCAAACAAACCAGGTAGATGGTTAGCTTATAAGCTAAAAAAGGTACAATCCCAAAAACTTATTCTAACACTCAAAGATAAAATTGGGGAAAACCAGACAGACCAATCTCAAATTCAAAAAATCATAGAGGCATATTACCAGAATCTGTTCAAGCTGGAGATAATAAATAAAGATGCCATTTTCCAATATTTAGAACAAGCCAATTTTCCAAAACTTACTGAAGAACAGAGAGTTATGAGGAATGCTCCTATTACAATGATGGAAATAACAGAGGCCATTAATCATCAAAAAAATGAACAAGGCCCCGGAACCTGATTCGATACCGGCACAATTTTATAAAAAAAATTCTGAGATAGTCTCGGGAAATATGAAAAATCTGTTTGCATCTATTTTAGAGGGTGAAGATATACCAGATTCATGGAAATCATCCCATACAACATTGATTCCCAAAGAAGGGAAATCCAGAGACTCGATCCAAAACTACAGGCCAATTGCTCTCCTAAACGTGGATTACAAAATATTTGCAACCATTTTGTGAAACAGGTGGCGGATGATCCTACCGTCTCTGATATCCCACAATCAAAATGGCTTTCTTCCAAAAAGACGCCTTCAATCCAATGTTAGAACTTTCCTTGACGTGTTGGAGTACTATAAATGTCACCCTGAGAAGCAAGTTGCCTTTGCATTCATCGATGCCGAGAAAGCATTTGACAATGTATCTTGGTCTTTACTTAAAACTCAGTTAGATTATTTACAGTGTGGCCACAGAATGCTACGAGCTATAGAGCAAATTTACTCCGCACAAAACACTAGAATCGTAGTAAATGGCTACCTTACAGACACAGTTAAGATACATAAAGGTACCAGGCAAGGATGTCCTCTTTCTCCTTTGCTGTTTATTCTATCTTTAGAAATATTACTCCATGTAATAAGAAATACCCCAGGTATCCAACGTCTACAAAGCAAAGGAGAAGTCTATACGTTGCAAGCCTTCGCGGACGATCTGTTGGTTATTATGGAGGATCCACAGACCACCCTTCCAGAGCTATTAAAGATTTTGGAGGCCTACTCTAAAATTTCAGGACTAAAGGTTAATAGAGAAAAAACATTGTTGCTCACAAAAAATATGACCCCACTTATGACTGGAAAGTTGGTTAACCAGTCGGGTTTCCAACATGCTAGCAAGGCAAAATACTTGGGCATCATTGTGTCCAACCGTTGTAACACTCTACTCAAAGATAACTATGGTAATGGTATAAAAGCAATCAAAGCTGATCTGGAAACTTGGTCAAGACTTCAGTTATCTCTAATGGGCAGAATTGCTGCAGTTAAAATGACTGTCTTACCTAAATTGCTCTTTTTATTTCAATGTCTACCTATATTACCTAACTTCAAGATTATTTCAGACCTGGAAAAGAGTATACGTGTGTTTATATGGCAAAAGAAAAAAGCAAGGATTAGAAATATTTATTTACAGGACAGAACTAAAGCTGGTGGTTTTGCTCTGCCCATTTGGTGTTGTACTACAAGGCAGCTGCTATGACTTGGGTTAAAGACTGGATCTTGATGACAAATAATAGAACACTGCAGCTTGAGGGTCATGATTTGGACAGGGGCTGGCATCATTATGTATGGTATAAGGGTAATATACCTACCCTTTTCAAAAAACATTGGATAAGGAATGCCTTAATTAAAATATGGCTATCCATAAAAAAAAACAGTTTTATCCTAAAGCACCAATGTGGCTATCTCCGTTAGGAGCGATAACTGGTCCCCATACAAGTGCAAGCCTTAAACCTCTAACCTATAGACAACTTTTGAATGCTGATTGCTCCTTGAAGCCACTAGCAAAATTAATATCTGAAGGTCACAAGTTAGACTGGTGGAAGTACCAACAAATATACTCACACTTTACAAATCTCACCAAAGAGGGGGGATTTATGACTAATGACACTCTACTCGACAAAATACTATCCTCTGGCGACTCAAAGCTTCTTAGTAAATTCTATAGTATTTTGCTAAATGAAAAAATGATTGATACACCAGTAAAAGATACTATGATAAGATGGGCAGAAAATTTTGTTTATCCTATTCATCTAAACAAATGGGACTCCTTGTGGAATACAGTTAAACTCTTTAAATCTATAGCCTTTAAGGAAAATTGTTATAAGATGTTTTATAGATGGCATCCCCCCCCCCCCGTTTATCTAAGATGTATAATTGCTCACCCAAATGTTGGAAATGTAAACATGACAGTGGTACCTTCTACCATATGTGGTGGACATGTAAAGAGGCAATGGCATACTGGATAATGGTAAAATTATTTATAGAAAGATATTTGAAGATTAAGTTAGAGCTTAGACCAGATTTTTTTCTATTAAATATAGTAGATATTAATATCTCATATGACCAGAAATATGTACTTCATCATGTAATAGTTGCAGCAAGGATACTGTATGCGAAATTTTGGAAACAACCAGAAGTGCCAACAGAAAGAAATTTCCACGAAAAGATAAGAGAATGTATTGAAATTGACAGCCTCTCCGGTTTTCTAAAGGGAGACTACGAAGAGATTTCCAAAAAAAGATGGCAAGAAATAACAAACTTATTAGTATTGTGATACTATTTGGTGATTTGTTAATATGCTAAATTGTTATTTTTGACTTGATATATTCAATGTAATCTTTATAGTGTATTCCCCCCTCTTCCCCCACACTCCCCCCTTCTCCCCCCCAAAACCCCCAATAAAATTACTTAAATGAAAAAAAGGAAGGTTTATTCAGATAGCCTGGGGTCAAAATGTATAGAGCTTTACAGGTAAGAACCAGCAAATCAGTTACCTCAAGGGATGGGTGCATCGTGCACAGTAAAAACACCAGTGTACACTATGCAAAGGCACTCCTGACCACTGCCAAAATGTGGGCATCTAGGGCCAGGATAAATCAAGGAGTACTCTCAAGCTGTGGGCCTGAATTTTCTTGGGGAGTACAACTCTTCCAGCACAGGTTGCATCCCTATTCCCTTATCTGAAGAGGAAAATCTCTGTCTGGCTTGGATGAAGTCTCAATGTGTTTGCCCTCATGCAATCCATTACTAACACCAAGCACCTGTTTACTGCTGAGACAGCTTCCTTGGTATTTAATGGAATGGACAGATAGAGTATATTGATGACAGTAAATTCCCAAACGCTGGACAACCTCTCCCTCAGTTCCCTGTAGATGTTGAAGAGCATAGGGGACAAAAGAGAAACCTGAGGGGTGACAGGTGAATAGCCAGGGTGTCAAACAGGTATCCCCTAGCACTGCTTTCTGAGTTCTGCCCTCCAGGAAGTATTGGAACCACAATAAAAACATCCCTCCAAATCCCTGAGAGATGGCCTTGAAAGATACCAGATCTCCCCTGTCCAGTTCCCAGTTTAGTTTATCCCATAGCCAGGCCTGAAGCTAGATTGAAATGGGTATATATAATGTTTCATCCAGGGATCCTTGGCGCTGAAAATCCACTACTTACTCCAGTACCTTGCCCAAAAATGGAATGTTTAAAGATGGCTGGCGGTTGATATAGGGCTCCTAGCCTGTCCTAAGGAGGCCTTACCCATTCATCCCTTCCCACTCTGGCTGCTTTTATAAGTCAGGAAGGCCAGTGATCTAGTACAATGTGGTGACTTTCACTGCTCCAATAAATTATAATTTGCAATGTGAGTGCATGATCATGTGGAATCTTCCTATCATCTCTTACACAAAAATTTTCAGTGGAGCTGGTTCATACATTCAGCTTCCAAGAATATCAAGAATCCAGTAATCAAATGTAAAGAAAATGAGTTGCAGACACACATGGGCTAGTACTCAGCAGACAGTAATCAATGTAAAGATGTCAAATAGTCAAGTGTGAATGAGAACCAAGTGATATATAAGGAATAAAGTGACGTATGTATGTCCCTGAAGTACTGTATTCCTGTAACAAATAACAGACAACTACATGTCTGAGTATGTTCCAAAACAGAAATCAGGGTAATATAAAGTGCCAAATGATTAGTTGAATATAATCAGTTCTGGAGCGCATTACAATATATTATACTCAAAAACCCATGATTAAAGCATAATATGACTCATTTTCATGTATTATATATTCATACCATTTGAGACTATATGACGAGATGTAAGCAGTTCGCTTGAGTAAAATTTGGCATGTGCTGGGATAGACTAATTAGAGACCGGGACTTATCTTAGTGTTTGGAGGCCCATCAAATATGATCATATCAAACATTACATGGGCAATGGATGTCACGCATAAAAATATGGCGAGGACAATAGCACTGTTATGGATGCCTATAACCTAAACAATTTTTAAAAAACAGATTACATATAAGCATACCCGTTAAAGATCACCTGGTGTAGAACGTTAAATGAAAAACAGCCCAAGATCCAATAATCTCTCCCCCCCCCCAGTATCCATGGCCAGATAAAAGTGTGGGTGCAGGGGTATGTATCATACTGAAATGACTGGGAATTGTCAGTTAATATACTAATCTTGGACCTGCAGAGCTGGAAGGGACCCTATTGATCCCTTGCCAATGACGCAGGGGAATCAAACTCTCACCCTCTGGCTCTGCAGCCAAAGACCCCTCCACCAGCGAGCCAAGTCCCATCTATTTCAGGCAGGTTGATGTTTGATTCTGCATTTGCACACCGAGGACTGAACCACACAGCCTCCACTTAGCTATGGCAAGGAATGACCAAATTTAGGAGTGTTTTTACCATAGGATGATACTTTAAACATATTTTTTTACTATTGTTCTTTCACTCTTAAGAGTTCCACTTCCAACTGTGAAGCTGGAGTCTTTCGTTTGCTCTGCACTCCACAAAAGGCAGATCTGAACCACAGGCTGTATATGAGATGAACCTCTGTTCCTTGACTGACAGATGATCTTTATAAATACAGTGGAACCTTGACTTACATACTGCTTGACTTGCATCATATTTGACTTGCAGCAAGAAGGGGCCTGTTTGACTTGAGTCGCAGGCTTTGACTTACATCTCGGAGCCCCGGCGCAAGACACCGGAATCGGGCGGCATCCACAACCCAGCATCGCGGCTGCCGCCTCCAAACTGCTCCTGCCTTCTTCCTCTCCTCCAGAGCTGGTCCTCGGCCTCACCAAATCTGCCGCTGCTGCCGGAGGAGAAGAAGGGCCGGGAGCTTGGTGCTGGCCTCACTGGTTAGATAGTTGGCTCTGTCTTGTAAAAAATCTGGCTGCAGAAGTCTGGTCCACAATGGAAGCATTTTAGTTGGGGAGCTGTACAGTTGTGGGACTCTAATGGTAACCATAGGGTTGTTCAGGACTTGGAACGTCAGGTTAAAAATAAGTAAAACTTAAATGTTAGACATTGTTGCTATGAACATTAAAAAGTGCAGGTGTATAACTTGTGGACTATAATTCCATTGCCTCCCCCTCTCTTTGAAGAGATGTTTCATTTACATCCCCGGAAGGAATCTTCTGTCCCAGTCAAATTTGTATTAAATTGCTGTTTTCGAGGGTCTTTTTCATCATCTGGAACGGATTAATCCACTTTCCCATTACTTTCTATGGGAAAAGTTCATTTGACTTAAGTCATGTTTGACTTAAGTCTAGACCACTGGAACGGATTAATGACTTAAATTAAGGTTCCACTGTAATGGTCCTTGATAGGCCCAAGTAGTCTCAAGAAGTCTTTTGTGTCTTACATTCTAGTCCTATGTACTTCTAACCCTGTCAATATCTTCTATAGCCTTACAACCACATTTCTCCTCTCGATTGACTCCGGGTTGATCACAAGGGCATACAACTCACATTCTGGACTGCATGTGACATGATCTTTACCTGGTGACACAACAGATGGCTGAAGAGCTCTCTAGCACAATCCTGAGCCATGGGCTGTAGGGTGGCTGCTTTGGGGAATGGGCTGGGAGTGATTCTCAAATGGGCAGAAGGGTCACTTTGAGATTGCACTTGGACATACACCTTTCTTTTTATCTGGCCTCACCCTCAGATGTGAGAGCTGACCTCCCTTGGCATCAGCACTTCAGCCAAAGAGGTGGCATGATGGTCCTATGCGTCCAGCAAACTTGATTTCAGTCACCAACTACTGAGCTTACATTAATCTGTTCTTGGAAAAAAAAAACTAATAAAGACAACATGACACTTCTCACCCCGTTGATGTCAGCAGGTACAATCTAGCAATTTATTGGACATGAGGCACACAAAAGCTTAGTCCTGAGCCGAGAGGTTAACAAAAATGCGGCAAGCATACAGACATTAACATGATCGATTGTGTTTCAAGCAAACACAGCTTTGCCTCTCTAACGTATGCAGCCTCTATAAAGAGCAAGGGCATGTTTTACAGTTCTCTACTTGGGAACGTGTTGAATTTAAGTCCGGCAGCTGTTAGTTTAATCCAATCTGATTATTATTTCTCTCTTCAAATCTCCATCAGACTAACCTTGTGTACCTGGAAGAAGCTCATTTGTGAGCATAGGGTAATCAGTTCTGACTACAACTTAAAGTTATCCTTAAGCAAACAGGAAACTATTCAGACTAGCAATAAAGTTAAATAATTATTACTGAGCTATGTGATGTGACTACAATGTGACTTTGAAATGACTGGGATGTGATTAGAATCAGAATGTTATGTATCTGTGTGATGATATTAGAAAAGAACGGTGCCAAAGCTCCCTGACATTAACATTGTCAGGGGAAATGACATTATTAACACCTGGAGAGGCATAATTTCTAAAAGACAGTACATGATTGCAAATGGTTGTAACTCTAATACTGTAATCACTGATAAGAAATATAATAGTATAACATAATGTAGCAAAAATAGGCCAGACAGAAAACATAGACCATTTATAAGCACCGATACTCTCCCCCCCCAACACAATTTCCTCAGCCATATGTCCTTTGTGGATGCAGATATACCCTCTGTTTATCTCTGACTGGATTAAGTGTTAACTGGTAACAAACTATGTAATCCTTTGTTTTCACAAGGCTTCTTATCAAGCTAAGTTCTCTGAAGCCTGAATACTTATGGGCCTCTGCATTTGCAGAAGCAAAGAGGATCTTCTAGACCAAGTATCAGCTGAACCACATCATCATCAACCTTGGGCCCCCAAGATGTTCTTGGGCTGAAACTCACAGAAGCCTTTAACATTAGCTGTGCCAGCCAGGATTTCTGCAAGTTGCACTCTGAGAATATCCGGGGACTGAAGGTTGGGAACCACTGCTCTAGGAGGATTCACAGGCAGAGAGCTTCTCACGGTACCTTTCGGAAAGTACTGCAATTATTTCATTAAAAAAAGGAAGACAACATTAGCAGTGGATAAGAACATAAGAAGAGCCATACTGGATCAGGCCAAAGGCTCATCTAGTCCAGCTTCCTGTATCTCACAGTGGCCCCACCAGATGCGTTTGGGAGCGCATGAGACTAGATCTCTGTCTCCTGGTACCACTCCCCTGCATCTGGCCCTGGAAGTACCCTGGTTTTAAGCCTGGAAATTATGCATTTCCCTCATGGTTTGTAACCTGTGATGGACTTTTCCTCCAGGAATCTGTCCAATCCCCTTTTGAAGGCATCCAGGCCAGATGCCATCACCACATCCTGTGACAGGGAGTTCCACTGACTAACAAAACGCTAGGTGAAAAAATATTTTCTTTTTTCTCTTCTCACTCCCCCAGCCCTCAATTTGAGTGCGTGTCCCCTAGTTCTGGTATTTTGTGAGAGGAAGAAGAGTGTCCCTCCATCCACTTTACTCATGCCCTGCCTTATTTTGTACATCTCAATCATATCCCCCCCTCAGTTGCCTTTTTTCCAGACTAAAGACTAAAGGCAGGGATAAGGTTTGAGGACAATGTCATCTGGAGCTTCAGTAGAGGCATAACAGGGTACAAGGTAGGGCAATGACACAATAAAAGCTTTGTTTCAAACTATCTATACATGGGTATTCTACGGGGCACACTTCAAGAGGCTTTCATTAGACCATGTGTTTACTCCTCAAACAGCACATGTGAAACAGACATCCCCTTGTGCCCCCAACACAAATATCCCCCTCGTTTTTGCTTTTATTCCCCCTCCCAAGAAATATCCTAGGTGTCTAGATGCTTAGGCATTTGTTTGCTATTTTTGCTTAAATGACCTCCTCTACTGTTTATGTGAGCCAGGAGTGAGGAACAATTGCTCTGTGCCTGACACACATGGGTTGGCCTGTATATGTTGTGAAAATCAAGACAACTAGAAAAACAGGTTCCTCTCAAGTCTCATTTGATTGTTGTGCATTTGTCAGATATGTGATGTACTCCCATGCTGAATTCAGGATTGATATGATCTGTGTTGCACAAAATCAATAGAATGACATTGTACTTTATGAGTAAAACATCTCTGCTAGCAATTCTGGAGTGCACACTGAAATTTAAGAGAGTATGCAGATTTCAACAGAATAAATTCACAAACTCTTGGCTCATAAACTGTGTTGTCCATAAAAGCAGGCAATATCATATAAAAGAGCCTGCCATATTTCATAGCTAGCTAACTGTGGAATAAACAGAGTTGTAGCTAACTACACCAGACTAATAAAGAGATAAACCTCTACAGAGGATGGTATGTTCTTTACATAGGATCTAAACTTTACTTTCAAATTAGCAGAAACCAAGGCCAGTGTAGGACAAAACTGAACAAAGAAATGTCTGGATAATTGAAATTGCAATTCCAGGTGATGCTTGAGATGAAGATAAAGAACTGAGAAAAATCAATAAAATATAGAGACCTGGCAATAGAAATAATAACTCACTTGTGAATTAAACACATTTCAGTGATTTCCATACTGGGACATACTGATTACTGGGACAATGCTCTGGAATTACACAGCATACACATCACAGCGATAGATAGCTGACGGTTAAAATTTTTATCTGTTAAATAATAACAGTGAAAGACAGTAATTTGTATTTATAATATTTATTAAAGGTTAAAGTAGCCTTCATAGTCCATCAGAGTTGCATTTTTTTTAAAAAAGCAACTCTTCACTCTCCAGTTTCTCAAAACCAAATAAATTTGAATGTTCATGCACTGTTTGAACCAAAGCAACAGTCAGGAGCTTAGTCATGTGACAATCTATCATTTAGCCAATTTGACCCAGTTCATGAAAAAATGTCAGAAACTCTGCATATTGAAGGTCTCCTGATCACACTTACAGGGCTCGCAGACATGGAGGCTGTACATATGCACACGGTATCATACAATAAAACAAATGCACATAGAAATGGGAGCAAAACCAATGAGCAAAAACCAGCACAATCCGACTCCTTTATATACATATGTTCAAATTGATGTCAGAATAGGTCATGTGTGAATGAGCCCTCAAAGGTCAAATGCCATAAATAGAAGGTTCAAATCACATTAGATGCTTTGCAATGGAATAAGTTTCCATGCGACAGAAAGCCTTCAAGCCATGAAAACCAATGTTTGCAGGTATCCCTCATTTACTACATCCCTATTTTCTGTTTACAGCCATGGTGGTTAGGTGTAATACATCTAGCAGTCTGGAATGTGTTTTCTGTCCTTAATTGCTCATTTCCGCTGAATTTGCTTTACATGAACTTAATGTTACAACCATCAGCTCTGCAACCCACAAACAATTTCAAAACATTTGCTTCCTTGTGACCCTGTCTTTTCAATGACCAAGCTTATCTAGTTTGAAATATCATGTTCTGAGACAGAGAAACTGTATGAGCACAATACAATAAAATAAAATAGATAAAATATAAATTGACTTCAGTAAGGATTTAAAGTTTGTTTTGTCATTGAGTAAGGTGACCTAGCAGGAACTATTTATACAGGAAACTAAATTGGCTGAATACTAACATTAGCATCCATGTTTGTCCTTTATTGGATTGTGTTTAATACATCAATGAGAAACTAGGATGAAAAGGGCAGACCATACACTTAAGACCTGTTCATACAATGTCTAGCAAAGAGCTTTTAAACAATGAAAAGCAAAACAGGGATAAGAAGGAGAATTAGGCTAAGATGAAGAGAATCACATTCAACAAAGAAGGACTGAGACAATAAAAACACAACCCGCTACTTCAGATGCAGCTTCACAAACATCTCAACTCCAAGCCTCAACTAAGAAACTACCTGGCATTGTTTTTCATCTTGCCAAGAACTAAGAAGCAACTCCTAGAAATCCATTATTTGCCATTTTTAAACTTTTGGTATAGCTCTGAGGAAGAGGGGTTTACCCTAGAAAATATTAGCAACGTTTTGTTATTTTTACTAGTAGCCTAAAGGTACAGTATCACCTGTTCTACTTTTGTATTTGGTTTTGTGATGGCTACATGACTCCCCAACTTGTTTTGCTTCCAAAGAAATATGTGCAAACTTTCAAGTAATGGCCATTGGATGATACCTTATGCATTAAAAAAAATGCCAAAGAAATCGGGCAGGGGACCCCCAAACACAAGCTTTTGATTTCTCCAGAACTCATAGGAAAGTCAAACCATGAGGTCTAGATCTGTAGGGTAGTATCAGTCTCAACATGGAAGCTGTGGCCTGAATGAATTGGTCCCTGGAGATGCCGTAGGTATTGGATTACTTCTTGAATTTTGGGATGGCAAAAGAGCTGGCAGGATCTTCAGTTACAGTGCCCCATCAATGTGTTCACTAAATACAATGTATAACATTCTTGAAGTGAACACAGCTTAGCAGCTGGTAATGGAATCCTACTGGGTTCATTCTGGCTCACATGGAGATCATCCTGTCTGAGTAGAAGAAGCTGTGAGCAAACCTACTATGGAAAAGGTAGCGTTAGCACTAGACATGGGCACGACCAGAAAAATTGACGTTTCGAGTTTTTGTTTGTCGGAACGGGTCCGTTTCGGGTCGTTTCCGTTTGTCGTGAAATTTTTCAAAAATTTGTCGTTTTGTTTGTCATTTCCACCGCGATTTAGTGCGATTTGACTTCCTAGAGCATAGGGGCGTCCCGCAATCAGGGCCGGCGCTAGGTGTTTTTGCGCCTAGGTGGTGGGCGGGGCAGGGGGGGTGGGTGGGAGGTGCGGGCGGGCGGCAGCTGCGGGCGGGTGAGTGGGCGGGCGGCGGCGCGGGTGGGTGGGTGGGCAAGTGGGCAGTTAGGATATCAGTTAGGATAGAGGTTCTGTTCTTGGCTTGCACCCCAAATGTGTGTGTGTGCAAGCAAACTGAAGTTGGGAAAATAGAAAATAAATGGTAGTATATCATATTTTTAAAATAAATCCACACCTCCCACTCCCAGTCGAACCTCCCCCTTTATCCAATATCAGAAAAAAAAACCTCACAAACTGCCAGAGAAGAAATAAAGAATAAACTGCTATTCCCTTCAGCAGACAAAGCTGCAGGGAATCAAAGAAATTATTTTCTAAATTCAATTCCCTCCCTGCCTGTCTAACTTAAATCCTAAAGCCTCCAGCCTCCCTCCTCAATCTCGATCGGATCACACCAGCACCAGCAGCCAGCCCTCCTCCCTCAACCACATCCATACACATGACTGCGATTTCTGGAAGGTGCCTCGGCTTTTTATGCCCTCCGAGACATCCAGAAGTGTCAGTCAAAAACCTGGCGATGCCATTGGTGGAATGGTTCAAAAAATTTGCATGGTCCCATCCCATGCCCAGCCCAAATGGGCAGGTCTAAAAAAATAAAATAAAATAAAATAAAATCAATACGTTTTACTGCTATAAAAAACCCACTGCTGCTACTATTAAAATTCAGGCATTTAAAATAAATAAATTTCATGTGTTTCTGTGGTGATTTGGTGTGTTTTTTTACCACGATTTCAAAAGAAAAATTGTGGTCACCATTTTGGATCCCGCCACCGCATGGCATGGCGAGACAATGAGGATGACCCCCCCAAACCTGGTGCAAGCAGCCCAGGACAGAAGAGGGGGAAAGGCCGGGGACCCCCCAGAAACCACCCCTCTGGTAGGTGGCAAAGCCTCAGGCAGGCATATTTCCGCCTGCTTTTTTGGCCGGGAGTCGGGTTTTTTTTAAACAACTTTTAAAACCTTTTTCTGTGCTTCGCATTGCGCGATTGCCGTGATGCCACAAACGGAAATGAAAAACCTGACCAATTTTTTCTTTTTTCAGTTCGAGTTCGAGTTCAGACGGCTTAATTATCGTTACCGTTTCCGTTACATAACGGAAATGATAACCAAAAACGGAAAAGACAATTTCGCCGAGTCTTGCCCATGTCTAGTTAGCACACTTCTATCTTCCATCTAAACAGGTTTGAACACCTGAAGAGGGCATAGGAATCAGTGGTTGTGAACCTTCAGCACTCCAGATGTTTTGGACCACAACTCCCGGAATTCCAAGTCTATATTGCCAATGACAAAGGACTGTGGGAGTTGTGGTCCAAAACATCTGGAGGGCCAAAGGTTTGCCACCACTGGCTTAGGTCTTTACTGTATGTATGTTCCAGGGTTAACATCACCCACATACCTTCTCACTACAGAGGAGAAGAATCAAGTCTGTTTCTCCTCTACATCCTAAATCCAACAACAACCAAGAAAAACACTAGCTTTCCATGAATAATATAGGGGCAAAAGTTAATTCCAAACAATTTCTAGTATAGCCATGGAGCTTTCGTTTGCACCATTGTTAATTCTTTCTTTATTACAGACACACTGGCTTTCTAAATTAATCTTATGTTTTACATACATGTATATATTATTTAAACAGGACCAAAGGGGAATGCATTTTAAATATCCAGTAAATATATAGTGAATAAGATTGAATTAAACCAAGAACCACAGAGGGTAAAAACAAATACTCCATCCATTCTGATTTGAGTTTGATATGCAAAACTGCCCGTCAGGCATTATACTGAAATATAAGATGAATGATCAAATTGCTTAAACAAAATGGGGACAGAATGACAGGGCTCTAGGGCTGTCTGGGTGTCTCTGAACTACAACAAATATGATTGATGATACATACTACAAATCTACCAGAATCTATTAATCTGTTATGAAATTGATGCAAGAATCTATTAATCTGTCCTTAACTAGAGTCAGCTGCAAACTGTACTTGCAACTGAAATCATATTTTATTTGCAATTCCATTTCGCTGTTGCCAAGATAATTTGCTTTGGATATTAATGCCCGTTTTCACATAACTGGGATCTATTTCAACCTTGGTCCAATGATCATACTACTCTACCTTTCTGAGAGAGGAAAAAATGTTTTTATATGACGACCTATTCGTAATATACTGCTTATATTAAAAAAACCCAAAAATTATTTTGTCAAAGAATAGCTACTTAAAATTTTGGATTTAGATGAAACAGATACATTAATTGACAAGCTAAAGGAAATCTAGACCGATGTCGCTACTTGTTGACAAATGGATTCATTTTACTGTCATTTGCAATGTAAAATTATTTAAAATAACAAAATTACCTCTCCCACCTTATCTTGAATTCAAAGCAAAATAATGAGGGAGAAGTACAAAGAATGACCCAGAAAGGCCTTCATATGCATAGGGAGGCTTGGGACCTGAGTATCTGGTGGAGCAGATCACCCAAAGCTGAGCGCTGGCCCGGCCCCCTAGAGCATCACTGGCACTCTCCCTCAGGGAAGCCCATAAGGCCTACACCCGTAATCGTGCCTTTTCGGTGGCCGGCCCATCTGTATGGAACAAACTGCCAAACACGATTCACCAAGTTGAGCCCCTTACAGCCTTTTAAAAAGCACTGAAAACTTGGCTTGTTAAAGAAGCATTATGGTGATCACTAATGTTTGTGCTGTTTGCCTCTGTACCTTTAATGTTTTCTGCCACAATTTAGTTTTTACCCTCTTGCCGGGCCCAACTACATTAGATAGATCTTTATTTACGGTTGTTAACCAAACTACAGTTAACCAAACTAATTCGTTCTCAGAGGCAATTTGATATCTGAAAAAATTGTTTTCCAAAATGTGGTTTCCCACTTGAAATGAATGGGAAACTGATTAATCCATTCCGGAGGTCCGAAAAAAGGCAATAAAGCTGGGAGTGGTGGTATCCAGACCTCTTTATAAAATGCACTTTAAAGGCTTACAGTGCTGGAACGCCCCCTCCAGAACATCCCCCTGGAGTGCAATGCAAACATGGACAAGAGAAACCAGCAAGGCTACCCCAGCCTGTTCCCACCCAAAATGCATTGGGGGGGAAATGCAAACAAACAAACATAAGCAGGAAGAAAAATCCAGCCCATTTTTGCTTGCAGACTGCAAACATGGAGAAATGAAGCCAGCAAGACTACCCCAGCCTCTTCCAGCCAAAAATGCAAAGAAAAACAGTGCAAAGATTAATAAAAGCTAGCTCTTTATCTTACCAAGTTTGAAAGGTCCAAATATCTCGGCAAAACATGTGCAAAATGGCTCCAAAACACCATAAAAAACACTCTAACTCCTCCCACCCCTCCATAAACTATGCATCCTGCAATGCATGCAGGGTACACATTTTTTACAAGACATTATGAAACATTTGTTGTCTGAGGCAGCCCATAGGGGACATTCACTATCAAAGGCAGCCCTATACCTGGAAATTTCCATTTGTTATCAGAAAAAAATGTTATCCGAGGCATTCTTTATCTGAGGTATTACTGTACATTGTTACCTTCTATGTTATTAATTTGTCTATGTGTTTTTAATCGTTGCACAGTGGTACCTCTACTTACAAGTTTAATCCGTTCCGAATGCATGCTCATAAGCTGAACAACTCATAAGTAGAGCAGCCGTATCTAAAGATTAATAATAAAAAATACTTTTTTAAAAAAATTGTAATTATAGCATACCACATCTAAAATTTGTAAGGCAGCAGTTAAAACGCCAATGGGTTTCTGCTCTTAAGTTGAATTGCCCATAAGAAGAACCACTCGTAAGTAGAGGTACCACTGTAGTTTGCTTTCTTTCTTGTAAACTGCCCAGAGTTCCTTTGGGAAAGTCGGTGCGGTCTAGAAATGCAATAAATAAATAAATAAGTGGAGGGTAACTGCCAATATTTTATACTTGGCAGTTGTCTGTCATGCTTTATGGCAATGTTCTTTGATACACTCTCATCTTTGGGGGAAAATCTGTGGGAAAGGTTACTGTACACATGGAACACAACACATTGTGCTTTGGAGCCCTGCCAATGCCTTTCAAAAATTTCCATAAAAATAAAAATACAGTACAGCAATAACTAAACCAGTAAATCTGCTGTTCTAACACACACACATCATTTGCACAGCAAGAGGCAACACTGTAATATTTTTTTCTACAGAGCAATAAACTGTTGAATTCAACAAAATTTGTTCCCAGTCCTGCCCTCCAGATCTTTTGGATTACAATTTCCACAATCCCTTTGTATTGCCCATGCTGGGAGGGGCTAGTGAATGATGTTGGTCAAAACACATGGAAACTAGTTTCACCATCACTGCTATAAAGCAGTGCTCCCCAACCTTTTTGTCTCCAAGGACCGGTATTTGTTTGATTATTTTCCCGTGGCCCGGGGTGGGGTGGGGAGGGGGAGATGGGGGTGTGGGGGGCAGGGGAGGGTGTGGGGGGGGGGGATGGGGGGAGGAGGGGAGGAGGAGGTGCGGGGGCTTGGCGTGTGTACCTTGGGGGCCACGGGAGCGGCGGCGGCAGCGGCGCGGCGGCGGCGGTGGCGGCGCTTGCCGGCTGGGGCGGTGGCGTGCGCCCCCACACGCATGGGCGGGGGGAACCCGGGCTCCTGGGTGGGCGGGCCCCGCCTCCTCCTCCTGTCGGCGGCCGGAGGCAAGCGGCGCGCAGAGGTGCCCCAAACGAGGCGGGCAAAAAATCTGCGCCGCCGCTTGCCTCCGGCTGCGGCCTTGGGCGGGCGGCGGGAGGGGGAGGGAGGCCGGTGGGGGTGGCGTCTCCGGCCCGGGCGCCACCGGGACCGCCGAGCCGGCCATGGCGGCGGCGGGCGCCCCGCCGCCCGGCCGCGGAGTCGCGGCCGAACCCGGGTGGCTGCCGTGGCCGCCGACAGGAGGAGGAGGCGGGGCCCGCCCGCCCAGGAGCCCCGGGCTCCCCACCCCGCCCATGCGCCGTGCCCGGCGGCGGCGACTCCTCCTCTGGCTGCCTGCGGGAGAGAAGAGGAGGAGGATGGCAGTGGAGGAAAAGGGGAGGAGCCTCCCTGGCCTCCCCAGGCGGCCCGGTGCCAACCGGTCCACGGACCGGCACCGGTCCACGGCCCGGGGGTTGGGGACCACTGCTATAAAGGACTAAAAATTAAGGGATGATTTGGTTGCATGACAAATACATCAAAATAATCAATCAAGCAATCAAGTAAATAGAGTCACAAAAAACTTAAAATATCTCTAAAGCACGGGGCCAAACTAAGAGCAGAAGGGAACAAAATTTAGTTTTATGTGTTCTTGAAATAATAACATAAAGTACCTGTTACAACCTTTTCCCCTTCAATTCAGGGCTGCCTTATGAGACTTGAGTCCCAGTATGTGTCATTCCAGAAAACAATCCTCTCCATGTTACAACCAATGTGTAACTGTCCTCATCCATTAAACCTGTTGCAAATGTATTAATTATAGTAAAATCCATCATTAGCATCATAATCATCACCACTCATGATCTGGGAAGCACTACATTCTAAGTATCTTCTTGTGATGCTGTTTAGGGGTGTGTGAAGTATCCCTTTATGCAAACACCATCTTTGCACGAGGCAAATAATTCATTGTGTTTTTGTGTTCAGGAAGAAAACAAAATAAATTCGCACTACAATACACAATGATGGTGTTTATTCAGTTTCATGTGTTCTGTCTATGTGATAGACAGATTGAGGGATAAATAAATAAACAAACAACTCCAAATCCTTTCTAAGAGAAATCTCACCTGACCCTTAAGAAAGGAAAATGAGAAAGGTGTGTAGGAGTCAATGGGGAACCAGACGAAGCTGGAATCAGAAAGGCCTGAATTATAGATGAACCAGCATGTATTAAATATAACACTGAAACAACCCGAGTAGGGCAAGAGCACAGTATTTTATACAAGAGTGGTCAAAGGAAAGCCCCTTCAGCAGCTCTCAGGAGGAGGCTGCATCTAGTACTAGAATTTGTCTCTCTTCCCTCGAGGATCTCACAGTTTGGGGTGTGCTACTGAAGGCTTGAAAAAATGCTGGAAGAAAGAGTCTCTAGAGGGTCTATTCCCAAACCACACCTAAACATACTACCAACAAACAATACAAATGTATACATAAAGTAAACATATCTCATTACCTGGTTCCTATTCCCCTCCAACCAATGTCCACAGGTGAACACCCCATCTGTCAGCCGGCATTAATTTGGGTTGTTGTTCAAATATTCTGTTATACAAGTGTATATGACATAATGTAATATGGAATAATCCATAGTTTCTTGCTTCTCTCCTCACAACCACTAGAGTAGCCTTGACTTCCAACAAATCACCACTCCACAACTCATGGTGCCCCAAAAGATTGGAGGAATAGAAAAACCCAGTTATGGTTGTTGTCACTTGCTTTTCTAAAACAGGCTGCACAGAAAATATTAAATAGAAAAAAACTAAAGACAATAAGCAGCAGAGCATAAAATCCTGACTTCAGCGCAGCAACAATTAGAATAAGAATGATAAGAATTAGAAGAGTGCCACCAGAAAACTCTGTATCAAATTAGATTATGAACCTAACTAATGAAAATACCTTCCTGATGAACTTAAGAAAATATCTAGTTGCAATTATAGACAGGCTTTTAAAAGTATATATTCCTTTGAATAGGTACCAATTGCACAATTAGTGTCATGTCAAAATGGAGGAGGGGTTTGCTAAGCTGGGCCTAAGCAATCACTTGTTCGTGTTGGAGGGTTGGAGGAATAAACACAAAAGTGTTAAATTACCTGGGTTCTGTTGGAAAGGAAGTGTTAATGAGACAGCAAACAAACCTGGAAATGGGTCATGAAAAGATGCTAGCTTAGTAAGTCTTCTGTTAAACCTTGGTGCTTGATAACTCCCACACTGCTCATATCAAGAGCCTGTTCATGACAACAGCGTTCATTTGACACAGGCATACTTCTTTTCTATATATTTTACACTTCTCACATGGCTGTGTGGTTGCTGTGCTACTCAAATAATATAAGAATCTGCCTGGGAAGGCTGCTAATTTACATAACAGCAAAGATTTCTTTACCTCAGCACCTGATCCAAAAGGAAGACCTTCTACATAGGAAGAAGGTCTGTGCAAGTTTTTTTCACGTAGGGGTCCTTGCAAACACTAGCTTATATGGCTCCTTACTGGCAAAATGTTTGTTTTTGTTTCATAAGCGCAACAAGAAAGAGACACATTTTTCTGTGCATATTTAAAGCTGTTTATTTTAATCATTTGTACTGGGCTTTGGTATCCTTATTCTCCCTTTAACTGTACATTTGTACATTTGTGATCCACTTAAACCGGAATATATACTGTATGAGACCATAAGCTGAATGTGGAAGCAGGCAAATGCAAGCAAAAATGACAGGAGGGATGGCACAGAGAGCACTTACTATTTAAGGATTTGAGCCCCCACCCCCTTATCCCCTGGCACTTTTCTCCAAGAAATCATTTTCCTATTTTAATTTAGCAATATTGGGGTAACATCGTTAAGACTCAGCTGTTTCCTTCCTCTGAGCATCTGAAATGTCTCACAGGGATGGCTGCATTTTTGCAAATTAATATACAAAAACACTGTGCTAATACAGTAGGGAACAATTTATTAACTTTTTGCATTCTACAACTTGCGAAGATCTGTGCTGTTGGCATCGTAGTACACAATTATACATGTCTCCCACCCAAACAGCCTCAGTCCTTGGAGAACAGAAAGGACCCACAACTTTCCTTATAAATCCATTTAAGGTTTGTTGTTGTTACCTACCATCAAGTCCACTCCAATTTATGGCAGACCTATCAATGAGAGAGCTCCAAAATGCCTTGTCCTTCATAGCCCTGCTCAGTTCTTTGTAAACTAAAGCCCATGGGTTTTCTTTATGGAGTCACTCCATACTACATGTGGTCTCCCAGCTGCCTTCCAGGTTTCCCAGCATCGTTGCCTTCTCCAGAGAATCTTGCCTTCTCATGACATAACCAAAACTGGAAAGTCTCTATTTCGTCATTTTTGCCTCCAGAGACAGTTGAGGCTTCATTTGCTCTAATATTCATTGGTTCGTCTTTTTTGCAATCCAGGGTATCTGCAAAGCTCTCATCCAGCACATTTCACATTAATCAATTTTCTTCCTGGCAGCTTGCTTTACTGTCCAGCTTTCGATACAAGGAAAATCAGGAATACAAGCGGGTTGATGATCTTGGTCTTGGTTTCAAGTGACACATCCTTACACTTGATTATCTTTTCCATTTCCTTCATTACTGTCATTCCTAGTCTCAGTCTTCTGCTTTTTTGGCTACAGTCTGCTAATGGATTGATGATTGAACCAAGGTAGCTAGATGGGCAGTATATAAATCTAATGAACGAACAAACAAAATTTCTAAGTATTCAAACTTGTTTAGTGCCAGCATTAAAGTTATGCAGTTCTTCTGCAGTCATAATTTTTGTCTTCTTAATGTTCAAGTGCCGCTCTGCTTTGGCACTTTCTCCTTTCCCTTCCACTACAAGTTTTTTTTCAACACATTGCTGCTTTCTGACAATAAGCTGGTGTCATCTACATATTTTAAATTCTTGATGTTTCTTCCACCAACTTACACTCCTCCTCCATCTAAATCTAGTCTGGCTTTCCATGTTATGTTAACCTCCAAGAACTGCTGAACAGATAAGATGATGGGGATGGATCTGTGGTATAGTAAGACAGCGTGGAGCTGTAGTTAAGGCGCTGGGCTGTGATTCTTGATATCCAGTCATGAAATGAAAAGGGTGACCTTGAGCCATTCTTTCAGTCTAATCTTGCAGGTGTCTTGGGAGGAGGAGAACCACATATTCCACTTCAAGCTCACTGGAAGAAATCTGAGAGACAAAGGTAACAAATAAAAATAGGAAAGCTAAAAGAATATAAGAATGACCCTGCTTCCCATGAACACCTGAAAGAGAATATGGATTATGGTGGGTTAACTCTGAGTGCACATAAACCACATCATTTAACACAGGTCAGCTATTCTTTCATGTCCTTCAAGAATTCTGCTTTGAAGTCCGTCCTATTTCAGGTCAGCAGCAAATCCCATGTGCACATTCTTCTCTTTTTACCCCAACCATTAAAGCACTACCGGACCCATGACAAGCCTCTGTGGATTTTCACTCCTTATCTTCTCCAACTCAGAAAGCAATCCATTAACTGTAAGTCCTTGAGTGCTCTTTTTTAGCCATTTGTACACCTAATCTATTCCACCACCTTTTAACCTGCATTTCTCCAGGAGACCTATGGGAATGTTATGTTCAGGGTATTACTGTCAAAAGCTCACTTGCATTTCTATCAACCACTGGGCCCTATAAATAGCACGATCCTGACTTTCTTTTGAAACAAAAAGCCATTCCTTGAAGAGGGCAGAATGAGGGAATTAAATCAGGTCAACGAGATAGTTGTCAAGTTCTCAGATTCCACCTCAGTGGAACATGCCAGAGGTGGTAACAAAAGCAAACTTTCCTTCATTTTCCCCAAGGTTGAGGGTTCTGCAAGCCTTCACGCTGTCTAAGTTAGCAGGAAAACACAGCTGAGACCATCCAACCTTTCACCTTTGTCCTTCAGACAATGGGTTTAAAATCAAATAAAAAGACAATTTTCAGAATTCGTGGCCAGTTTGTTGAAGTGTCACTTAAAGAAGCAAAGGCAAGACCATCTGGAGGCACCTAATGTCACAGATAGGTTGACAGTTACCTTTAGGCAGCTCTAGCTGGTGGAATGTGATTTGCCTGATTGATCAAAAGGTGTGCCCTAATTAAAGAAAACTGTGACCCCCCCCCCAAGCTCCCCCTTAAAATTCCACTATTGTGGTGTGGGGGATGTTTGGAAAAGAACCAGTTACTTACCTGTAAAGGTGGTTCTCCGAGTGGAGCTTCGTGAAGCCACACAGATGGGTTTCCCAGGCGCCCCTGCGCCAGAGTTCGGAACTTCCTTAGCAATAGGAAAGTTTGTTAGTCTCCGCCCCGCACCCTGCGCATGTGCGTGGGTGTTCCCGCCTAAACACCTCAGTTCCTCTTGACCACCAGGATGACAGGTAATGGATGTACCAGTCAGGGCGTGACGGTCCAAGGGGAGGCGGGCGGGTGCTGTGTGGCTTCACGAAAGTCCACTCGAAGAACCACCTTTACAGGTAAGTAACTGGTTCTTCTCCATCATGGCCTTCGTGAAGCCACACAGATGGGTGATTGCAAGCAGTACTCACTGGCAGGAGGGTAGTCACGCCGTCACAAAGGAAAGCACTGCCCTCCCAAAGGAAGTGGCCGACCTCACGCGGGCATCCACTCTGTAGTGGGTCACGAAGGTATCAGGCGTCGACCAGGTGGCCGCCTGGCAGATGTTGTCCAGGGGCATACCCTTCAAAAAAGCCGCTGAGGAGGCCAAAGCTCTTGTGGAGTGAGCTCGGATACCCAAGGGTAAGGGTACCTTGGCTAGTTCGTAAGAGAGCTTAATAGTCTGTACAACCCAGCGGGCAAAACGTTGAGAAGAGACAGAAGTACCCAGTACTGCAGGATCATGGCACACAAACAGTTTATTTGATTTTCTAATAGGTTTGGTCCTAGAGACATAGAAAGCTAGGGCCCGTCTAACATCAAGTGTATGCATGTCCCGTTCAATCCTGGTGGTAGGATTGGGAAAGAAAGCAGGCAATACAATCGGCTGAGATACATGAAAAGAGGAAACCACTTTCGGAAGGAAAGTGACATCTGGGTAAGCTACCACTCTATCATGATGGAAATGCAAATAAGGAGGGTCACACCTAAGAGGTCAGAGCTCACTGGACCTCCTAGCTGAAGTAATGGCCACCAAAAACGCAGTTTTCAGGGTGAGGAGCCTTAGGTCCGTAGATGCCATAGGTTCAAAGGGGGGGAGTTGCAAAGCCCGAAGGACCAAGGTCAGGGACCACTGAGGTGGAATCGGTTTCCTGTCAGCGAAAGTGTTCTTGAGTCCCTTGAGAAACCGCTTCATTCTGGGGTGTCTAAAGAATGCAGCTGCCTCTGAAAACAGCGGCTGGTGAGCCACAATCGCTGACAGGTGAACTTGAAGAGAAGCAGAGGTAAGTCCTGCACGTTTCAAGTGAAGGAGATATTGCAAGACCCAGGTAAGAGAAGGATTGACTGGGTCAAATCCCCTATCTGCCGCAAAAAGAGAGAACCTTTTCCACTTATAGGTGTATTGTCTTGTAGTGGAAGGCTTGAGACAGGAATCAATGATAGACTCGATCAAGGTCGAAGCCTCCAAGCTGTGAGCTGGAGACGAGTCAGATCCGGGTGCAGTACTTGACCCTTGTCCAGCGAGAGCAGGTCCGGAGAGTGGGGAATGCGTAGGTAGTTGGAGGACGTCTGTAGAAGGGACGCAAACCAGGATTGTCGAGGCCACCAAGGCGCTATCAAGATGAGGTTGGCTCTCTCCTGAAGAGTCTTTATGATTACTCTGTGCATCAGAGGCACAAGAGGGAAGGCATAAAGGAGGTCTCTCAACCAAGGGAGGAGGAGAGCATCTCCTAACGACCGAAGTCCCTTCCCCACCCTGGAGCAGTAATCCTGGCACTTGGTGTTGAATTGGGAAGCGAACAAGTCCACACGAGGAGAGCCCCACATTGCAAATGAGGCTGAAAGTCCTGGGATGCAGTTCCCACTCATGAGTCGCCTGAAGTCGTAGGCTGAGGTCGTTGGCGTTGGAGTTCTCCTCTCCAGGTAAGTGCATCGCAATGGGGTGAATGCTGTTGGAGATGCACCAATCCCAGAAGCGGATCGTGAGCTGCAGAAGATGCTGTGAGTGGGTTCCGCCCTGTTTGTTCATGTAGTACATGGTGGTTGTGTTGTCGGTCACCTCCAGTACATTGCCGGAGCGGTGTCGGATGAACACCCAGAACGCTTTGAAGATCGCCAGCAGCTCCAACTCATTGATGTGGAGCTGTTGCTCCTGTGGAGTCCAGGTATTGTGGATGGAGTGTGAGAGGCAAACAGCACCCCAACCCGTGTTGCTGGCATCTGTAGTTACTTGTATGGTGGGAAATGGATTCCTGAAGGGACGTCCAGAGAGGATGTTGGACCGGCAAGACCACCAGCGAAGATGATGAGGTAAGTCCGGAGGAATGGGGAGGAGTTTGTTGGGAGGGTCCCGAAGAGGGTCGAAATGTCGGAGGAACCAGGCCTGGAGAGGTCTGAGTTGAAGCCTCGCATGCAACAGGACGGAGGTAATGGACGCCATGAACCCTAACAGTCTTTGGACCTCGACTGCAGGGATGACCTGCTGCGCTCGGAATAGCTGCAGTAGATGGAGGATCTCTGCAATCCTGTTCCTTGGTGGAAAAGCCATGGCCTTGGTAGAGTCCAGAATGGCACTGATGAAGTTTACGACTGGAGATGGTTTGAGATGCGACATTTTGTAATTGACTTGCAGCCCCAGTGACTCTAAGGTGTTGAGGACAGTGGCAATGTCTTGGCGGGCCTTGTCCTGAGAGTCTGCGACGATCAGCCAGTTGTCAAGGCAGGGGAAGACAATGATCCCTAGTGTGCGGAGGTATGCTGCCACTGGTGCCATGCATTTGGTGAAGACTCTTGGTGCAGTCGCCAAACCAAATGGCAGGGCGGAATATTGAAAGATGTCTTCCCCTACGGCGAATCAAAGCAGGTGGTGATGAGCTGGGTGGATGGAGATGTGGAAGTATGCATCTTTGAGATCCACAACTCCAAACCAGTCGCCTCTGCGAAGAAGTGGTATGACTTTTTCCAAGGTGACCATTCGGAATTTTTTGTATACTAGGAACTTGTTCAGGAAGCGCAAGTCCAGAATAGGATGCAGACCTCTGTCCTTCTTTGGGACCGTGAAATAGCGGGATAAGAGGCCGTGATGAGCAATGGTCCTTGGAACTATTTCGATGGCTTGTTTCTGAAGCAAGGAAGCAATCTCTTCTAGAAGACATGGTGATGGAGAGGTGCGAACTAAATTTCCCAACGGGGGAAGGCAACTTAACTCTAACAGGTAACCTCTTTGAATAACAGAAAGGACCCACTGGTCCGAGGTGATGTTTTGCCAGGCTGAAAGAAATGGGTTGAGACGAATAATGAGGTAGTCAATAGTCATCTCGAAATCTTCTGTCCCTGGGCTTGGAAGAGATGGTAGCTGATTTGGATTTCTTTGACTTAGAGGCGAAGCTGGATAAGACAGAAGACCTGGTAGGATGGTCGCGCTGCTGGTGTTTGGAGGACGACTGGGTTGAAGAACACCAGAAGCGTCTTCTAGATTGAAAACGAAAGGAAGGCTTTGGCCTAGAAGGAATTACATTTAATTTGTTGGCAGTGTCCTGCTTCTTGTGCCTGTCCTCCATGAGATCATCCGTTGCAGTATTGAACAAGCCGGAGCCATCAAAGGGCAGGAATTCGATCTGAGCCTTATGGTCATCAGGAGAGCCCAGTAGTGCGCAACCACGCGTGTCGCCAAAGTGTGATGGAGGAGTTGAGCACTCTGGAGGCAGCATCAAAAGAGTGTTTGGATGCTCGTATCTGCTGGGCCGCCAGGGCCATGGACTCCTCGTACAAGGCCGACGCTTCAGCACGCTTGTCTTCCGGAATCAGTTCCAGAAAGGGATGAAGGTGAGTTAAAAGGTCGCGCAGGTAGCCCCCCATGGCACCTTGATAGTTGGCAATCTTGTTCTGGAGGATGGCGTAAGAGTAAAGGTGCTGGCCGACTGTGTCTAGCTTCCGTCCTTCTTTAGATGGGGTGATAGGGGTCTGCTTGGTATGTGATTGTACCTGAGAAGATGCCACGACGATGGAGTTTGGAGGCGGATGCTTGTTCAAATAAGGTGCCTTATCATCATGCACTCTATAGAGTATTTCAAGTTTGCGTGGGACTGTGGTGGTTGACATGGCCTGGAAGGTGTCCTCCACCATGGTGAGGAAGGATGGAATCATGGTGAGATGGACAGGAGCTGTCTCATCATTAGCAATTCTGCCAAAGATGTGGCAGACTCTCTTGGGTTGAGGTTGGTGGATAGGCAAGTCGATAGTCTTTGACATCCGTATGAGGAAATTGGTGTAATTCCTCATTGAGTTCGAGGAGGACGGAGGAGACTTTTCATCAACCTCAGAATCTGGAGAGGTGACCATCTGTATAAAGATGTCGAATCCAAGATTTCCGATGCCACGGATTCAACTTTCGAAGCCTCATCCTCCTCCCTATTAGACCCCGAAGAAGATGGAACCAAGGCCAGCTGGTCGAATTCGACATGGTCTGAGGTGTGGATGGACCATTGTTTGCCATCGAAACGGAGGGAAAAGGCGGGAATCGGAGGAACAGCCAGAGAAGGAGGTTGTACATGGTGTTCCTTTCGCCTTTTCTTCTTAGGCGGCTCCATCGAATCCGATGTCTCCTTGGTCAGCTTAGGGGGTGTCAAAGCCTGGACCACAGCCGCGGCTACGGATTCGGTCTGGGAGGTGGCGGTAGAAAGTCGAAACCGACCGACGTCGCTGGAATAGTTGACTGCAGCTGGACATGCTTGCGACTTCGGTGTTTCTCTGGCTTCGAAGATGAACCTGAAAGAGGCAGTGAAGAGGCACGCTCTTCGAATTCGGTCTCCCAGGTAGGAACCGGGGACGAGGCTGCTTTGGAAGCCAGGGATGGAGAGCACAATGGGGGCTCTCTGGAGCGAGCGGTCCCTTCTGCAGAGGACCGACAGGTCCCGGAATCCATTGTCAGAGTGGAGCCCATCAAGGTGATATTGGGAGGTAGGGCTGCGTCATCATCGGATGACGACTCTGATGGATCCGATGGAAGCAATTGTTGATACTTTAACCGAGGAGCAGAAGGGACAGATGGAGTTGCCGAACCAGAGTATTCGGTTTCAACAGTAACTGAAGGCGAAGCCAAAGAAGTGAGAGCCGACATAGAGGTCAAACCCGAGGTAATGGACAGCTTCGGAGGCGCTAAGAGTCAAAGTCTTTGAAGGTTTCGAAGAGGACTTAGAATGCGTAGCAGGCGGACGTTTTAGGTTTGGAGGATGCCACGCCTTGGAGAAGCGGAATCTTCTTAGGTTTTTCTACTCGACCCGAAGCCTCCGACTTATGGGATACCTTGACCGTTTTCTGCTCCATGGGTTGCGGACGAAGGGAGCGTTAGAGAAGATAGCTTGCCAAGCGGTTTCGTTGATTTTTAAGGGCCGTCTTGATTTTTAAGGTCTTGCCCGTCTGTATGAAGAATCTTGGCCCGGCAGATGGAACAATGTTTGAAGGGAGGCGCGAAAGACATGAGCCAAAAACCAGTCCAAAGTCAAAGTCAAACAAGAAGAAAAATTCTTGAGAGAAAACGCATGGAGACCAATGGAGAAGAACCTCTAGCCGTGGCGGTTAAGAGGAACTGAGTTTAGGCGGGAACACCCACGCAGATGCACAGGGTGCGGGCGGAGACTAACGAACTTTCCTATTGCTACGGAAGTTCCGACCTCTGGCGCAGGGGTGCCTGGGAAACCCATCTGTGTGGCTTCACGAAGGTCAGGATGGAGAACTAACATTTTCAGACTCATACTCAACTTGCATATTCAAATATTAAGTCCCACTGAATTCAGTGCAACTTCCCATTTTATTTGAGGATGGCTGCAGTTGGTTGCTGCAGTGAATATCCCTCATGGACTGCCAGGAGAGGGGGGTGGGGGATCCAACTCATATTGGTCCTACTTCAGTCAATCCCAATTTAATTTAATTTAACCCAACTGCTAGCTGCATTGATCACCATTTATCCAAGTGCAAATGCCCAAGCTCCCCACCACCCCCACCAAGAAGGTAGAAAAGAGCCCCTTAACAGCTTCTACTCAGTTGTAGGGCTGAAGAGAGAGGCCACAGCCCTGGTGGAAAGTCTACTAGCAGAAAGTACTGATTAGACATATGGCACCTCTTCTAACCTACCTGCCTTCCACCATCGTTTGTGCTGGGGCGGGGGGGGAGGAACGGACAGCCCTCCCCTCTTCACCAGCCTGTAGCCTCAACCTACTGCTTTGAATGGGGCGAAGGACTGAGCCCCCCCCCACTCTCCTGCAAACACACCTGACAAGCAGAACACACGAAGAGGGGCAACGGAAGGGGAGCCTTGGCCCTTTTGGTGCCACCCAGCAAACCCGAACCGGGCGGCTGGATTGCCCCGAGCGAGGAGGACGTTCGGCGTGATTTGGCTGCTCGCTTGCCCCCCCCCCCCAACCACCCCACAGAGAGAGAGAGAGAGAGAGAGGGGGGGGGAGCAGAAGAGGCCGCTTTGCAAAGGGAGGCACCCGCGGCCCCTCCCGCACCCCCCCCCCCCCCCCCACCCGCCGCCCTTCCCAAGAGCTGCTGCCCCTTCTTCCAGGTCGCCCTCTCCCCACCCCCACCCCCGCCGCCGCCGCCCACGGCACCTGGACCCAAGGCGCTCCGTTTGCACCGCCGCAGGAGGGGGAGGAAGGGACCCTTTGCACCTGCTCAGAGGCACGGCCGCCTTTTCCCGGCGCGGGGGAGAGGCACGGCCGGATGCTTTTCCCGGCGCGGGGGTCGAGGCCAGCGGTGGGTCGAGAACGAGGCGCTTTTTTTGGGGTGGGGGTGGGGGGTGTCAGGTGGGGAAGGGCCCTTTCCCCCCGGGGGTGGGGAGGTGGGCGCCCCGTGGCGGCTCCCGGGCCTCCTCCTTCCCTCCTTCCTTCCTTCCTTCCCGGCGGCGCCGGAGGAGCCCCTTCCCTTCCCTTCCCTAGGCCGCCCCCCCTCCCGCCCGGCCCCCCTCCCGCCCGGCCCCCTGACGCCGCCTTGGGCTCCCGCGTCAGGCCGGCCCCCGACCGCCGGCCCAGGCCCCGCCTCCCGGCCCTGACCGGCTTGCCCGTCACCCCGCCGTCTCCGCCCTCCCGTGCCGCCGGCCAATCCGAGGCGGGGAGGGGGCGTGGCGCCGCCGAGCTTCCGCCTCCCCGCTCGGCTGGTGGAGATTTACCTCAAGAAGACGTTTTATTCAGTCCAGAGAGCGGGAGGGCGAAGGGGAGGAAGAGGAGGAGGAGGAAGAAGGGATTGAGGGAGAGAGAAAATAGAGAGAGACTGAGAGGGAGGGAGGGCCCGCTGTTTCCTTCCCTCCCAGGCAGGCGGTTAACGGGTCCGGATCTCTACGGCGGCGGGGGGGGCTGCTGCTGCCGCCTTTTGAAACCATCCTCCTCATCCCGCGAGCAGATCGGAGGGGGAGGCGGGGAGGAGGCTTGCCCGGCCCCCCCCCCCATCGCCCTCCCGCCCGCCTGTTGGCGAGACGTCCTTCAGGAAGGAGTTGCGGGCTGAGCTGTGGGCGGCTATGGGTCTGTTTTGTTTTCCTCTCCGCCTGGCCTAGATGAGGAGGAGGAGGAGGAGGAAGAGGAAGAGGAGGTTGGTGGTGGTGGTGGTGGTGAGGAAGAGGAGGAGGCGAGAGAAAGACAGAGAGAGAGAGGGAATCGGGGGAGGAACGTGCGGCGCCCAGCGTGAGGAGGTCCTGCTGCTGCTCCTGCTCCTGCTCCTCCTCCTCTTCCTCCTCCTCCTCCTGAGAGCTGGGAAAAGAAGCGCCCCGGAATCCCCGCGCCCGAAAAGAGAGAGAGAGAGAGAGAGAGCCCCCCGTCGCGGGGGGGGAGAGAGAGAGCATCCGTCGGGCGGCGGCGGCGGCGAGGAAGAGGAGGCGACTGATTCTCCGACTCCCATTCCCCCCCCCCAAATCATAGTAGCCTCAGGCGGGACCGAGAGAGGGAGAAGTGCAAAGGGGGCGCACACGCACACACACACACACACACACACCAGCAGGAGGAGGAAGGAGGAGGAAGGAGGAAGGAGACGACGACGACGACGACGACGCTCGGCCGTTGGAACGGTGCCTTCTCTTCCCGGGAGTTGTTGGTTTGCCGCCCGCCTTGCCCGGGGCTTTATTGCTGGTTTCTTGGGCTCCCCCCCCGCGCCGCCTCCTCCTCCTCCTCCTCCTCCTCCGGCCAGCCTTTGCCCGTGCAAAAACCGCGCATTTCGGGGCTCGCGGTCACCCCGAGGCATCGTGTGCTGCTGGTGGTGCTGCTGCTGCTGGCGGCGGTGCTGGCTGGTGGCGTCGGCTCCGGCGTCTCTGCTCCTGGGAAGAGGGACGGCTCCTTTTCCCCCGCGGCCACTGCGGCTCCTGGGGCGGAAGGCAACCTGGCGGCCAGGTAAGGGCGAAGTTAGAGAGGCTGCGGGCCGTGGCCGGGAGGAGCGGGGGCGGGGGGGGGGAGGGAAAGAGAGGCAGGCTGGCGGGGGCCACCGAGCTTCTCCTTCTCAGTACAGTAGTAGTACTGTACCCCCCCCCCCCCCCCCGCAAACCTATGGATTCTCAGGATCGCGCTGGTGTGGGAAGGAAGGGAAATCTCTGCTTTGCCTTGCCTTGCCTTGCCCTGCAGCCCCTGCTCCCTGCCTGCATCAGGGCAAAGGTGTGTGTGTGTGTGTGTGTGTGTGTGTGTGTGTGTGTGTGTGGGGGAGAGGAATGATCACGAACAGCACCGCGTCGCTTTTAATGCAGATGGGAGATCAGAGCTCCGGGCCAAACTCTTCCCCCTCCCCGCCCCGACCCCGAAGGGACGCCTGCCAGCGGGTTTCCTCCGGTAAGAAGGGCATCCCCAGCCGGTCTCTTCTTCCTTCTCGGTCGGTCTTCAGCAGCTCCGGCAGGAAGGGCGCCGCCGCGTTTTATGCGTACCGGCTGGTTGCTGATAACAGATCCGGAGGGGCAACCAGGTGTCACTGACGGCGACGTGGGGACCCCCCCTTCCCCTCAACGCAATCCCCCATCCAAAAGGAGGCGAGCAAGGCAGGCAAAGAACCAACCCCCAAATAGCATCCTTCTGCCTTTTTTTCCTCCTTCATAAACATCTGGCTCGCTGCTTCTGAGTTGGTTCAAGGCACCTCCTCTCCGAATCTTTTCTGGTTATTTCGAAGTTGCACATGGCTGGGAGGCAGTGAGCCCCTCTGGCATGCTGCAACATCTGGAGAAGGTGACATTTCGCTTTCCTCCGGGAAAGAAATTAGAGGTCCTATTATTGTCTCTGGTAGTTAATAAGTAACCTGCGGGCTGCTGCAGAAGCTGCTTGTCTGGATCCTTATGACTCCTAGACTCTTCTAGTAGCACTGGGAGAGGAGGAGGAGGAGGAGGAGGAGGAGAAAACACATGAGGAAGAGGAGGAGAAGGAGGGAGGCAGAGGGGGGGGGGAGAGAAGTCTAGCTAGGTAATTTAATTTGGGGAAGAGCAGAGTGCAGGGCACTGCAAATTATACTTAGCACATAGATGGGTGTTGGGATTATTTTTTTCTATTTGGAGAAGAAAAAACCAGGAAAAGCATGGGTGGCAAGAAAAGGCACTCGGTGGCCAGTGTGCTGAACGGATCTGGACATGTATGTATATCTGTGTACTTTCCCTGCATTACTCCCCTCCATCCTGCAAATCATTAATTTCCTTCTCAAATGTGTGTAAATGCTAGTCAGAGTATACTGGTGCATTCATAGGCAGAGGGAATTGCTCGGATACATACACACACACAGAGTGAGTGAGTGTGTGTGTGTGTGTGAGAGAGAGAGAGAGAGAGAGCAGGTAGCTGATGTTTCTCCTTTCAGAGTTTCCAAATGTGTGCGTTGGGAGGGGGACAGCATGTGTTGTAGGAATGGATAGCAAGACTTGGCAGTTACCTCTGATGTCAGCTAAAATGGGAGAATAACCCTTGTTTTTTGTTGTTACTGTGGTTGTGTTGTTGACAGTGGCTGTGGGAAAGTACCAGCTCTGATGTGATGCCTCCTGCAGTCCTTTTCTTACAAACAAAGCAGCAGCAGCAGCAGCAGCAAGAGCGCTCCTTTGTGGAACCCTTGAAGTTCTGAGCAGGAGTTACCCACCCATGATCATGGACCTGAGGGATTTTTACCTGTTGGCTGCCCTGATTGCCTGTTTAAGGCTGGATTCAGCTGTGGCTCAAGAACTGATCTACACCATCCGAGAGGAGCTGCCGGAAAACGTCCCCATTGGGAACATACCAAAGGATTTAAACATTTCTCACATCAATGCTGCCACCGGAACCAGTGCTAGTCTCGTCTACAGGCTGGTCTCAAAAGCAGGGGATGCTCCTTTGGTGAAGGTCTCCAGCACCACCGGGGAGATTTTTACCACCTCCAACAGGATTGACCGAGAGAGGTTGTGTGCAGGAGCTGCCTATGCCGAAGAAAACGACTGTTTCTTTGAACTGGAGGTGGTGATTCTCCCCAACGACTTTTTCCGGCTGATCAAGATCAAAATCATTGTGAAGGATACCAATGACAATGCCCCCATGTTTCCATCCCCCGTCATCAACATCTCCATCCCTGAAAACACTCTGATCAACAGCCGCTTTCCAATTCCATCAGCCACTGATCCTGATACTGGCTTTAATGGAGTGCAGCACTATGAGCTCCTGAACGGACAGAGCGTCTTTGGGCTGGATATTGTGGAGACTCCAGAAGGTGAGAAATGGCCGCAACTGATTGTGCAGCAGAATCTGGATCGGGAGCAGAAGGACACCTATGTGATGAAAATCAAAGTTGAGGATGGAGGTACCCCCCAGAAATCCAGCACAGCCATCCTCCAGGTGACAGTAAGTGATGTTAATGACAACCGGCCAGTGTTTAAAGAGAGCCAGGTAGACGTTCACATCCCAGAGAATGCCCCCGTAGGGACCTCTGTCATTCAGCTTCATGCCACTGATGCAGATGTAGGAAGCAATGCAGAAATCAGATACATTTTTGGTGCCCAGGTTGCTCCTGCAACTAGAAGACTCTTTGCTTTAAACAACACAACGGGGCTGATTACAGTTCAGAGGGCTTTAGACCGTGAGGAGACCGCTCTCCATAAAGTGACAGTACTGGCCAGTGATGGTAGTTCAACACCTGCCCGGGCAACGGTTACCATCAATGTGACTGATGTGAATGACAACCCCCCCAACATAGACCTCAGGTACATTATAAGCCCCATCAATGGCACCGTGTACTTGTCTGAGAAAGACCCTGTCAATACCAAGATCGCCCTCATTACCGTCTCAGACAAGGACACTGATGTGAATGGCAAAGTGATCTGCTTCATAGAGAGAGAGGTGCCGTTCCACCTGAAGGCTGTTTATGACAACCAATACCTGTTAGAGACATCTTCCTTGTTGGACTATGAGGGCACCAAAGAATTCACCTTTAAAATAGTTGCCTCTGATTCAGGCAAGCCCAGTTTGAACCAGACCGCCCTGGTAAGAGTTAAGTTGGAGGATGAAAACGACAACCCACCAATTTTCAGCCAGCCTGTAATTGAGCTGTCGGTTTCCGAAAACAACCGCCGTGGTCTGTACTTAACCACTATTAGCGCCACGGATGAGGACAGTGGGAAAAATGCAGACATTGTTTATCAGCTTGGCCCCAACGCCTCCTTTTTTGATCTGGATCGAAAGACTGGCGTCCTGACGGCTTCCCGGGTCTTTGACAGAGAAGAGCAGGAGAGGTTCATCTTTACTGTTACGGCCCGAGACAATGGCACCCCTCCTCTGCAGAGCCAAGCTGCTGTGATTGTTACAGTCCTGGATGAGAATGATAACAGTCCCAAATTCACGCATAACCACTTTCAGTTTTTTGTGTCGGAGAACTTGCCCAAGTATAGTACTGTCGGTGTGATCACGGTGACTGATGCCGACGCTGGAGAGAACAAAGCGGTGACTCTTTCCATCCTGAATGACAATGACCACTTTGTTCTGGATCCTTACTCGGGAGTTATCAAGTCCAATGTCTCTTTTGATCGAGAGCAGCAGAGCTCCTATACCTTTGACGTCAAGGCTATTGATGGAGGACAACCACCCCGCTCATCGACCGCCAAAGTCACCATCAATGTCATGGATGTTAATGACAACAGTCCGGTCGTCATCTACCCACCTTCCAATACTTCCTTTAAGCTGGTACCTCTCTCGGCCATCCCTGGCTCTGTAGTGGCCGAAGTGTTTGCTGTTGACATTGACACTGGAATGAATGCTGAACTGAAATACACCATAGTAAGTGGGAACAACAAAGGTTTGTTCCGTATTGATCCAGTGACAGGTAACATAACCCTGGAAGAAAAACCTTCTGTTACTGATGTGGGCCTGCATCGGTTAGTGGTCAATATTAGTGACCTGGGTTATCCTAAATCTCTGCACACTCTTGTTCTTGTGTTCTTGTATGTCAACGACACGGCTGGCAACGCCTCTTATATTTATGACTTGATCCGCAGGACTATGGAAACACCCTTGGATAGAAACATTGGAGACAGCAGCCAGCCATATCAAAATGAGGACTACCTAACCCTCATGATTGCCATTGTGGCAGGGGCCATGGTTGTCATTGTGGTCATATTTGTCACTGTCCTGGTCCGCTGCCGTCATGCCTCCCGGTTCAAGGCGGCCCAGAGGAGCAAGCAGGGGGCCGAATGGATGTCTCCCAATCAGGAGAACAAGCAGAACAAGAAGAAGAAGCGGAAGAAAAGGAAGTCTCCCAAGAGTTCCCTCTTGAACTTTGTTACCATTGAGGAATCCAAACCCGAGGATGCCGTCCACGAACCCATCAATGGGACCATTAGCCTTCCAGCTGAGCTGGAGGAGCAAAGTATAGGAAGATTTGACTGGGGCCCTGCGCCACCCACCACCTTCAAGCCTAGTAGTCCTGACCTTGCTAAGCATTACAAATCTGCCTCTCCGCAGTCTGCTTTCCATCTTAAACCGGACACTCCCGTCTCTGTGAAAAAGCATCACGTGATTCAGGAACTCCCCTTGGACAACACCTTTGTTGGGGGTTGTGATACCCTTTCCAAACGGTCTTCCACTAGTTCAGATCACTTCAGTGCCTCAGAGTGCAGTTCCCAAGGAGGCTTCAAGACAAAGGGCCCCTTGCACACCAGACAGGTAAACGAGCACTTTTACTGGTCTATCAGTACTGCGTACAAGTGCCCACTCAACCAGTATTAAAGTGCCAGGATGTCTTTTCTTTCACTGTAATTTTAGCTTAGTTACAATATGGACAGGGAACCTGGCACAGGGAGGGGCAATGGGATGGGGAACCCTAACCCTTTACTATCTTTCCGGATTTGTAGGATGAACAGGATGGTCCAAAATTACAAATAATAACTTAGGAATGTTTTTTATAAAGAACTACATGCACCCATTCATGCACAGGAAATGTGTTCTTCCTGCGTGCGCGCATGTACACATATACACACCCCCACACTCTACCCTATCAGAACTTAAAGGCAATTTTGTGAAATTTGTCAGAAGCTTATCAGCATAGAGATTTGACTGAAGAAGGGGGAAAATTAAGTTTGCCAAGTTCAAGTTAAAGAAAGACAAAAGTGACTGTTTCAGGATTAAATGTGTTAACTTCCGATATAAGAGAAGTGGAATTTTTGTATGAGCCGGCTTAAACGTATTTTGGTTTCTTATACCCATTTGTTTTACATTGCTTTGAAACATTTGTTAAGTGATTGTTGTTTAGGGGTTAATTTTCATCTGGAGAAAGGCTCCAAGATGATGTTTGTTGAACAGTATATAGCTAAGCTACCAGGAAGTCTTCCTCTGTTTTGAATTTTAATGATTGTAAAGGTGTGAGTTTGTTAGAAAAAAAGATGTGAGCATTTTTTATTTTTGTTTGTTCTTACAAAAATTGCCAAAGTACACTTTCAAACAAAATGCATTTGCTTTGAATAAAAGAGGATTATGCAGAACAATATCACCCCATTGTAAATATGTTCTCATATTAGTAGTGCATAAGTAGTCTATCATAACTCATTTTAAAGCTGTGACAACATGAAATATAAAGGCGGATTAGAGGTTGGGAAAACTCTATACGTCAACCAAATACAGCACTAGGGGTTTGAGCTTATTGTTTTGGGTTTTTTTTTTTGAGGTCAAATAATTCCTTGCTAATAAAGATTTAAATGTGGTGCTGTCTAATTCATTTCATGGTGCTTGTCTTTTGGCCACTAAATTAGAATGTCAGGCTGAGCCTGTAGATGGCACTCAGGTACTGTGTGGGTTGGGCTGGCCGGATGCCAGTCCTGCAGCAGATAGGAAATTGGGGGGGGGGGAGGGACAGTTCAAACTGGTTCTAAAGCCAAAGAAACCTTTTTTATTTAATGACAGTCGCACTGAAGCGACCAGTAGTTAAGCTGATGTGTTTTGCAGTAGCTCCTTAGTGCTTAGTCCCCATTGTATCGGCTGCCTGAAACTTGAGCTATCAAGCACACGCGTTCCTGCTGGTGCTGTATTCTCCGGAGGGAGGATGAATGGTTTGGGTGGATCTCATGGGTATGGAGCTGGAGAATAGGACAAGGGCAGTGCCTTTGAAGATGGCTAAGGTGGCCATTTCCTTGCTGGACCAAATTCCCGAGTTGTACGTTTCTCAGAATTTTGGACGTATCTCCATTAACAAGGCGTTTCTATTTAAAGTCCACTCTTGGGAGGTTTTTGTTTAGTTTAGTTTTCTTCTCTTTGAGCATCCAGAACATTCAGAAAACTCAGTAAAAGCCACTGGAGTGAAATTTCTTGATCCAGTGCTGCTCTTCCTAAGCGCTTTGAATTATGCCCTGTTGTCTAAATAATAGTTAGATTCATTTGTGCACAAAACGGCAAAAGAAAACAGCAGAAATCACAACACTACCCCCATCCTAGAACCTGGGGTGAGATGAGGCTCTCTTCCACCCTGCCCCTTCTGTTTTCATGACAGGGATAGCTGACATTGTTTTGATGTTAAGCAAATCTGTTCCATGTTTGTTCTCATTTCCTGGGCTGTGTTACAAGAATGGGTCTTAACTGCTCTGAAAAGTCAAATGGGGATTAAAAGCACAAATACAAAACAATTTACCTGGCAGAGCATGTAAGCACCTCTCAAGAGACGTGACAGTTCAGGGAGGGGGAGCTTAAAAAGACAACCTTGTCCTTTGTACCATCTTGATTACTATTTTTGTTTTAGCAGCCTTGCAACTGTGAATGTAGCTGTGCTATTTTTACGGACACATACTCTGGGCTGGGAATTCAAAAGAAGCAAAGAGCACAAAAGGTACTTGGATGGCACTCTCTTTCCCTCGTTATACAGTAAGGCCAGGCAAGTGTAAAACCCTTGCCTCCTCCACAAACATGGCACAAACCTAGAGTCTGGAAAGTGTCACCATCCAGATGTTGCTGCAGTTCAGCATCCACCAGTCCTAGGTTGCATAGGCGTTGGCAGGGGCGAAGAGTTGCAGTCCCAACACCATCTGGTGGGTTAGTCATTCCCTCAACCTGGTGCAAATAAAGGTGTCATTTGAACCACTGGGATGCTGCATCTTTTCTTTAGTATGTAGTGGAACCTTCTGAAACAGCGTGAAGAGTTTGATTACAATCTGGTTTGGAGTTGTTTATAGAAATGACTACAATCAGCTGCCTGTCACAAATCACTAGTAATTATCTATGCAGTTATCAGTTTCAGTGGATAAGACTTGATTTAAGATTATACTGTTTGCTGACACCTCTTCACAAGCTTTGGTAGCTACATGGAGAAATTGGTACATTTGCTGTTATAGTTTTCATGCAGTGTCAAGCCACAATAACTGAAGTGGTATATTTAATCATATGTATTTAGAAACATGTTCAGTAAGTAGGCAGTGGAACTTATTTATGAGTAAATGTTTTCAGGATTCAAGAATTACACTTTAAAATTACACTTTAAATAGAGGTTTAGTCAATATGTATAATATATATTATTTAGTGTATGGTTAGTTGTACAGTCATAAAATATCAGCAGAGAGCACTATCTCCTGGAAATCTTTTTCACAAATCACATGCATACATCATGTGATTTGGGTAGTGGGCAGCATATAAATTGTATAAATAAATAAATAAATAAAATGCATAGCCGACACTTAGTTCACCAGCATCTCTTTGCAAAACTTTAAGTGAATCTGTAAACAATGTTTAAAGATGAATATCTCGGATTTGAAAGGAAGAAAGAAAGAAAGAGAAAAGAAAAAAAGAAAAAGAAAGAAAGAATGGATTTCATCCTGCTATTTATCTCTTGGATTGATGCATCTCTATCTAGCTCTTTAATTCCAGTACTATCCACCTAATCACCAGGCAGTTTTAAGATGACAGGGTTTTACTTCAGCACATCTGCAGGGTGGGGAAGGCTGACCTAGATAATCTATACTTTGGGCATTGTTTCAGTAAATAATGGGGCATGATCTGGAAGAAATTAATCTTGGACAGAATCCTGTCGTCCTGTATGGATGGGAGCTGTGCCAGAGAGCGATGGTGTTCTTGTGACTCCCAGAGGTGTGCGGGAGGGCCTCCTGATCGCTTGTACAGTACGCTGTCTTTCCAGCTATATAAAACCACTTAGATATTAGTCCATATCAGATTAGCCTTTTAGAAAGATGTAAGAATCAAGAAATGCTTTACTACCACAATACAACATTCACTAAAATATTCAGAATTAATGCAGTAGACGGCTAGGAGATGCTTTCATTTGGGTACTCTAAGCACCTCAGCATTGAAACAATCATTTATATTGTGAAAAGTGAAGAGTTTTGTCTTTGGATACTTTATGTCTTATGTTTATATCCCTGAAATTGCCTCACATGAAATTATTATTTTTTTCTTGGAGGGAAGGGTTGCACTTGGACATCATTACATGTTTTTTAAACACTCATTTCTGTACACATAACACCTAAACCTTGGTCAGGAATCCAAAACACACTGAACTAAAACAATTAAGATGAACAAAAGGGATCCTAATGTTTGTGAGGAGAGCAATGTTTGTGAGTGCTTAGGGTAAAGAGTATTTAACACGGAACCCACAGTGTTTTATACAGGATGATGTTGCCTATTGGTTATTGGAATGTTATTCTTAATTCCAGTTATCTATGTACAGTATTATACTTTATACCAATATCAGTAAATGCACATGTTTATATTTAAAAGGACTGTGGAGTGTGATCTGAATAATCAAGTTGCTTGATACCTTAAACAACAACCCTGAAAACCTTTATATAAAATGCAAATTCAGGGAGGTGTATAACATTACATCAGACAGATCTGCATGGAAATTGCAAACAGTTCTGTTGTCAGAATTAAGAAGATGGATGCCTATCAGGTATTGAAAGACAGGCATGGCTGTCTATGCATATTATTAGATAAATTGATCTCAAAGGCAATGACAGGCTTTAGACAATATGTTAAGACACAGTTCAATGTTCTCCAGTGGAAGTCCTGTGGCTGCAAAGAGGAGACTCAATATGTTTATTTCTCTTTTCAACTAATGATCATTGTTGTTACATGTGAATGAAGATGCTTTAACTGTGCTTTGTTTGACCAAGATGGGGTCATAAACCACAGTTTGAAGTTGACTTGTTTAAACCAATGGGAGCTAAAAGCAACAGCTGATTGTCTTAGCTTGGTCAGAAGAAACAATGGTTAGTTAAAAGTAGAAGCAATTGTTTTCTGCTAGTGTCTGCAGGAGAGAAGAGATGAAAAGAAAAGCATACAGGGCTTAGGATCATTCATACAGCACATAACAGTTTAGAGTTTTGTCCAGACTCAGTTTTTGTCCACATAGATGGACAGGATATGGAAATTAAGCCCAAATTCACAAAACAGTGCATGCTGCAGTGCAAGATACGGAGGTGAGGTAAATTTCATGCCAGGAGAAGGAAATGTCCCTGATCAGAGAGGAGAGCACTGCTTTGAAACACACCCAAAGTGTGTCATCTGGTTTGATCTTCATCGTATGATCTGATGCCAGGAAGAGTACCTCTTAGTGAGAATGACTGATGTTTATATCAGACATGGGGCAATATGTGTCAAAAATGAAAGAGACAGTCTGCAGGAGGAATAAGAATAAGAATAATTGCCACCCAGAGACCTCTTGATAGTGGGGCGGCTAAAAAAATCTTGTAAATAAATAAATAAATAAATAATAGTTTGCAAGTTGTGTGATCCAGGCTAGATGCACAGTTACTATGAATTGTATTACAGTTACAGACTTACAGTTAATTGTATTACAGTTACTAACAGAAATATATATATAGAGAGAGAGTTAATCAGGTTCCCTTGAGCCTTTCCAAAAACTGCAACAAGAAACCCGTTCACTAAGCTACGATGCCATAATCCCATCCCAGGTGGCTTGTTGTACAGTGATGTATTTCCTTATATTTAGAAGAGCTGATAAAAACAACGATACGATCTGCATTAAGCATTTTTATAAATTGGGATTGTAGGCAGAAACAACACTTGTGGGAAACTTCCACATTCTTTCCCCTAAAATGCTTTTTTAAAATTCTCTATAGTTATGAATACTCAGTGACGATGTTTCCCTAAACACTTTTGTAACATATGCCTGGCCTGATTTATCTATGTATACATGTGTGCAGGAGTCCCTATGTAGGAAAAAGATTTAGGAACTTGGAAAGACTGTGTTGTACTTTCCCCTACCATTACATAACTTTTAAAAATGGTTAGCAGGTTTTGTTCACCTGTCTAAAGAAATTCATCTTTGAGCTGAGACCAAGCATGAAAAAACTATAACTGAAAAGAAGATTTTTGGGAGCCATGAAAACCGCGTGAAAAGAGGAATGTTATAATGGAAATTGGAATATAATCTTAAGCAATAATACTATTTTCAGTGAGAGTAGTGGAAATGATAAACTAGAATAAGACTCTTTTTATTTTTCAGTGCACAGAGGCGTTCAGTTAAAGCTTCAAGATGCTTCTAGCTTCCTTTTTCTTTAATTCAATGGGTGTGTGATGTATGTTTTTTCTTTTTTGATTCATGTGGTGTTTTTGTATGTGTATGAATCATTAGGGTTTGTTTCCCCACTGATGGCAGTGTATGACTTCTTTAAATCACATCACATATGGAGGGGTGAAAAAAGATACTAAGGGTTCAGTGCTATCAAAATGTTGTGTTATATACTTCCTTTGTGTATAGAGACAAGAAAGGATCTTCTAGTTACCATTTCAGATTTTCATTTTCAAAGGATGTATTTTTCTGGCACAGCAAAACCATATCAGCCGCACTTTATTGACAGCAGTTTTATTGTAGCTAGCGGCTTTACAGTAAGCTGTTTATTGCTGTTTCCTAACTCAGTTGACAGCAATTGGGGAATTAATTTCCTTGCCCCCAGTGTGCTTTCTTGGGTATAAACAACAGATGTTTAAGATATGAAAACAGTGACCCATTTACATATGACAACTTTTTAAATACACCATTCTCCTTCACTTAAAATGCTGAAATTTGATTTGGGGCAGAAAACAAACATACATTTTCAGGATTTTATGAGATGGATGGACTGTCCCTCTCAAATGTGAAGGAGAACAAACAGTCTATTTTTCAGATTTCTAGAAAGAATGCCATTCAAATTTGGGGATGTTTACACTTGCTAAAACTTGATAACTTATCATAGGCTTCTGTTGTTCTTCCAACAAGCAGTTCTAGGTTGTATCTGCTTGAGATCAACAACATAATGGGTTTTCTTTGCTTTCTGTTTCTGATTTTATTTTTATTTTTGTCATTGCTAATTATTTGTGTGTGTGTGTGTGTGTGTGTGTGTGTGTGTGTGTGTGTGTGTGTGTGTGTGTGTGTGTGTGTGTGTGTGTGTGTGTGTGTGTGTGTGCACACGTGTGTGTTGTGAAACTCTTTAAAGCTCTGTTTAAACCAATTATCATCACCAAAGGCAGAGATTGGATAATGATACTTGGAGAGGAATAAGTCTGTTTGAAAAATAATGTGTGATTTATAATCCATTTTCTATGTTATCCTTGATATTTTGAAATTCATTGGAGGGTAGCACTAGTAAGACCAGCCTTGTATGTTTTACCCATGCTGGATATGTGAATTGGAGTTGTTTTGATGGCACATCGCATGCACATTGTCACATTTTGGTGCCCATTCCATAAACTGCACACCTGGACAGAGCTCAAGGAGATACCACAATGATCGATATTTGATGTAGCATCCTTTGTCCTCCCTCCCATTTAAAAATTTCCATATTCTGTTGTCATAAACATTCTTGTTTCTCCAGCAAGGTTGCTGAATTAGTTGAGTTTTGGTGGGAAGCGATAACACGAAGGATTGCTTCATACACTCACCTTTTCTGTGTTAAAATTCTGCATGTAGAATGGATCTCCATGCATAAAATATATATATTGCTGTGAAATGTGTTAAATGTGGCACTAATGTTATTGTGGACTTAGGATACAATCCTTTGCCTTTCCCCCCAGACATAAACCCTGCTGTATTTGGTGCTATTTTGTTTACTGATAAAGGTAATTACCACTGCAGTCTAAAACTACAGTGCAATTTTCATTTATCTGAATACCTTGCAGATATGATTGCATTGATGACTGTATCACGTCCACCAATGTGAATTACAGCTATCCCATCCATTGTTCCTAAAGCCAATTTGTCACTTACTGGCCAGACTTTTAGTGACCAGCTTCACTGAACTTAGCTATCATGGTCCTTGGATGACCAATGCACAGTCTACTTCTGGTGATGTACGTGAAGAGGCACAATGTCTGGCATAGTGCTGTGGTCTGACAATGTCGTCTTTGACAGCCCAAGGCCACCTGTGTGCTATGATGAACCCGGGCAAGACAGAGGTTCTCCGGGTGGCTGCGCCGGGTGTTGGCGGTTTGGGAAACTCCGTCAGTTTTTTGGGGAAGTGACTCTGTGCAGGATGAGGTGTGTAGTCTGGGCGTAATACTGGACCCAGAAATTTCCATGGAAGCTGAGGTGGCGTCTGTGGTCCATTCTATGCATTTCCATCTCAGGCAGATCGCTCAGCTGCACGCTGTCCTGGACCCCAGTGCTCTCATCACATTGGTCCATGCACTCGTAGTCTCAAGATTAGACTACTGCAGTGCTTTCTACATGGGGCTGCCTTGGAGGTTAATGCTGCAGCTCCAGCTGGTGCAGAATTCAGCGGCCAGATTAGTTACCGGGCTGAGAAAACACCAATATATCACCCGTACACTGGCCACACTGCACTGGCGCTGATCCATTACCACACTGACTTCAAGGTTTTAATGATAACACACAAAGCCCTAAACAGTTTTAGGACCTTGCTATCTATGAGAACGAATCCTACCACAGAGTTCTGCCCATTGCACCTGTTCATCTCGGGTGCCATCACTGAAGGAATCTTGTAAATCTTCAGCAAGGAACCGGACTTTCTCGGGGGGCCTTTCCCTGGTCCCCATCAAAAATATATTTACAAGATCTCTGTCGGATACTGACTCAGTCATCTGCAGGCCAGGTTTTATGATTGAAGGGGAAGTGGAACCATTAGGTTAAATTCTATGTACAGTAGGACCCCCATATGCACTGAATTCATTAACCACTGATTCAGTTATCCACAGTTGGCAGAGAAAAAAATTAATTAATTCAACAGCCACAAAGCAAGCTACTGTCACAAACAGAAGCTGTAAAGCAAGCTACTGTCACAAATAGCAGCCGTAAAGCAAGCTACTGTCATAAAACAGCAGCCGTAAAGCAAGCTACTGTCACAAAACAGCAGTTTTGGGGGTTTGGGCATTCTCTCTTATCCACTGTTTTTGTTATCCACAGGAAGGCCTGGAACTGATCCTCAGTGAATACGAGGGTCCCACTGTGTTGTTATCTTTGGTTAGTGCTTACTTCTGGGCAGACATGCACAGAACTGATTGGTCAGATTTCACCCACTAGATCTTAATGAGTGATTGGCTGCGCCTGCGTGCGCGCGTGTGCATGCATTTGTAATACTTCTTAGCCCATTATGCAAACTTAGCCTTGTGAAGGTTAAATGTGACTTAAGAAGTCAAGTGTCTTCATGGTGCATTACTAGATTATCAGTGGATAATCTAGTAATGTACACTGCAATGTGAACTGTAATTTGGAAGTGTTACTGTTTGAACCACCGATATCAGAACCCACTGTGTGTGTTAGCAGAGGGATTTTGTGAGTTGTAGTTCAAAAACGTAAGTTGGTCAAACTCCATTTTGAACTTACGGAAGGTGGAAGGAGACTGTTTTTTGGGAATTGAGTTTTGAATTAAAAGCCAGCAGGCCCTAACAGAGGTAGGCATTGCCTACTTTCTTTTTTCCTCAGCTCCAAATCCCACCTTCAAAAGAATTAAACTCAGAATCGTGGGTGCATTTGTCAACAATGTATGGTTACCCTCTGAGGCCCAGTGCAATCCGTGCAACTGAAGTGCTGAACAATGCGCTTGAATTCCCTTCTTTTCAAAAACCACAAACGAGTCCCATGGCACCTTCAAGATGAAACATTTTTGTAGAGCTGTAATCATTGTGTCACAGGGCTTGCTGTTGTTTTTGATGCAACTGACTAACAGAGCTTGTCCTTTGGAAATAGCTTTCAAAGGAACATTGACACACCCAACTCTTATTGAGTTGCACCCTGCAGTTGAAAGTAACGGCACAAATACCGGCTGGAATATTTAAAATTTAAAGAGAAAGAAAAAAAAGAACAGCTACCAGTTCAGATTATGCTTTGGTTTTTTGTTTTGTTTTGTTTTGTGTTTTTTGTTATAGTAGTCCCCTTTTCCAGCCTCCTGTGGGCCAGAAGAGCAGAGAAATTTAGTGCTAGAGAGTCAGCTCTTCAAACTCTGCTTGGCACTATCCTGAAAACTTTCAACAGTTTTATCCTTGTATCCTTTTTAAATTACATGTATATATTTTCTTCTTCTTTTTAATGAGTTTTGTTGGGACCTTGAAAATAAATAAAGATTGCATTGTATTGTATTGCTTGGCAGTTTTCTCCTTTACTGTTGGCTGTATTCGAAATGCCATTGAGTGGTGTGTGGCCTTCACTTCAAAAGTTAACTAAGTAGTGTTGATTTTGATCATTGTTTCTATTGGAATGTGCCTGCAGTATTTTCAGGACAACTAAATAAATCTTTGTTAGGCTGCCATGCAGACAGCAACAATAGAGATTTAGAGGTCAAGGCCCCTGCGGATGAAACAGCTGACCAGCTTCAGTTACTCCTCTGCAACCACTCTGTCCTACATTTTCTGCTCCCTGTAGTACAACTATGCATTGTTACAACAATCACGGATTCTCTGTGTGGTGTAATGGAGAGAGAGAGAGAGAGAGAGAGAGAGACTATGGAGAAAAGGGGTCAAATCCCCATTCAGTCATGGTGACTCACTGGGAAATGGAGCTGATAAAAACCACTCCTTGAATATCTCACTTACCAGTACATTGAAAGCCCTGTTAGGGTTCTGATACACACAGAGAAGTACTGTATGTAGACAGGACACAATCCCACTAAAGTGAATTGCTGGTAAGTCCCACTGATTTTATAAGATATCTTTTCCACACCTCCCTTAATTGTCATCCTTTCAAATATTGTACCTATCTGCTTAGGAGTAAGTCCCATTTAATTCAGTAGGTTCTTACTCTTAACTGTAAAAGCTTGCTGGACAAAATTCCTTTCTCCTGGTTTTCTGACCGGTCTTTGTCATTTCTAATTGGCTCATTCCAGCTTATTTGCTCCCCTTTCTTCCTGCCTCTTGCAATGGGATTGCATATTTCCTACAGCTGGGGTTTTTTTCTGATTTTTTTCCTTCATAGTAATTCCTCCCTTCCCAGTTCTTCCTTCCATCCCAACTCTTCCCTGCTTCTCTGCCACACACGTTCCTTGCCAAAGGATTCCTACTTTCCCCCCATATTCCTGACTTTCACCTTGATTAATAAATTCCTTTTAGGAAGCATTTTGCAAAAATAATGTGTTTACTTGTTCAAAGAAAGAAAGAAAGAAAGAAAGAAAGAAAGAAAGAAAGAGATCTTCATGTGCCATGTACTTGCAGAACATGCTGGCTACGGGATTCTCTAAGTTGTAGTCCCCAAAGTAACTTTTCTAATGTTTCGTGTCCTCATATGACTGCCCTGAATTATTTTCTCAAGTGAGATTTTGTTACCTTAAAGTGAAATGTGTACCACAACAAACACAAGTCATGCAAACTTTGGTTTGGGGTACAAAAGCTAATGTCCATAATGCAACAATTAAAAGCATAGATGCATATTCATCTCACAGGGTAACACAGTGCCTCGACGTCTGTGTCATTGTGACAAGGACCCAGTCGTCGGAATCCAACTCAAAAATTATACAGTATTAAATCTATTAATGTAAAGGATAGATGGGAAGTGCAAGTTAGTAAGTCAGCACAGGTATTTGCTTTCTAATAATATAATAATAATAATACCTTTATTCTCAATGTACAACATGTGTACAATGAAATTGGCTGAGTCTCCCTTCCCCACCCCCACCCCACTAACAGCCACTCAGTCTAATTGCACCCTGCGTACTTGACACAGAATGCGCCAGCCCACAGGTCAGTCATTCTATACTTGTCAAGGAATTTCAAACATTGAATCAGGCAACTAGCATGAGAAATGCCTACACTGACTTCTATCTTAACCTCTAGAAATTCATGTCTGAGAACTACATTGATGGAATTACGCCAGCAGGGATAACTAATAGCATTCTGGCCTTCACTGAGCAACTGGGGTCCAGTTCACACATGTGTTTTGGCAGCTGATTTCTTGTCAGTTTTACTGGCTACTTCACTTGATGGCAATGAAGGGAATAAACACTGGCCTCCATCCAGACATCATTTGCATGGCACAAGGGCAGATGTGTCACCCTTTTGTATGCTAGATGCTTAATGTTACATGTGACACACTCCAGGAGGAGGTTTGTATACACTGCTCTGTTTTGTGCTCTTTGTTCCATCTATTCAGCAAAAGAGAAGAAAGGTGTGCATGCCAAACATTCAGAAGGATGAATGCGCTGTATCAGATATCCATTGAAGATGTGTGTTGCAGATGGAGAAGATTCCTATCTATTAGTGTTCATGTAAATGCAGCTCGTCTTTGTTTTAGGAAACTCTCTCTCACACACACACACATACACACACACACAAACACACACACACAGAGAGAGAGGGGGGGGAGGGAGGGAGAGAGAGAGAGAGAGAGAGAGAGAGAGGATTTGTGGTGGCTTTTTGTTCAAACATCAGAGCCACCATATTTGGCACTGCCAATTTCAAGCAATTACATGGGTGTGTGGATTGTCCCTTAGTTTCTAAAGAAGAGCAGATGTCTAGACCCTCTTCTTATTTTGTCTTATTTCAAATGCTGGTGGTGGAGAAAGGCGAGTCAGGAATGAATCTCAGGGTGGACTTTCCAGTAACTGATTTTGAAATTGCTTTCGGGTTGTGACAATAATGGCTTGCAGATGTGTTTTATACTTAAGCCTTCAGCAATCAGAGCAGTAGCTAGTAGACTAGATTGCCAGCTCCAACAAACAAAAACCTCACACACAGAAATCTGTGGCAGTAATGCCTGTATTTTATTTATTCATTCATTTATTTTTGAGAACAGAGTGCTGAAGAAATAAATAAATAAACCTGATCTGCATCTGTTGTAGGATAGTAAGCCTGGCCTGCTGAAATGTAATCTCTCTTGTACTGTGGAGATAGGTGTTTTTCTATTTGAGATTTCATCAGGTTTTCTTTCAAAAAGCTGTTAAGTCTGTCAAACATTTCAGTTTGAAAAGAACACTCCATCCTCCCCCCTCCCTTCCCCATTGCTCTGCAACAACTGCACCGAAGGCTGCCACTCACTGCTAGCAATGCCGAATGAGGGGAGGATTATATGTTACACTTCAGTTTTATTTTTAAAGCCCCCCCCCCATTTTTTTTTCAAAATGAAAATAACTAATTTTCAAAACTGACAAAAAAACCCCACATCCTAATACCATAGTTCCTCCCTCACAATTCTAAGAATATGTGAAGTGGGCTCTGCATGCTCAGCTTTCAGGTGTAATAGCAAGACTTGAAAAGAGTCCCCCTGGCTCTCCATTTAGGTCTTCTCATCTCAGCTTCATCAGGTGGAACAGTTCTTCAGGCAGGCATGTTCTTCAAGTATCTGAAAGTGACTTGTGGCACCGTAAAGCAGAGATGATTGAGGAGCACTTGCTGGTCCCAGTGACACCAGTCAGATATGTTGCCTGAGCCGGAGGTTTCAGATATGAAATTTCAAACTTGCAGTGCATCCATGGCTTTATCTGGCCATACTAGCTGTATGTAGATTGTGTTCCCTGAAGTGTATATGGCGGCAAGGTGGCCCAGTCAGTGCTGCAATGCAGCTATGTCTGGCCTGGAACACAAAACATATATATTAGTGTAATTCCTTTTGATGCTGCTTAAGTTAATCTACCATGATACTGTATTTTCTTCTCTGTTTTGTTTTGTTTTTTAAATTAGATATGGTTTCCAAAGATGAGGTTGACAAGCCCGATATCAGCTTCTAAGACATTAATAAGGGCATCATTCTCTTTGGTCCAGTATTTTTAGCCTAACATAGCAAGACACACCAGATACTGCATGTAATGGGGAAAATGGAGATGTCAAATAATAGGAAACATCTGTCTGTGTTTTGTGTGCAGACTTGCATGTGTGTGTAGGGGGGTAAAAATTCTTCTCAGCTTGTCCTATCTATATTGACAATGACAGCTTGGGTCATTACACAACTTAATAATGCTTAACCTGTCTGGGTGATAAATTCCAGGAGGGAAAGGGTATAGAAGAATTGGGACCTTGCTTTGAACAGAGAACTGGTTGCACAGAAACTAAATAAAAGTAAGGCATAGGGAAAGGTTTTTGAAGAATAGCACAAATGCCTTTCACGATGATTTCCTTGTTTCATTCTCCTTGTGCTGGCGGCTGTTCCAGATGTTTCCAGTCAATGAGCAACTCACAGGCCATTATTGCATGGGTGTGTGGTTTCTGTTGACAAACACGGACAGCATTTTGATTCTGCCTGGGTTTTTTCCTGCAAAGGTGTGAGTCCAAAATAGTAACAGTGCACATTTTCTTGCTGGGAGCTGAACAATTGTTTTTCATTGACTAGATTGCAGGGAAAGCAAAGCCCCTACAAATGCTACTGTTACAAAGCTTTGCTAATATCTAGGATTTGGCCTTCCTCTCTGCTTTAGCAGTTGATTAAGACATACTTTAATCCCTTGCAGGGCACTGAGAAACTAATGGCTTGTGGAATATTTGGGATTTTAAGCCTCTGTTGTGAATGGCATGAAAATGATGTCATTTGGTTGATGTTTAAATATACTTCTTCAAGTAGAGACTGTTGCTCCCCCCTCCCACTCTGTTTTCCCCTCTTTCCTTTCTCCGAATTACCTCTCACTTCATGTTCCAAATGTATTTATTATCACAGAGCAGAGGAGGACTGTGCGATGGCTTGAGTAGGATCTGGTATAGCACAGCTGAGCCACAAAATACCAGAGCATGGCAGGGAATCAGTATTAAAGCAAACCAAATGACTTTTCTTTAGTTTCAAGCAGGAGAGCACAATTAAAGGAAATGTTTCTGCAGAAACTGTTGAGGAAAAAAAAGGTTTTTGGAGGCATGTGACAGCAGGCTCCTCTTACATTTCAAGCAGCATGATAAACAGGGTTGACTTGGGAGTGCTAACAGAAATAAGGAAAAAGCTTAAGGGTATGTGCTGTTCAGTCAGGTAAAATACATATAGGAATAAATGTGTTTCAGGGTAAAGGGGGGGCATGAAAGGGTGTAAGATGGCTGAACAAGGTCTTGAAGACTTTGAGCTGGAATTGATTCCCTATAGACTCCAACATAGGGCAGCCCTCCTTTCTGCAACCACAGGCTACAATCCAGAAGGTATGTACTGGAAGGCTGTTTAAAAGTGCAGAGACCTGAGACAGGAACTCACTGCAGCCTGTAATTCCAGAAAGAAAAAAGGGGGCTCGGGATGAACCATCCATGGCCTGCCCTTAAGAGGTCTTGGTGCTTTGGAAATATTGCTGGCACCAAAAGTGTATGTGGGTGGTGCTGGTGCTGGTGTTGGGGGCGGGGGGGGGAGTAAGATGTAAATTGAAACTGGTTTCTCTGCCTGGGCCTGGGCCTGGGCCTGGGCTATGTAGTTGGGATGTGGTTTCATTTTTGTCTCAGCCAGCAGGAGGTCACAGAACAAGAATGCTGCAGACTAGGATTCTCCATGGAGGTCTCTCCAGGGAATCACCTAGGGGCAACCAAAGCCATACGTATTTCTTATCTTACTCTCTGCATAGTAGATTTTTGCAGACGGTTAAATTGGTTTGCCGAATTCATCCCTCCTTCCTCAACTGTAGTGCTGGTCTCCTGGCTGCCTCCTGGGAGTTTTCATATTCTGACGTTGCAAGGATTCCAATACTTGTAAAAACTGATATATATAATCAGATACAGCTTTTTTCCTAATGGTGTAGAAATAGCAGAAGTTTTCCAGCCTTGTTTCATCTTCTCAGCACTCAGAATCTGTGTAAGTGTTCTCAGCAACTCACATGAGACCAGACTGTAAGTGCCAAAGACATCATCAGCCAAAAAAACAAAAACAAAAACCAACACCAACACCCTCTCCGCAGATTGGAACTCAGCTGCAGTTAGAGATGGGTTGCTTAGGATCCTGGGTTAAACATATTTTATTCCTGATTTAACAGAGAAGAAAGATATAAAGAGGGTGGGGAGAAGGGCTACTTGGGCAGATTTATTTTATTTTTAGCCTCTGTCTCCCATTTGTGACTGAGATAACAATATTATTTTAATCAAGGTAGTTGCATTAAGGCTTGTGAAAATGTTTGCTTTGACGATGTAGGAGAAATGTATGTCGATACACTAGCAGGGACATAATCCCTATCAAATCCAATTGAATTCTGAACTTTGTTAACCAAGGACTATAGGATACCCTGGCTGTTGCCTTGATCTACTGCTTCTTAGTGGTGCTTTGGGGATGCTAATGCATTCTTGGTTTAAATCTCTTAACATTTCTGCTAGAATCTAGCCAAATGTATTCAATTTATGGAAAGCTCACAATAATATTACCTTGATAAATCATTCCTCAGATCATGCTGGCAAAGGGCATAATCCACTGGCAGTGTGAGATTTAAGCATGAGGACTGAGTGTTGGAAATTTACAGTCAAATCCCCAAACAATGGGCAGGGCTGAAACCACAGATCATTATAACCTGCTGTCATTTTACAAAGCAGATTAGGATAAAAATAAAAGGTAGTGAGAGATCTGAACTCTTTTCCTTTCTTTTTTCATCATGTCAGGAGTGTTATAATTCAATTATCAAAAAACCCTTTTGATTTAGCTGCATATTGCAGTCTTTTAATAGTCTCTTGTGTGCTAAATTGCTAGGAAACTGGATATGTTAAACTTCGGACCCTTAGCAGAGGAAATATAGATCTACATTCTATTCTTTTATGAATTTTAGCTTCACCATCAGTGGTAGAGTGGGAGATCTATGTCCTTGAAATGTTTGTTCACAAGAATAGACATAGTCACCGAACTCCAGTACTAAGTTGCAACTATAGTAGGCCCACTGAATGAAGTTTATAGAGATGAGTCATCAAATCCCCACTGATCCAACAAACCTACTCTAGTTGCAATTTTCTATTAGAATTCAGCACTTGAATCTGTGCATGATTCATGCAGTTGATGCTCTCATTCCATGTTACAGCTGTACTTGAATATCAGTATATTTCCTGTCCCCAGCTTTAACAGAAGGTCTTATATGCTGTCCCCAAGCTTCATTCCACATCTGATAAATTATTCTCTGTGTTGTGTGTATGTGAGTTCAAATGTTGCTAATGTGGATTCCAACACCAAAACAAAACATTGCTGATTTCTATTTCACTACTGTCAGGATCAAAAATATTTAAGGTAAACAAAGAAGTTATGGACAATATAATATCCATGCTGTCAGCACAGTCTCAGGAATATTAAGACAGTATGATGAATGTAGAAATTGCTGTTAAGATTTATTAGAAGCTAAAAACTCATCTCTTCAGAGACAGATGAACCATACAGGTAATTTAAAATGTATACTTGAAAGGTCTAAAGCTGTTTCCTTTATTTCCTTGAGTCGATGTCTTAAGGATTTTGTGGACCACACTTGCCCATCCAAATGTTTTTGGACCATAATTCTCTTCATTTCCATCAGGGACTTGGATAGTGAATTGGGGATAATGGGAGTTGTAAGCCAAAAGCATATTGAGTACTATGGTTCTGCTCCTGGTGGTTAAGAGAAGTAATGCATGAAGATAGTTTTGCTTTTATTAAAACCAGGGACTAGTTAAAAAATGGCCTGTGTCTTAGTGATACAGACATTACAAAATAAGTGACTTGTTGCTATTGAGAAAACTCTGAGCAGAAATATTGTCGACTGGAGGAGATGGGAGTGATATAATATGAATATAGGAAAGAATTGTACCTGAGTCCTGGACCTCTTCTGGCGAAAGCAGCTGTGGCTGTCTAGACATTTTGGCCTAAACCTGCCAGTGATTCTAGTCATTATAGCCAGTTGTGAGGAAAGATGGGAACTATGGTCTTAAAATATCCAAAAGGCCAGAGTTGTCTCTTTGTGACCTTTGAAAAGGTGCCCTGCCCTGTAGGTAAACTATATACAATATAAGCCCAGCCTTCTCCTGTAAATTCAAAAGTGTTTCTTCTTCAGGTGGCCTTCTCTAGTAGATTTTCCTCCGAAAGAGACAGGGCGTGACACCTACAGCCTGACAACTACAGAGTCCAGATTTTTATATCTTGACATTCAGTGCTTCTTAGAGAGTTCAGAGCTTGAACTCACAAGGGCTATCATAGCATGCTACAGTTTATCTAAGTCCCAGTCTGATACCTTGGGCAAAGTTGTAAATTTAAAATGGCCCTTGGTCCCACAACTGTCTGTGGGGCTTCCTACCTTTTATCTTTCCTCACCTGCAATTTCTCAGCCAGAAAAATGTCCCTAGTTTCTTCCCATGAAATCCTGCACATAATTCCTCACATATTGCAGAAGAATGTATGCCATTCTTACTGGGATATTTTATCAGGTCCTATAGCTCAATAGTAGAGATGGGCACGACCAGGAAAAATTACGTTTCGAGTTGTCGTGTGTTGGAGCCGGCCCGTTTCGGCTCGTTTCCGTTTGTCGCGAAATTTTTCAAAAATTTGTCATTTCGTTTGTCGGTTTTTCGTCTGTCATTAGTACTGGTTTTTTGGGGGGGGGGCTCCTGGAGGCACCTCTCTGGGGTGGGTGCCTCCTCTGGCCCACTACAAAATGGCATGCATAGCCAATTGGATATGCATACCATTAAGTTGCAGTAGCAGGCAGAGGCACCTCTCTTTCGGGTGCCTCTGTGACTCACTGCCTGCCGGCATACGGTGCACTTGGGCTGGGGAACGAAGTGAGAGAGGACCCCTACGGGCGCCTGCTGTGACTCACTAAGAAGGGAAGTGTACTTGCTGTAGTGCAATGCGAGTACACATCTGGCTTACTGGTTGGGGTTAGCGCAAGGGCTAGGCTTAGGGTTACGGGTAAGGTTAGGGTGAGTTAGTGGGGTGCACCTCTGGGTGCCTCTCTGACCCACTAAGAAGGACATTGTACTGGCGTATGGGTTAGGGTTAGGGTTCGGGTTAGGGTTCGGGCTAGGGTTAGTGGGCTTTTTATGCCCGACTGGCACATCCCAGAAGTCTCGGTCAAAACCTGGCCAAGTGGCCATGCAATTGGTGGAATGGCTCCAAAAATTTGCATGGTCCACTCCCATGGACAGCCCATCATTGCGCAGGTGTAAAAAAATAAAAATAAAAATAAAATAAAATAAAATAAATGGAGACGTTTTGTTGCAAGAAAAACCCACTGCTGCTATTGAAAAAATTCAGGCAGTTTTAAAATAGCTATTTTCGCATGTTTCTGTGGTGCTTTGGTGTGTTTTTGGACCACGCGATTTCAAAATAAATATTGTGGTCGCCCCATTTTGGATCCCCCGCCCGCACCGCATGGCATGGCGACTCGGTGAGACAATGAGGATGCCCCCCACCAGAGCAGCCCAGGACAGGAGAGGGGGGGAGGCTGGGGACCCCCCCCCGAAACCATCCTTCTGGTAGGTGCCCTCACTCAGGCAGGCATATTTTCGCCTGCTTTTTTGGCCGGGAATCGGGGTTTTTTAATTTTATTTTTAAAACTTTTTTTCTGTGCCGCGCCGCTTGGCAAGTTGGCGTGGCGACTCGACGAGGATGCGCACTTTGCGCAGCCCAGGAGAGGAGGGGAGGCGGGGACCCCCAGAAACTACCCCTCTGGTAGGTGCCCTCACTCAGGCAGGCATATTTTCGCCTGCTTTTTTGGCCGGGAATCGGTTTTTTTTTTTAATTTTTAAAACTTTTTTCCTGTGCCGCTTGGCATCGCGCGATCGCTGCGATGCCAAGAACGACAACGACAAATCAGACCCAATTTTTCTTTAGTCGGTTCGAGTTTGAGTTCTGGCAGAGTAATTGTCGTTCTTGGTTCCGTTATGTAACGGAAACGAGAAACGGAAACGGAAACGAGAATTTCGCCAAGTCGTGCCCATGTCTACTCAATAGTTTCGGTTATCTGCAGAGCCATAGGTTGATTGTTTGATTCCCCAGTGTGTCTCCTTCAAGGATAGCCAACCTGTGTGGCCTTGGGCAAGCTACACAGTTCCAGAAGCATCTCTGCTCCACCACGAGAAAAGGATAAGCCACTACCTCAAAAACCCTGCAAAGGGTCACCATAAGTCAGAATTGGGAAGAGCAGCCAGTGAAGGGATGGATGATGCTCATTTTGCAGAAGCAAATTCATCCAGTTAACAATAATGGGGCCTATTTTTCCTGACTCTTCCTACATTGTGTGGAAATCAGACTGTTGTTTTATTTCTTTATTACACCATATAGAACATTTTGGATTTTTATTTTTATTTTTTTACCTATCTGCCTACCCTTAGGCCATCAAAACACATGCGTTTCTGCCTCTCATTTTTTTTGCTGATTTCCTGCACAATATTAAGTTTGACTGCCCTGGACTGCCTGTTCCTGAAGAATTATCCTCCATGGGATTTTTATATTTGTTGCTGTTCTCAATTTCTGGCTGCCTTGAAACTAACCGTTGTAAAAGACTGAAATTGAGAAGAGCAAAAAGGATGTGCAAACATCTGTCAGGCAGAAAGCACCATAGGGCTGCCAAACAAAATTGTGGAGGAAATTGGGGGAAATGGAAAATCCCCCCCCCACACACACAAAGTACTTTATAGAATTATAAATTCAGAAGATACTTCAAACAGCATCTAGTTCAAATCTCTCCCATTACAGGGGATTTGCTTCCGTGGATTTGTTGGATGTCTATGGGTTAAATCTACCTGTGGATCTACAGGGATTACTTTTGAGTATGTCAAAGCCTATCTGGCCACTTGAGGTCCTGTCGCAGAGAGCAGGGAACCATGTCTGCAGGTTGTTGGTGATATTTATGAGTTATCGAGAGGCTTTACTATTGGCACAAAATCTCTCTCTCTCTCTCTCTCTCTCTCTCTCTCTCTCTCTCTCTCTCTCTCTCTCTCTCTTCCCCCTCTCTCCATATACTGAGCAGTCGGCTGTATAAAAATCCTCTTTTTCCATTACAATTTTGTACATCACGTAGAAAAGTTATCTTTCTCCCTGATTCGTTTTCAGTTTGCCAGGTATTGCTGGCATTCTGATGTCACAGTGTCTTGCTATATTGAAACTGTTGCTAGCAAAACCTCCTGAGACCAAGCATAGTTATAGGTGTTGATATTTTTAATGTTTCAGTTAGTGGCCTACTCACAAACCCGTCTAACCATTCAGAGAAGGAAAGAGTGCTGTCTATCAGGGAGTTACTAACTGCTAGTGAGCAGCTTATTGTGTGCCTGCATATGGGGAGGGTGCTCCTGACAGGCAGCATAGAGGTCCCAGATAATTACCTCGTTACGGCAGAACTGTGATTATCTTACACACAAAAATGTGGCAGTGGCAGACTGCTTGCTAGGCCATGATTATTATCATAACTCGGAAAATTATACTGTGCCTGGCAGTATTTAGAGCCCTCCATCTATCTATATTATCTCAGTAAGCCTTACAACAATTCTGTAAGGTAGGTCACAGTTCAGTCCCTCAGCTGTTTCCTTAGGTTTTTGATAAGACTTTTTAGACCATCTATGCTCAGGCTGTTTTGTGAAAATCTCTATATAATATATTCCTCCTTAGTCAGAGACAACATAATTCTGTCCTAGATTTCATGCCCTTGGGGCATGCTTTCTTTTTCTTGTCTGTTGTAATTTCTTCTTCTTTGAGCAAAATACACACAGAGAGAGAAAAGGTGAAAACTCTGTATTGCAGTGCTTTATATCCTAGAAAACCAACGTATATACCATCATTTCTGCAACTATTTGCCACTTTATTCCCTTTTCTGTTTTAAGTAACATAGATAACTTTGCATTTTGTTTTACATTTTGAGTTGTCATCTTACCTAGCTGCCTATGAACCAAAGCATGCAAAGGCTTACAAAGTACATTCACCCCTACATAGAAAATAACTAGTTATGGCATTCATTCAGCATTTTTCTACAACTACTAGTATCTGCTACTTACCGTAGTTAGATGAAATGAAACAGGAGAACAAACACAGGCAGGCACACATACTGCCACAGACATACAGATTAATATCGCTAGCAAGTCCTAGTTTTAATCCATTGTTCATTCCATAAAAGTTTTTTTGTCTACTGTTCTGTTTTGTTCATAGACTTACATGGGGTTTAGACCAGACATTAGTGGCTTACATTTGCATCCCACCCACCATGATTTATCACCCCTCGTTCCATCTTTGTTCACACCAGGAATAAGAAAGAAAAACATATAGCAGGGGAAACAAAGTCTTTCCATTGTTGAAACTAGCAAGTACATATCCACAAGTAGCCCTCTTGGTCATTCTATTCAGACCTTTTCAAACTATTATTGCATTTTCACATTTCTCTATTGGACTTACTACTCAGGGTAGAAGTAATTCCATGGATGCTTCCTAAGTCTGAACTCTGACTATGGGCCTTTGTACACGACCCCTAAACTCCGCCGCAAATGGCTGCCAGCTCCGGAGCTTACAATTGTTTCCCCACCAGCTCCGGAGTTTGCAGAAAATTAAGTGCGACCACGCCCACTTAAGCGCGTCCCACCGCACTTTTCATGTACCTGCTCTCAGAGGATGAAAATCCCTGATGCGGATTTAAGGGAGTGAGTGCCGGGCTCTCCTCGCTTCTGTTTGTTGGTTTTTTTGCCTCCCGCCCCTTTAAGAGAAGGAATCAGGACGACAACGGGGCTCCGGGCGGCTTCCGAGGTGAGCCTGCATTTTTTCCTCTCTTTTTTTCTCCCTCCCCTCACGCAGACAGGATCAAGGAAGTGCGGAGGGGTGGGGACGCAGAAAGAGCAACAAACCCCCAAGATCTCTGGTCCGAATTTAAGTGGCCAGCAGATCTTAGGGGTCGTGTGAAAAGGCCCTATATCTATGCTACCAACTAATAACAGTTTAACATAATGTTTTAGTAACCTACTGTGACAAACACCCTGGATTCCCTACACTTCACATTTTCATCACAGTTACACGTTTGGAAAGGGAGGTGTTGTCACACCTACTATAGTATATGTTAGTCTTTAGGCACCCACAGTGTCTTTGTTGGTCCACTAAAACAGTTGTTCCCCACAAATGTCCCACTAGTTTTATTATAAACTCTGGTGTTTAATAGTTGTAATGGTTATCTTTTTAAAAAAATTCTTGAGGAGGCTGAAAAGTCTCTATCACAATCTTAAGGCTAAAAACTCAAAAAAGAACTGTATTGCCAGTGTTGTGTGGAGCAATGGGGGATTAATATTAATGGGGATGATCAAGATATTTTAATGCTGGGATGAGAAGACATATGCCATCTTTCTCCCACTACCATAATCCCTTCCCCTGAAATAAAAAAAAATTGAGGTCTTAGAACAGTGCTTCACAGCCTTAGGACCCCACACGTTCTTGGACCACAACTCCCAGAAATCCTGACCAGCACAGCTAGTAGTGGCAGCTTCTGGGAGTTTTAGGGGATCCAAGGCTGTGAGCCACTGCCTTAGAGTAAGGCACTGAAAAAAGCATCAAGATGACTGACTGTTCCACAGTGCCACAGATAATCCTAAGTGTGACCTTGCCCACAAAGTTTCATTCTTGGGCATATATGCTTGGTGGGCTTTCTAAAGAGGTGTGTTGATGGTTTTCTTAGACCACCAGCCAGGCTCATGACCATAACACATAATAGGCTATTTTTAAAAAACAGAATTCCTTAAGTGCTGCAAATATTTGATTTTCAGACACTTTTCACATTTCCATTAATTTGAAAATTAGCCCGCTTTGTTTTGTGGCTGATCATCAAGAAATAAGCATTGTTTTCATTTTTCCAGGTCTGATTTCTGAGACACAGGTGCCTACCTGAACACCAACAAGTTTCAGCTTTTAATGATAGGCCATCTATCATTAATGTTCCCTGAGAAGAATAGAGCCAAGCACTTTGGACAGGTTTGCTGGGGGGGGGACTCTCCTTTGTGGTCCGTCTGGAGCAGGTCCTCCCCCTCTGAGGAGGGGCCTTTAGTTTAGAGCAAGGCATCCGGGTGGATGATAGTGGCCACCCGCAGGGGCCAGCTAGCTGACAGTAGCAGAGAAAGGTGCCAGCTAGACATATATGCATTTGCCTTTTTCTCTGAACCATAGAAGGGGTGCAGGTAACTCTTTATTCTTCCTACTGCCAGGCTTTCTGGTTCAGCCAGGCCACATTCATCATCATCTGAATGTAAAAGAAAAACAGTGGCCCTTAGACATAGAGCTAAGCCACCTAAGAAAGTGGCTTTGAGGACTAATATTTTGGCTTCAATCTCCGTATCCAAAAGACTGTTTGGCTTCACACTGTGAGCAAATAATAAGGCTATTTCCACAGTTACATGGTGAGAAAAAGATAGCAGGTTAGACACATTACTTGTTTTTCCACCTTGTGAAGGTGGTTTCTCTTTCATCTTCCTTTTTATCTCATTGATAATTTCTTTTACTACAAGACCCCTCTCTTCACTTTTGATCTCTATCACAGTCATTTCTAACATTGCTCCCCTTTTTCCAAACTAATTTGATTGCCTCTTTATCTGTCAGGGATGCTTCATTCACTTGAGGATCCTCTTCTCTATAACATCTTTTTTAAAACAAAACTGCCTACAAGAGAGCAAATGTAATTCACAATTAGTAGTTATACAGCAGATGCCACTTCCCATCCCCCCTCAGATGTGATACTGTTGGCTGCTTCTTCCACTTAGGCCTTGTACTCTAAGCACAATTGGAGGAGTAACAGAGTTTAGTAATTAGAACCAGACTATGAGTGATACCTTCATAGGCTGCTGGTAAAAAAATAAAAAAAGAGTTTAGTAATGAATCAGACAAGTCCAGATACCAAAAGCATATCTTAGTGCTGATTCTCTCTCTAACCAGAGTGCATAAGTAGTTTTCTTATCTTGTTGCTCTCTAGGATAGAGTCATCTTTTCTTATCTTATTGCTCTCTAGGGTAAAGCCATCTCCTAGTAATTCTGAGGAGAGACTCAACACTTCCAAATGTACCTCCATGCCCTGTGCCTTTGGGAAAGGGAAGGGGACGGGAGGGGAGGGGGAGGGGATACTGTCTGTCAGGCCAAGCAGAGAGCTCATTGGTTGTGGCATAACCTTAGTGTTTGATATCATCATCTGATTACTATTCCAAGAGTTCTGATTTTCTGTAGTTTGGAAGTCAAGCTGTAGTGTTGTTTTGTGATTGGTCATCAGGAGGTACACAGTCTTCCATTTTATAGAAACTAAAGCTGGGATGAAATTTATGCCTCTGAAACACTCATGTGTTTTCTTCCTCTGATGACACACTTAAACATCTGTTTTGATCATCAGTGACAGGGCTTTTGTGTTTCATGCTTACATTTCTGGGATCAAATATTAGAAAGGTCATTTTTTTAAAAAACAGCTACAATTCCCCAAAACCCTAGACAACCAACATGTACACTGTCCTTGTTAACTGAGCTATTTTGGAAGATGTCAAGCCAAAATATGACTCACCTAAACTCTGTTGAACACTTACCCCAGACATTTCCAGATAGGACTCAGGTAGAGCCTGTTTAGAGAAGTGCTTCTAGGGCAAACAGGTCAGCAGTCTGACTTGGACTAAATCAGCTTTCCGTGTTCCTTCTGTGTGGGATTTAAAGAGAAAAACAGAAAGTATAATGGCTTGCCTTTGATCCTCCTGTCGTATCAGTTAGTGATTGTTAGAAAAAGCTCAACTGGCAGGATCTTTGTCTAATCCAGTAGGGCACTTCTTATATTCCAGTGGTGACAACTGAGGCTTTAACAGAGATTTTGATCTCAGTATGCAGTTCTGGAAGGCTAAACCACCTAGTATTACCAATCAACTCCTTCCCTTTGTGGATTAGGATAAATGTCCTGAAACATGGACATTTTCCTTGAGATGAAGACAAGATGCTATGTCTTTTCCTGATTTTATAGGAACCTGTCAATGAAAGAACAATTGGATAATCTGTGAATTTAATGGGTAGGCAGTTTTTGAGTCTGACTCTGATCCTATAAAGAACAGCAAATCTTTCAGCTGGAACATGAAATGCAGGCTGAGCTGAAAAAGGAAAAACAGCACTAATTTTTCTTGGTACTGTATTCCGTTTGAGTAATACAGTGTTACTTAATGGTTAAGATGAAATAAGGATTGCCTGCAACATTGCCTAATGGGCAATAGCTACATAAGGGTGCACAGTGCCTATAGGAGGAAAGCAGAAAAGTGTGGAAGGAACCAACTCTGCTTCTTTGTCACAAGCTGTCAGCAGGGGTGCTTCCTTTGCCCTCAAGATTCCTTCCAAATGTATGTAAATGTTTTCAAATCATTTTTGCTGCTGTTTTGGGGAGGAGTGGTGAAGGAAGAGGCAACACAGTTTTGACTACCGGTACTTATACATGTGCATTTGCAGAATTGTGTTTAAAAAGAGCCTCAATATCGGAAGGTGCTGTAGTGCTCCCATAGGGTGTTACCAACTAAGCCCTAAGAGGAGAGAACCCCATGCTCTTCAGTGTCCCTCCTTGCACTTTTTGTATGTGAAGAGAGGCTTTCTGAAGAGGGGAATCCTTGTTGGGTATTGAGACTGCCCATGATTTCTCAAATATGTGGCCATCCAGAACGTGTGAAGAAGACATCTATAGAAAGTAAGAAAGCCAATCTCCACATGCAAGTGGGTAACTGAAACAGAAATGTTGTGCTTCCCCGACTTCTTACATTTAGTCTTCAGTGCCTGGACAAGACAAGAAAGTCACTGAAAAATCCCCACGTCTGCATCATATTAGAAGGCATGGGTACACAGAGAAGAGCTTGTGAAAGTGTGAAATAAAAAGTATAATAAAGTGACTTTTTGAAACCCTCCAACAGAGATAACTCCCCTTTAAAATAATGCATATTTTCTTCTTCCACAATTATGTTCAAAGGACATTGATACAAAGATGGAAACCTACCTCCAACCACTTGCAGGTTTGGTTTGGGAGGTGGTGCAGCCCACAATGGATCCATTCCAAAGGTGAAAAGCCTGTTTCCTCAAGAACAACCAAAGTGGCCTGCTCCTTGTTTAGGCTGTACTCCCATTAAATGGTATAGAAGAGCTTTGTTTGGGCCTAAATCCTGTACATAGTTTGGCACACTATAGGAGTAAGCTGGTTGACTGCTAAAAATGCAGAAAAAGGGCTTGCTATTTTGCCACCAGTGGGACAATCACAGATATTGGTGTTCCCAGTTACAAGTTTGAAAAGCCTATAGTTTTTCCCAGTCTTCAGTTGGTAAAGTGTATGTTTGATAGTATGTCAGGAAGGTGGTCAGTGGAACTGGAAAATTTCTGTGACAAATTTAGGCAAACAATATTCAGACATCACCCATGCTTACTGATGGGTGGAAGAAGGTGTAATTGTGTCTACGTGACTTGCCCGCAGTCGTCACCCTTTCACAAAGAGTTTACACATTCGAAGTTGAATACATATGTAGGAGAACTGCTGGATAGCTTAGAGGATTAGGTACCTGGTTGGGAGTTGGATCTCCCCACTTTAGCTGTTTGATAGGGACTGGATGATTTATAGGTTTCCTTCCAGCTATGCAGGAATGGTGGTAGTGGCATAATCCTAATCTATAATCTTTGAGTTGTAGAGCTGCAAGGGACCCTATCGATCACCAGTTCCAGCTCAAGTCAAGGAGGCACAGAGAGAAACTGAATTCCCAACCTCTGATTTCACAGCCAGAACCCTGAGTTATTCAATAGCTCATAGTTCTGATGTGGCAACAGGTCTTAGCCCTACTTTCATTAATAGTCTGCAAACATCTCTTGCAGGATTAAGAAGTCATTCTCAGTTTGTAGCTGTCTGTAGGTAGCTTTAAAATCATACTGTAGAAAACAAGATATTTTGGAGGGCCATTAGGTCTAGCCTATGTTGTTGTCACTGATTCTAAAGTAGAAAAATGTGTGAACTAATGATCACATTATAATTTTTGGCGTAAATATTTTCACCCCATTGTGATGAAAGGCACCATTCAGTTACTATTTGTTGTCAACCTTTTCATACAAAACAAGGAATTTCAATTTGTGATGTTGTTTGCATGTAATTGAAAGCTGAAGTAAATTCTGGTGCATTGTTTTAAGGCCATTTTAGGCCTTTAAAAATTGTATATCTAAAAATAAATTGAATACATTGGCCATTAAATACATACTGTGCTGAATCTAGAACACCAGGCCAGTTCTTCTCAGTGAATTGAACATATTATATTGTAGAAAATTAGGAGACCAAGGCTTGTGCTTGTTGGGTTTTATTTATAATGTTATTTTAAGAAAGAAAAGTCTATACCTCTTGATTCCTAATAGATGTGTGTTGCTTTTTTCCCTCACTTGCGGACTAACGATGAAACCTTTGTGTTTATGGTGCTGCCAATTGTAAGAATAGATGCTTCCAGCTGTTTGGTAATACTTTGAACAATTATCACTGAGTACACAGTACAGCTCAGAGCACCATGAAAATAAAGGAGAAGAGAAAGCAAAATCTATTCAGATTCCAAACAAATAAGCAATGCAAAAGCTAATAGTACTCCATAGTTAATGCATATTGATTGCAAACCACATTTCAGTAATCTGATACATGCTTTGGTTTTTATTCTGGTTAGGTAATAAATTATTACTGGTTGTATGAATACAAAATGCTTGGAAAGAGATCCAAAATGACTGGGAAATACATATATACGGAACAAATACACAGCCTTAATTTATGGGTAATATTTTATTTTTAAATTGGAATAGTTAATGTTGTAGAACATTTGGCTGTGATCACAGAGTAGAATTTTCCATTTTAGATAGTTCTGTGAATCATCAACAGAACCATGTTGCATGAAACAAGAAGTAGGAACCAATTTAATGTTGTCCGGGCGTCTTTCATTATAATTATTGGGGTAGCTTAGGAAGTCATTGAGAGTCTTTCCCATTGAACTGTAAAAGGTAATTCTTTATCTTGTCAGAGACATAGGCATGCATTTTGGACATTCATTGTATTTGTTTGATTTTTGGTTGCAATCTTTGCTTGTGGTACCGGGATCAATTTTCAGTAGCTACCCATTGCATTCTAAGGCAGCAAATACAGTAGGCATCCAGGTGTGACTAGGCCAAGAAGGGGCAAACATTACCCCTCACACTGAAGTTTTAGCCACAAGGGGAAAGGAGTGAGTGATCATATCAATAACATATCCATGGGAAGCAAATTAAGTTTTGCCTGATGAATAGACATGGGCACGACCAGAAAAAATGACATTTTGAGTTTTCGTGTGTCGGAACGGGTCTGTTTCGGGTCGTTTCCGTTTGTCGTGAAATTTTTCAAAAATTTGTCGTTTCGTTTGTCATTTGTTGTTTGTCGTTTCCACCGCGATTTAGCGCGATTTGACTTCCCAGAGCATAGGGGCGTCCCGCAATCAGGGCCGGCACTAGGTGTTTTTGCGCCCTAGGCGGCGGGTGGGGCGGGGGGTGGGCAGCGGGGGGAGGGGCGGGCGGGCCCCAAATGTGTGTGTGTGCAAGCAAATTGAAGTTGGGAAAATAGAAAATAAATGGTAGTATATAATATATTTTTAAAATAAATCCATACCTCCCACTCCCAGTCGAACCTCCCCCTTTATCCAATATCAGAAAAAAAATCCTCAAACTCCCAGAGAAGAAATAAAGAATAAACTGCTAAAACATTTTTGTACTGAATAGAATGGACACATCTTGAGGCAAAATATTTTGTCACACATCTAGGCAGTTATAGAGACACGTATGTGGAGTAAAAAAACCAGCCCAATTCTTTGGCATCCCTACTTAGACAGTCATGCACAAAGTGGCATATCCAAAGACATTACTCCTGTTTTCACCTCACACAGTTGTACTTGGATGAGGGACTGAATGCCTAAATACAAATTAATAATTACATAATAATGTAAAAAACCCAAGTGAATCAACCACCAAGAAGATCTTTGTCCTTAGATAAATATATTTCATGTTCCTTGAATGTGTGTGTGTATTGTGTCGTTACAGTCGTTACTAGACATGGGTACAACCAGAAAAAATGATGTTTCGAGTTTTCGTTTGTTGGAACGGGTCCGTTTCGGGTCGTTTCGTTTGTTGCGCCACCGTGATTTAGGCGCAATTTGACTTCCCAGAGCATAGGGGTGTCCCGCAATCAGGGCCGGCGCTAGGTGTTTTTGCGCCCTAGGCGGCAGGCGGGGCGGGGGGCGGGGCGGGGGGGCAGGTGGTGGTGGGGAGGTGGGGGGCGGTATGGGGCCATGGGTGGGCGGTGGCCGCGGGCGGGCGAGTGGGCGGGTGGCGGCACGGGCCGCAGGCGGGTGGCAGCGCGGGCGGACGGGCGAGTGGGCGGTTAGGATATCACTTAGGATAGAGGTTCTGTTCTTGACTTGCACCACAAATGTGTGTGTGTGCAAGCAAATTGAAGTTGGGAAAATAGAAAATAAATGGTAGTATATAATATATTTTTAAAATAAATCCACACCTCCCACTCCCAGTTGAACCTCCCCCTTTATCCAATATCAGAAAAAAATCCTCAAACTTCCAGAGAAGAAATAAAGAATAAACTGCTATTCCCTTCAGCAGACAAAGCTGCAGGGAATCAAAGAAATTATTTTCTAAATTCAATTCCCTCCCTCCCTGCCTAACTTAAATCCTAAAGCCTCCAGCCTCCCTCCTCAATCTCGATCGGATCACACCAGCACCAGCAGCCAGCCCTCCTCCCTCAACCACATCCATACACCCGACTGCGATTTCTGGAAGGTGCCTCGGCTTTTTATGCCCTCCGAGACATCCAGAAGTGTGAGTCAAAAACCTGGCGATGCCATTGGTGGAATGGTTCAAAAAATTTGCATGGTCCCATCCCATGCCCAGCCCAAATGGGCAGGTCTAAAAAAATAAAAAATAAAATAAAATAAAATCAATACGACGTTTTATTGCTATAAAAAAACCCACTGCTGCTACTATTAAAATTCAGGCATTTAAAATAAATAAATTTAACATGTTTCTGTGGTGATTTGGTGTGTTTTTTGACCACGATTTCAAAAGAAATATTGCGGTTGCCATTTTGGATCCCCCCACCACCGCATGGCATGGCGAGACGACGAGGATGACCCCCCCCCAGCCTGGTGCAAGCAGCCCAGGACAGGAGAAGAGGGGGGGAAAGGCCGGGGACCCCCCAGAAACCACCCCTCTGGTAGGTGGCAAAGCCTCAGGCAGGCATATTTTCGCCTGCTTTTTTGGCCGGGAGTCGGGGTTTTTAAAAAAATCTTTTAAAAACCTTTTCTGTGCTTTGCATTGCGCGATCGCCGCGATGCCACAAACGAAAACGAAAAACCCGACCAAATTTTTCTTTTTTTGGTTCGAGATCGAGTTCTGACGTCTTAATTATCGTTACCGTTTCCGTTACATAACGAAAACGAAAAACGGAAATGAAAACGAAAATTTCACCGAGTCGTGCCCATGTCTACTGATGAAGTCAGAGGTCTCCTTTCTATTTGAAGATAAAGCATTAAGCCAAAGCAGCAATGAAGCTAATATCTGTCTCTGAATTTGGACAATGGTGCTTCATTCCCCTACCTGGACCTGTCCAAAGCCCATTGTGTGTTTGTAATATACATCCCTGCCTCTGTCATAATTGTGGCTATTGCCTTCATAGACAGGTCTAGGGTTTTAGTAAAGTAACTTCAAGTTAATTGTGTGAAATTCTGCCCCCATTATCCCTTGGGCTCTTGTTGCCTCCTTGGAACTGGTTGACAGTATTCTAGAGCCAGCAGAAGCCACAACTATTACACTTGTCCAGTTGGAACACATTCTGAATCTAGTAGCAACCACTTCCTTCAATGAACCTACCTGCCTGGTGAGTAGCCATGTGCATACTCCCATAGAGCACTGGTCCAAACACAATACCATACAGAGTTGTTGTGGTTTTGCATAGCAGCAACTGTCAAAGTGTACCAGAATTACAGTGAATATTTTTTGAAATTATTCAGAACTCTGATTTTTTTTTTTTTTGGTAAAAGAGAAGAGAAAGGCAATGATAACCATACCTAAACTAATCAACAGGTGATTGCCTGCAAATTACATTTTCCCCTGACAGTTGTGACCTCTTTCTGTGTTGCACAGTCACGTCTACATATTTATTTAACTGCAGTATGGATGAGTAGACAAAAGATGATACTGGGAAACTTCTATTGGATTGAGAGAAAGGCAGCATTAAGAACGATGTGTGCGCAGTGGATAAAACGTCCACTTATGTTTCGGATCCATCATGGTTGCCCCCTTACCAGCCTGTAATAGCTGGTTGGCCTGGGCAGGGTATTGCCAGGAGATCTACGTGGGTGCTTAATCTCTCTCCCCCCCCCCCGGTTGGCTTCTTTTCCTATGTCTTCAATTTCATTGAAAATACTCTAAATTTTTAGAGCTGACCTCTTTTTTCTTTTTCTATTAAAGTAGAAAAGAAAAATTCCTAATACCACATTCTACTAGTTAAAGAGCAGCATTGGGAACAGACATCACAGAAGAAGCAGCCTACAGCAATGTATATATATTCCTGATCACTGATCTTATAGGCAATGTCATCCATGATCTACACATTGTTGAAAACAGGATATTCACTGAAGCAAGCAGGAATGGTGAATCTGGCATGGATTACTTCTTAGTGCGAATACTGATGTTTCTTTGAAATGCAAACATTGAGCCTAATTTCATCTCTGAAGTTTCTTCTTAATTACAAGACAAATGTTTTTTTCTTACCAGTTACTTCTTTCTGCTTCTCCTGTTCTTCTGAGATTGGAGGAAAGAGATTGGACAAGGGAGGTGTTTTGGGTCACTCCTGTGTTCAAAAGTTTATTGGCCCTTCTTCCATGATTGCACTAATCTTCCCCACCCCAAAGGCATCTGTATTATTTAAATTTTATATGTGAAATGAAAAAAGTTGAGGGGATACAAAAAAAACCAGAAGGGAAATGTGGCAATTGTGTGGAGATGGGGAGGCGATTGTGGGCTGAGCTTGTATATCAAAACAAAGAAACATAAGGATGATTTCAAGGTGACCTATTCCTAAAAACTAAGCATCTAGGGAGGGACAAGATTGTAATTGCAGGGAAAGGGGAATCTGCATAGAATTTATTTGATTTATTTGATTTATATACCGCGACCATCTAGCAGAAGGCTACTCTGGATGGCTTACAAACATAAACAGAATACAATAAAATACATTGTACAACTTAAAATAAATGAGTCCCATTGTCAGAATTAAAAAGTTCTGTTAGTATTTTTAGCGCCCTCTGGTGAGAACAAGACTGTGAGCTTTCTGGACCAAATGCTCTTTTGCATCCCTGATTCCAGCCATTCTTATCTGAAATGACTGAAGCAGAAAGGGACAGAATACATACATACATACACGTACACTCCAAAATTGACATTTATACTTTCACTTCATATTACTTTCCTTAACTTGGGTAGTGCTTTCATTATACTTAACGTAACTGCTTGTTCTGTCTTCAGCTTTTGTGCCAGATATTCATAAAATGAACTCCCAACGTGTCAGTGATTATTCTTATCTCATTGTTCCTTTTCTCTAAAATGGCATCAATGTCTTCTAAATGGCATACGTGTGATACATATTGTAGAAAATGTCAACCTTACCAACTGTTGGTTTTGAGATCCAAAAGGTCAAAAATAATGTGAAAATAGTAAATGAAAACCAGTGTAGTCCATTCAGTTAATGCACCAGCACAGCTGGGATGCTATGTCATTTTTATAGATATGTTTTAAATATATTTGAGTTACCTATGTGGCATGGGTCACTGCCTAAACCTACTGAAGCCATTTTCTTATATGCCATCTTCTTTTGTGATTCAATTCATTAATTTGCTTTGTTTTATGATTGGTTAGGAAAGGAAACAGGATTCATTTGCAGCCATGACTGATGAGAGATGTATTTCTTCCATAATCACGTCTATGGAAGACTCAAGTGATTTTTTTTATTCTCTAGTGACAGACTGTCTCTAGTGTATAGTTTAACCTTCTGAGTATGATGTGAGTCTGGCCTTTGCTTAATCCACTCATGTCTGGAAATGATCATATTTTCATTTGTGAAGTGTTAGACTATGTTCTGCATTTGAAGTCTACTTGTTCTCAATTACAGTCAAGCTCATAAAAGCAATTGGATTTAAAAGTACTTGGTCTCTATCACAGCCATGAGTGTTGTAGTTAGATAAGAGCACTTTTTATTTTGAAGAATGAGGTAGATATCTTAGGCTTCTGAAGAGCTTGATCTTTACTCCACTGTTCTATAATATTAATCATTCTATAATATTAATCTTACATCATTGGAAAATAAAGATGACAGAGTCCTATCTTATCGCAAACTACTTCTGCTGACATAACGCCATTGGCATAAGTCAGCACTTGTTTTTCCTATCTTATGCCAAGTCATGTGATTGCCATGTGACAGGGACAACATGCTAACTTCCTAACTGGCAGAACTTTACTGTTGAAAGTTGCACTGTTGGAGTTACAATGGAGTATGCAAGTGACAGCATTTTGGCCTGTGTGTTTAGCTTTCACGTTCTCTGGTAGGGCTGCACCCTTCTGCCTATGTGCCGCGCCCCTAGATTGGGCAGAACCCTACTCATTTTTATTTATCACCCAGGCAAACTTCCTGGGTCCCAAGGTTGCTCTAGGTCTACGACCACTGCTGGTAGTGTTGGTTACGCAGCAATCTCGGTGGAGATTTCCAGGAAGTGGGAGTTCACTGGATGTATATGTTGGTGGGTGGGTGGGGATAGGATTTTATTGGGGAAGGGGTTTGTGTGATCATTGAGATGTATGGGGGTACATACAAGCATATGTTTATGGATCCCATTTCTCTAGCTAACACCAGATGGGATCCTGGAGGCAGAAGACATTTTATGGTGTAGTTCTATTGATGGATTATACCATGTCAAACCTTGAGTTCAAGAGGGTGTGTTCTGCAGAAGTGTATCATAACAGTGGGCTTATTTATTTAGAGCCATGGACACAAGATAGATTTATATTAAAATATATGAGAAGTTTGTACATAGCCTGTGGTATACCATATTTAATTAAATGAGATATTGAATTGATGCTTTGAAAGGGGCAAATTTAGCAGAGTAAGGTAGAATCAGAATCATCAGCCTCAGAAATTGCATCAGTGCTGTTTGCAGGGTATTGTTAGGGCCATCAGTTTAGAGAAAAAATCAGACATATCTGATTAATCTAATCAGTTCTCTATTGTAACAATGCTAAGATGTATCTGCTGACAATTGGATTTGAAATCTGATATCTGTAGATGAATGAGTGCAATGTGATTGCATCAGAGACTTTTTTCACAAGCCACAAATGGGGCTTTCTCAGTTTTTTTAAGAAAAACTCTTTCTAAAATGAGAGGTCATGGCCCTCCAAGGCTACAGCCCTCTAACCTTTCGAGATAGCTCATTTCTAATTTAACTCCTACTGCTGATTCTATATGTGCTGGATGAGAGAAGATCAGCAATGAAAATAAGCCAAACTATAAGGACAGGAAGATGGATTATACAATTTCAGATCTTGGGTTCAAGAGTGTGTGTTTGAATATATGTACCACATACTTAAACAAAAACATTTCTGCATATCAAAAATTGCACTTCAGAAGACACATTTAGGCTAGATCATTTTTTCTGCATGCAGAAAGTTTTATCTTATATACTCTAGTATGGTCCAATAATGGCTGAATAAGATTAGTCTTCTGATAGTGTAGCTCAGCATTAGTTCTGGATAATCCATAGCTGCTGGTCTCAAATTACTGCAGTTAGTTGTACTATAATAATGAAAAAGAAGATCAAACTTTATATTTTACATTTTTTGAGGTTAAGTGCTGTGGTACCTTTTAATGTGCCAAACCATTTGCTCATTGAAGAATGAATCACATAAACTACTCTAGCATATAATAAAGCTCATCTTCTATTAGCTTCCTGGAATTAATTCAGGTACCATTTTGCATTCCCCTTGGTCTTTTTTCTTCCTTGAGAAGTCTGTTTGCTCTGGCTCAAAAGTAAATTGGTGATGTATAAATGCCCCCTTTTGAGCTGAACAGTTAATTTTGCAGATTAGAAAGAAAAAAGAAATCATTGTTCTGATGTTTCATCTCATTCCCCATGGTGCTATAGACAAATAAGAAGCATATAGCTCTTACTGAGTCAAGATTATAGTGCAACCTCTCAGGAGAAAATTGGCTGGCTTTCACTCACTACATAAAAAAATGGCCAATTAAACTTGGAAGCAGCAAGAAGCCAAAATTCTCCTGTTGTGAGACGTGAAAATTAAATTGCTCTCTGCTTTGGCTTTGCCCCCCCTTTCCTAAGTTTAGCTCAATGTTATTTTCTAATGCTCATCTTAATGTGCTTAAGGCTGATTGATACCAAGACTTGATTTTCTCAGGTCTTGCTCACTGTGAATGCTCCTATTTAAAGTCCAGCCTTTCTGGCTTTCAGTCAGAAAGAACTCACTGTTTTTCAGCCTAGGTTTAAACTGTTGAATTGTATTGAATTGACAGTTTGAACTAGCGCTGAACCAAAGTTCCCCACAGGAGAAATTTCAACTTGAACTTCAGGGAAGGATGGAGAAAGGCCCACGGGTGAGAGAACCTTCATCTGGCCAGTGGTTTTTAGGGGTGGAGCAAAAACTGAAAGATGACCATCAGGACCTGCTCCTGTGTCAGCGGCAAAGGAGAGAGGACATAATAATTTATTTATTAATTTATTTTATTTAAAATATTTACATGCCACCTTCCTCCCGAGGGATCCAAGCTTTGGGGATTTAAAAGAAACAAAGTTAAAAGTCAAATAATAAATTATTACAATTTTTAAAAGCATTAAACATATAATATGAAAACTAATAATAAGTACAATATTAAAAATATTAAACAAATATTATCCTTCTCCTTTTACTTCAGCTAGTGACAGCAGATGAGTCTTCGAGTCAGCTACCAGCTGTCAGTTACCGCTCTCCTTGTCTACTTTCTTTCTAAGATATGAACTTCCCAACATGTGGTATCTATGTCTGTGCACATGTCTTCAGCTGAAACGACTTGAGATGTTAAAAGTTCAAATGTTTGTCCATCTTTGCAAGGCACAGATAATAAGGAGGGACGGCGTTTCCACATGTTTCCACAGCTGAAATGTCCTCCTCTGTCATGTTCCTCCACAAAGTCTCCTCTCCCTGAACCACAAGTTCTATAGCAGGCTTCTACTTTGTACAACTGAACTTGAGTACAACCTTTCATGCACCTAAACCTGATAAACCTGGACTGCTGGTCTCTTGGTGACTGGTACTTGTATTCAAGCAAAAAATAAGTAAAATCCTGTTATAGACATCTTCACTCACATGGGGAGACCAGATTATTAGGTGGTGGGTCTAGCCTATTTCTGGATGTTGCCTTTACTCACTGCAGCCGTAATTTTGTTCACAGCCTGGGATACAATCCCAGGTAGCAGGTTTAAGGTTCAATTTGCCTTCTATTCTTCCAAGGTCAGGAAATTGAAAACCCAGCTTGCTAGGGGCAGGGGCAGGGCAAAGTGCAGCCTGCATAATTACATATTTTTCCTGCATACACAGTATTTTTATTCTAAGATCATGGCACTAAAAATTAATAGGTGCCATATATATGGAAGTAAGGCTTTCCCAAGAGGTGTGGGTGTGGTGGAGGAGAACCCAAACTGGCCTTGCTGTTCCCCTTGCTTTCCAGCAACCCTTTTTTTACTCTCCATGTCCTGAAGATTCCTCTGCACTTTGCTTTTGCAAGGATTGTAGCCTTCTTTTCAGTGGGGAAATGCTTGGGGGTTGAGCACTTCCTTACCATGCTGAAAAGAAGGCTCCGATTCCTGAAAGAGCAAAGCAAAGAGGAGGGCGACCAAGCACTCCCAGAAAGGAAAGAAAACAGTAGGCGGGGTGGGGTGGAGGAGAAAAATATAGTACTTCTAAGCCACCCAGAGAGTGCTTTAAGCACTATGGCTTGATAAAGCACACTTTTTTTTTTTTGCTTCTGGCATAATGATTGAAAGATGCACATTATGCAAAACATGGACTTAAATGTGCCTAGAATCCAGCATGAAAATAATTAATTTTTAGGAACTCATTTAACCATTCACAGGAAATTTTGCATTTGCCTATGGTGGTGGTGGAAGATTTGTGCTTCAGGATTTGATGGGAGCGCTTGTGTGTTTCCCAGACTTCTATATATTTTTGACCCCTGACCTATTGGATAACGTATATTTACCATTACAGTTCCATATCAAAAGTCAAACACTATTTTCAATATTCATGTTGGAGAGGCCACATCTACTACATTCTGACAGACCCTTATAAATACAATATTGGAAACAACTCAAGTAACTCTTCCTGTCATTAGACTTTTGTCAGTTGCTACTGGAATTCTGAGAAAACATGACATGAAAAAAGGAGTTAGGCTGGAAGGCATATCAAGAAGAGGAATTTAAGAGCTGAAAGAGGGAGCAATCTGTTTCTTTTCTACTTCAGTCCAAATTCTGGGCAACGTGTTGGATGCACTAGGAAGAAGCATGTGGAAAGAAGCCAAATATTTTGACCTTCCTTCTCCTATTGCCGTGGCAAATCTCTGCAAATCTTTCTGCAAGCCTTTTTATCTTGGAAGCTGTGCCTGCATTTATCTGGAAGCTCATTTTGTCAGGATGTTATTTACACTAATTGCAAAACAGTTTCTCTAAGGTAATGAGTGTTCTGCTGTGTTTTGTAAATTTTATAAACTGGCAGAACTGTTGTGTGGCAAGACATTGCCAGTAACATTGCCGGGTCTGAGTAGTAACGGTTCAAGAATGGCATCAACATCCTATGAGGCCACTGCCAAGGGTAGGCAGGGGAGTGAGTCTAGAAGATGAAACTGTGGTCCAACCACTTCTTTCTGGAAGTGACCTTCTTTTCTGTTCTCCCCAGAAGGGCCTACTACTGGATTGTGAGAGTAATAGAAGTACAAAGAAAATATGGTGGCCCTTCTTTCCTAAATTGGTTAAGACTTCAGGTTCAGATCCTCACTTGGCCTTGACGCTCATTGAATGGCCTTAAGCCAATATGCCTTCTTAGACTAGTTGGCCATCCTCACAGAATTATAGCAAGGGATTTTTAAAAATATGTATTGCTGGGCCTTGAAATTCTGGGAAGAGCTATGCAATATAAATGAGAAATCCTTCCTTCCCAAAACAAATTCTTCAGATTGTCTCCTAATTCTTAATTTCTTGTATCCATGCTGTTAATTTTTGTTGTAACATCACACTGTTGCGTTAGACACTGGCTGAAGGGAGGGGTGCTAACAATGGAGCAAACACCGGTAAATTCACCTGAAAGAGCTGAACTTCTTTCTTTCCCTTCCTAATCAGACTTGATAAACAATGTCATAATTAGCCCAGTTATTTGCCTGTTAAATCCCACACCATGCCTCTTAATGTTACCTGATAACATTTCAGTTGCTTCCAAAGATACGTGCCAGCAAATTGCAGGCCACTAGGGCATACCAGAATCTCTCTTCAGAAGACATTCCCATTGACTTCAAGACACATAGAATTTCAACTTCAATGTAGAAGAATGCTATTTTGGAATTTGTATATCAGCATATTTGAGAGTATTTTAAAAGACGTGATTGGCTTATTCCACAGTGATTCAAGATCTGTAACCAATGCACTTGCATCTTTTCAGCCATGTAGGATTTTATGAGCCTGAAAAATCCTTGATACACCCTCTCTTGCCAAATCTACAGGTTGTAGTGTTCTCTGTTAGAATGTGCTGTAGCTTCCTGTATTTTATCATCTCCAAGAACTGACACAAGTGGCATGGGTTACAGCAAAAGTGTACTTCACCAAAAGCATCATAACATCTTGACATGTGCATGCTATCCTATAAATTGTACTCTTTTTAGGTGCCAAAATGTTTTGGGACTTTCCCCAGAACTTTGTCAAGTGGGGCACAGACTGTATTGACTTTCAATTCACAACACCCAGAATGCACATTTACTGGAGACATGTGATCTGACCGACAACAGTATGACAGTGGTAGTATGCAGCAGATGTTTCCAGGTGCATTGAGATTTGCTACAGCTGAATAAAAAGGCCTAAGATGGTTCTTGCCATGAACTTCTAGTAAGCATCAGCACAAGATAGCTTTGCACCTCATTACTGGAAGCAGTGATACAGAACTTGACTGTTTCAAGGTGTATTTATGTTAAAATTCTAGGCAGAGTGTATTAATGCTTTCACCACATCATTCATTTTATGTCTCTCAATAGCAGCCTAATTTTCCATGAAAGATAAAAACCTGGTTTGGATGATACATAAATGTAGAATGACAGAGAAGTATGCATTTGCGATGCTTCCTGGACCTGGTCTCCATCTTTTCCTCTTCCCGCTACATTCTGTGCAGAGCGTACACGGCCTCAAGCCCTATGCGTGGACTCTGTGTAGAATGTCTGATGGCTTGCAAGTTGGTGAGATTAATGAGAAAGATTCTACACCCTCATATGCACTGTTTGTTTAGTGGAATGAACAGTATATCCACTGAGCTTACATCTGCTTTCCATCCCTATTTTCTTTCATCATCCTCTTTCCATGTCCTGCTACCTCCTTTCTCCCCTGCCTGCCCCTCCTGGTTGTTACCAGTTTATTTACCTTGGGTTACACTGACTTCAGTTTTTTTTTTTGGGGGGGAGTAACAACTAAACATATAGTATAGTATACCTATATATATATATTAGGCATGTAGTTTAACTGTCAAGGAGCTCACAAAAAAACCAACCCAAAAGCTGTGGCTGGAAAGATGCTGAAAATTATATTTCAGAGACCCCTGTTCTCTGCATGTGACTTCAATTCCCAGAGCTCCATGGGAAGAAAGAGGTATGACTGCCAAACTAGTTTAAGCCTGTGATGTTTGCATCCTGTGAGGCCAAGGTGTAAATATAGCAAAGAAAGGAGAAAATTCATTCCCCTCACTGCAGTTGGAGCAGTTGGAGCCTGCAGGTATATTTCCCCTTTGCATTCTTCATTTATTTTGTTTAATCCAGGACTGGAATTCTCACAGTGTGTGTGTGTGTGTGTGTGTGTGTGTGTGTGTGTGTGTGTGTGTGTGTGTGTGTGTGTGTGTGTGTGTGTGTGTGTGTGTGTGTGTGTGTAGGGGTGGGACCTTTTTGCCTAATTGAAGAGCACGATCGAGCATGTCACTGACAGTAGACCTTGGTGTAGTTAATTAGCAAACAAGCATTTTATTTTTTAAAGAGTTCACCAGATGATCAATCATAGATTTTAAAGAGTTGGCTGAGTTGTGAATTCATCGCGGCCCTGGAATAAAACTGGGTTTACAGGCTTAAAGTGCTAAATTTGTCTTTCCAGCTCCCATACACACAGTAGGGGATAGGGACTAGGGGTGACAGATGGGCTGTGTTTGCAGTTATTCAGTTGTACATTATTTCTATTAAAGATCGGGGGCGGGGAAATCCCCATGGCAGGTAGCTCAATTATCCTATGCATATTTTCTATTTCCTTTAGGAAGCTGGCGGGCTTACTTTATTAAATCCATTGCTTTACCTCCATAATCCACTGCAGTGCTCTTGCTCTTCAGTTTGCCTGCAAGATGTTACAATGGGATTGGTAGACAATCAATATTCTTTTTAAAATGGACTGATAAAGAGTGTTTAGCTGTGAAATGTTGTGACCTAAAATTCCATACATTTTTGGACATGTTCACAGCCATTCAAAAAGGTGCACAGTAGTCCTGCCTCTCGGTAGCTTTGGGCAAGTTGCAGGCTCTTGGGCAGCCTCAGAAGGAGGGAGGGAGCATTGCCATAACTTGGAATTGACTCGACAACACATAAATTATGCCTCAGGAGCACTCCTGGTTTTTTTTGGGGGGGGGGAGCAAATCCTGCCCTCCTCCCCATTTCAGACCTATCAACATTTTTTTCGGGAGAGCCTGTATTTCTGGTTCTTCTGAGACAGAAATGGCACCAAGTGCTCTCAAAGGAAAGCTCCTCTGAAATGTAATCTTATTAAGCTCTGAGAAAGGGCTTCAAACCTCATTGTGAATATTACCTCCTGCTCACTCCCACTTCCGATGCACGCTTACCAAGGCATACAACTGGAATCTCCCTCGCCAAATCTGAAGTGGCACCCTGGTAAGCGCTGACACTCAGTGGTGTGCTCGAAGTACAGTACTTGATAACCATTTAACACCACCCAAGTCTGTTGAAAGTAATTTGCTTTGATGTAAAGTACTCCAGGTATAGTGGGAAACTCTTAAAAAGTGCTTCAAATGAGTGCTTCTGGAAGACCAGACAGCCTAACAACCTCAGGCCTCCGGCACTATCAGAGCTTTGCTTGCATGCCTTAGATAGAAGCTCTGCTCCTTAAATGTAGCCTTCTGCAAACAGGACAGGCTGCAGTAGCTCTGCATTAGCTCTACCAGAGGGAAAAGCTGTCTGGACACTTTTAAGACCTGGCATAATCCATGGTAGAGTCTCCAAGTGCTGAACACGTGTGACACTGAATATATTGTACTGTGCACTAATATTTCTCTCCTCTTACTGCAACATTAAAAGACCTCTAACTGTGACAAATCATTACAGTTTAAAGAGTGGGCAAGAATCATTTTAAAAGAACAGTAATAAAACATTCCTGTGGTCCTAACTATTACTATTTAACACCACTTCCACAGTAACAAGGATGATTCATTTGTCCAAGTATTCTCTTTCTAGTTAGAAGATGGTGCATTGGTTGTAAATGTAGAAAATAGCAAAAAGGACAACACACAAAACTATTTTATTATTTCACATATTGGTATGTAATGATGAGTCAAAGTTCAGAACAGAGGCTTGGTCCTTCAGATCACCTAGAAAACACCAAGTATACAGCCAGCCAGCCAAAAACCTATGAGAAATTCTGCCAATTTTTAATCAATCCATAGAAAAGCTGTTCCATCCAAAAATATCAAAGGAGGAAAAATTCCAGAGAACTTCTGGAAGTAGACAAGATTCTTGGCTGTAGTTCTTGCTTTACTTTTGAGGTGGTGAAGAGATGTACATTATGTGTAGAAGGGCGAGCCATATTAGTCGGTGCAAGCATTGGAGGTAAGGCAAAATAGAAATAAAAAGTAAATGTGTGTGTGTGTGTGTGTGTGTACTTCTAAATTATTTACATATATAGCCAGATATATATATATATGTAAAGAATCAATATACAGTGGTGCCTCGGATAACAACGGTAATTCGTTCTCTGAGGTTAGTTGTTATCCGAAACACGTCGTTATCCGAAACGCAGTTTCCCATAGGAATGAATGGAAAACCGTTTAATTCGTTGTGGAGCCTAGGAAAAGGCACAGACACCTGTTTTTTTGCTCAAAACTCTTTAAAAAGTGCACTTTAAAGGTACAGATGCAATTTCACCTGGGATAACTTTTTTACTGATGCATGCTGGAAATTCATTATCTGAGGCAGTCCATAGAGAAAATTCATTCTCCAAAGCAGACCTATACCTAGGAATTGCAATTCGTTATCCGAGGCAGACCATAGGGAAAATTCGTTATCAGAGGCAGCCCTGTACCCGGAAATTTGCAGTTGTTATCCGAATTATTCATTATCCGGGCCAGTTGTTATCCGAGGTACCACTGTATATGTATGCCTATAAATGGGAGCTTTCATGGTCCACTTCATCAGACAAAAGAGAAAGATTTAACATGGCAAGTATTTCCGTATGCATCAAAATCAGAGATTGTGGTTGGTTGGAATAAAGTCATTGGGTGTTTAACCTTGTGATGATAGTGTCTTTGATATGCAGGTCTTTCATTAGAACTAGTGCTGTAAGAATATGAAAAGCTCAGTCATAAAGAGACGTACCTGTATGTGCCTGTCTTGTCTTTTTATTGTACAACCATCTCTACGGTGCCTGACAGCCCATCACCACCAACCTGGTTTCACATACTTAAAGCTTAGGGGAGAATGTCACAAGGTAACTGCTTCTACAGTGCAATGTTTTTATTTTTTCAGCTGTCAAGATGAGGGCAGCCAGGAAAGCCAGAGAGTGATGAAGAGGTGCCGTATATAACGGGTTGGGGTTAGGGGTAAATGCAGCATTTTCTGCCACCTTGCCATGCTAAGCTAAGCTCAAAAATATATCCAAAATAAATTCCCCAGGGTCCCAAGGATGTCAGAGAAAAGTCAAAGACTCTTTCATGGGGGGGATAACTCTTATGGGAAATTGGAAGAGAAATAATGATGCACCATATAAACACTCCTATTTTCCTTGAACTGGACACAGCCTCCAGCCTCTCTCCCGGAGAGCTAAAGCAGGGATGACAGGGAAGGAGCTGTATTATGTGCATCCTCAGTTACCATCAAAAGCCCTATTCAGTTGTTCCTCCCTGGTTGTAATCAACATGGCCAAATAGCAGTGTTCAACCCCTCCATTTTCTTGACACTTTCCCTGTATGGAGAGCGTGGCATGCAGAGATGAGGAACTCCTGTGTATGCAAAGACTCTACACAGGTGGAAGAACCCACATTTCCCAGAGTGCTTGCTTGTGGTAGATCCCAGTATGTGAGCAGGGAATCTGCAGAGGTACTACCTTCAATGGGGAGAAGGCACAAGGGAGAAAGCAGCATGGGCATCCCCCTTGGTGGTGTGGGGCATGCCTGTCGGTGTCAGTAATCACACGTTAGTACTACAAGTTAGTCTTCAAAAGGAGCAGTCCAAGGAATCTCTCTTGAACAGATTCAGGTGAAAGAATGCTGGTAAAATTTATTATACAACAGGTTGCTATCATGCATTAAAGGCCCCCAGTGGGAGTTGAAACCTGACATGCATAATTGAATGAAGCCAGCCAGTCTCTGCAATGTGTTGATTCAGTTTCCTAACATCTTTAAAAACACCCAAAACTACAGCTAGATTTCTGCAGTCATCTTGGGACTGCATCAGCGAGGTGGAGGGAGGCACCAAATTAATTTTGCATTGGCGTTCTGGATCCTGGCAATAATTTGTTCTGACACCGTGGCTATGGGTTATGACTGCAACAAGCGGGAGTGATCTGAGTGGACATTGTTGGAGCTAAATTAAATAGACTTACTATTGTAATTTTCTGCCTGGAGGACAGCGGAGACTTTCCAGTCTTCCTGCAGCACAACAATTGGGGATTACGACATAACAAATCTGCAGGATTGGGGGAGGATTGAGAGGATTAATGGAGTATGACAAAATTGCACCTAAGGGAGAATTGTCTGTAGCGGTAGCTCTATGGTAATGTGGTAGACCAGGCAAATTGGCAATTGCTACTGATCTTTACACATGCATGTCTTCGAATAAAGTGTGTCAAAGTCAAGTGGGATGCAACTGTGGAGCTAAGAATGTCACAGCAGCTTATGTCATCAAACACCAAAATTGCTTAATGCTATCATTTTAAGTATTTTAACAATAAAATTTGCTAGGAGTCATTAGACGGTTGGCAAAGCACTAAATAATCTTATACTCTGCTCTGACCCCATATAGATAGATAAATCAGATTTTTTTTTGTGGGGAGGTGTTAGTTACTTAAAATGCAGTTGGGCTACTCTAAATTTCCTTGAGGATAAATCCATCTCTCTGTGAAAGCCAAACCTGAACATTTGGTCACACCTTTAGCATGCCCAGAAAAGCAGATTCAAGGGCATGAAAAGGGTTGGTGTTATGTTAAAGAAATTGGAACAAAGAAAACTAAAATAAAGCGGAGACAGTGCAAAACATGTTCTCACTGTCTACAGTCTCAGGGTCAAATTGGGTCCTGAGGGTGCTATGTAGTCCAAGAAATAATCTGTTGCCCTTCCTAAAGCAACATTTCCTCAGAGGTGGTTTGCTTCAGCAATCAGATTTGCAAACTAAGTCCATGGTAACCTACCAACGGTGAAATGGAAAATAAAAAATGCCCAGTATGAGATAGGCAGGAGGAATGCATACGAGTATATGGTTACAACAACCTTAGAGCTGCAAAGGTTGCAAGGGTCCCTGTATATCATTGAGTTCAACCCCATAGTGGGGATTTAACTGAGCTCCCAACGGCTGGCCCCTCAGTCAGATACCCAAACCACTGAGCTATTCAGCAGCTACATAGTGCTATTCTACTTTTCCTGACCGGAATACTGGCCATTATCGGTTTTGGCCCACAGTGTACCTTGGTGCACTTTTTAAAACTTATCCTGAATCAGTGATAAGATTGCCATTCATATTAATTGCTGAACTTAAGAGATATCACAGTGAAATCAAACTGCCTTTTTCAGTGTGTGGCCCACCAGCGAGGATAAAAGACATGTAGTACATGAGATGACATTTGACACAAGGAAACATGATTAATTTCCCACTCCAGGCCATGGAGTTTCTTAGCTATGCATGCACTCCCATCCAGTGCCACTTCCCAAGATCTCACTCTTCTCAGTTATCCTGGGCAGCAACATGTTAATTTGAGCACAATACAGAAGGCCAGCAGCAGATTCTGCTTGGTGATTTGTAATCAAATGCCACTGTGAATAGTACCAGAGACTTTGGAAGAATTTTGATTGTTATGAAATTGAGCAATTGACTTCCATGCCTGCACCAAACAAATGGAACTGAACAGGTGAGCCTTCATAAGAAGAGAAGACCCTCTCTGCCAAATTCTCTATGGCTGTTCCCATTGAGAAGCAGGAGTCAAAGAGCTCTGTGCCTTTGGATCAGAAAGTGGAACAATGTGCACTGCAAGGCCTACTGTTGGCTGCTTCCTGCTTGCTCAGGTGAAAGTTTTACGGGTAGAGTGAGTTAAAGAGTCCTTGGCGTGTCTCTCAGTGACGTTGGATAGCTGATCGGTGTGTCAGGGTGCTTAGACGAAAGCCCCAAGCATGACAGCCTTTGGGTGATTGGAGCTATAACTGGTAGCCAAAAATATCTCTATGACTGGATCCTGGGGAAGGCTATATTCACGGAGGCTTATTGCGAAATGTGCATCAATGGGGTGGTATATAATTGTTTTTGTAAGTAGAAATAGATAGATAGATAGATAGATAGATAGATAGATAGATAGATAGATAGATAGATAGATAGATAGATAGATAGATAGATAGCCACCATAAGGAATTTTACCATTTTATTCCCTCAGTCTCTCTATTAGGCACTGCAGCTTGAGGGAGACTGAAAGATACTTTCCCTTTTCCCCCTCAGACTGGGCACTAGTGTCTCTTCACATTAGTAATGGATGCCTGGTATGCTAGCAAATATTTATTGCCCAAAAAAGAAAATGTGAGGAAAAGGCCTCCTCTTTTCAGCAGGTTCTCCCTCTGTCTTGTATGAGCTTGGAAAAAGGCAATGTCTTCGTGGATCAGGAACGTTTGAGAATATAGTGACTTCTGCTGATCCCTATCTTTATAGGCAACGTGTGCTGCAGAATCATGTGAAATGTGTACTGACATTAAAGTGGATTGCCTCATAAAAGGAGAGTTTCAGGATGGGCAACTGGTTGAAGAAAGGTTAATTACTTACAGTCAAATGTCACTCTCACCCTCCAGTGGTTAGTTGCCATTATAGGTACAATGTTAGGGAACTTTTCTGTTTCTTATATTGTACTTTCTTGACTACTTAACAAGCCCATATGACTAGGACAGCAGTTGATGGTTCAAAACACACTTTCATTGCCACCTTTTTTACCTCTATGGTCACAGCTAAACACAATTAGCAAAATAACGATGTTCTTCTTCCATGATATCCTGGTAACTTATTACACAATTTCAAAGTTACATTTCAAAAGGGATACAGTTACCTCTTGATAAGTTGTAAGTGTAATGTAATGTTATACAGTACAGTAATGTAGTGGCACCTCAATTTACGAATTTAATTTGTTACAAATGCATGCTCTTATGTCGAACTACTCTTAAGTTGGGGTACCTATCTAAAAAAATTGAAAAAATAAGTTAAAAAAGAAAAAAAATTGTAAGTCGAGCAGATCATATCTAATATTTGTAAGGTGGCAGTTAAAACACCAACAGTTTTCTGCTCTTAAGTCGAGCTGCTCTGTACCACTGTACCTTGGTTTACAACCATAGTTTGTTCTGGAAGCATGCTTGTAAACCAAAACACTCATATCAAAGCAAATTTCCCTATAAGAAATAATGATTCATTCTGAGGTCCCATAGTCCACATACTATACACTCAACATGCCAAAACTCACAAAAGAAGTTGGCTAGAAGTCCACATCCTTACCATGGTTTAGGAACCTGGCTGTGGAATCTCCTCTGCTTGGGATTAACAACTGAACTTTACTCTGTATTTTTAATGTAACAATAATAAAGTGCAATTTGTAGCCTTATGCACACTTGACTAACTGCCCCATGACTAGAAATGGTTTGAAAAACTAAGGAAAAAAGTTGAAAACAAATTACAGTAGGATCCACGTATCCACTGATTCATTAACCACTGGTTCAGTTATCCACGGTTGACAGAGAAAAATAAATAAATAAATAAATCTGCAGCCGCAAAGCAAGCTACTGTCATAAACAGCAGCTGTAAAACAATCTACTGTTATAAAACAGCAGCCATAAAGCAAGCTACTGTCAGAAACAGAAGCCATAAAGAAAGCTCCTGTCACAAAATAGCAGATTTTGGTGTTCTCTATTATCCGCGGCTTTTATTATCCATGGGAGAGGCTGGAACAGGGTCCTTCAAATAATATAAATATTAAAAAAACTAACCTGCACTCCTCTTTCAAACCATTCCTGGCTGGTGCAAAGGAGACATCTATTCCTCTCTCCTCCCTCTGCTTTGGAGCCTGCCTGAGACGGAATGTTCCAGACAGTCACCCCCAATCCAGCAGTGGGAGGGAGGGGAAAAAGCCACCATTGGCTCACTTGTGGTCATGTGACCTGCTTAAATGCCTATATATTAGGACATTGCTTGTTGATCAAGGCAAAATTTAGAAGAAACGTTTGCTTGTTTTGCTAAATGCTGTTAAACCAAGTTAATCTTAAACCAAGGTATTACTGCAACAACATTATTGGAAAGCGGAACTAATTGCACATTGCTAGTTCTTAAGTAAATACTTATTTGTTTGCTGCTGTTAGGACTTTTTAAAGAAAGTATCATTAAAACTGATACTAAGGAAATACTTGGGATTGATAAATGAGCACTAGCTAAAAGCATTTTATGCCATTTTCTGTGCTGTAATGACTTGTACTTTGCTCAAGCAACACCTTGTCAACATTTAAACACATGTACCAGGTGAAAAACAGGAAGATAATTACAAGCATATCCATAAATAACATCCTGTCCATAAATAGATGTGTCTCCATGTTTGTTTGTTTGTGTGTGTGTGTTGGCTTTTTAAGCGATGTGTTGGCTGGAGATCATGCTGTTTATGGTTTGTGGCTTGTGGGCCAGCAAATAGATTATTAACTCCATTAGCTATCCCTTGTTTAGACTGAAAAATACAGTTGTAATTATCAACAGTTTCTACCATATACTGTACTAAAGTTTTTACAGCTACTTGTACCCAGGGCCAGATTTAGATGAAGAGAGGCACTACTCCACTTGTGAGGCCCCTCCCAATCCCCCACTCTCACTACTACAAGAAAATGGAAGAGTGTTATAAACAATATCGAGTGAAGTCAAGGATGGCAGGTATTTTAAATTCTGCAGTTCACAATTTTTCCTCTAAAGGACCTAAGATATTATTGTTAAATACGATAGTGATTGGAAAAAATGCATAAATGTTAAAATTAACACTGAAAAGCTTTTTCAGTAACTTAACTCTGTAAACCTTTTGTGGAATAAGTATACATTTATAGGTAAATGAAGTTGTAATATTGTTCTTTTTTTTAAAAAAAAAGCTTAGAGTTTACAAATTATATTGTCTGCAAAGTGTAATATTGGTTTCTGTCACTCTTTAGTAGCTGCCACCACTCACTGACTTCCCTATGTCTTTCTTGAAAGGGCCAGTGAAACCCTTTACCTTTAACCTTTAACCTTTATTGGCATTTTTAAATAAAACACAGAGGTTTCACAACCAGAGCCGGCGCTAGGTTTTTTTGCGCCCCAGGCAAGGGGCGGGGGTGGGGGTGGGGTGGGGGGTGGGGGTGGGGGTGGCAGCGGGGCGGCGGGGGCGACGGGCGGGCAGCAGCGGGCAGGCAGGGCGGCAGGTGGGCGGCGGCGGCGGGCGGGGGGATGGACGGCAGTGGCCAGCACCCCCTGTCCATTTTGGCGCCCTAGGCAACTGCCTAGTTCACCTTAATGGATGTGCCGGCACTGTTCACAACATACATTGAGATCTCCATGGTTTGCCATTTGTATGAGATAAAACCGTGGTTCGCTTCTTGACAATTACACTTAAAAGGGCAGCTACTCTTTCACTCATGTCAACCGATGTAGAAGAGAGGGTTAACCGAACTTTATCTGAGTCAGATCTTCCATTTACCATTAATAAAACTGGGTCAATAATTTTTTCTTATCTTTATGCAAGGGGCAATACAGAATCATGTGGTCCAAAGTTTCCACCCTGTCCAATTTACAGGGGCAGAGCCTCTTGTCACTTGGGATACCATTAAATCTACCAGCCAACATGGCTGAGGGCATAACATTGCATCTTGCCATTGAAAATCCTCTGTGATTCTGAGGGGCTTTAAGAAGTGATAAATATCTTGCCTGTTGTCCTGGTCTAAAACTAATATGAAAATGGCATGGTGAGCAGATACTGTTGGCCAAGCCCCACAGTGTTTGTTGCTCTATATCCAAAAACCGTCTTTTGATTGCCCCAAAGGCTTGTTCCTGGTGCAGAGATCCAATTTGTTCTATGTCTAATCCCAGTTCTTTTAGTTTTTTTTTAAACCCAAATAGAAGATCCAATAAGAGGATAAGCTATCCCTTAGGAGAAGGTATGTCAAAGTGTGTGTTTCTGTATTATAGTGGATTTTTAGCCAAAATCTGGTTGTTAACAACCAAGCGCTTGTATGTCAGACTCAAGACAGAGAACGGCATATGGAACACATCTAGGTAGACCTAGGACTTTTCGGAGGAACTGTGGTTGTATTTGCTCTACAGAATGGTCTATAGAGTCCTGCCAAATTGGAATCCGAAATAAAATCTGTAGAATAATCTTTTTCTTCCATACCTGCAAGGCTGCCAGAACAAATTGATTGACTTTAGTATGGAAGAATCTAAGCGTGGACTGCACGGTAACCTTGGCCATGCTTACAGCGACTTTTCGTTGTGAGACCCAAGAGAGTTTGTAATGAAATAGAATCCCCAAGTATTTAAATTGTTTAACTTGTCCAATAGATTGACCTCTAATATTCCATAGCGTTCTCCTCCATGATCTGGTGAAGACTAAAATCTTTGATTTATCATAATTTAATTGTAACTTGTTTAAAACTAAATAATCCACACAACTGCTGATCAATCATTTTAGACCAATGCACGTTTGAGAAAGTAAAACTGCATCGTTGGCATACAATAGTATAGGGATAGGGCGAGTCCCAATTTTAGGAGTTGTCCCTCCATCTTTTCTAAATAGGGAGCTAGATCATTGATGAAAAGGTTAAAGAGTGTGGGAGTAAGGATACAACCTTGCTTTACTCCTTTATTTGTAGGGAAAGGTTGGGTTAGTTTTTCTTCCCATGAAGATCTAACTTGGCAGGTTTTGTCTGAATATAAGCTTCTAATGAGAGATAAAAGTCTTTTGTCTATGCCCATGTTATTAAGTTTTTGCCATAATATTTGTCTATCCGCAGAGTCAAAAGCTACTTTTAAATCAAGGAACGCTACGTACAGGTTAGAGTTCCTCTGCCTCATTGTGAGATTAGCAAGATGGGATCAAGTCAGGCAGTTATCTAGAGGTCCCCTTCCTTTTCTGAAACCTGCTTGTTCTGGGCCAAGAATGGACTCAGAATTTATCCACGAGGTGAGTCTATCTAGAAGGTGTTTAGCATAAAGCTTCCCAATCACTGATAGTAGTCTAATTGGTCTGAAATTTTTAGGTTGAGTTGGGTCTCCTTTTTTGTATATTGGAACTATGACTGTGTGGAGCCAGTCTCTAGGCACAGATCCTGTTTGGTCTATGGACGTAAAAAGAGGGGTGAGTAGCCCTGCCCACCAATCTGGTTCCTGTTTTAGTAAATCAGGGGGTATAAGATCTGGGCCGATGTTACAGGCGGCCAGGAGGGAGGCCCTGAAGGAGTAAGATTTAGATTTTCTAGCTCTGCAGCTGATGTTTCTTTATCAAAGAAGATCTCAGAGAAGTAATTTATCCATTTTTGAGGGGAAACCGAAGCCAGATCATGAGTCCCCTGGCTGAATGCCCCTGCTACAATGGACCAGAACTGTTTGTTATTTCTCTCATTGCCTTAAATAGCCTACTCCACTGATTAAATATAAAAACTTGTCTTCTCATTCATTTGGTGTCTTAATTTCTTTTTCAGAGATAGGTAGTCATTCAATGCATCAGAAGTACCCGAGATTCGATAAGACCTATATGCCTCACAAATAAGATGTTTCAAATTCAAACAAACAGGATCAAACCATTCTTTCTTGTTTATGGTTACATTTTTATTTTGTAAGCCTGGGTTTTGTTTTAATTCAGATTTTAGATGTTCTAAGAGCCTTACGAAAGCATTAATTCTAGTTTTGGGATCCTCATCAAGGATGGTGGTCATCACCAGATCCTGACACAGCAGATCCTATCTGCTGTGCAGATAGAAATTTTTGATGTGTATAATTATTCCAAAGTATTTTAGTTGGAGCAATTAAGTCATGATTTGAATTTGTCTTCAGATTTTCTATAGGTATAGCCAAACGGACCTTTGCAATAATTCGGAGGTGGTCATTGCCTAAAGCATCTCTCACGGCAAAATCACTTACCTTATCTATAATAGTTGTTGATACCAAAATGTAGTCGATTACACTAGACCCATTGCAGGTTATGTGAGTGAATTTGTCAGCTTCGGGAAATTCTGTTAGACCATTTAGCCAACACTGGCTGAATAGTGTGCAAAGTTTGGCTAGTTCGGCCCCTGCAACATTGTGATCCTTGGAGCGTCTGCTAAGGGTACACCAATAGGGGATAGAAGCCTCATCATCCATGCCTAAGGCCTTTAAAAAGATCTCATTATTACTCCCAACCCTAGCATTAAAGTCACCAGCAAGAATAAAATTGCTAGATGGAAAGCTTCTTTCTAAAACCTCAATACAATTAAATCTATCCAGTATTTGCGGCATTCAATATAATTAGAGCGGGGGGGGGATGAATCCAGGATTTTACCTGAAATGACAGCTTAACAGCTAATATGTGACAAATACCACTTGGAATATTTATGATATCAGAGGATATGTTGCTATTAATTAGTGTTGCTAGACCTGCAATTGCCCTACCCTTGGTTTTGAATTTAAGTGCAGGAAGACAATAGACCTTATACCCAGTTAGGGAAACTTGTTCATGAGTCCATGTCTCCTGCAAAAAAATATATATCAAATTCTCGTAGGTACTTAAGACAAGTAACATCCTTACGCTTCCCTTTCCATCCCACAATGTTCCAAGATATTATATACAAAGGGGCGCTAGTTTTCAGAAGGTTGCTGGACTTAGTCAGTCGGTGGCCTGCCTGGCTGTCCATTTCCAGACTTGATTGTGGGCGTACAAGATGGACCAACATAGTATCCTGAGAGGATGGCCCATCCATGGCTAAGACTTCAAGATTATTTTCCTCTCCCATTGTATCCAGCATTGGGGGATGATGGATGATGGGTTGAGTTGTGATTTGCTGCATATGAGGGGATTTGTCAACTGCCTCCAGAAAGCAAGGGAGTTCCACTGAGGGAACAGGAGGCATATGCTCTGGAGGTAAGACTACGGTTGCTTTGGAAGAAGTAATAGGTTGAATTAAAACATTGTTCATATTATGAGACAGCTCAGACCTAACTTTGTCTAGGGACGAGATGATCTTAGTTTGTTCTGTCCAAGAGAGGCCTTTAAAGGTGGCAGTTGTTATATTATCCCCATCCATGTCGACGTCGAGCTGCAGAAGTAGGTCTTCTTCCAAGGGGCGAGGTACCTCCTTATGACAGCCCTCCATTATTTCCACTTTATGTGGAGTAGGGGCAAAAGGCAAATCCAAGTCTTGATTTTGTCTTCCCTCCAATATGCTAGTGCCGCCTGAGGTAACATTGGAAGCAGTTTTTCCTTGTGTTCGTCGCATTGTCTTATCAATCGACACTTGACTCCAGACTGTTAAGGACTCCTTGAATTTTGCAAGGGATTTTTCCAGAGAAGAGGTTAGCTTTTCCAAGGACTCAATTTCAGATGCAAACTGCCTTTCAAGAGTTAACTGTTGTTGCTGCATGGCTTCAGTTTGGTTATCTGCTGGGTTGTGCTTTGGCAAGCAGCCAACTTGATGTGGCCTTGGCATGGAGGAAGTGTTTAGCAAAGGAACCTTTTTCTCTGATAACAGTGGTTTTACAGTGTCCTCGCTAAAAACTCTTCTAGTTCTTATGCAGAGAGTGTTCAAAAAGTCCCTCATTTTAAAAAGCATAAATGGAATTATAGATGCATCAAATTCTAGAAGCAGCCTTGTGGAGTTACGTGATGCAGGTAAGGGCACAATGGTTTTTAGATCAATTTGTGACGGTGTCGTTCTAAGGAGAGAGCTTAAGGAGAATACAACCTTCTGTCTATTTGCCCATTTCCCTCGATTCATATAGTTGTTTGTAATCTCAAGCATTATTTTAGTCCCTTGAAGGTGACGAGAATGGGACCCACGTGCCCTACTGTACTTAGAGGGCTCTTTGACAGTTTTGCCCATATCCTCCATGTGGTCCCTTGTCTCTCTTTCAGCAAGGGGGTGTGAGTGAGAATGAGCTTTTAAAAACTCTCCTTCATTTTTATTGAGGAACTTATGGACACCATCCAATTGATAGCTGATGTTTTCAAGCTTTTGAAAAATTGCTAAGACAGTTCTCCCTGTTAGAATGCAATGCTCTCCAACAATTTCAATTAGTTGTCTCTCATGCTCCCCTCCGTTAATGATCGCAGAAGTATTACAAGGTCTCGAGAAAGTATCAGAGGGTGAAGAGGACTGATAGCCTTCATAAACTTGGACTTGGGCTTTGGGAAGTAATCCCAGATTGGGGGAGAGAGAGGCAGTCTCTTCTGGGATCTTATTTTCATCATCATCATCATATGCCAGAGGGGGTTCAACTTCCAATGCTGCAAATTTATTTGGGGAGGTCATTTTAGATATCTCACTTGCATTTTCTCTTACTGTCTGTGACAGTATCTCGTCAAGCCACAGTTGTTTTGCCGCCTTGGCTGGAGAGACTGATTGAGTCCTCTGTAGCTTCTTTTTCCTCCTCATTATGATGGAATTTTCTTGGCAAGAACTCCGGGTCCGGGCGAGAACTCCACTCAAATATCATCAGCAGCAGTTGTTTTCAGACTCGAGGTTCTAAAAAGACCCTAAAAGACCATTTTAAAATATGGGTATCTTGGTGCCCACCAAGAGCCTACTCGGGCTGTGTAAAAGGGTAAAAGGATAAAAACTCAGAGAGCTTAAAAAAGCTGCAGGCAGCAGGCAGCCATCTTGATTCAGCCTTTCCTGGGACCGCAGTATATCACCAGTGAGACCCCTCGGGATGACTCCTGGGGTTTAGAGATGAAAACCCCTAACTTTTGGGGTTCTCCTGGAGGGTTGGCACCTGCACATGTTTGGACTTTTTCGGGATGAGGTTCAGTTACCAACTTGCAGCCTGGCCTCCTTCCGGCCTTCTACTTGTAATTCTAGGTCCCTCTGAGGATCCCTTCCCACCACTGACTTCCCAGATTCCCAAGGCCCCTCTCAGCCGGTGGGCAATCTGCAGCAAGAGCCTCCTAGCCTCTCTGAGGGTTGCAGGATGATTCCCCCTTCTCAGGCTGGCTGGAGCATTTATATCTTCTGACTCTACCCCCCCTCCCCCGGGATCCCCACACTTTGGGGGCATAGAGGCATCTGGGATTTGTAGGCATACCCTGGAGTTTTGCCGTTCTTCCCACCCAGGGTGGGTGGCCACTTAAACTAAGCAACCTAAACTAAAGCAAACACAAAATGAAGTCTAGTCTGTCACACCCAACAAGCCAATCCTATAGCACAGCATTTTCCAATCTAAACATTTTCAAAAGTTTATAAACTAAAATTGTCAAATTGATTCAAAATAAATTTCTCCAAGACACATATAGTTAGGAGGGTTGAAAATGATGCAAAAAAACATAGGTTAATAATTATAATTTCTCATCTAATAATTCCATCAGCAGCGAACAACAGGCTCCCATCCAACAATGCATATAGCCATTTAAAAGAGCCAACTGCCCTGAGTCCCATAGTTGCTGGGCCTGAGTTGCCCTGCCCTTGCATGAAGTCTTGGGTTTGCAATTTTGGGAGAGGGCTGTTGGGCCCCCTATATTTAGAGGCCCTAGGCTTATACTTTTAGAAAATCCAGAGGGATAGATGGCCTTCTGCTGCATCCTGTATGAAAAGGGGAAGCACTTTGATGTGCTGAGGGAAATTTCTAAACGCAATTTCAACTTGGTTGCTCAGTGAGAGTTGTATAGGAAAAATGCGAAGATGCAGGTCATTTGCCGACCACCTTAGTGTGATCTAGTCTAATTTCCTCCCTTTACAAGAAATGTCATAGTTACAGTAAATCCAGTGGAGAACTTTCACTATCCACAACCGCTGTTTGTCCATGCTCGCATGGAGAATGCAGCACTCTTGGTCCATTGTCCTGATCAGCTGCTGTACTCAGTTTGCCATCATTTGGATAATGTCAGTGGTACAGGACACTGCTGGATTTTCTATTGCATCTCTTTGCAGCAGGGATGAGGCAAGTTGCTTTTCTTAGCTCCCATTCATTTCAGTAATGCTTGGAGAGGAGAATTTGCCCCCAGAGAATTTCTTGCTTGTTTGAGAAGCATGCATTGTTTGGCATTGCATGAATTTCTTCAAGTAGCCCTTTGTTGTGTTTTTGAAAGGCGTGCAAACCATATCCAGTTTTGAAGAGACCCATTATCCATTTAAGACAATTGGAATAAATCAATTTGGGTAGAAAAGCTTGTGTTTTAAGTGCACTATATGAATTCAGAGAGTGATTATAGTTCTTCACCAGAAATAGTGGTGGTTTTCCTGTTACTTTTATCTGAAGCAAGTTGTGTCTGCTTTGCAAACTTGCTCTGATATGTACAGTAGGGTTCCAAATCATAAATGAAATAATATGACTGTGAGCTATTTTAATCATAGCTTTTTTTCTTCTACTTTTAGCTAGATAACAAGCTGAGGGCTTTATTCAACATACACCCCCTTCCCCCTGAAAAGAGTGTGGGGTGTATACTCTGCTTAAAATCATTTAACAGTTCAATTTCCTTTATTATTATTTTCAAACCTAGGGTGATACCAGACCATCCAATTATCCTGCCCTGGATCAGACTACACCAGTGGTTCCTAACTTTGGGCAGCCCAGGTGCCTTGGACAGCTGGCATTAAAAGCTTCTGGGAACTGCAGTACAAGAAGAACACATGGATTACCTAAGGTTGGGAGCCACTGATCTTGATCATGTTACACAGCTTTACTTTGGGGCAGGCTTTGCATCCATGTGTGAGGATCAAGTGCACCGTATCTCAAGTAAACGGATTTAGCACAAGCTAGATGGATTCTTCTCTGTGGATTCTTCTCTTATCATGTGAACTTAACTTTACTATTGGCTGCACAACAGCCATAGCAACAAGCAAAATCCTGGGTCAGCTGTTTACTTCTCCTGTCAAGGAGCTATGCAGTCCTTCTACAGTGCATTACCTCTGAGGGTCAGAGGTTGTCATTTCCTGGTTTTGAAAGAGCAATATTTGTGAGGGTGCATTCAGTTTGCATACTACAAAAGAAAAGGAACACCATCAAATGATAATGCAATGCCTTCTACCTAGGGTGATGCTTGAAGAGTATCCAGAAGCTTCTGTTGGGTCAAAATGAGGCAATAAAGTGGCTAGCTGGTATCAAAACCACATCAGGCAGTGAAAGAACTACAGTATACCAGTTGGCACTAGCTTTCCCGAGCACTTGATTGTGTCAGGTTTTTTTTAAAAAAAGCTTTAAAGCACTAAAAGAATCTTGGGTCTGCGACACCAACAGGCCCAGTGAACCGATCTGTACTTCATGGTTTCTAACTACAGCTTTCTTGAGAACGACCTAACCTATGTGGATCATTCTGATGGTCACGTGGGAGAGGGCTTTCGTCCCTCTTGCTCCTCTTCCGCTTGGAACAGCAGTCATTTCCCCCCACCACATCTTTGAAGACACATCTTTTCAAACTGGTTTTTAAATTGTTCTTTATGTCTCTTGATTCTGATGACCGTCGTGGCTTTAATGGTTTTATTAATGAATTTGGCTTTTGTGGTTCTTGTAAGATGCCCTGGCAGCTTTTCATTATCAAAAGATGGAGTAAAAAATATAACGTAACACAAAACAGACAATTTTGAAAGGGCTTGTGCTGTGCTGCTGATATTACGTGCAGATTTTTTGATAGTATCAATAGGCAATTGCCAGAAATAGTATCCCCTCCCTTCAGTTTGTACCATCCTGCTTTTGTCTAGAGATGAATGAGAAACGAACTCTGTGAAATGGGGATGATAATGGTTTTGTCACCTCCTGGACCCTAATGTGAAACCGAATGCAGTTAGTGGTTGGAAATCAACATATGTTTCAGTGCATTCTGTAACATAGAAAGCTGTGTGTCAGCACGCACAGATAATAACATGCAGAATGTGTTTTGGTCAAATGCACACACACACACACACACACACACACACACACACACACACACACACACACACACACACACACACACACACATCCCTTAAATGGCAGCTTTTCCAAGTCTCTTTCTGCTTGGAGGGAGGAAAACTGGTTGTCAAAAACATTATAGGTCTACTAGAGACAGAACCTAGCCAAATATTTGTATCACCTTGCAATACTATATGCCAAACATTCAGTAAACTTATGTAACATTTTTGTGGCCCAAACACATTTCACTGACTTTTGAAAAGATAATGTCACTCTTACGTTTGAAAAGTGTACTCAGTAGGTGTTTGAGGCAAGAAACTAATGTTACACTGAACTGGGGGTGGGGTGGGGAGTTTCCTCCACCTCAAAAAGATTTTAGCCCATCTCCAGTTTTGCTCATTCCCATAGGATTACCTCTTGAGTCCCACATCCTGCCTGTATTGATCATTAAGCTCCCTGAGGCAATGTGAAGGGTAGTGCATATGAACAAAAAAAAAAAAAAGATTTTACTTCAGCACTAGTCACTCTCCTGCCTTGCATGTACATTGTACATTTCAGTTTTGTTCAAATATAGATTTTTGCTTGGGTTTGTTTTCCTAAACTTTGGATGTTTCTTCAGAAAGCTTCTGTGCCCCCCCAGATTGGGTCAAAGGTACAGACCATAGCAGCCCCCTTGAGAAAGTGAAGATTGCCATGTTTCAGATCTGGAGCCCATCTTTACCTACATTAACAGGGCATTTTGTGCAAGGAGTCTTTGAAATTTGAAAATTGTTTAGCTTTATTTCTTTTACAGTGGTACCTCTACTTACGAGCAGCTCTACTTACGAGCAATTGGACTTATGAGTGGATAACCATTGGCATTTTAACTGCTGCCTTACAAATTTTAGATGCGGTCTGCTCTACTTAAATTTATTTTATTTTATTTTATTTTATTTTATTTTATTTTATTATTTTGATTTTTTTGATTTTTTTTTAGATACAGCTGCTCTAGTTACGAGTTGTTCAACTTATGAGCATGCATACAGAATGAATTAAACATGTAAGTAGAGGTACCACTGTATTTTAAATGCCCTGCTTATTATTGATTCATTTATATACCTGCTTTCCATCAAAAATGTGAAGAGGAGAGCTAATAATAATAATAATAATAATAATAATAATAATAATAATAATAATAATAATAATAATAATAATAATAATAATAAACTTTATTTTTATGCCGCCTTTCTCCCCAAAGAGAGCATTAAAAACAAAATCGTAAGTAAAATCTTTAGAAGGAGGGGTGCAGAGTTTAGCAGGTTATGGTGAAGGAAAAATTGTTTGATGGAGTTTTCTTTCCACCTTTTCTCTTCATTTGTCATCAAGGTCACAGAAATCAGATGATGCTTTCAGGGTTTGTATAAAAGTGCTATAAAATTGAGATGTCCTATATAAGGAGAGCCTGTAGGGGTGATTTTAAAAGGGTTCCTTGCTTGCATGTAGGTTTGTGAACAACTGCTGTCATCATCTTGTGTAACTATGACTTAAATGAACCCACACATACAGGGCCATAGTGTTTGCAATACATTGTTAAAATGCCTGTTTGTAAAGTATGCATAGCACAGATCTCCCCCCTCTTTCAGGGAGTGAACTTCAGTCTAGCTCACCACTTGATAGTTATAACAGCAAGAAGCATCAGTTGCAGCACTCTCCCCTGGTGCAGAGATGTCCTCCATCTCACTCCACTTGGTGTTCCAGCTGGATGGACCAAGAGATAACAAAACCCAGTAGTTACCATTCATTATCTGGTGGAGCAGAAAATTGCTTTGTTTTTAAGAGCTTTGATTGCATTGATGTGGCTTGGGCAGATTTTTGTCAAAATGGAGGAACAGACCATTATGGGTCCCAAAGTGAAACTATGCACTTTTTGCAAATACAGTAGGACCTCAGTATCCACTGGGGATCAGTTCCAGGCCTTCCCATGAATAATGAAAACCGTGGATAAGAGAAAACACAACCCCCCCAATTGCTGTTTTGCAACAGTAGCTTGCTTTATGGCTGCTGTTTGTGACAATAGCTTGCTCTGTGGCTGCTGGATTATTTATTTATTTATTTCCTCTGCCAACTGTGGATAACTGAATCAGTGATTAATGAATCAGTGGATATGGGGGTCCTACTGTATCCTTTAAAAATCACACCTAAAGTCTGGTTTATAATTTTTTCTAATGTGATAGAACATTGGTTGAACTTTAGGTCTGTTCTACTTGATCCAGATATTCAGTAGAAAAGTCAAACAGAGATTTGAGTATTTGTTTGTCTGTCTATTTCTGGTTTAGTAGGCAGACACCATCTGGGGCATGCTGTGGGGTAGGGAGTATATGAGAATTCAAGATGTATTGCCTAGAAATGTGCTTTCAAATATTAGAAACTGAGGTGGGGGTTGTTCCATGGAAACAGTTCTGATTTCATTCTCCTCACAAGCAGTGGTAGGGGATGGAAGAGCAGGGATGCAATAGTAATCTGATCAATATTGGAAACTGTATACCCATTGTATGCACACAGTCTTCACATTGTAAAACTAGTTTCTGTGGACACAAGTCCATTATGATATTAAGGCAAATGTCTGAGAGTAGGACAAGTTACACAAGGATGCACTTGACACTGACTGGATTATCAGATGATTCACTGCTATGTCTGCATAACCAGAATGCAAAACGACATATGTCTATTTAGAAATACAGTGGTACTTCAGTTTATTAATGCCTTGGTTAACATATTTTTTTGCTTACGAATGAAAATCCATTGAAAATAATGTCTCAGTTTATGATTTTTTTCCTCCACAATATGAAACAAATTTCCCCAGGATGCATTGCACATGGGAGGATTATAGCGCCACCCCGTGTATGCTTCGATTCATGAAATTTTGCAATACAAAACATCCCAGAGAATTCATTAAATTTGTGAACCGAGATATCACTGCATAACTCTCTGAACTCAAGGAAACTTTCTTCCATATCATTGTCTATAGATTTGCAGCCTCCATCTGCCTTAGCAATTACCTGTGCCTTGCATTTAAATACCACAGTTTTATTCCTCCTCCACTTCCGGCTCTTCCTTCTTGTAAAGGGTGTCAGTCTCTTGATGTGAACGTTTCTAATACAATTAATGCTCAACAACTATTATTCCTCAATAATCACTAGACAGTAATGCCAGGTTGATTTTGTTATGTGTAGATGTGGTCACTATAGGTTAATAATAATCTGGTTTGAAAATTTTGCATCCATCCACATTTTCAAACCATATTTAATTAATTCAAGGGAGAAGACACTTGGTCCTTGTAATGGTACAGTACTGATGTTTTATGAGAGCTGTGCACATGGTCACAGTGCTGGTTAATGAATCATCTTAAATATTAATGCATCAAGGGAATGCAGCAAAATTGAGTCATTCTTTCATCCTAGTTATTAGGTGTTTACCATGTAAGTCGTTTAGATTGAGTAATAACAACAATAATAAAGGGTCTGTGCATTTATCTGAAGTTGTTGGCTGTGTGGTGTTAACCATTGTGAAGCCATAATGGCTTCTGTTTCATCAGTGCTGGATGCAAACATCAGGCTAGCAAATACCTTGCTAGGTTCCCTGTTTTTCTTTCATGAGCAAGAACTATTTCCAGGCCATAGCACAGAGAAACTTTACAAAAGCTGCTTCTTGCATCTTTATGCTGACTGTATGAGTGTGCATTGACTAGTGGCATAAAAAAAATCCTGTAAGTGGACTTGCAAACTTTTTGAATTTACTTGCGAGGCTGGTGAAAGCTAGTAGCTGACCTTTATAAGATTGATTTAGTATGCTATAATTTAAATATTGGCTCGCTCCCCACAAAAAAAAAAAAAAAGTGTATTAAGTTTTTTTAGTGGCTGTATCTACAAAATGTACTACATTCAAATTTTTGCTTTAATTTGTTAAACGTTTTAAATGTAAATCCATTTGCCTATCATGCCTGGTAAATCCAAAACTCGACTGTTTATTGACAGACAGACAGACAGACAGACAGACAGACAGACAGACAGACAGACAGACAGAAAGACAGACAGATAGAAAATCTAATGTAACTACAGATGTATTGCATTCATTAAACTGTGTACATATTTATAATTGTGACTTCACAAGTCTGTATGAAACTTAACATTGCTTATATGATTTCTGTGTGGACTGCTTTCAACATTATTTTTAACTGATGGTTTTAAAGCAACACTCATTTACTAAATGTACTTTGGAAAAAATGCAATAAAGTTTCAGAAATTGTTTTGTACAATGTTGAGGCTTTGTCTTGAATTTTCTTACTGATATTGACTAAGTGGTACTGTGAGGAGATTTACCACACTTTCTTGAGCTGTAGGTGTAGATAACTCTGATGTCAAAATGATCTGAACCTGGTGTGTGATATAATAATGGGTGCCTATATATTCCATCAAGTGCTGGTTTAGTATAAATCTGGAACCAAACAACATCTGACTCTGTCAGCACATTTCAAATCAAGGCAAATAGTCGTAATTCAGACCACATGGGTTGAGAGGCACAGAATAGGCACTATGAGCTCACATGCTCTTCAATCAATATATATTCATTGACTTCAGGCTCAAGATATTTTCCAGAATGAAGTAACTTAGTTTCCTGAAGTGGGTTAGAAAGGAAATTATCCACTTCACACATACATCCTTCGGTTGATGTCATTTACTGACTGATTTCAGGTCATTGGAAAAAAATCACCCAGGTATTGTTTGGGGTAGGGAAAGTGAAGTTAAAAGACACAAGTTCAACCAGAAATTCACGATTTTTTTTGGAGTACAGCTCCAGATATCCCCCAGCCAGCAATGCTTCCTTGAGGGTTGTGGGAATTGTAGTTCAAAAAGTCCAGAAAGGTCAGCACACTTCAGCTGCAGTGGATAGTCAATATAGTTCAACCTAAATGCTACCTGGAAGGTTGGGTCCAGTAAGTAGACCAAGCAAATAATATTTATTAATGCTTGTTTTATCTATGTTATTAATTTAGAGGCTGCCTTTCTTCTCTTAAGGGACCCTAGTGACTGTTCATTGCAGTGTTGGGGAGCTGATTGAACCCACTGCCTCTGCAAGTCTGCATGCATGTAGCTGGACCATCAGTGTATCTTATAAATAAATTTAGAATCTTATTCTACAAGGACCCAAATAATGTTTTAGTATATTTGGTGAGACTTGGTTAGATCTGGACCTGTTGTATTTTCTACATAGATAGGGTGTGGTTTGGTTTTGAGAAAATACCTGCATCTACATATGTCCTAATACCACCATTATTTGCATACAGGTCTGCATGAATGAGGGCTTGCACATGTTCATTTAGGTATGAACAAGTCCTTATATTGTCACTCTGCTGCAAGAAATAAGTGCATGAGTCATTGTGCAAGGCATACTTATCTGTGAATGCAGTATATGCACATAAGGACTGTGGTTCTTGCAAACCATCTAGTGGCGCACTACCCCATACAGAATGTAGAGAGTTTCTGTTTGTGAATTGATTCTAAGCCCCCATTAGATCACATGCATACATTATACGCATAGAATTTCAGTGTGTCAAATTGGATTGGGCCATTCAAAATGTATCTGGGCTGTAGACTGGTAAGATAGCATCACTATCATTTTGTCCTTCTTTTCTGGCCATGATCTACATATTATCATCACTCCAGGTAAGCTGAGGAGGGAAAAAGAAGAGAGAGGGAGGATCACTGCCCTTAAATATAGTTCTGTTTATGTAAGGATGTTGGCTAAAACATACAGTTGGTTTACTGAAACACATTACTAGTTGATAGTTAAAAGCAGTATTAAGTGTTTGGCTCTTTTTAAGTTGAGCAGAATTCCATTGTTCTTTCCCATAGTTCTGCTAAGCCAAACATATCATAGCAGCCATGCATTGTGTGACCTGGCTTGCCATGGGTTTGAAGGCTCACTGCCCACTGTGTTTACAGTTTGAAGAAGGGTTTTGATTGCTGCACAACCTTCCTGGGCAAATCTCATGGATAGCTAGTATGTTCTCTGTATTGTGGTCTGTTATATGTTACATGGCTCACTGCTTTATTCTAGTGTATTAATTGATTGAAGGTAACCTAGAAGTGGCACAACTGTGACTTTGGGGGCATGTGGACCACTACCTTCCATGTGGCAATCCTAACCACCATGGAAGTAACCACTTGGAGTTGCAGGACTCTCATCTGGCACATCCAGCCAAGTAGTGACATAAATGGTACCACTCACCTGCTTCTTTAGTTTTCTGTGCAGAAGAAAGGTAACATTTCCTGCTTGATTGGAATGTACAGGTATTTGGCCTGCTTTATATTTAGATTAATTATGGGCATTACTGTAAAGCAGCAGTAAAACTACGGTTTCAGCATCCCACCTGTGTTAAACGGTTGTAACAAAAAGTGCAGATTAGTTTTATGGAGTGAGCTGCTAACATTAAAAACAGGGTGCCCATGAATCTGCTCAAAGACTCAGTAAATGCTTGATGGTGGGGAGTGGAAGAGAGGAAAATGTTCTTGTGATCACCGATTGTGCCACTGGCAGTGCCAGACTTACAGGCTGCCCAGAAGCTGCCCTTGAGCAGTACTGGGCCCATTTCTCACACCAGAAACACAGCTGCCCGGGATATGGAGCCAACAATTGCCAGGGTGTTATGGGCACTGCTGCCAGTCAGGATCCTTCCCCATCCCAAATTTGTATTGGAAGTATCAAGAGAATTTAATTTCTATTGGACTATAATGTACTTACAGTACTTCATTTCTCTCAGGATGTGAATACATGTTTGTTGTATTTTTAAATGTCAAACATATAAAAATGCATACATAAAAGTAGGCCTGTCCAACTTGCCACCCATTAATAGGATCTCAGATCCCCAAGCTAGCATGGAAAGAGTTTCTTCTCCCTACAGCCCTTTATACCAGTGATAGTTAACCTTTTAGAGACCGAGTGCCCAAACTGTGATTCAAAACCCACTATTTTTTTTTTTGTTTTTTGCAAAGTGCCAATACAGCAATTTAACCTGATTGCAGGTGGCTGTGAAGGAGAGATGTCGGGTGCCCACAGAAAGAGCTCCGAGTGCCACCTTTGGCACCCGTGGCACAGGTTCGCCAACACTGATTTATACCATCTGGAAACTGCTTCTGGGGGGCTCCCCCCCATGATTAAATTCTAAGGGCTCATGAGGAGCTCCAAGAGCAGGGTTTGAGTTCTGCTCACAGAAGTAGCTCCATCAATAGAACAAGCCGATTGCCTTCTGGCTTCAAGGTGGATCAAAGAGTCAGAAATGGTGCAGGTTTATTTCAACCCATTTTACTGCTGGGATTGGTCTACCTTTCTAAATGTTTCCCCATTCTGAGCTTTGGGAGGGGTATGGTGCAAAACAAACAAATTATTTTGGTGTGCCTTTTGCCAAAGGAGGACAGGAAGAAGGAATCTTCATAATAGTGAGTTGCCTAAGAGGGCTTTCACATATGTGATGAGAGCTTGAAACAGAAACTTGGAAGCATGCCATTATGATGTCACCCACCACACACTCCTCTGAACTATCAATGGAAATTGTTCATTAATATTAGAGCAGAAATGTGAAATGAGCAAAGTACAGTTAATTTTACAGTACAAATAAATGCTGGATGTAATTTTATAAAATGTCTTTTTCAGTTACAACAATATACTAATAGATCAATTAATAAAGACACAAACAATACATCTCTGGGCTGGTGTTGGCCTGGAATTACCACTCACTGTCTTCCAATGTGAAAGGCAGCATCCATATCTGGTGAAGTCTGTCAAGGCAAGAGGACCAAGAAAGATGATTTCTGCCCAAGGGTTCAAAGACCTCTCCTAAATTGTGCAATTATGACTGAAGATCCATGGGGATGCCATGCCAGTTCTTGTGCCATGGTGCCTTCCTTAATGGTAAGAGGATATTTTCCTGAAATAAATATTACATCTGAAACGACACTTCTTGCAGAAATGGCAGAGTTCAGCTGCAGTCCTCTGAGAGATTCGTATTACATCAGCAAGTAGACACTAAAATCCTTGTTCACACACTCCTGCAAGTCACAATTATCAGCTAAAAACAAGAGGGTGAAAGATGTCCACTGGGTTGTAACCCTCCTTGATGTTATGAAAATGACATTGGTCTCTGTTGCTGTCCTTGGTGTTCTCAAGGTATGGGGGGAACCTTTGTGAAAAGAAGGCTGTACAGTAATACCTTGGTTTATGAGCATAATCCGTTCAGGAAACATGTGTGTAAACCAAAACACTCTTATATCAAAGCAAATTTCCTCATAAGAAATAATGGAAACTCAGATGATTCATTCTGGGGTCCCAAAGACCACATACCGTACACACAAAATACCAAAACTTACAAAAGAAGTTGGTTAGAAGTCCACGTGCACACCATGGGTTACATACCTGGTTGTGGAATCTGCTCTGCTTGGGACTAACAACTGGATTTCACTATGCATTTTTAATGTGACAATAATAAAGTCCAATTTGTAGCCCTGTACACAATTAACTAGCTGCCCCATGACTGGAAATGATTTAAAAAATAAGAATGTTGAAAATAAATTAAATATAAGTATAAATATTTTTTTAAAAATACCCATAACCTGCATGTTCTTCGCTGGTGCAAAGGACAGAATCGCCCACAATCCAGCAGTGGGAGAGAAGGGGAGAGAGCCACCACTTGTCATTGACTTGTGATCACGTGACCTGCTCCAGTGATCAAACAAAATGCTCTTAATCCAAATCATTACTGTAGTCTCCATAAATTTACTTGTTGATCAAACAAAATGCTCTTAATCCAAATCATTACTGTAGTCTCCATAAATTTACCATTTACATATAGAGAACAGCAGAAGCACTGAATATGATCTCTTATTTAAGTGACCAGAAATTAGGGCTAATTATTGCTGTGGCTACTTTCTTATTTCTAGAGGAAAATGGAATACAGACTTGTTAATTGACTCAGAGTATCTAAGCAATGATACATGTTGTATAGCTATCATATTTATAAATGCTTGAAATAAATATCAAGGATTTTCTCCTGTATCAAAAGCATTGTATTAAATTTATGTGGGAAGTGACATTTCCCAAATGGCAAGCAAAATTCAAAGTAGGGCTGTAAAAATGTTCTTGTAGAAATGATAGAAAAAATGAATTTTTGGCCTTTAATTTTGAAACAGTAATGGGACTTTGGGAGCTAACCATACCCCTAGCTTTCATCATATTTAGTACACATGAGTGGACACCGTGAAGCATATACTGTATTTTTCGCTCTATAAGATGCACTTCCCACCTTATAGAGCATCTTATAGAGTAAATACAGTAGTCCCTGCTACATATATATCACACTTTTCATTTAGAGAGAAGTTACCTGCACGGAGCCTCTCCCATCTCCTGTTGTAGCCTGGATTGCACTGTTCTAATTACCTAAATTAAAAAGAGGCTTCCATGGAGCCTCTGCCCTCCCCTTCTGCAGCCTGGATCCCCCAGTCCCAATCATCTCATTTGCAACCCTCCCCTTTTGGAACTTGGATTCAACAGTCCCAATCAACTTGTTTGCAACCCTTTCATTTTACAGCTTGGATTCCACAGTCCAAATCACATCGTTTGCAACCCACCCCTTTTGCAGTTTGGATTCCCCAGTCCCAATCACCTTGTTTGGAAAGGGGCTTCCACCCAGCCTCTCCCATCCCCTGCTGCAGACGAGATTCCACAGTCCCAATCACCTCCTTTGCAAACAGGCTTCCTCTTCCAGAAAGCCTCTCCCCTTTCCTTGTGCAGCAAGTATTCCCCAGTCAAAAATCACCTTGTTTGCAAGAAGTCTCCTCCACAGAGACTCTGCCCTCCCCTTTTGCAGCCAGGAGTTCCCCACCATGAAACCTTAGGCTAAACATTTTTTTTCTTTTCCTCCTCTAAAAACTAGGTGTGTCTTATGGTCAGGTGCATTTTATAGAGCGAAAAATACAGTACTTGGCCCACTCAAGACAGGAGGTTTCTGTCTAGATTGGTACCCAACAATGGTGGATAAACATGGTCCTATAAGCCTTCCCCCATGCAAAAGGATCATCTTTTATACTGTATAGAAATGCTATATTTTAAATCAAGTTGTTTTCAAACAGCTACGCTTTTGTTAACTTCCAGTCTTTGAATGATGTCTATTCTGCTACCACAGGAGACACTTACCCATCCATCAAATCACATGTCCACAGAATTCCTACTAACTAGCTGAGCAGTTCTGTTCAAAAGCACTATTTGTATTGTGTTTTAGGTTTTCAGAGAGAGAGATTCGCCCTTGACAGGTCACAGAAGCATGTGTGATAGAATTGTTTGCGAGCAACTGTTTTCTTGTCAGAATATGGTGCTTAATTTTGGGACTCAACATTTTTATCTTTGAAAACAGCTAGAGCGGGATAAATGGAGAGGATTTTGGGTTGGAACATGATCTTCATTCTCACTTGTTCACTTTGCATTTCATACAGGATTGATTTTTTAAAGGAACAAGCAACAGACTTGAAATGGAAACAGAATGTGCCTTGGTAGACACTGACAGTATACATACGTTAGGATTCCTAAGTAGAAACATATGGAGAAAGTGACTGTCATTGCACCTGATAGAATTCCAGACCTATTATTGTGCTCATTGCCACAGTTTCCAGAAAACATGCTTTTCTCTCTTAGTTTTCTTTGATTCTGTGTACATTCAAAAATCATGTTATAAAATCAAAATATGGGATTATGTGAGGAGCAGAGCATCACAACTTTGTGTATTATGTGATAAAGCCAATCATTCACAGAATGAATCGTTCATATAGAATTGTGGGTTGAGATCCCAGGGCATACATACCGTACTTGTGTGTGTATGTATATGTGTGTATGTACACAAATAGATTTACATATGTATTTGTGACTTGTGAAAGACAATAGATCACTGGACTGTGCAAACATAAGAATCTAAACCAGCATTCAGTTTAAATATTGCTCGACACCTCTACAAGAGCAGCAGGCAGCTGCTGGTTTCTGTGATTTGGGTCAAAATTATTTTCTACCACATGCAGGGAGTATTGACATTCCACAATCTACGGCTCTCTTTTATGCAAACCAGAGATCACTCTACTTTTTCAACAGGGCTTAGGCTTACACAAGGTGGTACTATCTATGTTAAACCTCTTTGTGAAATAGACTGTTAAAGAAATGGAACATGGCACTAACATTCCAGCCTTGGCTTGTAAAGGAAATCTAGCTACCCATCCAGTTGTAAAATATTCATAAAAATGTGGTAAAACATGGCCTACATTTTCATTTGTAAGGAAAACATGCAATGAGTCAATACATATATTTTAGGCAGAGAGATGGTACGGATATATAGTTATAACAATAATTGCACCTAGCTGATTCTGAAATAGTGCCCAATGTATGGAAAGCCTGTTTGGCCAACATGGAAACACTCAGGGATGGACCGATCTTTTGTGATTTAATTTAATATAAAATGTTGCAGTACTTCTTGCTGAAGTAGGATGCTACATAAGTTTCATATAGATATGAACAAACATTCTAGTTCTTCTCAGACAATATCCTGGTAAGTGTGGTATCTATCTTTCCCTTCCCATAAAGAATCAGTCACATTTTCAAATGAAAACTAAAATCTCGCGACAGTTCTACTTGAAATTAGTCAGCAGTTCGTTAATGACAATGCAAACCAAATACATCTTCCATCATGTCAAGAGCAAGCTTTGATACTTTGGACAGCGGACAAAACACAGGATTTTGAAATAACAAGGTCTATGTGAACCAGGAATTCTACCATAATACTGTATAATTACTTGGCAAAATATTTTAATAAGCCATTTCAATTAAGGAGCATTGCTTAACAATACAGTACTTCCAGTACTACATTAAAAACAGCCTTTTCCATTATACAGTTCCTTTCATTCCCCCTCCCCTTTTAGCTCTGTATTCACTGTCTTACCAAAAGAGTGGTTGGCTGGAGATGCAGTTGCATGAGAAATGCTAAATGGAAACTTCTCGGTGCTGCTCTAACTATGCCCAGAAATGTAGTAATTAAAAATTGAGAAGAACATTTTTTTAGTCCAAATGGATCTGCCAGCATGTAGCATAAGTCAGTATGGGGGTCACTTTTCTAAAGCTATTTAGATGAATCAGGAGGTATATTGAGAAAGATTACAAAAAGGGTAGAATGTTATTTCAGACATGCCGTATTATCCTTTATTTTTAAAATTATACCATTACTTTAATGATTCTCTTTAATGACTACTCTAGTATCACTACAAAACACTGCAATCATGGAACCACTGTTTTATAAATGAAATTCATATTTCATCTTTAATGTTAAAATAGGTCACATACATTATCTCAGAGATAGACTGGACACTGCAGTTAGCACATAAATAGCACAGTTAGTAGTAGAGGTCCCTTAACAGGAAAAATATCTTAGCAAAAGATTTTATCAGCTCTCCACATGGCAGATTAGCATGTCTTTGTTTGGTCGTTCATTACTGGATTTAGACATATGCTTCACTTGTGTCATTCTACAGGCAGAGTAGCTCTGAGGAAATTCAAATCTAATATTGTATCACTTTCTGTTTGCAAAGCAGCCAACTCCTATAATTTAGCTCACCACCATACATACTTTCCTAAGTTTATTCCTGGTGGGCAAACTCGGATATTGCATGTACCCTGGAAACCTTAATGCAAGTGTTTTAGGATGTACCAGCTAACTGTCCCGGGAGTACCTGTTTGGAAAACAAACAGCTGGTTGGGTGGTTTTACAGAAAATTGAATGAGGTTATTTTTTTTTACCAGTCTCTTTTAAAATCCTGTGCAGGCAAAGAAGTCAAGTTCAGGAGATGTTTGTTGGACCACAGGTAGTCAGAAAAACTATTCCTATATCTACCTCCCATCAAATAATCACTCTTTCTTTTTCTTTCTTTCTTTCTTTCTTTCTTTCTTTCTTTCTTTCTTTCTTTCTTTCTTTCTTTCTTTGGTAATGCAATGTCTTATTTTTAAGACACATATCCTAGTGATGAATAAAGAATGGATTAATATGTTAATTCTACATGTTTTGTGCATTTAATGTTTTAAATGCCTATTATCTCACTTATCTGCTCCTTCCTTATTTTGCTGATCTGTAACTTGCACTCTCATGGGCTTTGCAGAACTGTCAGAAGAGAGATCGTTTCATATTTTCTGTAATTAACATTCTGATAAAGCATCTGGAAACCTGCACTCTCTTTGCTTCCTTCCATAATGACATAGCTATTAGCTATCATCTCATCAAAATTAACCTAGAAGGGGGAGGGGGCATACAGAACTGTGACACCACAAAAAAGTCTGCTTCTAAGAACAAAGTGTTTTTATAAATAATAGAACAGAATTCCAAGATTAATCACAATCTGGTAAATGGCAATAGCCAAGACAATTTTAGTAAAGGATTATGGAGTGCTTTGAGAGATTTGACAAGGACATTGATTTGCAGTGTAGTGGAAGGCCTGGGGCAATGTCTCTTGTTAATCCAACACAAACATTTCTGAATGTTTACTGGGGAACATAAGGAGGGGAAAAAGTATGTTATGAAAGTTTTTGATGCATGTAGAAGATGTAAAAAGTCTGATTAAGTTGTGGAAGGTATTGGCAAATTCTATGGGGCTATGAATCATTTTTCTAGCTGGTTGGTTGCTTGAGGGCTGCACCTATATAGAGGATATCAACTAGAGATGGCCACAAAAAAAATGAAACACTGTTTCTTTAGGTAACAAATTGCTTAATTACCTAACAAAACGGTAGGACGTGTTTCATTTTGTTTCGGATGAAACACCATCCCCCCGTCGGGTGAAATTTGGAAAGTTTTGGGAGTCAGAGGGGGGCTGAGTTATTAAGCTCCAAAGTGGGTGCACGTAGGAAAAATTCTTTCTAATTGGATTTGGAAGCCAAGCCACAGCAACTATTCGGCTCAAGCTGCAGGAAACCAGCTTTTGGATGAATATAAGAAAAAGCTTCTTAACTTTCAGAGCAGTACGACAATGGAACCAAGAGGTGAACACTCAAGCAGTGGGGGCATTAACAAAAAAGTAGACAGTTATCTGATTCATTTAGATCCCTGTCTGATACACAATATAAATTGTATACTTTTAAATGGGCTTGCATGATCAGTGATTGAGTTGACTTAGTTCTGTGAGAAGATGCATGCTAGGAGTAAGAGTTACAACTACAGTGATACCTTGTATAAAGGAACTTATTCGTTCCAAAGGAAATTATGTTAAGCAGATTTTCCTTTATACAAATTTCCCATAGGATTGCATTGAAAACAGAGTAATCCTTAATTACGACCATTTTTATGTTGTATGGATTTACCCCATAGCCGATTCTGTTAAGCAAATTTCCCCTATCTCAGGAATTTTTTATATTGTACAGATTTTGTTATACAACCCGTTTGTTATATGAGGGTCCACTGTACTGATAAGTGTAAAATAATGTATATGACTGATTAGTGAAATTATTGGTCTGTGTGGTTCCTGGAGATATTCAGTTTTATATATAGTAGTTCACATGCAAAAGTGTGATAGTTAAGAGGTATGTGTTAAGTAGGGTGTGAGCTAGTTAAAGCTTTCAGTAACATGAGTCAGAGTGATTATGAGCACAGGTCTGGTCTTGGAATTTACATCAAAACAAATTGTCTGTCTGTTTGTCTGTCTGAAAGAAAAATAATGCAAGAAAAATAATGCCATGTGATATATCCATTGAGGATCAAACCAAATGGTGAATACCATTTGGGATCCCAGCAGGAGTCACAAAATAATTTCAGTGTGGAAATTTACAGTGATGAGTTTCTCTGGATTATTGTGAATTATGAGCTGGTGCATCACAGGAGTATAATGCCAGGTGATTCTACAAGCTACGAATGGGGCAGAATGGTGGCTAACATTTTTGCATGGGAAGGCAAGCCCACTGTGGTACTTTCCTTTGTATTATGATGTGCAAGAATCTCAAAAAGCCCAACTGACACGTCCTAGTGAAAGAGACAGAAAGAGAGGGAAAGTAACAGGGAAAAAAACCTCTGGTAGGAGCAGGGTCTCTCCGTTGCTATTTTGAACTACAGTTCCATGGCAATATGTAGCTAGCTACCCTTTCCACTCTCCACTTTTAAAAGTGGTTCTTCAGTTCCCCAGCTTATAAAGGTGCAGGAGAATCAATTGAAACTGGAGTTTTAAAAATCCAGATCCAAATACTCCCTTAGGACCCTATCAATACAGGAAAAAATGGTGTTCCCTCTCCTTTTAGCAGGCTCTGTGTGATCTCCTGGCACTCTTCCAGTCTTCAAAAGGATGAACAGAAATGTTACATTCTCAGGGAGCCCCAGAGTTGCTTCTCTTAGGTGAGCGGGCAGCTGTGCCATAAGGAAAGTATTCTGAATTATAGCTTTGCTGGTATAACAAAGTCCAGAAGAAGAGAAATATATAAAACTACTCCCATTTCCATAGAATAGTGAAAGGTCATTTCCATGGAAACAAAGAAGTCTCAAACTATAATTTTGAAAAGAGCCTGCCTTTGAAAAAGACCTGCTCTTAAACAATGAATTCGCTGTAACATTTCAAATCAAACAGCCGTCTTTACGGTAAAAAGCACATAGAAATTTGTTATTTTTAAACCACGGCCGTTCTTACTGGAAATGATGTGTGTATGCAATTATCATGGAATCATAGAGTAATGGAGTTGGAAGGGGCCTGTAAGGCCATCGAGTAGTTATGAAGCTGATGTTTTGAAAGTTTGCTGGAGATGACTGGATGTTTGTGTGTCTTTGTATGATGTGCTTATGGGCTTCTTACAATCGCAGAATGTTCTATCTTAAAGGTAAACTCTTAATCCATTTTGATTTATGAGAAATTTCATTTTCTTCTCTCAGGGAAGCATAGATTTACAGATAAGCCGTCATTAGGAGTGGTAATTCCTTGACTATTGAAACGTGTTTGTTCACGGGAGGTGTTTTTATTACTTCATGTAATGTGCACAGTACTGTAGTTTGTTTTGCTTTGCAATGGTCCTTCAGGAAATAAACACAAGCTTTCTTTGAAGTTTGATTTCTCAAACACAAAGGCCTACTTGAATCATGTCTATTCTATTTCTATCCTGGAGGTTATGTGTCTAAAATTTGATTAGCTTTAGTTACAGTTACTACTTTAAATGAACTCATTCAATGTGTCTGAGCACAAAGAAAATTCAGCTTTCAGAAAACAAACCTTCTCTTTCATACAAATACATGTTATGTTCATTGAGTGTCCAGGGCAAAGTATACAGCATCCTGAAGTGCCAATAGCTGAGGTCCTAAAGCTTTCAGTGGTCTACAGCATTGGGTTGTTTGAAAATTCCCTATTCCTCACAACTCTCCGGAATTATACTTGAGTCACTTGTCCTTTGTTTCCCAGAACCTTGAGCCTTGGTGCATAATTTACAACCTGAATATTTTCATGGATTAAGTGAAAAACAAAAGGAAACAAAAAGCATAGAGCAACATGATCCACAAAAATACTTGCTAAGAGTATGGGAGATTGGAGACTTTGGATCAAAGTTCTGATCCCTCATGAAGTTTATTATATGAACTCTGGCAGTTCCCATGAGTCTAGTAAGATGGTTGCAAGTTGGACAACAAATTAAATGTGTGTTCTTATCTGAAAAATGCTTTCTAAACTGGTATAATAAATAATAGGAAATCTGAAGCATAATGGGATGGCACATATGGGGGTGGAGAGAGATAGGGATGGAAGACTCTGCTGTATGAACATGCCAGATTGCATCAATTTGTGTGCCAGGATCTCACTGCTAAAGCATGGCTCCTGTGCTGAGAAAGAAAACTAGATAGGATAAGAACATAAGAACATAAAGTGATCCACATTGTAATTGATCAGTTATGCTCGACCCAGAATTAACACTGCACAACACAAATGGGCACAAATAAAGATTATTTGTGGGTTGTCCTTCACCCCTTTGCACCAATCATGTTTTGTTGCATCATCCACTGTAGACTAGACCTATAATGTAATCTTTCTAGGGCACTGATATCTGGACAAACATAAACTGTTCCCTCAACTTTTACCATTTTCTATATATAGTTTCAGGATTTTTATCGAACAAGCAGAAAATAACCAGGATGCCAGGGTGGGGGTGAGGATTTCCCAACTGTTTTACCACTGGCGTGCCTTTTTATTCTAGCAAGTTTAACATATTGGATAAAATTTCCTGTGCTAAAATATTTTTGGCGAACCATGGTACAACAGAGGGGAAGTGACATTACTCCCACTGGAGGTAACATGAGGCACAACAAAATACTTCACAGCACAAGAACTGCTTGTGCGCTCAGAGAGCACCCTACAATTTAAGGCAATCCCAGGGCTTTCAGGTTAGTACTCTCTGACAACGTGCTATGGTAAAACTGAATATGCGGATGGCTTGATGAACACAAATTATGTTTTCGTCCCTGACGTCATCTTCGCCCCTCTCCTATATTCTTGATTTCCACTTCAGCATTTCCAAAGCTTGAGTCAGAGCTGTTCTTTTTGTGCACAAAAAAAAGAACAAAAGCAGGTTTCTATTCACAGACCTTCTTCCATGTTCTTTCATGAACCAGCTATGTTGTTGCTGAGCAACAGGAACATCTAGAACTGTCCTCACATATATCTTTTCAGGTCACCAAAACTGTATTGGCTTACCTCTTACTTCTTTTTCATTGTGAATAGTGCTTGTTTGGAAATATGAGTAGATGGAGTGAGCAGCAATGGTTTTGCTGTGCACCAGGCACCTTTTGTTGGCTGAAATTTGGCTCTTCTTGCTTCCTTGTTTTGACATCCTGAAACTGAGGTTCTCAGAGTGAATTTTAATGCATCTTGTTTGCATTTTTAACCACCACCACCCCTAGTATTCAGAAATTGCTATTGAAGCACAGCATAAAATAAATCCTCTGAGGATCCTTATGAGGAACGCTTAAAAAAAATCTAAAGCCACTAACATCAAAGAAAAGTTATTTAAAAACAGAAGAAACAATTTGTACAATTACCCTATTCTGAAAAGCCTGTTGAAATTAATTGGCATGAATCTTCAATTAAATGTATTGACCTGGTAACTTTTATGATTCATGTGATTCATTTGTTATATCTTCAAAGTACCTGTGATCCATCAGTCAGATATGATAGTAATGAAATGCAAGTATTTCACTTGTCATTGTGTAAAATCACCTGGCATGGCATACCTTGAGTCTTTATTCTTTTACGTATACCAGGCCACGATGCAGTTAACTTTGCAGTATTTCTGTTAATACTGAGTGAATATTAGTCCATTTTCATATTTCAAAAAAATAAATTTTCAAAGCTTTAATTTAAATCATGGTAGGAGAATTTTGTTAAATGTTTATTAAAAGAAGCCATTGGATTAAATTCCTGTTCTGGTAGGCTCCTAGATAACCAGAAGAATGGGTTCTTAATCACCCACTATCTTTCTTGGAACAGCATCCCTGGATCACCTCCTTAAAGATAGGATGGGGAACTTCTAGAATACATGCTTGTTCAACTCCAGTCTATGTACAGCAGCAGTGGCGGGGCAAGAACTAGATGGGTTTGCTCTGATTTCCTTGCTTATCACCCAGTTCCATTTATGTACATGTTTCCATCTATGCAAATGTGTTAACTTTTTTTTAAGATTGCTTCATAACTACAATAATTTCCATTAACATTGTATAAAAATACCATTATTGGGATCATAGCCACACACTAAAAGTCATAATAGAGATGTCCTGAAGCAATTTTCTTAAGATAATGAATACAACAATATGGCATGGAGTAGGAATCATGGTATTTAGCATAGAAAGTTGTAAAAACGAAGGAAGCATTTAAAATATGACTTGATCACAGGATGCTAAGAATTTGCAGGATTGAGAGGATGGTCAGTGAAGAAGTACTAAAGCAAAGAACTAAAGACCAAGGAGTTATAAAACAAATAGAATATTCCTGTCGACAGTTTGTGGGAACTGATCATTCAAAGTGAAATAAGCAGAAGCATTAGAGCAGGAAGCAGAAGAACAGGCTGTAGAAACCAGGAGGCTCTTCTGGATGTAACACAATCACATCAATTAGAATTTACTTAGGACTAACACATCCAAAGCCAAGATACCCATGATGGCATTCCATCTTCAGTCAGAGAGAAGTAAGGAGGAGGAAGAAGAAAGCAGGACACCAAGTGAGAGAAGGAGGATATTTTAAGTGTTTAAAATGAGTCCTAGTCTTAACTCACAGTGATGCTTAGAGAGAGAGAAATTTGGAAAAGTTACAGTACTGGCCTGTAATTGCAGGATGCTATGAGGTGTAGTCCAGAAAGCTGTATTTTTAAGATTTGGGAGAGAAAAAATGTATAGTACTGTATTGTGATATGTCTACTTCATTCCCAATGCTTTTTGCAAAAGATGGGGAGGGTTGCATACATGTTTTAGTTCCGGTCCTACCATATCCCTGTTATTTTTAACAGTGTATATTTATGCACAGAAATTGTAAATAATGGGTTCCCTTATGTCAACATTTTTAAGAATGCAACAGTGAGGAAAAATATTTAAGGGATAAGGAAATAATTTTAAAAGGAAGAGAGAATTACCTGCCAGTTCATTTTCTCATGAATATGCAGACCACTTATTAAAATGTCAACAATAGGAAACTCACTTCAATCATTACTTTACCAAGAAGAAATTATAAAAATCACGTCTGCTTCTAAGCAGACTTCATGTTGATATGAAAGATAACGTATGTGGAAGGAGAAAGTATTCAAATGGGATTCTTCTGTGTATGTACACAATGCCTATCACTCTATCAATGAACTGCAAGCTGTTAATACCATAGCCCTCTGGCGCTGTTCATAATATAATTCTTCTCCATGTAGATGTATCTGATTGTGAAGGAGGAACCATTTGTGTGGCGGGGAGAAAACGTTCACTCTAGGACTTAAAATCTGGGTAATTAGCTTTCTCCCCCATCATCATTCCCATTTTTTTTCCAAGGAAAGCAATAAGCCTAAAGATAGAGAGCTGCCATTATCCATGGGGCTCTCCTCATCAGTAAGGACCTTGGAAAACCAGGTTACTCCTCACAGAGATGGTGAAGGCAGGTATGGGCAGCAAGTGTCATTTCTCAGTAAAAATGAAAAAGAAGGAATGGAGGTGAAGTTCTTGATTATTTTTTGTTTGAACTAATATTCTCAGTGACCATGCCCGGCAGCTTAGCACAGTGTGATAGTTCTACATTTTCCAGTGGTTTTAAGACAAAACATACCTTACCTCAGTATTTTCACAGTTGTATGACTTTAATGTATTTAAAAAAACTGAAATATTCACAAACTATGCATATATATATTTGCTAAAAATCTTTACATTTGAAAAGCACACTTCAGTCAGTGGGGAAAATGTGTAAAGAACCACAAAACCTTAGGAAAGAAACAAGAAAGGAAGTCCTAGATTCGAATCTCATATGAACAAACGATGGGATGACAATGTGAATGGGATTCAAAGCAGAACAACAAAATGGAGAGCAAGACTGGTGGATCCATAGAGCTTGGAAAATATATTGTAAACATACAGGTAGCTAGGTGAAGATAATTGTGAGAACTGCCTCTTCCTTTCTACTTTGAAGTTTTAGTGTAAAAGATGCAGGGAGATTATCTCTGATTGCCTTATTTTATTCAGCTAGAATTTTTACTTATCTAGGTACAAATATTTATTAATAACTTGGTCCCTGTTTGCAATGCATTGTGTTCTTTTAAATTTGCTAAATATATCTGAGATCAAGATTTCCGCCCACATAGTGTTGTGTGCCTATGGTATATGTATGCTCCTTTCTATTGCCTTGTTGTAGAATTTTTGTACAAGCTTTTCTTAAAATGACTGTTACACAACACCAGCAGTCTCCCTGGTGGATACTTTTATTTGGATTATTTCTATCTAGTGTGTCTTTGGGAGGCTTCCAACCCCTGTTGCATACGAGTCCTCTGTTAAAGTACCTCAAGACCAACCTTCTGGGTTAGGAATTAAATGCTGAGATTGGCTGAAACCCTGTTCCACAGCTCTGTGTGCGCAGCAGGGATGATGTCATCAGCAGTGGCTTCGTCTCCCAGTTTGAGGGTGCAAGCAACTTCACATTTTGTATGGGGTTGCCTGCACCGTGCCCACCTGCTGTTTTCACTAGATGCTGTTGCGGAGGGCCATTCCAACAGAGGGCCAGAAAACAACTACCATGGACCGGACCTTCTCAGTTGTGTCAATGACACTGGGGAACTTGTTCCCTCCAGAGATACACCAGGCAGCCTCCCTTTTCAGAAAGTATTATCCATCTATAAGATACACCTATGTATAAGACGATCCCCACTTTTCCAACCCAAAATTATGGGTTTGCAACCACATGGTTCTCTCCCCAGCTTACTTCGATGTATAAGACAACCTTCAATTTCTAGTCTAACAATTTTAGACAAAAATATTGTCTTACACACGGAAAAATATTGTACATTAAAACAGCCGTTTAAAGAAGCTGCAAGGAACATCCTCCTTCCGTGAAAGATTTTTAATCCACTACCTCCACATTTTTATTTGGTTTCAATGTAGCCGCTAAGGGTTTTCCTTATTATTGTTTGTGTCTTTTTATTTGCTGGTGGGATGCATTTTTAACTGTTGTAAACCACCCTGAGTAGTAGCTTGCCCTGACCTGCTGTATATGAAATAAATAAATAAAAAAAACCTCAGTGATGATTTGCCATTGAGTGTGGCATCATCTTTATCGTGCACACAGAATTGCATGACATGATTTCAGTCATTCTTCTTAAGAATAGTAAATTGAGGGTTATTTATTCAGTTGCTTTTAAATAAAAGGCAGTTTAATCTGCTATAATTAGGATAACATATATCCAATTAAAATTTATCATTATATTTGTATCACTGTTTATCCTTCCACACTTTTTCTCCCAGTGTAGACGTTATAAGACATATGGTGATGCGTGGTGGTTGATTATTGTATATACTTGTATATATCAAGACTTCAGCATAAAGACAGCCATTTAGTTATTTTAGCATTTTACTTTGCTTTCTATCTCATTTTTTTCCCTACAGAATTCAGTTAGTTTTCTTTAGGAAGAGATTTACTATAGCATGTTGAACAACTTACATGTGGCAATAAAGTATTATTTTAAGCATTTGTTTGATGCTTCATAGCCTCTTTTTAAATCTCCATTTCTGTTTCAATTAATTTAAATCATCCATTAAATCTTATAAAGTGAGGCCACTGAGGGTCATGTAAGGCAGAGACAGGGAAACTGTGACTCTCTCAATGTTGGATCACAATGCCAATAATCTCTAACTATTAGCTGGAGTCTCAACAACCTCTGGGATGTCCCAGATTCTGCATCCTAATATAAAGGAAAATATATAAGAGCTACAATTCAGAAAAATGAAGCTCACACAAATCTCATCATGTATCGATTGTATAACATGGAGTTGTAAGGTGGTGCCAGCTAAGCCCAAATTTATTGATAACTTCTGCTAGCCCCATCTTCAGTAACCCGGTGAAAGACTCCTACATACAGTAGTACCTCTTAAGACAAAAATCTGGGAATAGGCAATCTTTGCATGACAAAAAATTCCCTATGGGATGCTTTGCAAGACAAAAAAACATTCCACATGTACCCAGGGACCCCCATCCCCAGTTATTTTTGTCTTTATTCTAGCCTCTGTAATGGAATAATCTGTTCCGAATGCATTCCTAAGGGAAACTGCGTTTCGTAAGTCATTTTTATGGAACAATCTACCAAGTGAGATACATCTGGCATAGTCCTTGCCTGGACCTTGCTCTTTAAAGAGGCATGCGGCATGCGGCTAACATTATTGTTTTTGCATAGGGCCTTTTCACACGACCCCTAAGATCTGCTGGCCACTTAAATTCGGACCAGAGATCTTAGGGGGTTGTCGCTGTTCCTGCATTCCCACCCCCTCCGCACTCCTAGCTGCTGGCTGCGTGAGGGGAAGGAGAAAAAAAGGAAGAAAAGAATGCTGCTCACCTCCGTTCTGCTTTCCCGGCACTGCATTCAGATCTCTTAAAGGGGCGGGGGGCAAAAAAAGAACAAACAGAAGCAAGGAGAGCCGGGCAGTCACTACGTTATATCCACATCAGGAATTTTCACCTCCAGAGAGCAGGTACCTGAAAAGTGCACTGGGACGCGCTTAGGTGGGCGTGGTTGCACTTAATTATCTGTAAACTCCGGAGCTGGTGGGGAAACAATTTTAAGCTCTGGAGCTGGGAGCCATTTGCGGCAGAGTTTATGGGTCATGTACAAAGGGCCTTAGTTTGTTGTTTATTATTTTTGCCCCAGGGTTTGTTTTCAAGTTACCTTTGCCGGTTAGCTCGAGTTTGACTAGTTTTTGTTTATTTGCTTACTTTAGTATTCAATGTTTTAATCCTTTATTACCGTAAACTGACCCGTAGAGTTCCTTTTGGAAGGCTGGCAATATATAAGTGCATAAATAAATAAATTATTGTGAATAGTAGAGTGCATAAGAGGGGATCCTGTAGATAGACCATCTTGACTGTTGTCAGTATTGTTGAGAACATTCCAGGTGCTCTTCTATATCTATGGAAAGCATGTTACAGCATCTCATTTTTCTGCTAGCAATGGAAGCACAATATTGTGAAGCGATATCAAGCCATTTCCTGGTGTTTTAAAATATGGGTAGAGAAGCACAATATCTCACATTCATAAACTAGAGGGTTTTTTTTTAAAAAAAAGATTTGAATGTTAATAAAAGAACAAGAATAAATTCTTTCTCTCCTTCTCTGCTTTCCATTGAATGGGAGTCAGCCCTTTGATAAAATTCAACAATAATACTAAACTACTTGTGTGAGAGTCTTATAATCATATTGTGTTGTGCAGTGACTGTCAATATATTACAAATACTTTTGTAGAATGAGCATTTACCTCTGCCTCCCCCTGTTACCCTCTTGTCTTTGTCAGCCTTTCCTTTTGCCTGAATCATTAGATTTATTTTATCAGGATATGCTGGCTTCATTATTCATGAGTAGTAGAGTGAAATGAAACTCCTATACGAAGGGAAGAAACATTAGCCCCTAACCAGTATTTCAAAGGCAAGTATTTTGCTGCATGTCACAACTGACTAAATGCATTGTTGTTTTGACAAATACAAGGCTTTCAATATAATTTTTGTTCTAAGAAATAGAAAAAAGACATTTATGAACATCATCCTGAAATCGTTTGTGATAGTACTTTAATTTTTTTCCAGTCTCCTGCTTGTGCATGTATTTTAGAATAGAACTTTATTCATCTTTATTCCCTTAGACCTTTTCTTAGAGTATATGAAGCTGTGCCATCAAAATAGCCCTGCAAAGTATATTAAGTATAATTAATAACATATTTAAATTAAATCAGGGAACTTTCTGGCTCCACAGCAACTGGAATATAAGTCTTTCCTCAATATCCAACATACTATTGTGCATACCATCTCTAAAGGCTGAACTACTTTCTGCGTTAAATACATAGTGGGCATCTGATCCTCTTTTTCTGAAATGATTACAGTTCCTTTTTGGTTTGTGAACAGAACAATCCTCTTAGTGCTACTGGAAGAGCCTTGGTTTATGTTGCAAACAGTCCACTTTGAACTTCAGTGTAGTGGTCTAAGGGTAGAACTCTTGGAGTGTTGCTTTTCTACAAAATTGCTATTTTAAAGACAACTTTAGGGGGCAGAAGAAGACAGAGTTCAAAGAGAATGGCTTAAATCCACTGTTGTAGTAGTGCTACATCACATCATTGTGAAGATGCTTCATTTTCTCCTCCTGAAGGTAGCACAGAACTGGCACCAGAAAACTTTCTAAGACTCCAGAGCAAGTGTTATTGAACAGCATTCCCAAGCCTTATCATTTTTTTTTTGAGAGAGAAGCACACTTCCAAAGAATGGAAGCTTTTAACCCCCCCTCCTGACACCTCAGCAAACCAAGCTTGGTCTCTTCCTGCCAGTGTGTGCTTCCAAAGAGAGGCTTTTAACTCTGTCCTGACACCTCAGCAAACAGACCTTTGGCTGTTCCTGGTGGCACATGCCAGCAGCAGCAGCCCCATATCTGATTGCTGACGTGTCAGGAGAGAGTTAAAAGCCTCTATTTGGAAGCACACACTGGCAGGAGCAGACCAAGCTCGGTTTGCTGAGGTGTCAGGAGCAGAGGCGTAGCCAGGAACTGGAGTACCTGGGGACAACATTCATTTCTCTGCCCTTCCTGCTGTCTCCCCACATTGCACCAACCCAGCAATGAAGGGGCCGAACCCTATGGGCGTGGGGTGGGAGTGTGCGTGCGGGGGGGGGCGAACGTGTGTGTGTGTGTGTGTGTGTGTGTGTGTGTGTGTGTGTGTGTGTGTGTGTGTGTGTGTGTGTGTGTGTGTGTGTGTGTACCTACATGCAGTAGCGTGCGGCCCCTTACACATCTCCCACCATGGCGTGGAAGAGGAGGAGGAGGGTGCCGCGGTCACTGCACTCCTGCCTGCCTGCCTGCTTTGCCGCTGGCCTGGTGCGTGGTGGCAGAGGTTGTGGAGGGAATGCCATCAACCAAGCCTTACGGGAAAGGAGGACTGCTGGGCGCCCCCAGATTGCTGCGCCCAGGGCAGATGTATCCTTCTGCTCCCCCTAGATATGCCCCTGGTCAGGAGGGGGTTAAAAGCCTTTCTTTGGAAATGCAGGCCAGCAGGAGGAGCTCCAGGTCTGTTTGCTGAGGTGACAGGAGGGGGTCCTTGAAGTGTCAGTTGTAAAACCAATTATAATGTGGGATGATGATTATAATGATGATTCCAACAGTATAGAAGTAACATACACTGCCAAATTTCACATATAGGTACCAACAACTTTTTGAGAAATCTCTATAGAAACAGGGAGGGGTGAAAGGTACTGAAATGTCTCTGGCTCTATTAGCAATTTCGAATTTGCTGCCAGATGCTCAAGGGAAATTTGCACAAACTGTCTGCAGTACCTAACTTCATACAACATCCTGAAAGGAATGTTGCTAATAAAACAGAAAGGCTGAACACTTGATGGACATTTGAGATACTGTGACCTAGTACATACTTACACACATAACTATGCGCACACAACCAGGCAAAGTCTTACCCGTGCTAAATAAAAACCAGGCATCATCTGGCTTTGATAGGGCTTCTATAGTACCTGACATGATGTATATCAAACCTTCCCAGGGACATTTTGTATATATGTGTGTATGTGTATGAATCTGTGGTAAGTTCTACACTCCACCATTGCCTGATTCCCTGAGGGTTTGCTGAGAGACATAAGGGCAGCTGTTTGCTATTGCCTTCCTTGACCGAAGAGAACAACTTTTGTATTTAGTGGGAGGTTCACTGATGCACAGTGAAACTCACAGGAGTCCCCAAGCTCTCGTGTTTTAAATCTCTCCAGCTTGTTTGTTCTTTTGTTCACCTGTCATTGTGCAGCAAACAGCATGACCAGCATCTGCCTTCAGCATCAGACAGACATGCCAACTGGGGATAGGTGAAAACCAAAGGCCCAGGGCAGCCGTTGGGAGGAAATATGTTTACACTGATCAACTGTGCTTCTGAAGTCTATGTGGAAAAGCCTAGACACTGCTGGGAGGATAGCAGTAACATGCGGGTTGTTATGTCACCTAGCTTGTGAAATCTCCAGGCAATTTTGCTTTGATTTTTAAGATGTCTAACTTTCTGGGCTATCAAAGCTCTTGTGGCGTTTCCATTACCTTCACACCGAGGGAATCCAGCTCTCTATCCCAAAGGACAGTAGTATGGTTCTGAAATAATCCAAGTCCACCCCTCCATGGGCAGAACATAAACATTTTGATGTCTTTGTTCCTAGTCAAAAATGACAGTACATTATTAGACAAAGTAAGCATACTCCCAGTTGTATCAGGATTGGTTCTTCATTTATACAGCTTGGAAACTTATTTTTAATTTTAGACTCAATATGTACAGTAAATATATATAGATGTCCTATTGTTCTCACAAACCAGCATATATATATTTCTATATTTGTCTATATTTATTCTAAAGTGTTTATGTTTTTTTTAACTGTGTACAGTTTGGTATATAATTGGTTACAACATATGGTACTGAGAAGAATAGCCCAGGTGCAATTGATATCCAGTCTAAATTTGTGACTGGAGAGAACCTTGCTGCTTTTCTGTCTAAGGAAGTGGTCTGATGTTTTCACTGAAGTTGTTATCAGTCTAGGACATGCGTACACATCGTACATGCATTATATTTGCCTTCATGCAAAGACAAAAAACTACAGAATTATTTCCCTTATCCCCTTATGGAGTGAAGTATTTTCCAGTGCTCTTGGCAGAAGAAAAACATGAGAATTTTAAGCAAATTAATCCAAGCCGCATATGCAACATTTTAATGCAAATCACACAAAAAGATCGTGACTCTGGCTTTCTTGCATGGACTTTCAAAAATTAGAAGCACCAGAGGGGTTGTTTGTATCTTTATAAACAAACCGGCAGTCAAACTGCTTGGATGAGTGGGTGGTGAACTTCTCAGCAGGAAAGGCCATGGGTTCTCTGTGAGACAGATTGTGCCAGTTACTGAGATCTTGGTGAGAAATCATGCTGCTGTTTGTCTTCTTGTCTCTTGGAGATGATGAATCCCCCAGTGATTGGAAAATCCTTGCAAAGGTGTCCTAGTAAATTGAGGCAGCCTGAGTTGGGAGATCTTGGAGTCACTCAGAAGGCGGAACCGTAGACAAATGGTCCAGCTGTTTTCTTGAGCCTGGGAGAAGGAGAAAGCGGCTCATGCCTCTGAAGACCAGTACAAGGAGGTCAGGAGCAAGCCCCTGACCTTTCTCAGCTTAGTATCATCGCATTAATGGATATACTCACCACTAATGAACACATCTGTTGACCCTTGTATACTGTAACCGCTACAAGTGTGAGCAGTAACTGTGGAAGTGTGCAGTTCAAATATCCTCTCAGCCATAGACTCACTAAGTGGCTTAAACAGGACTTATTACTTATTTTGAAAATACTTAGAGGAAGCACCAGTTTCTGTTCTAATGCTGCCTGAAAAATATAAAAGGCTGTAGGTGAACAAGTTGGAGGTCAAGATGTTGCTGCAGTGCTTTGAACTCTGCCTTTGGTTACAAACAAACATTCAGAAATTTTCCTGCCCTGTGGTAAAACAAACTGGGTATAAAATAGAGTAGGTTGTTCCTTTATTCCTCTACAGCAGTATTCTAAGCTGTTTGAATCTATAACTTTCATCAGTGAGGCAGCATGGCAAATAATATTTTTGTGGAAACATTAGTCCACATTATCCAGATTACTTATGCTGACCAAAAAGATCAGCATAATTGCCATTAGAGATGGGCACGACCATGATTTTTTTTCCGAGTTGTCGTTTTTCGGGACGGGTCCGTTTTGGGTCGTTTCCGTTTGTCGCGAAATTTTTCAAAAATTTGTCGTTTCATCGTGTCATTTGTCGTTTCCACGCGATTTAGCGCGATTTGACGTCCCAGTCCCGGACGTCCCATTGGCGTCCCCGCGCAGTCAGGGCCAGCGCGCTAGGTGTTTTTGCGCCCTAGGCGGCGGGCAGGGTGTGGGAGCGGGGAGGTGCGGGCGGGCGGCGGTGGTGGGGGGCATGGGCGGGCGGCGACAGCGGCAGGGGGAGGGGCAGGCGCGCAGGCGGGCGCGCGGGCAGGCGCACGGGCGGTGGCTGCGGGTCCCACAATGACCCAGAGCAGGCGGAAAACACTTTAAACTGGGTGATTGCTGCTGCCCATTGCACAAGACTGCATGCATCCTATCAAAGCAAACAAAGTGGGCAGAATGCATATTTCTTTTTTTTCTCTTGGACTTGGTCATGAACCAGCCAGCCACCCTAAACCAATATCAGAAAAAAAATCCTGACAAACTGCAGGAGCATAAAGGAATAAACTGTGTTGCTATTCCCTACAGCAGACAGGGAATGAAATATTTCCTAAAAATTCAATTGAATCAATTATTCCCTCCCTGCCTGCCTAACTGAAATCTAAAGGCTCCGCAAAATCGAAACTAGTCTAGCACAGCAGCCAGCTACAGTCCTCTCCACCCACATCCAAACCCGGACTGCGAGTGTTCTCGGAGTGCCTCACCTTTTTATACCCTCTGGCACATCCAGAAGTGTCAGTCAAAACCTGGCCATGCGATTGGTGGAATGGGTCCAAAAATTTGCATGGTCCACTCCCATGGACAGCCCATACATCATTAATGCGCGCAGGTGTAAAAAAATAAAAATAAAAATAAAAATAAAAATAAAATAAAATCAATGGAGACGTTTTGTTGCAAGAAAAACCCACTGCTGCTACTATAAAAAACCAGGCATATAAAATAGCTAATTTTCGCATGTTTCTGTGGTGCTTTGGTGGGTTTTTGGACCACAATTTAAAAAAAATATTGTGGTCGCCATTTTGGATCCCCCCGCACCGCATGGCAAATGGAGACGCCGCCGAGGATGCCCCCTCCCAGCCTGGTACCAGCAGCCCAGGACGGGGAGGGGGGGAAGGCTGGAGTGGGGACCCCCCCCCCCAGAAACCACCCCTCTGGTAGGTGCCCTCAGGCAGGCATATTTTCGCCTGCTTTTTTGGCCGGGAATCGGGGTTTTTCCTTTTAAAACTTTTTTTCTGTGCCGCTTGCGCTTGGCATCGCGCGAACGCTGCGCGATGCCAGGAACGACAACGACAAATCAGACCCAATTTTTCTTTTTTCCGTTCGAGTTTGAGTTCTGACAGCCTAATTGTCGTTACCATTTCTGTTGCATAACGGAAACGAGGAACGGAAACGGAAACGAGAATTTTGCCAAGTCGTGCCCATGTCTAATTGCCATATTCTAGGCTAAGCAATATTCTATTTTTTTTCTTTGCATATTTACCTAACATAAGGTAGAAACCCACAACATTCCATTTTTGCATCCATGTATTTACTTCACTTATTGTTTTTGTGGAATTAAGAGTAAAACTGAGTTTAAATGTATGCTAGCTTGAATAAATTAGACGTAAAGCTGACCGTTGGCTATGTGCTTAAAAATGATCACCCATGGTTGCTGTTGCAAGTACATAACAATAAAAGGAAGACATAACATGTTAAACTGACTCCATGCGGCCTTGGAAATGGCTTGAAGGGATGACAGGATGATCATAACCTCTGCACGTGAATTCTAAAATAAAACTATAACTGAAGATTAAAAGCTTGTATATATCATAAACTGATACACTTTGAGGGAACAAAGCCAAACTATAACTGTTAATGAGAGAAGAGGTCAAGCAACAGAAACAATATTCCACTCCAGGCTTAATGCTATATTTTGTATTTCTATTCAAGGAACTGGAGTAGGAACTGGCAAACCACTCCAGTATTCGTGCCAAGAAAACTCCATGGGCATGGAGTCATGAAAAGTCGGTAACAGTTAGCCATGGGCACGACTCGGCGAAATTGTTGTTTCCGTTTTCGGTTATCGTTTCCGTTATGTAATGGAAACGCTAACGATAATTAAGCCGTCAGAACTCGAACTCGAACCGAAAAAAGAAAAATTTGGTCAGGTTTTTCGTTTCCGTTTGTGGCATCACGGCGATCGCGCAATGTGAAGCACAGAAAAAGTTTTTAAAAGTTTTTTTAAAAAACCCCGATTCCCATCCAAAAAAGCAGGCAAAAATATGCCTGCCTGAGGCTTTGCCACCTACCAGAGGCTTTCCCCCTCTCTTCTCCTGTCCTGGGCTGCTTGCACCATGCTGGGGTGGGGGGTCATCCTCATCGTCTGTCTCGCTGCATGCCATGCGGTGGGGGGATCCAAAATGGCGACCGCAGTTTTTCTTTTGAAATCGTGGTAAAAAAACACACCAAATCACCACAGAAACATGTGAAAATTATTTATTTTAAATGCCTGAATTTTAATAGTAGCAGCAGTGGGTTATTTATAGCAATAAAACGTCGTATTGATTTTATTTTATTTTTTATTTTTTTAGACCTGCCCATTTGGGCTGGGCATGGGATGGGACCATGCAAATTGTTTGAACCATTCCACCAATGGCATCGCCAGGTTTTTGACTGACACTTCTGGTTGTCTCGGAGGGCATAAAAAGCCGAGGCACTTTCCAGAAATCGCAGTCGGGTGTATGGATGTGGTTGAGGGAGGAGGGATGGCTGCTGGTGCTGGTGTGATCCGATCGAGATTGAGGAGGGAGGCTGGAGGCTTTAGGATTTAAGTTAGGCAGGCAGGGAGGGAATTGAATTTAGAAAATAATTTCTTTGATTCCCTGCAGCTTTGTCTGCTGAAGGGAATAGCAGTTTATTCTTTATTTCTTCTCTGGAAGTTTGAGGATTTTTTTCTGATATTGGATAAAGGGGGAGGTTTGACTGGGAGTGGGAGGTGTGGATTTATTTTAAAATATATATTATATACTACCATTTATTTTCTATTTTCCCAACTTCAATTTGCTTGCACACACACACATTTGTGGTGCAAGCCAAGAACAGAACCTCTATCCTAGGTGATATCCTAACCGCCCACTCGCCCGTCCGCCCGCGCTGCTACCCACCTGCGGCCCGCGCCGCCACCCGCCCACTTGCCCGCCCAGCGGCCACCGCCCACCCATGGCCCCCCACCGCCGCCCCCCACCTGCCCACCACCACCTGCCCCCCCCCCCCCCCCCGCCCCGCCTGCCGCCTAGGGCACAAAAACACCTAGCGCCGGCCCTGATTGCGGGACACCCCTATGCTCTGGGAAGTCAAATTGCGCTAAATCACGGTGGAAACAACAAACGACAAATGGAAATGACAAATTTTTGAAAAATTTTGCAACAAACGGAATCGACCCGAAACGGACCCGTTCCAACAAACGAAAACTCGAAACATCATTTTTTCTGGTTGTGCCCATGTCTAGTAACGACTGTAACGACACAACACACACACACATTCAAGGAACATGAAATATATTTATCTAAGGACAAAGATCTTCTTGGTGGTTGATTCACTTGGGTTTTTTACATTATTATGCAATTATTAATTTGTATTTAGGCATTCAGTCCCTCATCCAAGTACAACTGTGTGAGGTGAAAACAGGAGTAATGTCTTTGGATATGCCACTTTGTGCATGACTGTCTAAGAAGGGATGCCAAAGAATTGTGCTGGTTTTTTTTACTCCACATACGTGTCTCTATAACTGCCTAGATGTGTGACAAAATATTTTGCCTCAAGATGTGTCCATTCTATTCAGTACAAAAATGTTTTAGTCAATGGAAAATAATGGTATAACTTAAATTAGGTTCGCTATATATATAAATTAATGCACACATGAGGAAACATGCATAAACATGTATTTTAATATCAGTGTGACCAAAATACAAGCTTTCAACCTGATAAAAATGTGAATTGGAAGAAAGAAGTGGGAAGGTTTGGAAAGCCACCCCAAAAGGCATTTTCACATTGTTTTTCTAATCAATTGTTGGAGGAAAATGAATTGTTGGAGTTCAAGTCTAGGCGCCTACTTTATATACTGCATGGGATTTGTATTATGGATATATCAGGAATCCTTTCTGTCTTTAACAGTCTGTGCTACTAAAGACTGGATGCAGATAAGATGATACTTCCAGCAAGCCTAGTCTTATCATGATATGCCCCAAGTACATATGTTTCAATTTCTTCATTTTTGGCTTCAGAGAGAGTTCTGGCTTAATTTGATCTAGGATCCATTTGCTTTTCTTTTCAGCCATCCAAGGTATCTAAGAAGCTCCCCTCCTGCTTTTTCCTGTCAGTTTAATTCATTGTCATTTTCACATGCATACATAGTGGAAATACAACTATGTTTATATATTTTCCCATTATCTTGAGTGACATATCCCTACAATTGAAGATCTGGTTTCCTTAAAACTGTCCTCACATGTCTTGCTCTTTGGATTTCTTGGTTGCAGGCTCTGTTTGGATTAAAGACAGATCTGAAATATACTAAATCTTTTACAATTTCAGATTCTTCATTGTCTATCGTTAAAGTTAGGAAAAACACAACTGGTTGTGCACATTTGAAAACTGCAAATAGAAGGATTAGTTTATTTCAGAAAACTCATTACAAACATGTTTAGCTGATTGATATATATGCATAAACTATGTGTTGTGCACTGTGCCTGTTTTTTAAATAATCAAAAATAACAGTTTTGGAGATGGAAAACCCAAACCCCAATTTGTAGATTGTTCCCTATTGCCTATCAGGTCCCAAAACATTTTTGTTTCTTGGGCTGCTTTCATACAACCACTAAAATCCGCAGCAAACTTTGATCTGGATCATCCCCGGAGCAGTCACATGGTTGATGTCGCGGATCGGATGTTTCCATGGTCACATTTTGAAAATCTGCAACCATTCTTATCCCATGACTGAGAACTGCAGCAAAGATACCATAACCAGGGGCGAAAAGGTTTTGGTGTGGATTTTCCGTATTCTCACATATTCGAGTAATGGTTTAAAATCCACACAAGAACAGCAACAAGGATTTTACCACCTCAAGACCAGGTACTTGTAAAATGCGCTGGGTCGTGCTTAAGTGGGTGTGGTCACACTTTATTGTTTTTAAAGTTCGCTGGTCGTAGGAAAATGAATTTATTCTCCGCATCTGTGGGCACTTTGCAGTGGATTTGGGTGGTCATGTGAAAGCAGCCTTGTTTGTTTGTTTGGTTGTTTAGCTGGATGGCTGGCTGGCTGGTTTGCCTTTCTTGACATTTTTATTCCCATCCTAGATTTGGATTGGGTGTTAAACTTCATCTTTACTTCCTACATTGAAATGCATACATGCTTGTGTATTTTCCCAATTTACTTCATGTGTTTTGCACCAATTTTTTTACACATTTATATATTTTTGGATTCTCCCTTTTGAAGGGTGTTTATGCATACTTTGCATGGATATTTTAAACTATTCAGATTTTCAAGTGATCCCCTACTTTTGTGCACAGTATTTTTTCTGAAATGCCCTATAAGCTTTAAAAAAGTATGAAGTCTTGAGGCAACTTTCATTTCTTCTTGCAACAAGTATTGAGAAGTGCTAGAATATTATTTTTGTCATAGTTGTCAAGTCCAATGAAAATATTTTCCATCCTGAGCTCAGGATCCTATTACATATCCTGTCATCTGAATACAAATTACAAGGGTGAGTACATATCCTTATGGTACCGTTGCCAGCCCTGCAGTTAGTCTCCTGGTTGCACTGAAAATCGTTTCCATGGGGAGAGATATAGGTAAGATAGTTACTCTCCTCTTCAATAGATGACATTACTTTCTTGTGGATATTTACAGATGCTGCCTATTCTATTTTTCCCTTCAATTGTTCTAGGTAGGTGTGGAGTCTACTGCAAAAAAAAAATCATACCCTCTTCCACTCTGTAGATAGATGTCAACAGCAACTGTTATGGCATGGTAGGTTGAGCATGGGTATCTAGGGTAAGAGCTGCCTATGACATGCAAGGAAGGAATAGGCCTAATAGGCTATGCATTCCTGAAGCTGGCTTTGCTTCTAGGCTAAGGATGAAGGATTGTTGATGTATTTTCAACCCAAGGTCAGATTCACTATTAGGTAAGTTCTCAGGGGGTGCTTGAGCCAAAGAGAAAAGAGGTAGACCAAAAGTCTTGCTGCCAGTAATTCGGCCTTCCAGAGACACGTCAGTATTTCATAGTGGGAAGGACCCATTAGAAATTTGTGAAAACACCAATATTATGGTAAATTATAGTGAAGTGAATGTTGCCATCTTGAGACATCTAGAGGGCTAGAAATAGGGCCAAATTTGGCCCAAAGACCTGCATTTCTCTCCATCTTCTCTAGGATGATGTAGCAATCACATCACATTCAGTTGCTCAATCTGTTGAAGCAAACTGGGTGCATTTGGATTTAGGTTTTGTCACAAAGAGATGATTTTCTAAGAGTAACAAAATAAACCAGTGCAGAGAGGTTTCTTCAAAACCCACAATCCCACAATGAGCTGCAGTGACTCCTCTCTGAGATAATAGAAGCTTAAAATAGTTATATTGGTAGAGGTGGCTGCAGTGGAGCAGCATGCCTGAAGAGATAAAAGGCAGCCCTTGAAATGATAGGTCATTAGCCTTGTTCAAACCGAACAATATGTGATAATCTGTAAGAATGGCAGTCAAGAAGCAGAAGTTCCTTGAGGAATTCTGGGGATCAAAAGGATGCTGTTTTGGCCTTTTGCTTACGGAAACTGAAGTATGTTTAAACAATTGGCTACTGGTATTTCAAAGGAATAGGGCCGTTCTGAAGATAATTATCAAAGCCTTAGGTGAATGGCAGGGATGAGCAAACAGGATACTTTTAATTCTTAGAATATTATTAGATCATGCTGTATAAAAGATTGAATAAAACTTGGTGGAATTAATAGTTCCACATATGTTTTGGAGAACACTATTGAACATTTATCCTGCTTTTCCATGTGAACATTGTCAAAACAAACTAATAAACTCTGCGTAATCAGTACAACTGTTTCACCAAAACCTCTGCATGCACGTTTCTGAAGAAATGATATTCATGGAAATATATGAGAGTTACAGTTCTCAAGACATGTGAACTGCCACTCTCATTCTTCAGGGATTCTTCGAAGCCTTGGCTTCCTCCAAAATAGCTCACATGTTTTGATTAAGGTGAAATATTTAATGGAAAATACACCCCTGACAACATAATAAGGAGCTATTTCTGATGTTTTGCATAAATTGTGCTTTTGAAATTCTCTATTTAGTGTGGAACAATGTGAATGATTTTGTTGAAATGGGGCTTGATTAGACAGTAAACAGAACAATTTTGGTAATAGGAAGCCCGCAGAAGTCTAAGGAAAGAATCTCCGTACAACAAGATAAAGGAGGGACTAGGCAATAAGGAAAGAAAGTAAATAATTCTGTCGCTCAGGCAGAACTCAGGATTTCTTGGAAAGTTCAGCCTCCCAAAAAGAGAGAGGGGGCCCTGAAGCCAGAGAACTGAATCACAAACAAAACAGAGAAGGAGGCTTTGCACCAATGCAGTAGTTCTGGAGGGCTTCATTTATGTGCACGCAAGGGTTGCTGCTGCTCAGCAGGACTTTGCCTTTTTGTTTTGACTGACACTAAGATATAACTATGATATGACTGTCATTTCAAAGGCCCCAATGAAATGAAATGGGGAAATTGGCAACAGTTTTATAGGGACCAAGTGAAGGGCAAAGTCATATTCCTGTGGTAATGAAAAGATGAACAGAATGCCTGACAATCACTCTTTCACAAGAGAACTGAATGCTAGGCTACAGAATTTCAAGGTAGAAGCAGGCTGCTAGTGACAGGTTATTTCATTTTCTGACTTTCTGGGATATAGAAAGTATTCTGATACTCCATGCACATCATCATTTTATGACATCCCTGGTTAGCAACTTGTGCTTCAGGGCTGTGTTGATCACCACCACTCCATAAAAAGGTGCTACGAAATACTGTTGCTGCAAGCGCTGAAGATTCATGCCATCTGGTGTGTTGCACAGGAGGACTGGGAATAATGAGTGTATGTGTGTGTGTGTGGGGGGAGAGTGCTGATTTCTAAACCTGTCCTTGGTTCACAGCTGCTTCATGCTGAGATGATGAGCCCATCTACCCCAACGTGAGTCCCTTTGTCAGCATGCTTCTGAAAGGGTGTGTGGAAAACGTGAGCGCCGAGAGATGAGGCCATGCATGATGGCCACAGGCCTTCAACCTCCCTGTCTCCTTCCTCAGCTCCTGACCTCTGAAGTGCTGTTCTACTTACTGCTTAATCGCTGATAGAGCACAAATGGGAGCTTGTCTGTTTTGTTTCCTTTCACAAGGACAGCCTCTTTGCTTTCAAGTGTGTGAGAGAAGAAGGGCCCTTCATCTCTCACTAGTAAGGTAGCAAGATCAAGGTCAGTCTGGCTTCAGGAGGTAGGTAGGCTTCAGGATGTAGCATGGTCTCTTTTAAATGACAACAAGTAGCTGCACAGGTAGACATTTCATCCTCTGTTCAAGAGTGGAGGCAGGCTGGCAGGACCCTGCTCTCTCTCCCCTCCCCTGTGATTAATGATCATATGAGAGACAGCACTTGAAGACTGGAGCCTGCACTGGAGCCTGCAGTGAGATGAGTTACAGATATGAGAGCTGTTGTTAGAAGGACAAGCCTAGTTTAATTCATTGTTGAGTCCAAGCTTCACTACCTTTGTCTAAGCTGAATTTGGGAAATTCTGCCAAATTCACCAAAATCACAAGGATGCTGTAGTTTCTGCCACATCTACTTCTTCTGAGTATATTGTTGTACTGTGAGATTTAGGGATAAATTTGCCAAAGATCAAAATTCACAGTATACAGTAGTTCCCTAATTTTTAAAATACATGTTTAATTTTTAAACAAATCTAAAAAAACACACACATAACTTTACATTTAATATGGTTGTGTCATTTATTTCCTTGAAAACCAGCTGCCAAAATTTCAATATACAGTAACCTCATATTCCCACCACATATGAAAATAAGTACTTCTTTACTAATGCCCCTCCCACACAGAATGTTTTACTAAATTTCACCTAGGTAAAATACCATCTTCAAACTAACTTAAAACTTTTCCTTTATCACTCCTGACATGGGTTTACATTTTAAAATATCCTTCAGTGCACATTGCTTCTTTCAAATAATGTTCCCATAATGTTTTAAGAAAATCTTATTGGTCCTTCTATTAATATTTCATAAATTTAACTTATCATCCCTTTCATTAACTTATTTGCAGCTGCATTTTCCTTCTGTAATACATTTTCTTCAAATCTCATGAGATCCCTACGTTTACCATTTACCGTATTTTTAGCCAATGTTTAGATCATTGCTCTAACAGAATAAGATTAAATCAATGCATTCTCTTCCCTCCTATTGCTTCTTCCATTTGTTCTCCACTCCTCTCTTTTCTAACAAATCTTTTATCCTTACTACTTGTTCCCCTGATTAATGCCTTTGAAAAGACAACCATCCAGTGCCATGGGATGCTAGCTATTGAAGTTAAATGCTTGAAATAACACCTGAATTGGTGCCTTGATCAATTTTTAACAACAAGCTTGAATGTTTTAATGGTATAATCTAACATATTTGGCCTATTAAGGTTTAATGATTTCTGTCATAACTCTTTATCTCCTAAAGTACCTCTCAGATCTTTCAGATCATAATGTTTTGTTTTTGTGTTATGCATTATGGTGAAGTCTAGATGTTCCATGCTATTTAGCTGTTTCCATCTTTAAACAGAGACTAGGCTTTGTAACATTTAACTGTTTTTATTAACTTTGTTGCAGCACTTTTTATGCACATATTAATTATGCTTAACCATTTTTAAATGTTCATTTGTTGTATGGAATTTTGTTGCTGCTTTCAATGGCATTTGTGTAATCAGTGCTTTTATGTTGGAAATATTGAATATACATTCCTTCCATAAAGTAAGTACTACATCTTATGTTTGTTCCTTTGCCTTGTAGGCTCTGTCTAATTCCTTATCTTCTGTATCTATCAGTAGGATTTCCTGCTTTTTCCTCTGGATAGGATACAGAAGTTTATTTCTATTCATAAAACAGGTCATTCCCTCACCTCCCAGTCTCTACCCCAGGTGTGCTTTCACCAATACTGGTTAATACCAATGAAAAGCAAATCCCTCACTGTGGGGGAAATCCAAGTTAAGATTTTTTTTTTTTTTTTTTGGAGTTACGATGCACGTGGCAGCTGCAGCTCCTACCTCCTGGCAGCGAAAGCTCTGGAGCTGTCAAAATCAGCTGCTTTTGGAGGCGCACTGACAGCCAGCTGATTTTTACAGGTCAGCCGCCTTGGCTGCCAGTTGATTGGTGGGTTTTGCCACCAACCCAGCAAAGGAGGGAATTGTTCTCCTGCTTTTCTGGGTCAGGGCAGGCTTCCCATAGGAATGCATTAAAAACCAATTAATCCATTCCCCACCCCCTTTTTTGCCTTTTTCCAGACTTCTGAAATGGATTAATTGGTTTTCTGTGCACTCCTATGGGAAACCACGTTTTGAATTATGAAAATTTTGAATTACGAAAATTCTGTTGAAATGAATTAATTTTGTAATTCAAGACATCACTTATATCAAAGCAAATTTTCACATAAGAAATAATGGATTCATTCCAAGGTTCCATAGATAAGATACATTTCACACAAAATGCCAAAACCCATAAAATAAGTTGGCTAGAAGTCCATGTCTACACCATGGTTTAGGTACCTGGCTGTAGTATCTGCTCTGCTTGGGACTGACAACTGAATCTTACTCGGTGTTTTTAATGTGACAATAATAAAATGCAATTTGTAGCCCTATACACAATTGACTAGCTGCCCCATGACTATAAGTGGCTTGAAAAATAAGAAAATATGTTGGCAACAAATAAATAAAAATAAAAATAAAACTCTAACCTGCACTCTCCTTTGAAAACCTTCATGGCTTGTGCAAGGGAGACCTGCACTCCTCTCTCTTTTGAGGCTTGCCTGAGATGGAACATTCCAGACAATGCCCCACAATCCAGCAGGGGAGTGAGAGAGAGCCACAATTGGCTCACTTGTAATTAGAGATGGGCACGACTTGAAAAAAATTTTTTTCGAGTTGTCGTTAGTCGGGCCGGTTCCGTTTCGGGTCTCCGTTTTTCACGAAAAATCGCAAAAATTAGTCTGTTCATTTTTTCATTTTTTCGTTTCCATTTCTGCCACGATTTCGCGCATTTTGACATCCGACCGAGACTTGCAGCTTGCGGGTGCAGCGCGGGCAGCGGTGGCACGGGGGTACATGTGTGGGCGGCGGCAGTGGCAGCGGCAGGGGGAGTGGCTAGCGCGTGGGCGGGCGGGCGGGCGGGTGGGCGCGGGTCCCGCAAATGAGCAGGCGAAATACAGTTTAAACCTGCCTGGGTGATGGACTTGCTGCTGCACAACAAGGCTAGTGCATCCTAAGCAAACAAAGTGGGGCAGAAACAAATTTGCATTTCTTTTTTTTCTCTTGGTCTGCTGTGCTGCATCTGCTGATGCTGAACCAGCCAGCCACCCTACTTGGTCTGGCTGACATGCCTGTTTGTTGTACTTTTTTGTTGTTTGGTTTTGAATCCATCCCATCTCCCCTCCACCTCTCTCAGAGGCAGCAGGAGAAACAGACATTCCGTTCCTCCCCAAATCTGGATGAGGGGTCTACTACTCTACTCCTCTCAAATTGGCCCCCCATCACCAAGGTCCTTATGCCTTCACTTCACATTCACAGTCAAAGTCACACACACTTAGGGCTTTTTCACACGACCCCTAAGATCCGCTGGCCCCTTAAATTCGGACCAAAGATCTTAAGAGAAAGAGAGGAAAAAAATGCAGCTCACCTGGAGGTGCTTCCCGACTCTTCCGTTTCTCTTCTGTTTCTCTTCTGCTTGCTTTTTTTCCTCCCACCTCTTCTCTTAAAGGGGCGGGAGGCAAAAAAAAACACAAGCAGAAGCCAGGAGAGCCCCGCATTGACCAGATTAAATCCGGACATGGGGATTTTCACCCACCTCAAGCAGGTACAAGAAAGTGCAGCTGGGTCACGCTTAGGTGGGCGGGGTCACACTTAATTTCCTGCAAACTCCGGAGCTGGTGGAAAAACACTTGTAAGGTCCGGAGTTTGCAGCCATTTGCTGCGGAGTTTAGGGGTCGTGTATAAAGGCCCTTAAAGGACAAGTAATAAAGCCAAAGCCAATGCAACCCTACTTTTGGTCATGGTCAACAAAAACATTAGCAGTTAGAGCCTGAGGTGGTTAAGCTACGTACCTAGCTAGTAGCTACAGCCAGGAATAGTTTTGGTAGGGATGGGAATGGGATAGGGCTCTGGGTTGCTCTGACTTAAGTTTTACAGCCCACAGCCCAGCCCACTAGGCTATACAAGGAGGAGGACTATCTCTGGTCGACGCGTCCATAAGGCCAGAGTAAGGGCGGCCACTCCGGCCAGGCCACAAGGCAGAGTATGAGAGCACCACAGCACAGAGCCAGAGTGCGGCAGGCTCATTGCCAGCTCCAGTATAAAAAGGATGGAGCTGAATGGCATGACAGGAATTTAAATGCCACTGGCCTTGGGTCACAGTGTCTTGCAGCCCAGAGGACTGAGTTGCGGAGGAGGCCAATCACCTTGAGTCTGGTCTGGCACCACACTGCCTGCGATGCACCACATGGCACTTTCTGACAAACTCTTGGGTGGTGCTGTACGTAGTACGAACGCTGTTCAAATCAGTACCCCCCTTCTGTGTGAAACACGGCGTCTTGCAGCCCAGAGGAAAGACTGGAGGAGGAGGCCAATCACCTTGAGTTTGGTCTGGCACCACACTGCCTGCGATGCACCACCGTCCACCACATGTCACTTTTTGACTAAGTCTTGGTGGTGCTGTACGTTTAACGCTGTTCAAATCAGGAACCCCCTTCAGTGTGAAAAACGGCGTCTTGCAGCCCAGAGGAAAGACTGGAGGAGGAGGCCAGTCACCTTGAGTTTGGTCTGGCACCACACAGGCTGCAAAAAGGACAGCAAGCCACATTCTGAGTCTGACTCTTCCTCCCCAAGTCCCCAGCTGTGTGCTGGTAGACTTGCTAACTGCCAGCCCGGCAGTCTACTACCATGCCCTTCTTTGTGAATCACAGTTGGTTCCCACACAACTCCAAGAGCCAAGCCTGCAACTTTGCAATAAACTAATGGAGTGCTGGCACCCAAGTCCTCTTCCCTTCCTTGTGAGCCACAGTGTCTTGCATCCCAGAGGAAAGAGTGGTGGAGGCCACAAGCTGGAGTAATTGAATGCTGGGCCAGCAATCCATGACCATGGCCTTTGTTGTGAATCCCAGCTCCTACAACTCCAAAAGCCAAGCCTTGAACTTTCAGAAAACTGTTCTATTTATAAATGGTGGTGCCACCACCACGCAACTGGTACATTTTTTCCCTTCTTTATGAGCCATAGCTGGCAGCCCAGTGGAAAGAGTGGCGGAGGAGACAGAGCTAGGTCTGTGTGAATTAGAAACTCCCGGCAAACTACTACCATGCCCTTCGTAGTGAATCCCAGCTCCAACACAACTCCAAGAACCAAGCCTGGAACTGTCAGAGAAACTACTGGAGTGCGTGCTGCACACAACTACTCTTCCCTTCTTATTGAGCCACAGTGTTTTGCATCCAAGAGGAAAGAGTGGCTGGAGGAGGCCACATAGCCTGAGTCTGAGGCCACAGGGCCTCCATAGGGGAGGATCATTGCCAGGAAGCTCCAGCTCCCCAGCGTAGCTGAATGGCCTGAGGAGGACGCCAGGAAAATGCCCTTCTTCATGAGCCACAGTGGGTTGCAGCAAATGGAACACAGTCGCCCTTCCCTCACAGACTCACAGTCAGTGACTCCAAGTATCCATCCACCAACAATGGCCAGGCTGCACCTTTCCGACAATCTGTTATGTACGCCTATGCAGGCTTCCCTTCTTCGTGAGCCACAGTTGGCAGCCCAGTGGAAAAGCAGAGTCCACATGGTGTCTGACTCTGAGGCCTGAGACCACTCTGAAAAAAGGACTGCAAGCCAGAGGGTCTTCCTCCCCAGCTATGTGCTGGTTTCCTGGTAAACTCCCAACCCATCCATGTTCCGTTCTCAGTGAGTGACATAGCTTTTCAGCCCAGCCCACGGAAGACAGTAGGTCTGAGAACCACAGGCTCACTGTCTGTGTGAGTCAGAGTACCCACAAAGAACCAAGCCTGGAGGCTTCCTTGCTCCCTCCCTTCACAGAGAGCCACAGTCAGTGCATTGCATCCCAGTGGCATGCCCTTCATAGTGAATCACATTCCCCACAACTCTAAGAGCCAAGCCTTGAACTTTCTGATAAACTGTCCTATTTATAACGGTGACAGAGGGCCACCAGCACGGCAGTAAGTTGTCCTTCTTTGTGAGCCACAGTGTATGGCAATGGCAGCCCACTGAAGACTAATTGGCGGTCCGGAGGCTGACAACACTCCCACACTGCGGCACTCCTTCCTGCAGAGTCCTGTCACTGTCCCAGGCAGAGTCCAAGGGTGCTTTCGCATGAGGTTGCTGCGCAACCACCTTGAGGAGAGCAAGGCAGAGTTCTGCCTAATCACGGGCCCACCCCACGGCTGTTTTCTAGCACACAAGCACAATGCCCTTCTCTGTGAGGCACAGTGTGTGCAACCCAGAGTGAAGGGTAGGGGAGGCCAAAAGGCCAGACTAGAGGGGGTTGAAGGAGAACCACCGAATCGCCTCTCCCTTAGCCAAGGGATTTCCCAACCTAGACTGTGTGAAGAACCCCCAATGTGGGATGACAGAGTCCACCAGTTCTTCTAAACAAAATAGTTGATGAGTGAATGCACTGTTACAGTTGGTCTTCAAGTGGTTTTCCGCCAAGAGGCGGGCGCAGCTGTGGTTGCTGCATGGGCAAGTTGAGGGCAGTGGCGACAGGGCTGAACTTGAAGCACTAACTGGACCATGCTGTTAGGGTGAAGGAGAAGCAGCTGGAAGGCCTCCTCTAAGCCGGAAGTGGGGGGAGCCTGACAGGCAGGCAGGGAGAAGACACAGAGCTAGAGTGAGTCTGAGTGTTTGACCACACAGGCTTCCAAAAGGACAGCAAGCGAAGCTTTCTGACTTTCTTTCCCAGCTATGTGCTGGTAGACTGCTCCTAACTGCCGTGCCGGCAATCCACTACCATGCCCTTCGTAGTGAAACACAGCAGTTCCACAACTCCAAGAGCCAAGCCTGGAACTTCCTCCTGAAAGGCTCTTCTATTTCTAAGAAACAAACGATTCTTGTGCAGAACTGTGGTACACGCAAGTACATTCCACTCCAGCCCTTCTTAGTGAGACACAGTGTGGTGCAGCCCAGAAGACAGAGTAGCGGAGGCCTAAACATCCCCCCTAACCCTAACCCTAACCCTAAGCCCACCACCAGCTGTTCCTGAAGAGTGTTCCCATAACTCAATCATCATCATCAATCACAACCTAGATTTGCAACCAGTAACTTTTCTTGTCCGGCAGCCTTTGTTCCGGGGTTAGGGCAGAAATGATTATAAAATGTTTAAGCACTGAGTGCCTAGCTTGAACATCAGGTACAGTACTGTGTTCAGGTTAGTTGTCAAGCCAGATTAAGTCAGCGTTTCTGCATTTTCTTTAAAGGAAAAGCTATCATTACATAAATTAATGTAACATAGTTTATATGAGATTAAAAAGGCAGAGTAAGATCCATTAGCTTTAGCCAAGCCCAACAGTGTGCGCACAATGAGTCACACAGCACAGCACCAAGATCCACACAGGGGACTTTCGGGCAGGAATACGCACACACAACAAGGACGTTTCCCTTCTTTGTGAGCCACAGCTGGCAGCCCAGTGGAAAGAGTGGCGGAGGAGACAGAGCTAGGTCTGTGTGAATTACAGACTCACACAGTCAGTGTGCGTCAGAGTATCCATCAAGAACCAAACATGGAGGCTTCCTTGTCCCTCCCTTCACAGTGCATTGCAGCTCAGAGTGAAAATTAGCGGTAGCGGAGGCGGACAAAACTCCCACACAGCAGCAACACTTCCTGCAGAGAGGCCTGCCTCTTCCCACTAGAAGCGGAGCTCCTGTCTTTTCCTTTCCACAGCCCTTCTTAGTGGTTCACAGACCAGCCCAGACGACAAAGTATGGGACTGGGAGGCCAGAAGGGCAGACTGGAGGAGGTTGAATGGGAAGCAACTTGAAGGCATGCTCCAAGCCGGGACTGGTGGAGTCTGACAGGCAGGCAGGTTGGCAGAGGGCCGGGCAGGCAGGGAAGCATCTAGTCTGGCTTACAGGTATGTGTGTGTAGCCTAGGCACATGCTTAGAGGATACCATCCTCCAAGACTAGGGATTGGGAAGGCACTAAGCCAAAGTGCCAGTAGGGAGGATTGTTTCCGCCTTGGCAGGCAGAGTTTCTATCGCCACCCCAGGAGACCGGGTTTTGGCAACCAAGGAGACAGAGTGGAAGCAGGAGAACTGGGTGGGTCTATTTCTTTAAGGCTGTAAGGAGGGGAGCTTGCCCCCTGATACTCAGTCTTTGAGGTAGGTTGTTGTAAAGTGCTTCCTCACCACTTTGTTAGCAGATTGGCTCCTAAACCCCAGGGAACAGTGTGAAGCATCAAGGAAGGCAGGTATTAGGGTCTCTCTCAGACCAGCCATGGCAAAAGGGGAAACATTGGGCCAATACAGACAGACCCTTTCCAATGACACTTTGAGTGGCCCTGCCTGGTTTGGAGACAGGCCAGGGCTAGAAAAATTGGGCCACTAATAGTACCCTTCAATTGTGTGTGAGAGAGAATACAGGTAGGCAGGCAGGCAGGCAGGCAGTCAAGCAGGCAGTTTTGCAGGCATTAGGCACTGGAGTCGGCAGGTAGTCACAGGGCCAGGCAGGCAGGCAGGCAGGCAGGCAGGCTCGTAGGGCCAAGGGGAGGCAGGCAGGCTTGCAGGCGGGCATGGAGGATTGCAGGCAGGAGGTTAGGTTACAGGCAGCAACTTAGTTCTTGGAGTGTTGGGGTAATCCCAAGGTGGAAAGGTTGAAGCGGATGAAAGTCAGCCTTTCCACCGTCTCCGGGTCCAGGCGACAGCGGCGCGGCCTCAGGACATCTCCCATGTGGGAGAAGACACACTCACTCTGGACACTGGTGGGTGGGATAGACAAGAGGTCCAACACCAGAGTTGAAAGAGCGGGCCAGAGGTCTGCCTTTCTGGCCCAGTAGTGCAGTGGGTCCGAGCTGAGGGGTTGGAGGGGCTCGGCCATGTACTCCTTCACCATGGTCTGAGCGGGGTCTGCTACGTCTTCCTCCCGTGCCTCCACTGAGGAGGAAACTGCCATGGCTAGGGCAGAGACCAGGTAGTTGGCTGCTGGAACGGAACCTGGTCTCTGGGTGAACGCTCCTGGAGTACAGAGGGATGTGGATCCTTGTGAGGACTCCTCCTTAGCATCGCTCTGGCTTCCGTGCGCCCTCTGAAACGCCTGGCCCTGATCGGAGAGAGCCCTGACTTGACGGCATAGCTCCGTCTTCCAGGATTTCAGTTCGGCAGTGCTGGCCGCCAGGGAACCCTTGACGCGAGGGTCGCACAGGCAGGCCATCTGGTACACGTTTTCCCTTCTTAGTGGGCCAAGGCGGGTATCCACGCCGTTCAACAGCCTGTCTGCCAATGCCCTGCTCTTAGGGAGAAGATTGCCTTCTTCCCAGATACTGGTCTCTAGGCGTTGGCGAAGGGCATTGACCAGGGGGAGAACGTGGCCCAGGCTGGCGTTGTAGCTGCTGAGGACGTGGGTGGTCTCCTCAAAAGGCTGTAGGATACCCGCCATCTGGGAGAGGGCGAGCCACTCGGTAGCACCAAGGTCCAATTCCCTCCCCTCATGCAGGACTGGGGTGGTTGACATGATGTATTCCACCACTTCCTTCTGCTCCACCAGACGCTTGACCATTTCGTGGGTGGAGTTCCACCGGGTGGTCACGTCCTGGATCAGGACGTGCTCCGGTCGGCTTGTCTCTGCCTGCCTCTCACGCATCATCCTGGCTGCCTTGACGCTGCAAGTGAAGTGCCCCACGATCTTCCGACACTTGTCCAGCAAGGCCCTGGTCTCCCTGGTCCCCTCACTCCAGGAGTCCTTTGGTGCACCCAGGCCAATGGCATCGCCCACCACTAGATGCAGTTTGTGTGCTGCGCACACGATGCCCTGGAACCCTGCCCCAAGAACCACGTTGGTCATGTTACGGCCCGCGTCTGTAACCATGACTCCACGATTGACCTGTCCCTCTGTCCCCAATCCCCACTCTCGCATTGCTGTCTTGAGAGCGTCAGCAATGTTGATCCCTGTGGCGTTGTCCTCCATGCTTTGTGCCTGGAGAAGCACCACCCTATACCCTCTTGGGGTGCTGCCTTGTGCCTCCCCCTGCAGCTGCTCATGGGCTGACCGGGGCTCCAGGACCTCCTTGGGTTGCCACCAATGAGCTGTCAGTGAGAGGTATCCATGGTGCCCACCGGTCCAGAGGTCGGAAGTGAAGTGGATCTTCCTCCCTCTGGCCGCCTGCAGCAGGGCCCAGATCCTGTCCCTGACAGACTCATAAAGGTACGCCGGGATGGAGTCTCGTACCATGGTGCCACGTGCTTCATCAAGTGCCTGAAGCCTGATGACTCCACAAAGGAGAGGGGCAACCCGTTCATGGCCACCATTTCACCCACCACTCGAGTGGTGGTCTCCTGTGCTTTGGCCCTATTTCGCGGGCTGACAAAAGTCCCACCCAACAGCCCCACTTCCTGCAGAGTGGCCTGCCTCTTCCCACTCTCACTAGCGGAGCTGTGTTTTTCTTTCCCTAACCCTTCTTCCCCTCTCTTCCTCCCTGAAGAGCAAGGGCCTGACAGGGTTCCAGGCAGAGTGCCAGGGTGCTTCCTCATCAGGTGGCTGCGCAACCCACTTGAGGAGAGGTGTTTGGGGTCATTCCCCCTGCGCAAGACCACCCCGCATATCTTGCACACCGCCATCCTTGCGTCTTGGGGGCTGTTCTCAAAATGCTCCCAGAGACACCCTCGTGGCTTACAGAAAGTAACGCCCCCTCTGTTATTGCCTGCCACTGCCACTGCTGTGGTGCTGGTGTGGCCTCTGCCCTGCCGGGAAAGTAGAGTAGTACTACTGCTCTCACTGGTGGTACTCTGGGTGGAAAGAGGGCTGCTCCTTCCGTCACTGCCTGGAGCCTGCCTTAAGTCTGTCCCTGCCAACAGGTCCTCAGAATCTGGCATGTTTAGATACAAGGAGCCCGATTCTGATTCTGATGCCATTTCAGAATCAGAGCCCTTGTCTTCTTGCTGATTAAGGGTGGGGCTGTTAGGTAATGGAGATGGGATTTGGTACGCCTCATCCATGCTTCCCTCGGTGACAGACGATGGCACAGTGCTGCTTGTGCCACTGGCACTGCTACTCGGGGAGGGAGTTGCACCAGTATCACTTTCTGCACTACTTCCTGTCCCTTCCCTCAGAAACGTGCCCCTATTTATCTTAGTAGGGGTCCCCATCCCCTGCCCTCTAGCTGTGCAACCCCTCCTCATTTTTCTCACTTCTTGTGGCTCAGGCCAGGGAATGTATAATGTGATTATAAAGGAAAGCACCAAGGAACTGTGCAAGTAAATGAGTGAGATGGACTCACACAACAGCAACACAACAAACAAGGTAATAGGAGCAAGGGGTTTGCCAATCCTGGCACCCAAGTCTCTCAATGCCCTGCACAGGGCAAGTGTAATTAGAAGAACTGTAACTTCTTCACAGTTGTAATTGGATTGTGTATGTACACTGTGGTGGCAACTAAATGAGTGAGATGGACTCACACAACAGCAACACAACAAACAAGGTAATAGGAGCAAGGGGTTTGCCAATCCTGGCAAACAAGTTTCTCAATGCACAGCACAGGGCAAGTGTAATTAGGAGAACTGTAACTTCTTCACAGTTGTAATTGGATTGTGTATGTAGACTGTGGTGGCAAGTAAATGAGTGAGATGGACTCACACAACAGCAACACAACAAACAAGGTAATAGGAGCAAGGGGTTTGCCAATCCTGGCACCCAAGTCTCTCAATGCCCTGCACAGGGCAAGTGTAATTAGGAGAACTGTAACTTCTTCACAGTTGTAATTGGATTGTGTATGTAGACTGTGGTGGCAAGTAAATGAGTGAATGGACTCACAACAGCAGCACAACAAACAAGGAAATGAGTGAGATGGACTCACACAACAGCAACACAACAAACAAGGTAATAAGAGACTGTGGTGGCAAGGGGTTTGGACTCAATCCTGGCACCAATCCCGGCACCCAGTCTCTCAATGCCCTGCACAGGGCAAGTGTAATTAGGAGAACTGTAACTTCTTCACAGTTGTAATTGGATTGTGTATGTAGACTGTGGTGGCAAGTAAATGAGTGAGATGGACTCACACAACAGCAACACAACAAACAAGGTAATAGGAGCAAGGGGTTTGCCAATCCTGGCAAACAAGTTTCTCAATGCACAGCACAGGGCAAGTGTAACAAAGAGAAATGTAACTTCTTCAAAAATGTAATTGTGTATGTAGACTGGTGGCAAACTGGCGAGTAAATGAGTGAGGTTGACTCACAAAAACAGCACAAAAACCAAGCTAGTAGAAGCAAAGGGTTTGCCAATCCTGGCAAACAAGTTTCACAATGCACAGGGCAAGTGTAATTAGGAGAACTGTAACTTAACGTCTTCACAGATGTAAGTTACAACTGCACAAAAACCAAGCTAATAGAAGCAAGGGGTTTGCAAAATCTGGCAGCACCCAACTTTCACAAATAATGCACAGTAACTAAGATAAATGTAACTTCTTCAAAGATGTAATTGAAGAAAAAGTTCTATAGAGGTGGCTGGGTGCCTGCCCTTCAACAAATGTTTGTTTGAGTGCCTGACTGCAAAAAAATGAATGAGGTGTTGGACAAGTGAAAGAATATCTATAAGTGTTAAGTAAAATGAAATTGTAAAATGTTCTATAAAGGAAGGTGCCCTAGCCTTGTTGCCAACAAATGTGTTTGAGAAATTTGAGTGCACTGGTTGGCGAGGGAGACTGCCTACTCAGTCTGTACTCTGTATAATATTTTTAAAATAATTTAATCCACAGCCTCCAACCTCCCCTTCTAAGCACTAGTACTGGACTTTGGCTGTTGCTTGCCACTTGCTAATAAACTGTAGAATAGAAAATAAATGGAATAAAACTATAAGCTGCTACTAGAGTAGGATAGGGTTGCTGGATTCCCTTCCAAAACCCCAATCGCAACAGCAGCAAAAAAGCTGTAGGCGCAGGGTAAAAGGACCTTGGCCAAGTAAATGAACTTGGTGGGAAATTGGGATACAAAAGAAATGGTATGGTAGTGTAAAATAATATATTTTCAAAATAAATCCGCAGCACCTCCCCTCCCCTACCGCTCCCACTCAAATCTTCCCTCACCATTGAAGCAAATATAAGCAAATAAAAAACGGAACTCTTCCTCAAAAATGCAGAAAACAAAAAAGAATAAACACTGCGTTGCTATTCCCCACAGGGAATAAAAGAAATTATTATGTTTTGCGGATTAAAATCAATTCAATTCCCTCCCTGCCTAGCGAGACCGCGACCGTGACCGCGAAATCGAAACTAGACTGAGCGCAGCAATCCAGCCCTGACCACCCTCCACAAGATCCAAGCCCAGACTGTGACGGACTGGAACTGCCTCAGCTTTTTATGCCCTCTGGCACATCCAGAAGTGTCAGTCAAAACCTGTCCATGTGATTGGTGGAATGGCTCCGAAAATTTGCATGGTCCCGTCCCATGGCCAGCCCATCGTTGCGCAGGTGTAAAAAAATAAATTAAGAAAAAAATAAAATAAAATCAACGGAGACGTATTTTGGCAAAACAAACCCACTGCTGCTACTGTAAAAAATCAAGCATTTAAAATAGGTAACTTTCGCATGTTTCTGTGGTGCTTTGGTGGGGTTTTGGGCAAGGATTTCAAAAAAAATATTGCGGTCACCATTTTGGACCCCCCCCCGCCCGCACACCGCATGGCAAAGGCAGACGAGACGATGCCCCCCCCCCGGCCTGGTACCAGCGCAGCGCAGCAGTAGCACTAGCCAAGGAAAGGGGGGCAGGGAACCCCCCCCCAAAAAAAACCTTCTGGCCTGGTAGGTGCCCTCAGACAGTTTTCGCCTGCTTTTAGGGCCCGGAATCGGTTTTTTTTTTAACTTGTAAAAAAAAATTTTCTGTGCCACTTGGCATTGCGCGATCGCCACGTGCAAGTAACAAGCACGACAAATCAGACCAAATTGTTCGAGCTCGAATTCTGGCGGAGTAATTCCCGTTACCGTTTCCGTAGAGTAACGGATACGAGTAACGGAAACGGAAACGGGAATACCGCTAAGTCGTGCCCATCTCTACTTGTAATCATGTGACCTGCTCCAGTGCTTGTATTGCAAGGCATTGCTTGTTTGTTGATCAAGGCAAAATTCAGAAGAAATGTCTGCTTGTCCTGCAAAATGCTCTTACACCAAGTTACTCTTAAACCAAGGTATTACTGTACTGCATGACATGCTGGGTGGAATTGTGACTGATCAATCTGGCTGACAGAACTGCTGCCTTCAGAGGGAGTACACCTTGGCATCCTTGCCTTTTGAAGCCACATGGGAAATAACCTTTTAAGAACACAGTGCTGGTAGAATTATTATGTGTCTATAGGTATACATCAAAGAGCCTGAAATCTGTTTATATGCTATCACAGAAACATAAATCTTCCTTTTTAAATATATAGAAAGCTTTATTTTGAACTTTTCTGTGAAATTTAATTGTTGGTAATTCAAAAGCAAGCACCATTTTAAAGGCAAGCATATGTGTTAAAATTCATTACCTTCCTTTTCCCTGTTTTTGGGGTGTATGCATCTTGAATTATAAATCAAAAGGACTGTTAGGCTATAGTAATTGCAGCTAATTTTATGAATCTGTGGATTACTTTATTTTTATGGTTTAATATTTTGTTCTGTTTAATAGCATAATCCTTTACTGGGCAAATTAAATGCAATATGTCTTCTTTACTCATTTTGCTTTGGTATTGGGCCTCTGCATATTCAGCCATATTAGTGTTGATGAATCAGAGTTGCCACCTCTTTTGCTGATAGCCTCCTCCAATGTGAAAACAGTATTGTGGCAGTCAGATAGAATGTGGAGTTTGCCATACAGACATCGTCCATCCACTCCTCAAATGAAGAGACAGACACAGGTGATGGGGTTAACTAGATCCACACTTGATTAAATTTAAACACCCTCAATCGCAGAGGGGCTTGAATGTAGACCAGATTCCTGGGGAAGGCTCTCAAACGTCTTCCCTAACCCCCAAACGAGTACCTTGGTTTGCAGATGTTTTGCAAAATGAGCAAATTTTTAATAAAAAGTTTCTTCACTGCAAGCAGCCTTACAAAATGAGTACGAGGTGCTCATTTTGCAATCACGGCCTGGCTCCTCCTCCTACTACTCCAGATCAGAAGTGCCCTCCGGGGCTCTCTACGGGCCCTTCGAGGCCTGGAACAAGACTCTGGGGCATCTAGTGGGTTCACACTAGACCTGGTGCTGACCGGAAGTGGCCTCCATGGCTCTCCACAGGCCCAGCAATGGCTGCAATGGGCCTCCAGGGCATCTGGTGGGCCTGTGCTGGGTTCAGTGCTGACCAGAAGGGACTTCTGGACCATGGGGTGCGCCAGTGCTGGACCCCCAGAGGTTGCCCTGGGCCTGACATGCTCCCAAGATGGTAGCAACAGCCGAAGAGGAGGAAGAGATGAGCCAGGCTGTGAGTGAGGGAGGAAGGAAGGAGGTGAACCTCTGGCACCCCACTGCAACCAGAGCTTGCGCAGATCTGGTGCTGCACGCCCTGAGCAGCATTTGGCCCAAGGCGAGCTCTGGAGGCTGCTGCGGCTCCCAGCTAAGGAAAATTTCCCCATAGGAAATAATGGAAACTGGGTCCCAGGGCCATTTGTGTTTCCATTATTTCCTGTGGGGAAATTTGCTTTGATATGCAAGTATTTTATTTTACGAACATGCTTCCGGAATGGATTATGCTCGTAAATCAAGGTACCACTGTATATTTTGAGAAATAAAAAAATGTTCTTCCTAAATGCGATGGGAATAACTTGAGTTACTGGGTGTGGGGGGAAAGAAAGGGAAAAAAATCATTGCCATCTCTAGAATGATGTTACATGGCAGCCAAGACAAATTTAAATTCTTTTTTTTTTGTCAGAAAAATAATTGGTAAATTGAAAGGAAAAACTACCTTGTAGAAGACTATCTCACCATACACCAAGAGGGGGATTTATTGGAGAAAGGGAAAACTGAAATGTTTGAACACACCTGCCTGTATGTATTTACAATGGGATTAATAATAAAGCTGTACATTACACTTTTGAATCATGGTGCAGTTTAACACCAAGATTGCACAGTACTTGGGTACTGACAAGAAAATAGAGTTGAGAAGATGATTTTGGATATTGTTTCTTTTTGAGAATCTGGTATGGCAGCAGAAGTCATTATTTGCAAGAGTTGACCTGTGTTGACCTGTGTTCACACTTGTGCTCAGTCAGTATCTTTGAAAATGAACACAGGTATTGCAAAACATCTTAAATCTTCAGTGATCCATTCATCCATGGTAAACTAAAATGGGGGATCCCTTCACCCTGAAACATCTAGTTATTCAGAAAGATAATGAGCTCTTCAAAAGTATGTATTGCCATTATATAGCAACTCACAGTAACTGTGGTCAAATTAGCCATGTGTGTCATTTGAATAAATATTATGCCCTTGAAATACTGCCTTCTCAACTTTCTGTCTCTAATCAGAATTTATTTCTGAAAGATCAGTAGCTTCTGATGCTGAATTTTCTCTTTTATCTTCAGAGAACTAAAGGGTAGCACAGACCAAAACACCTTTTTCACATACTATGTTTTTGATTTTGTATGTTACACTTTCAGATACACAGACTTATTTCTTACACACCTCACAGAAGGTGGTAGGATTTGAAACAGGTGAGGGATTTCAAAGTTGTGTCTTCTTACAATATGCAAAAGATGTAATTACCTAACACTGTGTAACTTTTACCATGCAGACTCTCATAAATCAATTGCCTCAGACAGTCATATTACAATTTGAGGACAGGTCTGGCTCAAAGGCAGCTAAGATGGTTCTTTGAACCCATGCTTTAAAATATTCTCATTCATATTTCATACAAGAAAACATTTCTTGTGAAGGGTGCTGTGAAACATAACATTTTTGCAGTGGGAAAGAAGGCCAGGACTTCATGGTGGAAGCATGTGAAGGATCCAAAATAAATGACTTTTTGTTTTGTTCAGTCATCACACCTCTATTCCCATCAAACCAAGTGTAACCCAAAACCCCCTGTTGTTCAAGGTTGTTTGAGGATGCAACTACACAGAGAGGGAAATGCCAATCAAGTTGCCCTCTTTCACTGTGAAATTTCAGTTCTCCTGAATAGATTGTAAGTGCCTCACAAGCACTGAAGTAAAATAACCCTTCTAATTGGAGTTCCCATGGCAGCACCTCTAGGTGGCACAATTCAAAGAAACTGCCTTTAAAAGGCTTTCCTTCCTCAGCCCCTTATTTACCTATCTTACTCTGCTGGCTGGTAGACTTTGTTAAAATATTAAAAATGTGTGTGGACAAACATGCTCATTTGATCTTTCTTCACGTGCTTTGAACCAACGCAAAATAATTCCTTTTTATTAAAAGGAGAAGGTCCTCTGGTGGGAAGGGAAAACTGTCCATTAGGGCTGGGCGACTCCAGGTTGATTCACATTACCTGTCTGCCTCAAAAATGTGGTACAGGGGCACCCCGACTTAAGAGTAGTTCGACTTAAGAGCATGCATTCAGAACAGATTAAATTCGTAAGTCGAGGTACCGCTGTATTTTGCACATTTTTTTCTTATTTAGCCAGGCTCTTCGTTTTTAAGAGTGCTTTGTCCTTCCCCTCATGTGAGGAAACTTACAGTAAAGGAGGTGGGGCTAGTTCATTCCCATTGCCAAGGAGGGAGTGTATATGCCTTCTCAGTGCCTGAATATGGCTTCCTTAAAGACACAGCCAAGTGGAGTGCTTGCCTATGTGCCATCAAGAGCTATGTAGCTGCTTTACTTCATGCTTCAGTCTTAATTAAGGCCACCCAATATTTGATTTCTGACCCACTGCCTTATGCAGTTTATTAGTCAGATTATAAAGCCTACTGCTGAAAAATACATTTCCCTTTTGTTTGGCTACTTTGGCCTCAGTCCATCCAGTGGAAATCCCATTGCCTTTCAAAATGGAGAGAACACTTATTAGTTCAAGTATGCATCTGAATGCCCCTACATTAATGATATGTGTTTTCATCTTGACATTAACATTGCTTTTGCCAATAGCCATGCAGTAAATCCATGAATAAGCTATTATTTGACTAGCAAGACAGTATTTTTCTACATGGTGGCTTCTTTGTCATAACTATAATAAAAATTAACCTTTTGGAAGCTTTGCAAAGTTTCATTCTTAAGGGCCAAATAAGCTGTGAAAACAGGGATTAACTTCCCAGCAACAATCCCACCAGAACAGAAGGTGCTTCCTTTTCAAATTAAAATGAAGCACAAAGACCAACTTCATTATGCTGAAGAGTTAGGCGAACATGAAAATATCAGTCTGCTTAGTTATTTATTTAATTTTAAGTAACTGCTTCATCCAAATAGAAGGACTAACAAAGAGGCTCTTCTAAAGATCAAAATAAAAAAAAGTGATTGAAGATAAGTCTGAAAACAGTTGCTGAATTCTTAAGTCTCACTAGAACATGCCCATTGAATCAGTAGAGATGTGGTGAGTTAATTCCTTTGTAAGTTCCATTGATTCAAATGGACCCAACTCTAGCTACAATTAAGTTTAGTGCTGTGAGTTTCATGTCGTGAGAGTAAATCACAGAGTGGGCCCGATAGAATGTTCAAAGGAGTTATCTCACCTGACCTACCAGTGATTCAGTTGGACTCCTCTAGTGCAACTTTCTGTGCCAAACAACAGGATTGCAACCAACATGCATATAATGTTTGGTAAAGAATGAAGTAAAAAGAAGAAAAATGCTTTATTTTGGGGGGGGTGTTATTTTCTTCTTTTACAGCTTGTCTTTGACTCTGATTGTTGAACTCTGACTTGTTTTTTCCTTCAATTTCTAAATAATATTTGGAATGTTTCCCATATGATTTTTAAAGGCAGCTATTTGACCCCTACTCTTCTTCTTTTTGTGTTCATTTGTTAATACATCTGACAGAATTTAGAAAGCAGAGATGTGACGTCTAGATATAGAGAACGAGAAGAAATGCTTTTTTGAGTAAAGATGACACAGGTGGTTTGAAAATGGCCTCACCAATTTACTTACTGTACTTGATGGCTTAATTGTTGCTTAATGAAACACTCATCAAAATGGTGCAACCATTAGTAACTTCTAGCTGGAAGTCTTCTAACTGGAAGTTAATGTGTCCCCACTGGGACTCTCCAGCAGGCATCACCAAGAATTTTAACACTGAGAAATAATCTCCTGTGAAACATGCATATTGCCTTATATCACTAGAACCATAGTAAACAATCCCAGTGGCAAGTGCCACATCCTCCCACCCACTCTGCACCTACCTCCCACAGGAAAAAGGAGAGTTCCATGTAGTAACCTTCAAAGACAAATGTAATGCTTGTGCTTTCAAAAAAAAAAAAAGGAAAGTAAAGTAAATGGGGTTGGATATATTACCATTCATTTTCTCCATCATTTGCCATTTATGGGTCTCCTTCTTTTGAATATAGAAATGTCATTGGGATCCATATGTCTTATATCCATATCAAGTATGTGGCTTTCATTTCCTATTGCAAGGACTGATATTATGCGAAATTTTTCCACAGTGCTACCTTTACATTCATATCTCATGTGCTCTTTTCACATATGTCTGTTTATCAGTTGGTTTTTACATCTGCTTTTGGTTTCTTTGTCTCCCCATAGTGGCAGCTACGGCTGTATCGGCCCTGTGTATCTCTGCTGTTGGTACTTGAGCCGTGCCTGATACTGCTATCATTCAACAGCTTAGCAAGGGGATTATGTACTGAAATGATTCCTAAAATATCTTAAAATAGAAGGAATCTGTAAGAATGAAGGATTTGCCTTGACTTCTCACAGATGGATTGCTATATCTTATACTCCTATAAAGTGATACCCATAGTAATCTTCCACTTTGGCTAATGGATGTGTGTACTGTTAGCATACAGTTACATTTTATTTACCAACATACATTTTATTTTATTGTACCTCTTACCCCTCCTTATGAATATTGGAAGAAAACATTTCTACCAGCATAGTTCATAATTTGTTACCATGTTTCCTAATTTTGTTATGAAGAAAGCTTAATACAGAAGATTTTGGCTGATTTATGTCATGATTTAATGTGTGTGTGTGTGTGTGTGTGTGTGTGTGTGTGTGTGTGTGTGTGTGTGTGTGTGTGTGTGTGTGTGTGTGTGTGTGTGTGACTCCATGTCCATGGAGTTTTCTTAGCAGGAATACTGGAGTGGCTTGCCAGTTCCTACTCCAGGCGCCTACAGCACCTGGTATTTTCTGGTGGTCACCCATCCAAGTACTAGCCAGGCCTGACCCTGCTTAACTTCTGAAATCAGGCAAGATCAGATGTGCTTAGGGCATCTAGGCAGCTCATTTAATCTGACATCCCTCTAATTCTCCACAGAAGTGAACACAAGTTCTCACTTGCATCAAGCTGCTATTCTAGACCCAACATTAGGGAATGTTCTCTCTCTTTCAGTGAGGGCCTTTAGCTCCATGGTGGAGCACATATTTTGCCTATAGAAGACTCAGGTTCATTTCCAGAAATTTCCAGTGTAAGCTGTCAAGCACCAGATTGGGAAAGAGCTCTTGAGTTTCTGCCAGTCAGGAAAGCTAAAAATGATGTACTTGAATGGGTTATAGTTGGCTAGGATCTTCTTGACCAGATGGTAGTTGAATAAATATAAGGCAGCTCCTTGTGCACGTTAAAAAAACCAAAAACCCATGTCTTCATCCTGATTCAAGTGGAGGTCTCATTCAGTTACAGGGTATGAGCTACTGTCATCCACATGATAACAAATTTGTACAGCATATCAGCCTCATAGTAGATACAAGCTGACACTAATAAAAATAAAAAGGCAAATGTCTAGCAATGCAGAGCCCCAGAACCCACTAAATTGAACTTATCTTGCCTTTTACTTTACCTCAACATTTTTACAGATCTCTTTCCTGAACAGGAGTCTTCAAAACTGCCTCAGGTTTTGCTTCAGGTGAAATTCAGTGGTAACTATATCAACTTCTAACCAATTTGACTGATAGTATGAATCAGCCTTGCATTCATCTTGACTGTACTGTTTATTCAAGACAACAAATCAAGTCATGTGTGAAATGTCTTGTTATTTTAACAAAAGACCAAACATCAGAGAAAGCAACGGCATCTAAATGCATAATTTGTTGCTGAAAGTCCTACCTGATGTTGCAGTAACATGAATCATGAATATTAAAAGGAAGACATTTCAGCAGCAATTGTCTGTTATACTGTGTGTATGTGCTATAAAGAGAAGAGTGGGGTGTGAGGAAAAACAAGCAAAAGCAAAATGGATGACTGACTGACTGACTGACTGACTGAGCAAATCCCACGTATTCTCACAATCTCTCTACACCCCTTGTGAGAAGCCCTTCAGTAGAAATGACCCATACTACCTAGATAAATAGTCCTATAGTTAAACTGCTGTAACAGTCAATATTCTCTACTAACATTCAACTAAACTCTACAGTCCTCTGACTGAAACCCATTAGATGTACTCCTGCCGTCTGGAAAAATAGAGGACGTGAACGTATATTATTCATGATAGTGTTGCATGTATTTAATAACATATAACATACCAATTCTTCCCCCACATCTTCTCCAGACTAGCCTATCTGGTTTCTTCAGCCTTTCATCATATGATTTTCTTTTTTAATTTCCCTCAGCAACCTTCATTGCCCTGTCTTAATCTTGTCACAGATTCCTTCTGCAATTCTTAAGTGTGATACACAAAACTTAGCACAACACTCCAGACCAATGCAGAATAAAGTGAAACCATGGTGTGCCACTGACTGATAATGCAAAGTTCCATACTTTTTGCTGCATTCCATTTTGTTCATTTGGCCCACTTTTAGGATCATTTTGAATTTTACACTGTGAACTATCTCTCCCAGTTTTGTGTCATCAGTAGGTTTAATCAGGATTCTTTTCACACCTTTGTATAGCCATTTATTAAAACATTGATGAGCACTGGGCCTAGGAGAGTGTCCTGCAGCACCCAGGCAAAACCTTTATCTCGCTTGATAAGGAACATCTCTCTTTTTTGATAGCAAAGAAAGTTCCTTTAAGAAAAATGACTGTAATAGCTCATTCAAGCCATCTGTAACTGAGCAGTGGTAAGATTACACTCAGCAGTTATTTTGAAGGAAAATGAATGTGATTGCATGCTGAAACTACTCATAGTTGAACAGTGGTAGGGTGAAGTTCTGGATCTCAGAGCAGGTGTTCAGTTTGTAGATGGCTTTGGCATATCAGTACAGTGTGCTTATTTTTTCCTAACAGGAACTTCTGAAGTGCTGAGTTTCTACCACCCAAATGACTTAGGAGGGTGGATGTCTTTTTTAAAATGATGGTTGTCTGAGACAAATGCATGTGCATCTGGGAACGATAGGCTGTCACTTCAAATGATAACTCTCCATCTAATGTGAGGTGGGTTAATTCTCTGCTCTTCCCCTTATGCCAAAGTTGATATTTGTGTATCAGGGATGTTAAGAGTAATCCAAATGCCTACTACATATTCATACATTTGTTCTTAGGCAAAAGTGCTCTGCCTATAAAGCTTTCTAAGCTTCAGATATGCAAGAGCCCAAAAAGCAATTACCTCACTCCATCAGTTTGGATGAAAAAAGAATGCCATTAAACTCCTTGCTTTAAATCTATTCTTCTAACAGGGAGCAAAAGCAACATTCTGTTGGGACACAAGAACACATATCCAAATTATGAAGCTTTTATTCAATTATAATATGACAATGTCAGACAAATTTGTTTGTACAATCTTTAATTTACTAAATTTATGCACCTTTCACAAAGAGTATACAGAACTCTCTTCATTGATAATTTATAGCTGGAGGGGAAAGGCCAAATCTAACTGGAAGATATTTCTTTCCCACTTAAACCCTTTTTGACAGACTGATAAGGCTTATAGATGTATGTTCCTTACTTGATTAGCAAAATATGAAAAAGTGACTTCGATATGTGAATGTAGATCCACCCGGGTGCAAATTTCCCAACACATATATTATCCCAATTTTGAATTTATATCCCTCAGATAGAAGGCTATCTCAGAATCAGAATACCTTATTTACTCCCAATTACAATCAACTAGGGACAGAGGCCAGACTTGGTAATCAACAAATCTAGGTGTGTGGCAGATTAGTCCATCTGGTCTTTGTAAGCATTTATTTGTTACACTCTTGCTTTATTGAGTTATGCAAGTGGAATATCTAAAGCATGCACTGTACCTAAAAATCATCTATACAATGTATTGAATTACAACTGAGATTCATAGATCAGAAAGTTTGCTGATTAGTAGAATTGTAGTGCAAGTGTTGGTGATCTCGAGGCTGGACTACTGCAACGCTCTCTACGTGGGGTTGCCCTTGACTCTCCTCCAACGTCTGCAGCGGGTGCAAAATGCCGCAACCAGGCTGGTGGCAGGTGTGCGCCGCCACAACCACATCACCCCAGTCCTGGCTCGCTTGCATTGGCTACCCATTGCGTCCCGGATCAGATTCAAGGTCCTGGTTTTAGTTTATAAAACCCTCCATGGCTTGGGACCAGACTACCTGACAGAGCAGATCGCCCAGCAATCAACCTCGGCCCGTCCAATCCGGCAGTCGTGGGCGCACTCGCTTCGGGTGGCCATCCCCAGAGAGGCCCAGAAAACATCCATCCGGAACCGGGCCTTCTCAGTAGCCGGCCCGTCTCTCTGGAATCATCTCCCCAGCGGAGTGTGCTCTGCAGAGTCCCTGGCGGCCTTTTGCAGAGCTTTAAAAACCTTGCTCTTTCGCGAGGCCTTTGGTGACATAGTTTAGTTTCCCCCTGCCATCTGTTTATTTTATTTAGTTAGAAGTCTTACGCCAAGGGTGCACGCTATGTTTTTAAACTGTTTGTTGTGTGTGTTGTTTGTTGTTATTCTGGCCGAATTGATCGGCCCACTGTTAGCCGCCCAGAGTTCCTATGGGAAGATGGGCAGGATAGAAATCCTATAATAAATAAATAAATAAAATACATAGTATACGGAGGTGTAAATTGCACTACAGCACTGATCAGTAGTTGTTCATTTAGAATCCTATTAAGAAATGAATTGATCCCTACCTTGTTGTATTGTTGCCATCACCATCTGCATTGTAGATTTTAAAATCAACTCTGCACTCTGAACAAGAAAAATACTTATGCCATGGGACTGACATTTGCCCCTGTCATTTAACTGCTTTGAAGTGAGTCTGAATGAGTATGAAATCATGTGCAGTATTGTCAGTTCCTGTGTTATTGCTTCTCCATGTTGTTTTCCACCGTCCAGCTTCTGTTGGTAAGAGAACAAATCACCCAGAAATGGAACATTCTTTCTTGGCAGAATTACATGTTTGGTTTATTTAAAGTTTTTAATGAAAACTTATCTAGAAGTTGAATTAGTGCAGAAAAGGTCGATCAAATGATTCATATACTACAAGTGTTGGGTAATCACAGATAATAAGCTTTAATATATATGATTTATAACCCAAGAATGTGCAAGCAGATGGTTTATCACTGCAGTTGAGCAGCCCAAATGTGGGGTAGATTTTTTTTTTTACATATATAGCATTGCACACATATTTGTTTTATGTGGATAAATTCAAATCTACCTTGCTTGCTCAATTTTCTTTGTACAGAAGTCTGCAATGAATTAGGTCCTGGTTGTGTTTTGTATATGGTTAAACATTTTTGGAAGCCTTATGGAATTGATACAAACATGAACCCTACTGAAACACTGAAAAAAAGTTAAAAACAATACAGTCCTCAGAATCATAGTCCTTGCCCCCCTCCCCCAATGACTGATGTCTGCATAGGGAGGAGACCATATGGAGAGAGCCTGCCCTGAGTGTGATTGGGAGGGCCTTCTGGTGCAGAAACCACAAGGCTGGCTCTTCTCCCTGGAGAAGGTGGAACTGAAGTCCCAACCTCTAGCTCTGCAGCCATTTGCCTAGTTCACTGGTCACAAAGAGTCGATCACGACTATAATGACACAACAACAAACAAACAAACAACAACAACAACAATTTAGCCAGTTTAACCACAGTTTACTGATATGGGGTTCACACTTGAAAGCTAACCTTCTTTTTGGTTCTGATGCTAAACTAGGTGGGGAAACTGGGTTAATGTGTAGTTATGATTTTTGAGTTTTAAGTTTGCCAGACTTTAAGGGAATTTTTAAGAGAGAGGTTGCAGAGAGGAAAATATTATCCTGGACCTTAATCTTTGAGATGTTAATAGTAACATGAGAGAGCTTGTATGTCTGGAAACAAACATTCTGTTAGGAAAAATATTTAAAACGGGAAGTGGCTGCAGCTGTGTAGCATCCTTGGCTAAGAAGTTGAATTGAAGGACAAGGCTTCCCTGGGTCCAGTAAAGAGTCTGGATCCAGAGGATGAGAAGGGCTTATCTGTTGACTCATGGATTCCGACAATAGTCCTCATGGATAGTGCTGCTTTTTGTTTGTTTGTTTGTTTACTTTTTCTTTTCAAGAACCATTAGGAGATGTTGGCTCAGTAGTTTAAGAAATATAGTAGCCTTTATCATAATGGACAATATTCTTCCCCCCTCTTCTCTTTTTATATTTTCATGTTTTGCAGGGGAGTTATTGGCTCGATAGAAGTGCATTTCCAGTCGGGAAATCATGTTAACTTTTGGGTTCACATATTCTTCTTTAAAAAAGAGAGAGTGGTGGCTATTGCCATAGTTGCATTTTGTCAGTTACTTTTATCTGATATGCTGTCTACACCTTCTTGGGCCACAAGGTTTTTACAAATGGTCATCTATTGCGTTGTTTCTAGGATTAACTCCATGACATTAATAGCACTGGGCAGAAGGCAGTTCAAAATAGTCAGTTGTAGTAGAATGTCCTGTTACAATAACACTTCTCTTTCTTGCTTGTGTGATTATAGCTTCTTGTAGTGCCCACCTATGAACTTATATTTCAGCAATTCTTGTGGGCTCAGGTCTAATTTAAAAAGTTAATATTGGCCCATGAAGAGTGACAGCTTGGAGTGAGTGTGGTCCTCACACCAAAATATCAGGTTGAGATCACCCTTTTGCTCTGATCACAGGCTATTAAATTGCTTTTAAATAAAGCCTTTCACAGTGTGGGAGCTGCATCACGTGGATAGCATCTTTCATCCCTTAAGGTGCACTTCATTTGTAAAGGTACATAAGACCTAGCTCGGGTCCTGTTGTTCAGCAGGTGAATGAGAATCGTATGATAAACTCACCAGTACATTATCTGTGGTGACTGCGTGACTTTGGGTAAGTGCAAGTGCTGTGGAGGTAAAATGGGTGACAGAGGGAAGCAGGCAAACAGCAGCCACCAGGGAGACTGGCTGTGCTTGGCTTACTTCCTTCAGGCTTCTTCACCCCACTCTTGAGTCACACGGGAGTGCTTTTGGGTAAGTGACAAAAAGCCTCCGCGGAGAAGAATTAAAGCCACAGCATAAACCTTCCTACACACCACCCAATGCTGATGCTCAAGCACAAGTGTGTGTGTGTGTGTGTGTGTGTGTGTGTGTGTAGGGGTGTGTGCACCTCGCTCTCGCACTTTTGTCTTCCATGCCAAGTCTCTGTCTCTGTCTCAAGCTCTTAGGACATGCACCAGATGAGTGTCAGAAAAGAGGAAGCCACCGTGGCTCTCATGGGGGGGGGAGGGGGCGAGTCATCAGGCAAGTGGCTGAGGTTGTCCTGTGGCGAGAGACATGGCTCATCGTGGCTCATGGTGCTGCCGCCACCACCACTTTCTGGGGTAAAAATGGAGTGGTTTGTAAAGAATGCACAATGTAAAATGAAGATTATTCCCAAATTGAATTTTTTTACTTTGAATGCTACCATTGAAGTCGGACAAAAAAGAGTTAAAAGGAATGCAAGGAAGGATAAATATGTTTTGCAATGGTAATAAAAATTATTTATTATTTATTTATTTGTATCATTTCTATACTGCGCCATCTTCCGAGTCGGAACTCTGGGCGGTTAACAGGTTTAAAAAGTATACAGAACTACAAAAACAGATAAACACAAAACCCCAGGCAAAATACATCGGCAGCGAACAAAAAGAAAAGAAAAGAAAAGAAAAGATTAAAGTAGGTCACCATATGCCTCCTCAAAAGGCAGAGTTTTCAAAGCCTTTTTGAAGCCGGGCAGGGACTGTGCAAGGCCCAGCTTACTCGGGAGATGGTTCCATAATGATGGGCCTACCACTGAGAAGGCACGGCTGCGTGTGGCAGACCTCCGCGCCTCCCTGAGTGAGCGCGCCTGCGTCATCCGTGTGAGTCTGGCCTCAGTTGACCTCTGGGAGATACGCTCCAACAGGTACTCAGGACCCAGGCCGTGGAGGGTTTTGAAAACCAAAAGCAGGACCTTGAACCTTATCCGGAGGGCCACGGGTAGCCAATCCAGGCGTGCCAGAACTGGGGTGATGTGGTTGTATCTGCGAGTACCCACCACCAGTCTGGCCGCTGCATTTTGCACCCGTTGAAGTCTCCGGACAAGGGACAAGGGCAACCTCACGTAGAGTGCATTGCAGTAATCAATCCATGAGATCATGAGGGCCTGCACGACTGTCTTCAGGGAGGACTCGTCGAGATACGGACGGATCTGGGCGATCCTGCGGAGATGGAAAAAAGCGGCCCTGGTAATGGCCGTCACCTGGGCTTCCAGGGAGAGGGCCGAGTCCAGGACCACGCCCAGATTCCTGGCCCTGTCCGTAGGCTGGAGGGAAACTCTCCCCCCCCCAGACTTATTCAAACTTAACGAATCTAAGGAACAAAGTGAAAATAGTTCCATTTTCCTAACTTAATTTACAATTTGAAAGCCAAGATCTCGCAATGTGCATTGAGCAAAGCCCTCATTATTTCTTTCACTTGTGCAAGAATCTCTTACTTGCGCTGTTGAGCATTTTCTGACCATGTGCAAGGAGCTCTCCGATGCTCAAGCTTGCAAACTGTCCACCTGCTGATGCAGCGGGTTGCTGTGCAACCAAAAGAAATGGGAAAGAACAGTTGTTTGAATTATATGGAGATATTTTATCTTTAGTTGTTATCTGCATTGGATCAAGTCTCTGCCAAAAGTTATCAATGAATTGTTGGTCCCTGTGGATCCTTTACCTCCCAACAGTTATGTTGGGCTATATACTCATCAGCTCCATTTCCAAGGTTAGTTCATGCAACATTTTGTTTATAGAAAAGTATCAGCCAACATGATTGATATTCCTAGTGCTCATTTGCATCTCTAGGTTCTTCCAAGATTGCTTGCACGATATGGAATCAGAATAATACTTCATGCAAAAGTGATTTCCTCATAATATGATGAATCTGTAAGACGTACTGGACTTCTTCTTCTTCTTCTTCTTGCTTCATTTGGTTGTGAAATAATTTCCCTGCCAGTTAATTGCATTCTTCTGTCACACATACATACACATTGCCAAGTCTGTGGAGGACGACATTCCACAAAATCTTTATATGCAGAATGTGTGATGAGATTTTATCTTGAGATAAAAAGCTTTTATCTTGCAACTTTGCAGTCTGAACTGGTGTTCAGAGCAAGACAAGGGGCTGTGGTGTTCTACTTTGTGGAAAGTTTTGTATTGGATAGGAAATTATTTGCCCTCATGAAAAGTGTGTTTGTGCACTGGGTGAGGTATAGTCAGTGTTTTATGCAAGGTAAAGTCTAGTATAATGCTTGCATTCAGAACTGGCATGTTAATAGCCCAAAGAGCAATTTTGTTCCATGTGGTTTCCTTGGAGGTGACGAGGGCACAATGATATGTTGTGACAACTTTTATAGGGCACACAGAATCAACATGGAGTCCCAAAGCTTATTTCTGATATCTGCTGCCTAGACAGTGAATTAGATGTGACATGAACAGAAGATGGGTTCCACAGCACAATAGCTGATGAAATCTGGTGTTTATAGACTCAGTATGGTATTTCACACATGGAGAAAACAGCCTGAAGAGCCAGCTAAGCAATGTATTTGTAGGATAGAAGTCTTAATTCTTGATGATTAAGGCTGTATTGGCAAGAAGTTTTAAAGCCCCATAAGATGCCCTGAGCACATCCAGTCTCACCTGACTTCAGAAGCTAAGCAGGGTTGGCCCTGGTTAGTACTTGGGTGGGAGACCACCAGGAAATACCAGGTGCTGTAGGCGCCTGAAGTAGGAACTAGCAAACCACTCCAGTATTCCTACCAAGAAAACTCCATGGACATTGCGGTCATGAAGAGTCAGTCACGACTACAATGACACAACACACACAGGATTCTTTGGCTCCAGTTAATGGAGGGGAAAAGAACTTTTATTTTCCCCTAAACGTCTCTGGCACAAAATATCTTTTTTGTCCTTTGGAGAAATAAAGCATGGGTATAGCAAGAAGAGCAGGACTGGTTGATTGTTCCGAACAAGAAAACAACCTGTCTAGTCCTTTAAATTCTTAAATGAAGCACCAATAATGTTTTCAGGACAATTTCTGCAGTTTATTTATTAATTTGTTTTATTAGATTTTTAAATTGCCCATCTATCCTGAAGGCTACTCTGGGTGGTTTACAACATGAAAAAATACAGATTATAAACTTTAAACAGTAACAATAAAGTACAGTACAACATTTAACCAAAATTATATGGGACCTAAAGCCATGAAAGCCAAGTATAATCAATTATAATATTAACAAAATAGGATTGCACTAACAAAAAAATTTAAAATATCAAATAGACATGAGAAGGTGTGGAAAAAAGAGACTTCCAGGAATTGTAGGTATAGAAATTAAGGTCCCAGGTAAGCTATCCTAAAGAGCCAAGTTTTTAACTGATATTTTAAGATTTTGAGTGTAGGAGCTAACCATACGTTAGGGGGCAGTTTCTTTTATAAATGAGGGGCAACTACTGAGAAGGCCCACTTTCTCATTGATGATTTTTGGGCCTCTCTTAGTGTTGGAACCCTCAGATGGCCCACTTGAGGGCTTTGTTTGTCATCATTAGAACCTTAAAATGCAGAAGCATATTGTCAGCCCTTGCAGGTTGGCCAGAATGGGGTAATTTGATGATGTCTTTCAGTCCCTGTTAATAATCTGGCCACTGTATTCTGCATTAGCTGCAGCCTCTGCATTAACCTTATAGGCAGCTCCACGTAGAGTGCACTAGAGTAGTCTAATCTCAAAACTGAGGTCCCAACCTCAAGGAAGGCCTGCATCCAAGGGGTCCATGGTAGTCAGAAATGTACTGATCAGACGACTGATGCCACCTGGGCTTCCATGGTGATGCCCATGTTCAATCAGATGATGAAACTGTGAACCTCATCTTTTGTGGAGAGAGTCACTCTCCCAAACAAGATAGACCTTCCTAAGCCAAGAGAGAGCTTTTTAAGCCAGCCAAAGGACTTCTGTCTTGCCCAGGTTCAACTGGGTTGGCTCCCATCCATTCCAGTACAGCATCCAGACAGTGCTCAAGAAACAAAAGAGAATCCATTGCATATGTTAAGGAGATGTAGAGCTAGGTGTCATCCACATACTGGTGAGAACCATGGGGTGAGAGTTACCTCTCAAAGCTGTACTCTCTGGGGATGGTCCTCCAAGAAGGATTGGAACCATGCTAGAATGAGGCCACCAATCCCTAGCTTAGAGAGCATCCCCAGGAGGATCCTGTGGTCAATGGTATCAAAGGCCAATGAGAGACTGAGGAGGAGCAGCAGGATGTTTTGCTCCTGTCGGCCTCCCTGGGAAGATCATCATGCAAGGTGACCAATGCCATTTGGGCAGCCAATGCTGTTTCATCAGTTCACATGGTTGTACAAATTTTGCAAATACAATGGTACCTTGTATAAAGGAATTAATTTGTTCCAAATGAAATTATGTTTAGCAAATTTTACTTTATACACATTTCCTGTAGGAATGCATTGAAAACAGAGTAATCCGTAATCGCGACCAGTTTTATGTTGTACGGATTTGCCCCATAGTCGATTCTGTTAAGCAAATTTCCCCTGTCTCCGGAATTTTTATGTTGTACAGATTTTATGTTATACAAACCATTTGTTATATGAGGGTCCACTGTATCTTTCTTATTTATTTATTTATTTATTTATTTATTTATTTATTTATTTATTTATTTATTTATATTTATGTATTTATGTATTTATTTATTTGTATACCCTGCTGGTTTCCCAAAAGGAAACTCTGGGTAGTTCACACAAAAGACTTAAGAAATCCAAATACTACTACTACTACTACTACTACTACTACTACTACTACTACTACTACTACTACTACTACTACTACTACTAACTAATAATAATAATAATAATAATAATAATAATAATAATAATAATAATAATAATAATAATAATAATAATAATAATAATAGCCACCCAGAGCAAGAGAGCCATGTAGGATCGGGTGGGCCAGGCCAGTTCTGATCTTAGGGACATACGCTCTGTCAGATAATCATTATAACCATATCTGCCTGAATGATCAAATTTTGTGGTGTGCATGGATCCCCCTCCCCCCCCCAAAAAAACCATAGTTCTTACCAGTGGGAGAATGCTGCTGAAATGCCTTACCATCCTTGGCAAGCAATGAAATCATTGGTTTTCCTCAGTCTTCCATACAGGCATGAGAAAGGCAATGATTTCCCCTTAAATTTGGTAATATGGTGAAAGATTAAATGCACTGTGGAAAGAATAATCTGGCTGATCCCCTTATACACTGAAGTTAGCAGCCATCTGGTCAAGTCAAAGCAGTAGTAGTTGAGTTTGGAAGAGGGGAGAAAACAGACAATAGGAAAATTTTACCCACTAGAAGAATTGAGACTTTTAAGATGGGTAAAGAAGCATGACACTGAAACCTTTTAGTTAGAGAGTATTTGATAACAGAGCATGCAGAGATATAGTCTGCAGCGGACAACCCTGTGTTTAAATATTCTAGTCTTGTGTAGGATTAATTGTTTTACTCTTGTGTTGCGAAGATAATTGCTATCGAACAACAATACAAATTTGATAGGAGTGACAATTTTGAATCTCTCTTCCACACCCCCATGTTCATTATAGCATTCTTGTATGGACTAGCAAAAGTGATAAGACAGACTATTTGTGTCTTTGTGATGAATCAGCCTGTCCTTTTGCACTCGTTGCTGGTGTGTGCTGAGTTTCACAGTGCGAGAACATACTAGCTTTGCTGAGAGATTTTTCTGAGCAGATAGTGATAAACACAAAGTCAAAATGTGCTTCATGTCTCAGTCTTGCAGAGAAGAATTCTCAAAAGACTCCCTTGCTGTGTTAAGGCAGTGGCGAGATTTCTGTACATCCCTAAAATATCCACCATAAAAGTCTTCTGCTGGTTCTCCTTTGATGCGACAAATTGCAAATGGCTATCTGTCCTAGACTGTTAATGGCAAAAGGAACAAGAAATGGTTGCATGGATCTGATGTGTCCTCTTGAAGAGCTTGATGGTAAGAAGAAAATGCATGAGTAAAAGTGGAGCTATCAGCAATAAAGCCCAAATGAATAACCACATGCTGTCCCAGCATATCTGGAGAACAGATTTGATTGACACTTTGTTTCATCTTTGAAAAAAGAAGCTTGTTTAGGTCCACCACTTCTCTATCAAAGCAACTACAGTGGTACCTTGTATAAAGGAATTAATTCGTCCCAAATGAAATTATGTTAAGCAAATTTTCCTTTATACAAATTCCCATAGGAATGCATTGAAAATGGAGTAATCCCATTTTTATGCTGTATGGATTCTCCCCATAAGCGATTATGTTAACCAAATTTCCCCTATCTCTGGAGTTGTTTATGTTGTACAGATTTTATGTTATACAAGCTGTTTGTTATACAAGGGTCCACTGTACAAACTTTTAATTTACATCATAAAAGATTGACCTTTATTTATTCCATTGTTTTCCATTTTCATGTAATGAATTTTGAATGTTCTACATCTAGGAAAGAGTCCTGTAGTTTGAATAGTGTAGTATTCACTTGCCCCCTTGACAGAGTGACATATCTTAATCTGTTTAATGAGTCTATTAATTAAACATTCACTATTTGAGGTATTATATTTCCTTAAGAAATCTGTTGGGTTTTTTAAAAAGGATGTCATACTTCCTTCCTTCAATACACCCTCAAGGCACAAATATTGAGGTTTTGATGAGATGCAAACTGTTTTTACATTTAATCAATCAATTGGTTGGAAAAGACGATTAAACAGCTAAAATATTTACAGGGTGAGCAGCAATGCTTCAGGAAGAAAAAGGAGATATTTTCCAAAACTTTTGTTTTTAAAGAAGCCACAGCTCCTTTAAAGCTGTACTGCGAATGTAAAACCAGTCCCAAGTGGCACATCCATCACCAGAGGTAAATGGATGCAGCAAAGATACACGATAAATGAATTTTTCTTGTGGCTTGCCAATTTGTCACATACATATTTTATACTGTTTTTGTCTCCTTGTGTGTGGTGGTGATGATATATGTGTTTTCAGCTGTCAAAGAGTGGCTTCATGGATTTTAATTGGATTTTTAGCTATATGGCAATTATTAGGAAATCCACCTTTCCTAGGCAGTGAAACACTATTGTTCTCATTAACTGTACTTGAGACTGAGTCTAATCAACAGATTATTTAATGTAATGCCAATGGGATTTTATATTTAGCTAGGCTGTTTGTTTATTTGTGTCCTGGTGGTATACTGATTAGTCCAACACTCACCCGTGTCCACTGATGCCAGTCAACTGGGAGAAATGTGCGATGATTAATTCTACAGTATTAGGTAAGTGGGACTAGTGGTTGGCAGGGATGTAAAGTTTGTCTCATGGCTTTCTATGGAGTTCCTTTAAAAAAAGATGCCAGTTAGACAAACAGTTAGAATAGGAGGCAAGGGACTCTGTTGGGCTTGAATATCCTATTGATTATTTTCATTTGTTAGCTCGGTTTATTCATTTCATTTGAAATATGGATTAGATGTTTGACTTTTACACTTTATTCCATTGACAAATAAAGATGAGACACGAAACATGATGCATCGTGCACAACTGAGAGGCAAGCGGTTTGTTAGCGTTTTCCATCTAAAATTCTAGGCCCACATTTCAGAGCAAGGGTATGGAATGCATTGTTAGCCTCAGTGACACCCCCCACAGTTCTTTTTCCTTTGGCCATTTGATGGGAGAGACTGGTGGAAATGGCATTTGGAGGCCTCCAGATGCCAATCTCTTTTATCTCTAGAAGGAGAATGTCCCTTGCCAGTCCTGAGCAGGTCCGGTGCTAAACAAAAGCAGCATTTTCTTCCTAAAACGTTGTACCTAACGCTGATGTTTGCCTATAGAGTGGCATATTAGGTAGGAAATGTGCATCCAGCCACGGTTCCTTTTTTCACCTTCCTGTGAAAGCTGTAACAATGTCAATAAAACCTATTGCTCATTATCACTTTGCCATTTTACTTAGCTTCAATTTGATTCTGCTTTCTGTCCTTGAAGCAAACAAAAGGTGAAAGTATCTGAAGATGATTAATGCACATATTTCTAAAAGAAGACTACTCTTTTCTCCCTCTCCCCCCCCCCTTTCCTTTTCTTTCCCTCCCTCCATTCTTTCCTTCTCAGGTTAAAAGAACGTTCAAACTGCCTGCTTGCTCATGGCTTCCTTGTCTTCCCATCCAGCAGGGACCATCAATCATTTTGAAGCTAGCGGTATTTTTTTCCCTGCAAGATGCTCAGGTCTTTTCAAATTGAGGGAGCCTTGATTTAATCAAAGATTTGAAAAACACCCTTTTAGCTGAATACGGAGGTTCTTTCTTTCTTCCTTCCTTTTTCCATCTTTTTGACTGATATTTCATTGCCACTGTAAAATATTGCAGATGTATGTTAGCAAAAGAGACACTCAGACAACTGCTTTGTTTTATTGACAGGAGCAAATCTGAATTCTCACAATGGACTTTTTCTTTTCTTTTTTCCTGCTCACCGTGTGGCATAGGCTGGCTTTGGATCTAGGCAGTTTTTTTCTGTGAGCAGTGGATTGCTAATTTCATAAACTTAAAGAGAATTAGATCAGACATAGAGCTCCAGAAGACACTAATTCATTAGTTCCCCGCTTGGCAGAGAGCTGTTTCCCATCATGGGTGAGACAGGCTGGCTTCCCGTGCAGGTGGAAGATTTCACTGCTGGGCTGTTTCTTACATTTTCGTTAGAGCCCATTAGCATAAAAGTTAATTAAATATGTTTATACTCAGTAAAGAATGTTGCTCTTTATGTTTCTTCAATGTTGGTACTTATCTTTTTAGTAATCCTTTGATGATCTTACAGTTTTTACATGGCAGGAGATAGCACTACAAAGTGAGATAAGCACCAAGGCTTACAATTACTCTAAAATTAGGGCAACAGAGCAATTAATTTTAAACAAATCAAACCTTTGCAACTGGTGGACAATGTTTGTTTTTGAGTTCCATAGCCTAGGCTCAAATAGGCGTGAGATTCTGGAACTTGAAATCCAAAATCAAGCCAAGTTGGAACCTTAGCTTTAGTACATTGGGGGTTTGTTGATCCTGTGTTATCAATTCACAGGCATTTTCCATATTTCTGGTAAATGAGGTATAGTTACAAATATTACTCAAATATTAAACAAGGTGAAGTGGGACTGGAATCATAAATAGACTTATCTCTGCATTTCTGCAGGTAGGACAGGTAGGAGCTGTTCGGCATAATGCCATTCTTCTGTCTTGAAGAAAACAGAAATGGCACACCTAGAAGGATACAGGCACAAGGTACTTGTCTGTTCCAGAACCATCCTGGCCTCATCTCCATTTTATGCAAGATTCTAGTGTTTTGACTCATAGACATAGGCAAAAAGCAGCCAGTAGTCTTGTTACTCAGTAGGTCATGAAGAAATAACATAGTGAAACATGCTAATCACTTGCAGTTAAATTTGACTATGATCTCTGAGCTCCTTAAGCATCATTCCCTAGCACAAGACACCTTCCTGTGCTCCTGTTCATAGTCAGAAACCTCTTTTCTGGGTCGGTAGTTTGGTTTCACACAGGAGTTTTTTATTACTTTATTTCATGAAACACCCTGCCGCCACTCACTGGCAGCAGTCACAGCACAAAGACCTCAAATTAATCAGAACCCCTTGTGAATCAGTTAAATTCCCTGATGCCAATTTCCATCCCTTCATGCTAACCATGAAGGGACCAATTTCAGTTCCCTATCATGCTAACTATGACTTACTTTTCATGTTGCTGTTTTGTGTTGTTTTTCTCACACGTTCACTAAATGGGTGCATGACTATCGGCCTTAGATGTCATAGCCATGAGTGGAAGTCCAGAAACATCTTTACTATCCTGCCATATCCATACAGATTGTCTTTATCTCTGTAACATAAGGTCACAGTATTGGGAACATGTCCACTGTCTCAGCACTGTCAGTATCATTCTGAATTGCTAGAGGCTGCTGTGGCAATGCTGTCTGTTTCTCTGACCAATTTTCTGAACATCCAGTCAACAATTTACTTTATCATTTCACATGAAGGTTTGCTCAAATAGTTTCTTGGCAGAATGTGGGTGAAGAGCAGCTCTTCTCCTGCTGTTCCTGCATGACATGACACCCGACGTGGATAGTTTTTTCTCAGTTCTGGACGCAACATCTCTCAATAGCTTCTTGACAAGAGAAGATTCTGCCAAAATAATCCAGAATTCCTACCCTTACATTTTCTTCCTTGGAGCTGTTCAGAAAATTGGTTATAATACTGGATATTAACATTTTGTGAAATATTGCTGTTAGTCATATTTCACATGTGTGCCTGAATTTGCACATGATCCCTACAAGCCCTAAAACATCCGGATCTTTGGCAGAGTTTGGAGATACTTTAATACAATGTGCCCCAATGAAATGCAGAATTTGCTAAGATTTTCAGGAAGAAATACAAATTTATTCTACTGTAAATATTTACAAATAGAATTTTTGACCAGTGCACTAACATTCAGAGTATTTTGACCTGTTACGTTGACCTGATTTCAGTGGCACTAACTGCTCTGTATTCATGAACAGGACAGAAGGTCATTGTGTTTCAGAATTCAGAAGTGGCAGTAGGCTTAACTGAGAATGGTTGACATCACTTTCTAAGCTGCATAAGGTCTAAAAAGATCAAACGTCTGGCATACTGGATACTGTTTTGGAGACACCGTGGAGATAAGGCTGCAGTGCAGGCCTTCTTAAGGGATGAAAGTGCCTTGTATGAGGCGATAGGGTTGCACATAAGCTTTGTCTGAAGGATTGCTTTAAGAGAGCCCTATTGGATCATGACATTGGAGAAACCACAATGTGTTTTCATGCTTTTTGATCTGTCAACCTATAACAAAGAGAAATTTTTTTAAAAAGTTAGATGAGTACCCTCTTCCAGGGCAAAATGAATATAGCCCTCTGTCTGTTGGTGGGGGGACAACACAATTAGGCATCTCAAGGTCTGTTTTATTCAGTATGAAGCCAGCCAGTTTTGCTACTCTGTAAGCAGTTACAGTTAGTCCTGGGTCTCCAATGAGTCTTACTGTATGGTAAACTATTATTTAACCGTCATCTCTCATATTCCTATTTTAGATATGCTCGCTCCAAAACTACATGAGTTATGAGTAACTGCAAATCGCATCATAACTGTTCATGCTGGTTATGATTGGTAGTGGTAAGGGGCAGGATGAGCATTTGGAGGGCCAAAGTTGAGACCTATAGGTGAATACTTTCATGTGTATGCTTCAATAAATGTGTACAGTATGCCCATCAAGTAATAGTCTATGAAGACAACCTCTAAAGAGGTGGTAAAAAGATAGCAGAACAAAGAGCTTGAAAAGGTACCCCAGGCATTATTAACTCAACTACCATTTGTATTTGCGGTTTGTCATTTTTTAACATTTATTTTTACAAAAGGGAACATTTTGATTTCTCAGGGGGAAAATACAAAAGAAGGTATGAAGAATTGCTTCCTAGTGCTAGAAGGATCTCAGGTGCAGGCGCAGAATGGACACCAACACCTTTGATTGCTGTGAATCTGCACTGCATGCACAGCAGGGGCTTGTTATCTTGGAGAAGTAAGAAAGTACCTGAGCTATAAGAATTCAAGGGAGACAAGAACTTTCTCTAATTAGTTGTTAAGTGTCTAGGGAGAGCAAGTACATCACATGTGTCTGGTTTTACATAACACTGTCTTTTTCCCCCTGGTATTTAATATGCTCCTGTTTTGCTTTTGGTAAGATGTTGAAGGTTTCTTAAGAAAATATTCTTCATGTTCTCTTACCTGCATTGGAACCTTTGGGTTTTATTGATTTGTTTCTTAAGTAGTCTTCTGGACATAAGTTGTGGAGCTAAAGTGTTTTTATGTGTGTGTGTGTTGTTTTGTTTTGGAATTATGCATATGGAATGTTGATTTTTAAGATCAGCCCCTCACTCTATCTAGCCCAATACACCACACTAGGTCTCCACCAGTTATATTTCATAAAAATTAGGTGGGCAGCATGGGGTAGACTATGTCAAAGTACTGTATTTTTCTGTCTATAAGATGTCACCATGTATAAAAGAACCCCTACTTTTCCAAACCACAATTATAATTTTGCAACCATATGGTTCTCTCCTCAGGCTACTTCTGTGCATAAGACAACCTTCAATTTTTAGCCTAACAATTTTAATCTAATATATAGTTTTATAAGTATAAAAATACTGTAAATGAATATGATGTGACTCATGGAGGGGAAAAAGGCAGAACTATGCTGTCATGAAAAACCAGATGGAATCATCAATGTTCACTTCTGCTTGCCCTTTCTCCACCTCCTCCTTTTCACCATCCCTCCCCCTTGACTGCCTTTGCATTTTGGGTCCCCCCCCCCGTCATTTGCACCACTTCAGATGTGCAGATAAGTGAACACACATATATAGATAAGTGATCCTAGAGCAGTCTGTAGTTATTTAACAAGAAATGGTGTCATAATGAGAAATCAACATGGGTTTCTTAAAAACAAGTAATACCAGACTAATTTGATAGAATTACAGGCCTGGTGGATGAGGGGAATATTGTAATATATGTATGATGAAAATGATGATGAGATGAATGTAAATAAAACCTCGCTTCTACCTTTAAGTGACAAAGTATACAGCGACTACGGCCACTATCTGTGTAAGTTTGTAGCAGTTACTAGTACTGAAGTTGATACTCAAATGGTGTGGATTAAATAACAAGATTCAAATACCTCTTTATGCAAAAATATACTCCTTGTATTTTACAATAGAAAACTCAAACTTCAGCAAAATAAAATAATGCCTGATAAACAACATTTACATATCACAGGCATATGTTAACTTCACAAACTTACAATAGTTTTTGTAACACTTGCTAGATAACAAAACAATTAACATCTACAACTCAGCTTTTACCTTGTTTCATTCACACTTGCTTATATTCCTAGGCAGACAAGTAAACCCATCTGTTAACTTAGTGAAACAAACAGAAGATTAAAGTTAAATCATAGTCAACATATAGCATTTATCACTTATACAGCACAGCCTACAACTACCCATATAGTAAACGTGTTATCAATACAGCAGAGCAACACTCAGTGTAACCAAGTTCTAAGAGAGCTTGCAGGTCAGTGTGGCTGATTAAAGAAGAATCAGCAAAGAGTGAGGCTTGTGCCTTTCCTTATATACTCATCTTGCTGCTTGACTACCTACTCCTGCATGATACAGCAAGCGACCTCAGTTGATTGCTTCACCTGCTCCAACCGCTCTCCAAACACTCTGTTTGGCCTAAGTTGCTACAGTGCAGGTAAGCTTACTATATTCAACATTTAATTTATATTTTTACATTTCCTTGGTAAAAACCTCAACAGGGAATGCTGTAGATACTGCTTATCTAGACTTCAGTATGGCCTTCAATAAGGTTTCCATGGTATGCTTGCAAATAAGTTCGTAGAATGTGGGATAGATAGTGCTACTGTTAGGTAGATTTGTAATTAGTTGACTGATTGCACCCAAAGCGTGATCATAAACAGCTTCTCTTCAGCTTGGTGAGACATGACTAGTGGGATACCCCAGGGTTCTCTTCTGGGTCTGGTTATTCAATATCTTTATTAATGACTTGGACTAGTCAGCAGTGTGATACAGCGGCCAAGAAAGCCAATGTGATTCTTGGTTCTATCAACAGAAGCACAGTGTCTAGATCAAGGGAAGTGATATGGTAGTACCACTCTATTCTGCTCTGGTCAGACCCCACCTGGAGTGCTATGTCCAGTTCTGCGAACCTCAGTTTAAAATGGATGTTGACAACCTTGAACGGGTCCAGAGGAGGGTGACCAGGATGGTTAAAGGTCTGGAAGAAATGTCTTAGGAGGAGCAGCTTAGGGATCTGGGAATGTTTAGCCTTACAAAAAGAAGGCTAAGAGGGATATGATAGCTATGTTAAATATTTGAAAGGATGCCATATTGAAGCAGAGACTGGTTTGTTTTCCATGGCCTCAGAGACTAGGACTCGGGGCTATGGTTTCAAACTACAGGAAAAGATATTCAATTTAAACATTAGGAAGAACTTCCTGATGGTTAGAGCTGTTCAGCAATGGAATATGCTGCCACAGAGGGAGGTGGAGTCTCCTTCATTGAAGGTTTTTAAGCAGAGGCTGGATGGCCATCTGTCGGAATTATTGTGATGTGGTTCCTGTGTGGCAGGGGGTTGGACTGGATGGCCCTTGAGGTCTTTTCCAACTCTATAATTCTATGATTCTATGAACTCTTTTAAACCTGTAATTGAATCACACTTCTGCATATGCATATAATCATAACTTTAAAAAATAATGAAACAGATTTTTAAAAGCACTGTAATGTTGGCATATGTTAAAACCGATCTCACACGTCCTCTTTTTACATGTGATGCATCAAAGATTAAGATGTTTTTTGCTCCCAAGTGTTCAACTACACAATAAAAATGAAAAAGTTCCCTTTCCAAAATTAACTGTTGGGAATCAGCTAAGTGTTTATTAAAAATAAAATGGAACTGCCATTAAGGACTTTATTTTGAAATGTGCTTAAATATATATATTCTACTGTATATATTTCCCCAAAGTCTCGCCATCCCCTTGAGCAGAAGTCTACTGGTAGCATATAGGTGCTGATCTCAACTCACCCCAAGGTACCTCTCAGTAGAAAAGGTCAGGGTCAGCAAAACCACAAAATCATTGAGCATTAAACTGAGAAATACCTTTGTTTAAGTCTTTGTGCAAACACAAAGCACATATGTTTGTGTACTCACAGCACAGGAAAGCAACATTTGGGGGATCATAACATTCAGAATGCCACAGCTAGATCCTGGGTGTTGTAGCCATGAAAAGTTACTTTCCATCCCAAGCTGTTATGTGTATGTGTGCATTGAGGACTGAGAAATTGCTGGCTTCGTAAGATGCATCCAAGTGTTGATCTAGGTCAGTGGTGGCAAACCTTTGGCATTCCAGATGTTTTGGACCACAACTACCACAGTCCTTTGTCATTGGCAATACTGGCTTGGAATTTTGGGAGTTGTGGTCCAAAACATCTGGAGTGCTGAAGGTTTGCCACCATTGCTCTAGGTTGAGGAGATTAAAATCAGAAATAGTAGATATTTAATTGTTGCAGCCCACCCCTTATAAAATGCACAAGGGCTTCTTCCTGACAGTGTGCCATGGGATGTGGGGGAGAAGTATAACATGTTTTCCTTCTTTGCCCAGGGAAGACAGATGTGATGTTTGAATAGGATGTGCATCTCAAATGTCCAGCAGGCCTAGGCATGAATAGGGTAAGCATGCATTTAATCTTGCTTTTCAAATGGTAGCACAGCTCTATGGATGTCTCATGGGTTCAGGAATGCAGTCGATCAGGTGAGAGAGGGTGGGACACCATGTTCCTGTTATCCCACTACATTTTCTAATTGGGGTTCTTACCTTCAGTGACTGCAGTAAATAAATGTGTACATATATGGGGAAGAAGTAGTGGGCTTCTTGTTTCTCTTTTTCTTTTAATTTCTCTTTTTGTGTTGTTTAGTTTTTGACCTAGAATTAGCAATACCTAATGTGTTGCTTTTATGTCTGAAGAATCTCAGAGAGGATTCCTTAATGGCACTTTTACAATACAGTAGGACCCCGTATCCACTGGTTCATTATCCACTGATTCAGTTATCCACAGTAGGCAAAGGAAAAAATAAACACATAATCCAGCCGCTGCAAAGCAAGCTACTGTCATAAAAAAGCAGCCTTAAAGCAAGCTACTGTAATAAACAGCAGCCATAAAGCAAGGTACTGTCACAAGACAGCAGCCATAAAGCAAGCTTATGTCATAAAACAGCAGTTTGGGGTTTTTTGGTGTTCTCTCTTATCCACGGTTTTCATTATCCACGGGAACCAATCCCCAGCAGATACTGGGGTCCTACTGTATATCTAATACTAGTTGTACATGAACTGAGACATCTACAGAAAAGGAAGTAAAATGTTTTTTACCAACCATTAAACACCAAGCCTGTCAAATGTCCACTTTTACAATATATCTAATACTAGTTGTACATGAACAGAGACATCTACAGAAAAGGAAGTAAAATGTTTTTTTACCAACCATTAAACACCAAGCCTGTCAAATGTCCATTGATGCAGAAATCATATCATATACGTAGAAATCATATACCCACTGGACAGAATGCTGTTGATAATATGCAGGGCATGATGCCCCTTCTACATAATGTTCCATGCAGTTTTTACCTTGAAGCTAGAGATTGTTCCAGTCAAATCAACGGACCCCTTACTTTTACAAGGGAGTATAGACTCTTAGAATAATACAGTTGGAAGAGACCTCAGGGGCCATCCAGTCCAACCCCCTGCCATCACAGTGCTCCCGACAAATGGCCATCCAGCCTCTGCTTAAAAACCTTCAATGAAGGAGACTCCACCTCCCTCTGTATCAGCATGTTCCACTGAACATCTCTGTCATAACATTCTTCCTAATGTTTAAATTGAATCTCTTTTCCTATAGTTTGAGACCGTAGCCCTGCGTCCTACTCTGAAGCCATGGAAAACAAACCAGTCCCTTCTTCAATATGACATCCTTTCAAATATTTAAACATAGCTATCATATCCTCCCTCAGCCTCTGCATGGATGGTGGGGAAGGAGATAGTATGCCTACAATATATCCTTGAGTATATGGTAAAAACAAACAGGATTTGGGCTATTATGTTTAAAGGGGCTTTATACCTACTCTCTCCCCATCTCTCTGCCTGAACAGGCTCACAGGTTTGTTGATTGGATAAATGGGGGCTGGGAGGGATGGAGATGGACACTACCTGGAGCCCATGCAAGGAAAGGTGGAATATAAACACAGGTTATGGAAAGTCCATGACTGAGTGGGGAAAACACTGCTTCTCCCCTTCAACTAGGAATATCTAATCACACAAAAAGTAAAAGATGTGTTATCACTGCATTTCACACACACCTGCAATTACCAAAATTTTATGAAGACACAAAATCATACATTTTGAATGAGCAGATGTTGGACAGCAAAAGAAAAAAGTGGGAAATAGGTGGAGCTCAGGGCTGGCTCTGCCCTGCAGCATGGTGAAGTCACCATGAGATGAAAAATAAAAGGAGAGAAGAATTAATGGTTGAATTATTGTTCAAGTGTTGGCTCACTAAAGGGTTGTGTGTTTGTGCATCATTTGAGCTTTATATCAGTCAGCAAGACATTTCATGCTAGTATTTATGGTGCATCTTGTTTTTAAGGAGCAAATTATGTTTCATTTTGGCTCATCAGAGGATCTTGGCTTTTTGCTTCCATTTTCCAAAAGCAGAAAGGATTACTGGGACAGGATTACTGGGACAGCTGTATATGGAGAAACTCAGAGGATATATGGAGAAACCATAGATAGATAGATAGAGAGATAGATAGATAGATAGATAGATAGATAGATAGATAGATAGATAGATAGATAGATAGATAGATAGATAGATAGATAGAATTGTCAAATGTGGCAGGAGAGTATTTGCCCCCTCTCCCATCCAGATGTGGGTGGCTTCAGGGAACTCAATAATGACTTGTAAGCTGAAGAGTCTTTTTGGTTCTGAGAACTATGATATAATTCTTTAATAGAAGGGATGCAATTGGAAATAATTGAATTGTATCCTTAAATTATTCAGTCTGAGACAATAAAACTTCAAAATATTATCCTTTAAAAAGAGACAATTATGACTTTTAGCAGAGAGAATAATTGACTTCTTCTAGAAGCTCCTTTCCAGTAAAAATGAACTAAACATGTCTTATTGGACTATAAGTTAGGAGCCAACATTTCCCCCCAAAACATAGCTGGATTGTATGCCACCACCTCTTGTGTTTGTACAAGCTCAGAATATGTAATCTCTACTATTCCTTTTGGCTTTCTTCTGGTCCAGGAGACACACACACACACACACACACACACACACACACACACACACACACACACACACACACACACACACACACACACACACACACACACACACACACACACACACACACACACACACACACTGTAGCCTTCATCTTGCACTTTATTTTTCTAGATCCTGCCATTGTACTTGTGCTGTGAGTTCCACAAGCCCCTGCCCATCCATCTTTAGTGAGATGGGCAGGGCATTGATCTTTTTGTTTTGTTTTGTTTTGATTTTTAAGAGGGTTAGGAATATTCCTGAACCTAATTTTCCTTCCATTAGCAGTAGCTCTCTAGTGGCCTTCAGTCACAAACAAAAAAAGGTTTGAAGAAATGAAGATGAGAAGTTAAGGTGCCATTGTGGCCACACCTGCCCTGGAACCAATTTTTCACTCCGTGCCATATTATCTGAAAGCAAGGCCTGTCGAGCTGTGACCTTCCTGAAGATTTTGGCTTGCAGTTCCTCCTAACCCCACCTAGCCTGATCACTGGAAAGGATATTGCCATATGGGGGAACAGTACTGCTATGCTGTGAGACTGCAATGAATGATTCCAAAGGTCAATCAAAAGGGGCAACACACATCACAATTTTCAATCAGTCTCTTCAATATACATCTCTTGGGGGTTTTTCTCCCTGTTGCAGCATTTTCACCATATGTGGCCTCATTCTATATTATCCTTTAATCACATTACATAGAACAAGATATGCAGCATATCATGATACATATATCAAGATTCCCTTGGCATTTGCTGGATAATCTTACAAGAGTAAACTGTCAAAAGGAAAGTTTTTTTGCAGCATTCTTCAGATCAAGGAGAATTTTGCTGAATAGGTCTCTCTAAGCCACAATGACCATTCACCACTTTATAGCAAAAAGCTCAGTCCTATGTTGAAAGGGACAGTGCTGAATATAGGAAATTCTGAATACAGGTGTTCTGCAGGCATTATGAAACATTAATTAAGAGAAAAATAAATATAACAATATTTCAGACTGGAATTAAAAGGAGACTCATACTGTCTGCAGTTTGTAGCTTGTTGTATTCAAACTCTTCCTCCCTATACCATATTAAGAATATACTCTGCTTTTGGTCCTCCAGACTAACCTTCCTGTCAGATGATTCAAAATGGATTAAAATTGGTCATCATTAGTGTTTGCAGTTGGAGAACATAAAGCTAGCTCCATGTCCTCTGCTGGAAAGTTTTCACACTGACTGGATTATTTTTAGAAATCATAAGTAATCTCTTCTCTGTGAACTCATCTGGTGCCTAAATGGTCGCATTTCAAATTATTATGGCAGACAAAATAGGGGTGGTGGAAGCTACGTTCATTCAAATCCTTGGCAATCATTAATCTAGGTCAAATGTTTCCTTTATCCAGCAACCCTTGGCCTTGACTGCTTCTCAACCAGAACATATGTCCTCACACTCCTCACATATTTCATTGCACAGCTCCCTGGTTCCCCCAGCTTGTGAAAAGTTTTGAAATTACTTTGATGCTTTAATACCTGACTGTTAGGAAAAAAAAAGCCTAGCAAATTAGCTGTTTCCATCTTTGCCATCCACTTGAAAATTTGAAGAGGTATTTTCTTAGACCAAGATCCTTGAAATTGTCTTAGAACTTCACTTCAAGCATAATTTGGTGGCAATACTAATAGAAGCTGCAAGCAGCATATTAAAAAAAAAAAGCTTAGTCCAGATAAACCAAGGCCTTTTTGAGGGACGCTTGTTGTTATATATTGTCAAGTCACCTCCAATTTATGATTTTATGAATGAGTGATCTCCTTGACTACCCCCTTCAGTTCTTGTAAACTCAAGGCTGTGCCCATCTTTATGGATTTATGGAAAACAACAAAACCCAACCTTCTCCAGGGTTAGAAAGGGGAGGGTATTTTCCAGGGTGAATATATATACTTCGCTAGTTAATATTAGGTAATTTTGTTCCCTTTCATCACCCACATCCCTTCCTAAATCTTTAGGAAGGATGTTTTCCACTGATTAATTCTCAGTTTCTGTTGCTTATCCCAACATTTAAAAGAAGATCTGTGAGGGAGATGTAAGAGGCAATAAATGTCTAATTTGCCATGAGTCCTTAGAATGTACTAAACATACACATTGCTTTATGGTAAGATGCAAAGGGTCATGGCAGAACAGTCACAGGCAGGTTTGGTGGCCAGGATTTGAATTCTCCAAACACTGTTAAGTAAGGGCTGCTACAGCTGTGATAAAACTGATGTAATGTGATGGCATTGTGCCATCTATTGTATTAGAGCTTCATGGTCAACACGCTGTAAATTTGTGCCTCTACGGCATGCAAGAGAATTTTTATTTGGGTTGTTAGAGAAGTCCGTCAGGTCCACCTCAAAGTCATCTGGAAGGTTGTTGGTGAGGCACCAGCATTTTTAGGTGTGTGTCTCATTTGCATTAGAAAGTACAAGAGTATGTTCTTATTAAGGATGACAGTTCATTGCTGGCTGTTAAGGTACTTAAAGTGTTTTGTCTTAATTAAAATTCCTCAGCTTTTACTACCTTAATTGATGAGTACTAAAATCCTTTATCATCCTCATCATGCTTGTGAACCCATAAAAGAAGTAACTGCACTCCATCATTTTCAGCCTTTCCTTAAAAAACTCATTAAAAGACAAGATAACATGGGGAATAACTGTGTTGGTAACCTTCATGAAAATCTTGATAGACAGTGGTTGCTGAACCTTATTTATCAATCAAGGGTTTTTGAGCACAAAATGGGTGGAGGTGGGGTAGAATCTGTTAGATCCATTTATGAACAGTGACTTAACCCCCATAATAACATAAGAAAAGCCATGCTGGATGAGCCCAAAGGCCCATCTAGTCCAGCTTCCTGTATCTCACAGTGGCCCCACCAGATGCATCTGGGAGTACACAAGACTAGATATCTGCCTCCTGATACTACTCTCCTGCGTCTGGCCCTTGAAGTTCCCCAGTTTTAAGCCTGGAGATTACACATCTCCATCATGGTTTGTAACCTGTGATGGACTTTTCCTCCAGGAATCTGTCCAATCCCCTTTTGAAGGCATCTAGGCCAGATGCTATCACCAGATACTGTGGCAGGGAGTTCCACAGACTAACAACACGCTGGGTAAATAAAACATTTTCTTTCATCTGTTCTCACTCTCCCAACCCTCAATTTGAGTGGATGTCCCCTAGTTCTGGTATTTTGTCAGAGGGAGAAGAGTGCCCCTCTATCCACTTTACTCATGCTCTGCATAATTTTGCACATCTTAATTATATCCCCCTCAGGTGCATTTTTTCCAGACTCAAGAGCCCCAAATGTTTTAGCCTTTCCTCATAAGGGAGGTCCCCCAGCCCAGTAATCATTTTGTTGCTATTTTCTGCACCTTTTCCAGTTCCACTATGTTTTTTTTTTAGATGAATTGTGCACAATACTCCAGGTGTGGCCTTACTATCATTTTGTACAATGGCATTATAATGTTGGCTGTTTTGATAATCCCTAGAATGGAATTGGCCTTCTTCACCACTGCCACACATTGGGTAGACACCTTCATTGAGCTGTTCACCAACACACCAAGATCTCTTTCCTGATCTGTCACAGATAGCTCACAGCCCATGAGTTGATAGATAAAGTTTTGATTTTTTTTTTTTTTGCCCCAATAGGCATTACTTTACATGATAACCATATGGTAACTTGCCTGCCAGGTGCAAAGGTTGCAGACATAACCAGACATCTAGATATTTTGTTAGAAAGAACTGGGAAGGAGCTAATAATCATGGTACATGTTGGTACCAATGATGTCGGGAAGGCCAAGTGGTCAGTCCTGGAAGCCAAATTCAGTTGTTAGGAAGAAGATTGAAGTCTCAGACTTCCAAGGTAGCAATTTCAGAAGTGCTGCTGGTTCCTTGTGCAGGATCCACCAGGCAGGCAAAGCTCAGAAGCCTCAATGCGTTGATGAGGTGATAGTGTCGAGAGGAGGGCTTCAGATTTGTCAGCCAAACCTGTTCATGAGGGATGTGTTGCACTTGAACCATGATGGCACCAGATTGCTGGCACTCAACATCAAAAAGGCTTCAGAGGAGCTTTTAAACTGATAACTGGGGGAAAGCCGACAGGAGCTGAGTGGCATCTAGTTCGGAATACCTCATTCCCATGGAAGAAGGTTGGAGAGGGTAGAGAACCACAAAGTGATGACATAGTAGGTATTAGCACTGGGAGAATAATGGGATGTGGTAGTTTTTCTACTGAAATTAAAAGCTGTAGGGGTGGGGTGGAGAACAAAGAAGCAGCTGTTCTTGGAGGACCCATTGTACAGGTGCTTCTACACAAATGCTAAAAGCCTCCAAGCAAAGATGGGAGAACTTGAACATTTGGTAGCTAGGGATAACATTGATATAATAGCCATAACAGAAACATGGTGGAATGCAGGAAACCAGTAGGATACCATAATCCCAGGCTATAAACTCTACATAGAAGGGATAGAAAGGGGCGGGTTGGGGGTGGAGTGGCCATCTCTGCCAAAGATGGGGTAAAATCCAGCAGAATGGAGATTGACGGAGGGTGTGACTCCACCATAGAATCACTGTGGGTTAGACTACCAGGTCCAAGGAGCGATGTGATAGTGGTGGTATGCTATCGTCCACCGGATCAAAAACTTGAGGGGGACCTTGAAATGAGGAGACAAATCATGGAGGTGTCTAAGAGGACAGGATAGTAATCATGGGGGACTTCAATTATTCCCACATTGACTGGGCCAATGCGAGCTCGGTGCAAGAAAGAGAATCCAGGTTTCTCAACACGCTGAATGACTGTAGCTTAGAGCAACTTGTCATGGAGCCCACCCGAGAATAGGGTTTCTCCGGTGAGACTTTAGTGCTCTATTTATCATTTTTTCTTTCCTTATTTTATCTTGACATCAGCAATGTGAAGTTAACATCAATTAAAAGACAAACAGAAGCTGTTTCCTTGGCTGAAGTTTGTGACATATCTTCAAGGATAGACCGCAGTAGTTAAGGTTAGAGGTTGCAAAAGTAAAAAGTTATGTATCCAAGAAGGATCTTTATGGAGAGTATATGGAGATACCTTCAATAAGCTTCTTATTAAAAGTCAAGACCAGTATAGACAAGAGAGAGAGAGAGAGAGAGAGAGAGAGGAGAACCCCACATACACATACATTCTGTACCTGTTTCAAATTACCATCCCATCAATCACAGACCAACATTTCCTTCAAAAAGTGGATGAGCCACAATTACTAGGTTCCACTTCAGTCCATTAACCTTTATTCACCTGGTTCCAGTTTCCAGACTGTACCTTTCTGTTTGTCTGTCTGGGATTTATATCCTGCCTTCCACCATTTAAAAAGTGCTAATTAAAAAGATATTTTAACCAGAGATGATGACAGCAAATAAGATGCACTGTTTCCTCCAGCAATGTGCTAAGTTAGGATTACTGCCAGTGGTTTTCTGGAATCTCTTAACTCTCTAGAGCAGATTTGTAGTAGATGCAAGAATAAAAATTGTGTATTTGAGGGTGAGGAATTCTTCCGTGTTCCACTGCCTTTCCTTGATTAATAAAACTTCTGTCAAGAGACACAAGAACAGCTACAGAAATATAATGTTTAGTATGGGGTAGCGGCGTCACCAAAACTTGCCCTCCAGCAGACACAGTATTGGACTATTGAATCCAGGCCACCATGCGTAAATTAAACAGTATGTGTGTCTATTATGGAAATAATGAATCAATGGTTTTAGCACTCACATTGGTTCTCTTTAGCAGAAACCATGCCACATTTTCCTCTTCATGGACCAGTACCTTGTTGTGGCAAAGGGGCTTGAGTAACTCAGAGAAGCTATGAGCTATGCCATGCAGGGCCACCCAAGGTCATAGTGGGAAGTTCTAACTGAATGTGGTGCACCTAGAATAGGAATGGGAAGCCACTCTGTTATCCCTGCCAAGAAAACTCCATGGACAGTAACAAAAGGCTAGAAGATATGATGCTAGAAGATGAGCCCCTCAGGTCGGAAGGCATCCAACATGCTACTGAGGAAGAGTGGAGGACAAGTACAAGTAGCTCCAGAGCTAATGAAGCGCCTGTGCCAAAGCTGAAAGGACATCCAGCTGCAGACATGCCTGGAAGAGAAAGGAAAGTCCAATGCTGCAAAGAAATATATTACATAGAAACCTGGAATACAAGATCTATGAACCAGGGTAAGCTGGATGTGGTGAAACGTGAGATGGAAAGAATAAACATTGACATCTTGGGCATCAACGAACTTAAATGGACAGGAATGGGTGAATTCAGTTCAGATGACTATCACATCTACTACTGTGCTCAAGAATCCCATATAAAAAAATGGAGTAGTCCTCATAGTCAGCAAAAGAGTGGGGAAATCTGTTCTGGGATACAACCTCAAAAACAGATGGAATGATTTCGGTACGATTCCAGGGCCAACCTTTCAGCATCACGGTAATCCAAGTTTATGCACCAACTACCAATTCTGAAGAGACTGAGATTGACCAATTGTATGAAGACTTACAACTCCTTCTAGAATGGACACCAAAGAAAGATGTTCTTCTCATCATAGGGGATTGGAATGCTAAAGTAGGAAGTCAAGTGATAAAAGGAATAACTGGCAAGTTTGGCCTTGGAGTTCCAAACGAAGCAGGGCAATGACTAATCGAGTTTTGTCAAGAGAACAAACTGGACATTGCAAACATTTTTTTCCAACAAAACAAAAGGTAACTCTATACATGGACATCACCAGATGGACAATACCAGAATCAGATTGATTATGTTCTCTGCAGCCAAAGATGGAGTTCTATACACTCAGCAAAAACGAGACCTGGTGCTGACTGTGGCCTGATCATCAGCTACTTACTATATAGTGAAATTCAAACTTAAACTGAAGAAAGTAGGGAAGACCACTGGGCCAGTAAGGTACAATGTAAGTCAAATCCCTTATGAATACACAGTGGAGGTGAAGATTAGATTTAAGGAACTAGGTGGACAGAATGCCTGAAGAACTATGGATGAAGTCTTGTAACATTGTATAGGAGGCAGCAACGAAAACCATCCCAAAGAAAAGAAAATGCAAGAAAGCAAAGTGCCCTACAAATAGCAGAGGAGAGAAGAAAAGCAAGATGCAAGGGAGAATGGGAAAGATACAGAAAATTGAATGCAGACTTCCAAAGAATAGCGAGGAGAGACAAGAAGGCCTTCTTGAATGAACAGCACAAAAAAAGAAAAAAAGAGGAAAACAACAAAAAAGGGAAAACCAGAGATTTGTTCAAGAAAATTAAATATATTAAAAGGACAAATTGCCAATATGTGCTGGATTATGGAGAAAGCTAGAGAGTTCCAGAAAAAAAAATCTATTTCTTCTTCATTGACTACGCAAAAGCCTTTGGCTGTGTGGACCACAACAAACTATGGCAAGTTCTTAAAGGAATGGGAGTGCCTGACCACCTTATCTGTCTTCTAAGAAATCTATGTGTGGGACAAGCAGCAACAGTCAGAACTGGATATGGAACAACTGACTGGCTTAAAATTGGGAAAGGAGTACAACAAGGTTGTATACTGTTGTCTTGGGTGTTTAATATATACAGAGTACATCATGTGAAAGGCAGGTCTGGATGAATCACAAGCTGGAATTAAGATTGCTAGAAGAAATATCAACAACCTCAGATGCGCAGATGATACTACTTTGATAGCAGAAAGTGAGGAGGCATTAAAGAACCGCTTAATTAGGGGTGAAAGAGGAGAGTGAAAAAAATGGGCTGAAGGTCAACATCAAAAAAACTAAGATCATGGCCACCGGTCCCATCACCTCCTGGCAAATAGAAGGGGAAGAAATGGAGGCAATGTCAGAGTTTACTTTCTTGGCCTCCTTGATCACTGTAGATGGCGGCTACAGGAATGAAATTAAAAGACTCTTGCTTCTTGGGAAGAAAATGATGGCAAACTTAGGCAGATCTTAAAAAGCAGAGACATCACTTTGCTGACAAAAGTCCGGATAGTCAAAGCTATGGTTTTTCCAGTAGTGATGTATAGAAGTGAGAGCTGGACATCACTGCAGAATCAATGCTTTTGAGCTGTGGTTCTGGAGGAGAGTCTCGAGAGTCCCCTAGACTGCAAGGAGATCAACTCTATCCATCCTGAAAGAAATCAATCCCAAATGTTCACGGGAAGGACAGACTTTGAAGCTGAGGCTTCAGTACTTTGGCTACCTCATGAAGAGAGACCACTCTTTGGAAAAGTCCCTGATGTTGGGAAAGATTGAAGGCAAAGGGAAAAGGGGACGGCAGAGAATGAGATGGTTGGATGGCATCATCAATGCAACCAATATGGATTTGACCAAACTCCGGGAGGCAGTGCAAGACAGGAGGGCCTGGTGTGATCTGGTCCATGGGGTCATGAAGAGTTGGACACGACTTAATGACTGAATAACAGCATGCCTCTTTTTTATGGTGCCTGGAGAGCTTAGCTATTGGGTGCAGAGTCAGTGGTTGAGAGTTGAGTTCTCCACTATACCTCCTTGGAGAAGAGCCAGACTGTCTAGCCTTGGGCTTATTGGGTAGTTCCCAGGTGCCCCAAAGAAGGGAACGGTGGACAACTTCTCAGGACCTTATACCTAAAAATGAAAATGAAACCTGGAAGCAGTTACCCTAAGTCAGAATAGAATCGGGGTAACATTTATTATTATGACATATTTTAGGGGTCACTATCTAAAATACAGGAAGCAGTTTGCAAAAATTAACACTCACACATCCAGATCACTGGTTCATCCAGCTCAAGAATTTCAGCTCAGATATGCAATAGTTCCCCAGGGTTTAAAGAAGGATTATTTCCTTAACTATCCAGTGCTTTTTGATATTACGTATTACTAACCAAGGCTGACTCTACTTAGCATTTACAATTAAATCAAATTGAGTGCATTTAGGATGGTATGTATGGTGTCATACTGGTATTTAGTCTTTCATGGCAGTTACCAGAGCATCATTAATCTCCAGTGAATAGTAACAGATGATGTTACAGTTTGTATGACCTTCTTCTCATTGATGACCACATACCCTAAAGAAAAATTCATCCAAACAGTTTCATTCATCACATTAAAGATAACTGAGCATTAAATTTGCACTACTTCTTTGTCTTTTCATAAGTATTCAAACCGTTTTGAGGGTAGCCTGACAAGGGTTACTGGCGAAAAAAGTTTGAGAATAGACATGGGCACGACTTGGCGAAATTCTCATTTCCGTTTCCGTTACGGAACGGAAACGGTAACGACAATTACTCTGCCAGAACTCAAACTCGAACCGACTAAAGAAAAAAATTGGGTCTGATTTTTCGTGTTGTCGGGCATCGCAGCGATAAAGAACAGGAAAAAAAGTTTTAAAAAAACCAATTCCCAGGCAGGCAAAAATATGCCTGCCTTTACTAGAGGGGTGTTTCTGGGGGGCTCTCCGGCCTGCCTCCCCTCCTCTCCTGGGCTGCGCAGCGCATCCTCGTCGCCGGGTCGCACTGCCCACGCCAACTCGCACAGGAAAAAAGTTTAAAACAACAACAACAAACCCGATTCCCGGCCAAAAAGCAGGCAAAAATATGCCTGCCTGAGTGAGGGCACCTACCAGAGGGGTGGTTTCTGGGGGGGAGGCTCTCCGGCCTGCCTCCCCTCCTCTCCTGGGCTGCGCAAAGTGCGCATCCTCTTTGTCGAGTCGCACTCGCCCACGCCAACTCGCCAAGCGGTGCGGCACAGGAAAAAAGTTTTAAAAAACAACAACAAAAAAAACCCGATTCCCGGCCAAAAAAGCAGGCGAAAATATGCCTACCTGAGTGAGGGCACCTACCAGAGGGGTGGTTTCTGGGGGCTCTCCGGGGGCTGCGCAAAGTGCGCATCCTCATCGTCCGAGCCTCACCCACGCCAACTCTGTCCTGATTCCCGGCCAAAAAAGCAGGCAAAAATATGCCTGCCTCAGTGAGGGCACCTACCAGAAGGGTGGTTTCTGGGGGCCGGGGGGTCCCCAGCCTCCCCCCTCTCCTGTCCTGGGCTGCTCTGGTGGGGGCATCCTCGGGCCAACTCGGGGATGCCATGTGGTGCGGGCGGGGGATCCAAAATGGGGCGACGGCAATATTTATTTTGAAATCGTGGTCCAAAAACACACCAAAGCACCACAGAAACATGCGAAAATAGCTATTTTAAAACTGCCTCTCTTTTTTCAGTAGCAGCAGTGGGTTTTTCTTGCAACAAAACGTCTCCATTGATTTTATTTTATTTTATTTTTATTTTTATTTTTTTACACCTGCGCGCATTAATGATGGATGGGCTGTCCATGGGAGTGGACCATGCAAATTTTTGGAGCCATATCCACCAATTGCATGGCCACTTGGCCAGGTTTTGACCGAGACTTCTGGGATGTGCCAGTCGGGCATAAAAAGCCACTAACCCTAGCCCGAACCCTAACCCTAACCCGAACCCTAACCCTAACCCATATGCCAGTACACTGTCCTTCTTAGTGGGTCAGAGAGGCACCCAGAGGTGCACCCCAGTAACTCACCCTAACCTTACCAGTAACCCTAATCCTAGCCCTTGCGCTAACCCCTAACCCCAAGCCAGATCTGTGTACTCGCATTGCACTACAGCAAGTACACTTCCCTTCTTAGTGAGTCACAGCAGGCGCCCTCAGGGGTCCCCAGTGACTCATTCCAGTCCTCTGTCACTTCGCTCTCCAGCAGGCAGTGAGGCACCCAAAAGAGGTGCCTCTGCCTGCTACTGCTGCTGCAACTTAATGGTATGCATATCCAATTGACCATGCATGCCATTTTGTAGCGGGCTAGCGTGTGAGGAGAGGAGGCACCCATGAGGTGCCTCCAGGAGCCCGCTTTCCCTTCATGGCGGGCCAGAGGAGGCACCCACCCAGAGGTACCTCCAGGAGCCCGCCCCCCCAAACCAGTACTAACGACGGACGAAAATCCGACAAACGAAATGACAAATTTTTGAAAATTTTCACGAAAAACGGAAATGAGACGAAATGGGCCGGCTCCGACACACAACAACTGGAAAACGTCATTTTCCCTGGTCGTGCCCATCTCTATTTGAGAACCATTGATCTACCCTAATTAAAGTGGCTGTTTTTTACTACTATGGTGTCTTACATCAACATTTTACTACTCACTTCCTGTATCTCCCAAACTTCCATAGTACAGAATTCAAGACACTTTTACCAGGTCCCACATTTAATTTAATAACTCTTGCATAAAATATTAAAGCATATGTACTTATGCAGGCATACAGATGCATGTGCACACTATAAGAAGGCACTCTGCTGAAAATACATGTTTACAATTCAAAATGTTTGATGTGTATTTTAGGCCAGGATATTTTTCTTAGAAGTTTGCTAACTTTTTCCATCTTGCTCATATTTGGTTATTTGTGAAAGCACAGAATACGAAAGCTTAATTCTGCTGTAATAAGATTCAAATGTCAGTGGCAAATTAGAGAGAGAATGAAAAGGGAGTCAATTGTCTCAGTACTACAAAATTTGTCAATCAATTAGGTGAATGTATTGCAATTAAGGTAACATTGTGAGATCAATATGGTCCCAAAGTATAAATCTGCCTCTAAGAATTCATACCAAGAATGAATTATTGCATCTGGACTTGTGGTTTGCTCTCTGTTTCATTTCATCTGCTGTTGCCATTTCATGCAAGGATGAAGACAGGCTTGTCAAGTTTCAGGCTTTGGTCCTGACGTTCAGATTTGGAGGTACTTCTTAGGATTTCGACCAGAAATCTCAGGGAACAAGATGCTATCAGTCTGGCAGTCCTAAATTGTGGCATGGTTTGGAGCTAAATCCAGCTATTTGAGCATCCTCAGAAGCACCCTTTTCTTTTCCATTAACTTGCATGTTCTACTCTTCTGCTGCTGGATTTCAAGGACTGGCTTTTTATCAAATCTCAACCTTGCCCACCACTTATTTTCAAGTTTGCTGACACAGTCACACTTTGTAGCATCACAAAGGCCCACCTCATAGAGAAGGCTCAGAATTTTAAGACTCAGATTTTTAATCCAGCACTTCAGGGAATGGACTGCTATTGAACAGTAAATATTAACGCAGAATGCAGTGAAAGATAGCTGATCTATCATACATTTGTTGGGTTTTTGTTTTTGCTAATTAGTTCCCAGGGTTACCATTTACTAATGTCACTCTGGCCAAGTTCAAATTTATAGTTTTGGCCTTTAAAGTCCAATTCATCTTGGAATTTAGGTTATTGGAAGGACCATCTATACCTGTGTTTTAAGTCATAGTCATTGGTATCAGATCACCACAAAGATAACAGAGATAGGAGGATACCAGAGCATGGATCTTCTCAGTGAGGGGAGTCTGCTTTGTAAAACTTTCTCCATAATAATATATGGCTGCCTTCATCCATAGTTGTTAAAAAAAAACCCAGTAAACCCTTGAGTCCTTCCTGGCTTTTAAATGAAACTATTAATAGTGGTTGATGCTTATGTAAATTATGAAATTGAAGTTTTTTTCTGATTGGTTTTATATTACATTGTTGATATTTAATATAATTTTATTTAAATGCTTGCATTATTTTCTTCCTCTACACTGCCTTTGGGAGACCGATTTTAAAAGGTGACTAGAAGATTGATAACTAAAATGAAATAAATAAATAATTCTTCCTAGTTCCCTAATCATAGTGTTTTTCTTTTCAAATAAATCTGAATCTCAACCTCTGCATGGGAGGTTTGGCAGAATGTCATGTTTACTAATGCCAGTCCACATTTCTCCAAATCATTAACCTCTTACATTGCATTTTATCCTATGAAATATTCTGAACCATCTAGGTATCTACTGTGTAATTATAGCTAAATATACAGGGCATTAGTTGCTCAATCCTGAACATGAGAATGATATCTAGATTTTGAATATTATCTCTTCTGACCACAGCTCTTCATATATTCAGCAGCAGTCTTTCTCAGCCCTGCAACCTGGTTTTCATTTCATTAAAGGGGCCATGAATTCTGCATGGAAAATGAAGCCTATGCTCTGCCCATAGGTAGCTTGTGCTTAGAGCAGAGGGAACATCCATGGTGAAATCTTGAGGTGAGGTTCTCTCCTTCTGCTTCAAAAACTGGCCTTCCCACTATCACTGTGTTAACAACATTCCTCCCCAGAGTGTATTCTCATGGTTTATTAGAGACACACTCACAGGTTCCTACGAAGATAACCTCAGGGTTTCTTGCAGTGGGGAACAGATCACCTCACCTTTTGCACCGATGTGGATTTTCCTGTTACTTGGAAGTTCTCTTATCTTCAAACCCTGTATTGAAAGGATACAAGATCGATGGCTGTGCAGCAGGCAGTAGACAGTGCAGGTCAATGGAGGATTTATCAATTAATTCAGCCTATCAAAATGATTTGTGTGAAAGTGAATTTTAGGCGTGAGTGTTTTATTTACAAAGACAAGTAACTCCACACCAATTATGAATCAAAGAATACCATAGCTATACTAAAGCTGCAAAACTAGGAAGAAGGGCCGTGTGAATTCAGTATGACTTTATTCTGGGTAAATATGAATCGGATGGTGTTGTAATTTTTTCTACTGGGGAGAGCTGTCAAACCATGAATACCTTAAAACCGTGTAAATAAGGGAGGGGGGCTTTGCATATAAGTCACTTCTGTGCTACTGTACAGAAGTTGCTGATAGTATTAAAATTGTCCTCTGTGTTACAATCTGATCAGGGACATTCAGGAAAAGAATATATTCTTATAAACATCTTCCATAAATTATTTCTTCCTGAAACTATTCTTCAATCAATGGCTTATCAGGCAAATAAAAAGGGTACTTATGCATTTCTGGACCAATGTAATCTTTAGGGGGTAGTTAATAAGGATTTAATTGAATATAATTTAATTAATATGCTTGGCTATGCATCTGAAGTATCTAGTAGGCTTCTGAGCTGAAAAATAATCAATAATTGGGAAGAAGCAATAAAAGAAACCTTGATGTCTTTCTTTATCTATTTCTTTTTTCATTTCCATAATGCGTATGGAAATCATACTTCCAAATACAGCCTTTGAATATTTGGTCTTTGAAAGAATTGAGACCACTTGCAGTTAGTAACTTGTTGTCCAATTAGTCAATCAAATAAATTACAAATCAATGTATACAAAACTGATGGTATCAGTAAAAGGCAACATCATTTTGGCTTCTCACTCTTTAAAAAGAGGTCCAGCTCCTCATTCACTGATTTCTGTAGCACCTTAGTGTGTCCTCGAGAACCCCTGGAATTTTCTGGAAGCTTATCACAGGTTCCTTAGGGTGAAGATCAGAGAGGCCAGCCCACCTTCCTTTAAATTCTGCCCACCAAGACATGCCGGCAGCCTGATCTTAGAGCTCTGTGCCGCGATCCAAAAAGAGCTTTAAAACTACTGTTTAAATGCTGTGGTGCCGTGAGTAATGCATCAATAAATTACTCGGGTGTCAGGAGAAGCAATATATGTGTTTTTCTAGACTAGATAAGCTTGATTTATAAGCTAAAGGAGCTACTTTCGGTTTTGACTGCTTTGATTCTGCTGGCCGCTGGCTGCTTAGAAAACTGAATCCCGGCTGTTTGGAAAGTCACCAGATGATTAGTTAGACTGCTTGATACCTGCCTTTTGTCTAATTATATGCCGGCTAAGAGAGCAAAAAAGAAACTCCAGCCTATAGGTTGGATTAGGAAATTATCTGATACAGCACACAATCGCCCTGCTCTACAGCGTATCGAGCAGCCCTCAGACGACGGAGGGGTAAAAATGGCGTCAGGATCTGAGAAAGGAAAGAGGGAGACTACCCCTCCTCCCGCAGATCAAGACTTCATGAAGGAACTGCGTTTTTAATGAGGACGGAGCTAGCTAGCATCATGAGTGTTAATCAACAGGATGTGATCCGCAGAATGGATGGCCTTTCAAAGGATCTCCAAGGCACTAAACAAGATTTATCACATGAAATAAAGTTAAATGGCCAGCGGCTTGATAATTTGGCAGGAGATTTTAAAAATCTGGAGATACGTGTAACTGAAAACGAAACTCAAATTAACTCTCAGAAGCAGGCTTTACTGAAAATAAATAAGAAACTGACTTATATTGAAGATTATTCTCGAAGGCAGAACGTCAAACTGATTAATTTTGTTATTCCAAACAAGGGGCATCATTAAAACAGGAAGTTTTAACCTGGTTTAACTCCTTTCTGCCCAAACAACTAGAGGAGACGACGATTTAGAGAGAGTTCACTATCTGGGCAAGTCAAGAGATGGGGCCCCAAAACCAGTGATAGTAAGATTTGCTTCTTATGTAAATAAAGAGCGTCTTATGTCTTCAATTAGAGCCAATCCTAATATTCTGAAGAGAGGAGGTGCAACTGTGCAAGTTTTTCAAGATTTTTCTAAAGGAACTGCTGATTGGCGTAAATCGATGAGACCAGTTACAATCATATTAAGGAAGAACAACTATCGCTATTCTTGGGGTCACCCCCTATTTTGAAAGTTTGGAAAGGCTCTGTTCAACACACTATCTACTCTCTAGAAGAAGGCCAACATCTTCTTGAAGCATGGAACATACAGGATGACTCAGGTTCTGCCTGTTCTCCCCCGGGAACTTCAGTGGCAACATCAGGACAGTGAATTTCTCTCTTTCTACTCCGACTCCAGGAATCTTCGATGAAGATGAAGAATATTTGAAACTCATTTAACTTACTCCTCCCTCTTTCCCCCTCTCTCACCTCCTATCATCCCCTTTGTTTTTCTTCTTTTACTCTTCTCCCCCTTTTCCCTTCCATTTCCCTTTCCCCCCTCCCCCTTTTTTTTTTTTTTTTTTTTTTTTTTCCAATTTTAATTTTTGTTTTTGGGATGTTTCTTTTTTTTTCTTTTCATTATCCCTTTTCTTCCCTTTTCCCCTCCTCTCCACCCTTCCCTTTTTTGTTTTTGTTTGTTTGTTTGCTTGTTTTGAGGGGGGCGGTGGCGGTGAGAGGGTGGTTTAGAGGGGGGTAGAACAACTTATAGAATTTTCAGTAACACGCTACTTAAGAGTTAGGAGATCTAGGCTGGCTAATGTCTGTGGACAACTTCCTCCCTCCCATTCCCTTGATGCACATGCTAAACAGTATGATAGCTGGTGGGGTGGGAGAAAAGAATAGTTTTTTAGGGTGGAGGATTAGATTTATTTTAGTTTATTTTTTATTAATTGATGGTGTTTTTACTTTTGTATGCACAACGGGACCATTCCAGAATATTGAAACCAAAAGAAATAGGTTATGGGAAAGTTTATAAAATTAGCAACGTTGAATGTGAAAGGTCTGGGGTCATTTTCAAGAGAAATAGAATCGAAGCGATGATCAAAAGGCACAAAATAGATATTGCCTTTTTGCAAGAGACTCATCAAATAAGAGATGGTATTAATGAATTAAAAATTCCAAATGTTGATATTTATGAAAAAGCTTTGGCACATCTAAAGCAAGAGGGGTTGCCATTATAATCTCAAGGAATTGTGAATGTGTTGTTGAAAATGTGGTAAAAGATTCAGAAGGTAGATATATAATATTGCAAGTTCTAATGGGGAAAGATCATTATACTTTGGTTAATCTGTATGCACCAAACGTTAACCAAGGCCGCTTTTACAATCTCCTTTGGGATCAGATTGAATTGGTTAAAAAGGGGTATTTAATAATGGCAGGGGATTTCAATATGGTCTTAGATAAAATTAAAGATAAATCGGTATGTAAAAAGGAAGAGTGGAGGACAAGACATACAACTCTAGCAAAGTTTATAAATACAACAGGATTGAAGGATGTCTGGAGAGAACTGAAAGGAGATGAAATAAAATACACCTTCTACTCACCAGTGCACAAAACCTATTCTAGGATAGATTTTGTGTTTGTTTCTAAAGCCTAATACCCAAGATAAATAATACCGAAATTGAGATCATAAAAACATCTGATCATGCTTTAATGTCGATTGATTTAGCAACAAATAAAAATTATAGAGAAGCTAAAAAGGTGGAGAATGAATTTAAAAATATTTCAATATCCAGAAGTGCTGGAAAAGGTCAAAAAGATTGGTTGGAAACTTGGGATATAAACGAAAAGGCAGGTAGCCAAACGCCAATCATATGGGACACCCTGAAAGCGGTAGCTAGAGGCCTTATCATAAAAGAAAATATTAAAACTAAAAACAGGAAGAACTCAATAAAAGAAAATTAGAAAAACTAATAGCAGATTTAGAATCCCAATTTTTTTCTTACTAAGGATAATAAGATATTGAGGTTGATTGAAGCAAGGAAAAAGAGTTAGAAGATCTAGATTTACAACAAACACAAAGGAATCTTCTGTACCTAAAAAGAAATTTTTTTGAATACAGCAACAAGAACTCAAAACTTTTAGCCAGATTAGCACAGAAAAGACAAGACAAGAATACAATAGGGATTATAAAAGACTCCTCAGGTAAGACATGCACACAAATGAAGGAAAAGTTGTCAGCTATACAAGAATTTTATCAGTTGTTATATACTACAAAAAATAAACCTAAGGAGGATATAGAAAGGTATATCACTAAGAATTTAAAGAGGGTCTTGGAACAGGAAGATATGCTGGAAATGGAAAAGCCTATTACAGATCAAGAGATAAGCGAGGTAATAGACAAATTAAAGAATAATAAAACGCCCGGAGTGGACGCTCTGGGACCTGAATTTTACAAACTTTTTAAAGCAGTATTAATACCTAAATTAAAGAAGCTATATAATGAAATTTTGAATGGAGAACAAATTCCGAGATCTTGGACCCATTCTTTAACTATTTTAATTCCAAAACCTAATAAAATTTAATGGATATTGGGTCATACAGACCAATATCCTTATTGAATCAAGATGCTAAGATTTTCACAGCAATTTTGGCTAAAAGAATGAATAAATTTATAGCTAAATATATTAAAGAGGATCAATGTGGTTTTATCAAAGGTAGACAAATGGCAAATATTATTAGAAGGAATTTGAATGTTCTTTATGAAATGAGTAAGAGTACTACTAAAGCTGGGATGTTATCTCTAGATCTTTATAAAGCTTTTGATTGTGTTCAATGGCCCACATTAAAAATATTGTTAAAAAAATGGGATTTGGGAAATCCTTTTTGGGAGTAATAAATCAACTATATTCAACGGGCACTTCCTCAATAATAGTTAATGATGGATTGACTGAACAAATCACCCTAGGCCGAGGAACTAGACAAGGATGTCCTCTTTCTCCAGTCCTTTTTGTATTGTTATAGAGCTCCTGGCAAATGCCATAAGGGACGACAAATTTATTAAAGGTATAGGGAAAGATGGGGCAACTAAAATTAGTTTATTCGCGACGATGCTCTTTTGACTATTGTAAACCCAATAGAGAATATTCAAAGAGTAAAAACTCATTTAGAAGAATTTGGAGAAATAACAGGATTATGTGTAAACTGGCAAAAATCAGAGAGTTTATTCTTCAATTATGGAAAACATGACTTAAAGATGATTGAAAAATCTGGACTTAAACCGGGAAAAAGCATTAAATATCTAGGATTAGAACTCCATAAAGAATTTACTAAAACTAAAGAAAGAAATATTTCGAAATTAGAAGAGGAGATGAAAAACAAATTAATATCCTACTCTAAACTAAAATTATCGTGGTTTGGCAGAATTGCATTGATAAAAATGAAAATACTTCCAAAAATTAACTTTATTTTTAAAATGTTACCGGTTCAGTTTTTAGAAAAGGAAATTAAAACTCTCCAAGACATGATAAATAGGTATTGTAATGCAGGGGAAAAATCAAGAATAAATAAAAGTCTATGGTATAGATCTCAGAAAGAAGGAGGAATAGGTATACCCAATATAAAAATTATTATATAGCCAATCAACTTAGTTCTTTGGGGGAAATTCTTTTTAAACCACAGAAGTTAATATGGTGGGAGCAAGAGTCTTTGGATATAAAGGGGGAAATAAACACATTTTTATTCACGGAAGTTAAAAACAAAGTAAAGATTGACAACCCCCTATTGAATAGTTTAATTGCTACATGGAGAACATATAGGAAAATCTTGTCTCCGAAGGGATCCCCACTGGCTTTAGTTACTGACTTGGAAAGCTTTCCAGACAACTTGAAGCATTATTTGGAGTTATTTAAAATTAAGAAAATAGCTAGACTAAAGGATTGGATGCTCAAGATTAAAACAATTCAGGATATAAAAATATTTTGCAACCCAGTGATTTAACATGGTTAAATTATATTCAACTAGGAAAATGGATAAAGGACTGGGGAAAGAGAAATAATCAAATTAGAGAATGCACAAAATTTGAACATTTCCTACTATCGCTTGAGTCTGAACAGGAAAATTCAGAGAAAGGAATAACACGTAAAATATATAAAATACTAGGGGAATTATCAGAAATGAAGGAGTTAAACACCTTGAGAGAAGTTTGGAACCAAGACCTTAATGTACAGATAGAGAAAGAAGACTGGAAAAAATTTGGAATATGAGAATTTTGAGATCATTGTCAGTCAGGATAAAAGAAAACTACTTCAAATTGGTTTCCAGATGGTATTTAACCCCAGTAAGACTAAATAGAATGAATCCTGCTTACTCTAAGATATGTTGGAAATGTGAAAAAGAGCTTGGTACTTACTTGCATCTTTGGTGGGAATGTGAAATAGTCCAAAGGTTCTGGAAAAAGTGTTTTTAGAGCTAAGTAATATGATTAAGATGGATATAGATTGTAATCCAGAGATAGCATTATTATCATTGTTAACAAGTAAAGATTATGTTGTTACAACAAAGGAACTAATAGCAAATTTTATGACAGCTGCTAGATTAATTATAGCAAAAAAATTGGAAGTCAAAACTAGAATTCAAGATGGAAGATTGGTATAATGAACTTTGGGATATAGCTATAAACGATAAACTCTCCTGCAGTTTAAAAGTTAAACGAGGAGAAATGAAAAAAGACATTTTCTACGATATCTGGGGTAAATTTTTAGATTATGTACTAGTCGAAGGAAAAGGGAAAGAGTCCACGAATATCTCACAACAATTCTGGAGAAGAGAACTTTAAGAAGACTACTAGAAGAATAGAAGATGGAGCAACGAATAAGAATGTATGGATGGACCCGTGGGATGGGGGTGCACTTATATTGTTTGTTGTAGTTTTTTTTTACTTTCATTTTTTATGTCGTTGTATGTAGTTTAAAATTTAATAAAAAAACATTAAAAAAAAAATTCTGCCCAGGGATTTACTCAACATTCTACAGATTGATTATTATTATTATATAATTTTTATTGCGTGGCTCACAGGGCCATTGCAAAGTGCATGAAGTAAAAACAGTACAATAAAAATATCAATAAAAATAACAATACAAATAGACAAAAAGGGGCCTGAGGGTACAGAAACCTAGATGTCAATTTGACTATCAGAAGTAGTTAAAGCAACTTTCATTTTAATAAGTAAAGAACAGAACCTTGCCAATCGAAACGTAACAAATTTATCTCTATCACAGAGTAAGATTTTGAGCTTTTCTTCGTCAGCTCTACCAGGATATTTTTCTAAGATGAATTTCAAAAGTCTTTCACGATGGATTCCAAATAGTGGGCAATAAAGCAGGGCTTTACTCCACATTCTACAGAGATATCCCATCACCAGTTTTGGAATGTTATACTCCCAAAGGAATTGTTTCTGCTCCATCTCTCAATAGGGAAGGCAAATGTGGACAATTGTAAACACAACTGTGAGGCTGGAAAGCAAAGCCAGTGCCTTGTTTGAATCCTGAGAGGGCCACAACAGGGTAGCTGAGTCCAGGTGGCATCTAAGGACCCCAAACACCTTGCCTCAAGAAGAAGAAAAAATGACCAGCTTGTTCCCTTCTCCAGGTTTTGGTACATAATTAGTTAACAAAGCTGTTTGGGCAGGAGCTTCTCCAAAATGTTCATAAGAAGGACAGATGTTTGATTGTTTCTTACCCATAATTTCATAGGCACACACAGAGGATGGGCATTTTCCATGAGAAGTTTGCCATCCTGCAACCCTGGATTTGGAATAGACAGAACCTGAAAGTTTTTAAAAAGGAGAGAACCCCTGAAAGTGTGAAGTTGATCATGTTAATCATCCAATAAAATTAATGGCACTGGCTATTTAACTGACAAAATATGTTTTGAATGCTTGTATATTCAATAATATTACTGCTCAGTTAAGGTTCTGTTTATTGTAATGTGTTTCCCCTTTAACTAAGGATGTGAATAACTCTCTGTTTTGAATGTTTTACCTCTCTAAATCCACCATATTTTCTTCTCATCCTGTTTCATAAAAGATTGTGAGACCTGGGGCTTTTCCCCCACCACTCTGAATTTCTTACACTTCAAAGCACCTTTTCCCTAATGTGTTCATTTAGGTGCTAAACTAATTTGCCTAATTTGTAGTTTCCCCCATTGATTAATGGATGTTTCTTTCTTTCAATCCACATATTTTACCTTTCTTTGCTTAGTTTTATGCAAACCCTGTTCTGAAAAATGTCTCGTCTTTTCACAAATGTGTGAATTTTTGAGGTGAGATGCATGTTTTTTTTCATTATAGCTTTAGACAGGTGTGAAGATACCACATTACACAAGCCTGAAAATTCCAGCAATTTTTTGTCATTCCTCTTTTAACCCACATGTGATAATGGAGCTACAGTACAACATGGCCCACTTCATGCTGGAAATATCATTAGCTACTGAATTTGGTCAGTGCAAGGGGCGACAATTTCATTCCCTTTCAGTTTTGAAGACCATAAGAGCTCGATCCCATTACCAATAGAAGCATGATATGAACTAGGTAGAGTAAGTTTTAATTTTTAAAGGCGTCTGCAGGACGTAAAAGGAAGCTCTGCCCCCGGACATGTTGTGCTTTTCTGTTTAGGAGGGTGTTATTTTAAGTCCTTTGCCTGGGGCAGTTTATTTTAACACATGTGTTATATTGCCGCTTAATGGATTGACTAGCACAATCTGCAGTCCTCTGTTGAGGGAAATTGCTTTCTGTTTCTTTGTCACGCTAGCAGTTCTCCTTGTACATGTGCATGTGTTTGTCTCTTCATGGGGGGGGGTGAGGCCGGAGAGGTGGGTAGAAGGAAGGTTTTTTGTGTGTGTCAAAAAGTGACCTCATACTGCAATCACCTCCTAGAAGGAAGAGGAAAGGAAAGGCAGCAGTGACAGCAATGGTGGCTCCCTGCCTCCTCTTTCCCCAGCCTATCTATCCTGAATTTCTCTGGGAACTGGAAACAATCCAAGAGCAGAGGGGAGACATTTTATTTCTTTATATTTCATAGTCTTCATCATCATAGAATCATAGAATCATAGAGTCGGAAGAGACCTCAAGGGCCATCCAGTACAACCCCCTGCCATGCAGGAACCCCCATCAAAGTAGCCTCGGCAGATGGCCATCCAGGTTCTGCTTAAAAACCTCCAAAGAAGGAGACTCAACCACCCTCCTTAGTGGCAGCACATTCCACTGCTGAACAGCCCTAACCGTCAGGAAATTCTTCCTAATGTTCAAATGAAATCTCATTTTCTGTAGTTTGAAACCATTGCTCCGAGTCCTACTCAATGAAGCTATGGAAAACAAACCTGTTTCCTCTTCAATATGACATCCTTTCAAATATTTAAACATGGCTACCATATCCCCTCTCAACCTTCTTTTTGTAAGAGTAAACATTCCCAGATCCCTAAGCCGCTCCCCGTAAGGCATTTCCTCCAGACCTTTAACCATCCTGGTCACCCTCCTCTGGACCCACTCGAGGTTGTCAACATCCTTTTTAAATTGAGGTACGCAGAACTGGACACATTACTCCAGGTAACTAATTTGTAAGCACAGGCTTCCCAGTTACTGTGTTGGTGTGTGTATTTGTTTGCCTGCATTAATTTATGCATTTTTATTATTTTGTATATCAGAAGCAAAAACTGCTTACTAGTTTGGACTGGCAATGGAGAGCCATATGGGAAGTTTTCTATATTTATTTTGTACACCACACATCTGCCAAATTGTTACTATGGCTGGTCATCATAAGTTACAGGCTAGAGATTAAGCACACTTTGTTTTGTGTCAAGTTGTCGAAAGCATGGGCGGCTTCGATCTTCCGCGGCGTGTGACTGTCCCATCCCAGCAGGAGTGCCTGCTTCCCTCCTTCAGCTTCTCTGGCACCTGACCATTCAATGTCTGCACTGCAGGTATCTCTGCCTTTCCTCTTCATCTGAGTGGGTGGCTGCCGGAGGGGACAGAGGGGGAAAGCAAGTGCTTCTGCCAGGACTGGACATTATGTGAGGAGGAGCTGAGCAGCACACACCAGCTAGTGAGTGGGAGAGGGTGGCCAGAGGAAATGCATGGTGGTTTTGGTGCTGCACTGACTACTTCAGATGATTCAGCATGGAAAAAAATTGTGCCCATCTCTAATAATAAGACTCAGCAAATACAACATGAGAAAGCAAATCAATCACATTAAAAGCTACTGGAAAGCCAAAATGAATACAGGTTAAAGAATAGAATTTAAAAGTCCCAATGGTACTTATCTAGCAACTGCAATTAAAGTGTATGTGCCTGGTAAGTCATCCTAGGAAATGATTTCCACAAATGTTGGGTTCTCCTAGGACACATTGGGCCTTTATACACGACCCCTAAACTCCGGGGCAAATGGCTCCCAGCTCCGGAGATTAAAAATGTTTACCCACCAGCTCCAGAGTTAAGAGGAAATTAAGTGCGACCCCGCCCACTTTAGCTTTCAGGTACCTGCTTTTTGGATGTGACAAATATTTGATCCGGTGTAAGGATAGTGAGTGCGGGGCTCTCCTGGCTTCTGTTTGTTCTTTTTTTGCGCCCCGCCCCTTTAAGAGATCGGAATGCTGCCGGGAACAAAAGGAGGTAAACCGGCATTCTTTTCTTTCTCTTTTTCTCCCTCCCTCAGGCAGCCAGCAACCAGGAAGTGCGGAGGGGGGTGGGGACAGAGGAAGAGTGACGAACCCCTAAGATCTCTGGTCCGAATTTAAGTGGCCAGCGGATCTTAGGGGTCGTGTAAAAAGGCCCATTATTTTCTGTGTAAGAGTGACATTCTTCTGCAAACTGAAAGGAACCTTGACAGCACTCTGTATGAACTGAACCTAACATATACTTTTTAAGATAGTGCAGCTATGTTATTGTACAGCAGGGCAAATGTTCGGCCATTAACAGCTCTCCTCAGATACTGCAAACCAACAACATCTCGTCTTAGGTTGCTCTGTCTTCCCACTGTGTCCTCCTTCTTAGCAGTGCCAGCTTTTCCTTTCTTTCTATTGCCTGTCCCCACTTTTCCCAGAAATACTGTATTTTATGTTCAGTTCTGTGTTTTTATTTTATGTGCATGGTAGGAGAGTCTCAGTTGATTTATTTTTGTTCTAGTGAGAGCTCAGGCTTGACTTGTCTCAACACCCACTTTTCTGCCTTTCTGGCTATCTGTGGTAAGGCTCTCCCCCAACACCACCTTTCAAATGATTTCTTTCACTGTCTGTCTTCTCTATATATTTTTCACACCGCATGGATTTTTTTTTACCTTGGTTTCCATGGGCAATGTTAGCTAACTCCCAGCTCTGCCTGTTGTTGTGCTTTTTTTAATTTCAAAAGGCAACAGGACATATTTTGAAAAAAAGCATGGGCACATCATGTTTATAAAGCTGTAGTGTAGGCCTGTTATAGATTTAATAGCTCCAGCTGCCTGCCCCAAGGAAAGGGTTTGGAAATGGGAGGATCCCTTGCTAGACTGCATTCTGTGAGATGTGCAAGGCAAGTTTAGTTTAACTGAGAGGTTCAAGTGTGTGTATGTTTCTCCATTGTTTGTGTGGCACCTTTGCTTGTTCTTTCCATTAAGTCAGCCTTCAACATATTTTGACATAGAAACATGCCAGCTGTCTGTGCTTCTGTCCTCTCCCAGCAACCATAGCACGGATCATGTGCTTGACCTCTAGCACCTTCTACATGAGGGAATTCGTGTGTGGTGGATATATTCTTAAACTTCCATTTAAAAAGACTGTAGATATTTGATTCTTTTTTTTTAAAAAAAACCTTCTGATTTATGAATGTGGCGCATTGTGCTCCTGTATCCATTATTCAAAAAGCCAGGAAATGGGCTGATATTAGGGCTGCACAATATCATGTTGGCAACAGAAAAAGGATGCCAGCAGAAAAAAGTTAACAACATTTCACCTAAACATAAAGCAGTCTTAGGGCTGTTTCTTGACAAGTCTGGATGGTAGTGAGCACAACTGAGTATTATTAGCTTGGCTGATGCTGTCCTGGTTGTCAACGCTTAGGCTGCCCTTGGCTACGTAATACTTGGCATCCTTTTTCCTGCTGGCAACGGTGGGCATAATATTGTGTGGCAATATCAGGCCATTTCCTGGCATTTTCAATGGTGGAGACAGAAGTACAACATCCCAAATTCATAAACAGGAGGATTTTTAAAGAATTGGATCTACAGGGCAAACGGAGGAGAGCATGTCCAAAGCGTACAGACGTCAACACAGGAAAGCTACTCTGATGGTAGAAAGTAAGAAGAATGAATGGCATTAACATGGCACCCTGCCATGGCTTCAGTTCTGCTTTACATGCCCAGTGTTGTTGTATTCACTTGAAAGCCGTAACTGAGCAAATTTCGCAAAAGCATAATCATCCATTTCTTTGCTCTTTGGAGGCCTACTATTTCTTCAGTTTATTGGCAGCATTAAGGTGGCTTGTGTGTGCACATGGTGGTGGGGGTTTCTTTCTTTCTTTCTTTAAAATTGAGAATTTTGGTAATAATTTCCAACCAGGCAGTCTAATTCTCTAAATTATATGCATTTAATGCTGTCCAACAGAGGCCTTATAATAAAGCTATTCTTTAAATAAATAAATAGAGGGATGAATACATAAATACTTAAAGAGCAATAGCAGCATTCTTTTAAATTAAATGACTGCTACCCAGCAGATCGCATTACACATGAGGAGTTTTTTGCCTCCTCAGTTTTGCTATTTGTTTCTTTAATGGTGTGTGGGTATAGAATTGTTTGTTTACTTATTTGATTTTTGCATGGGTACAAACAATTCAATGTCATGTTGACATCCCTTCATTACTTATTATTATTGGTTATTCTAAGCCTCTTTCATAGATTGTACTAAAGTGGACAAGCAGCACAAGCTCCTTGAAATCTTTTCAGTTTTCAACTCTGATCTCATTCATGCATTGAGGAATTTAAGTACTATGGGGTGGTACATAAACAAACACTTTGCTTTTTTAATTCTTGAATTTATTTCCCCCCTATTGCACAAAAATCTGTACATATTTCTGCGTGCATTTTCTCCTAATTTTCAGAATCAGTGGCATTGTCTGTGTGTGGGGGGTGCCACAAAGGTGGTTGCATGGGTGGAAAAAATTAAGGACTGCAAAATTCCTTCACCTCACCCCCATCCCAACAGACTGCCATCATCGCCTTCCTATCTACTGGAATCCTGTTGCCTGTTATTCTTCATCATCTACCTGTCACCATCTTGAGACACAGCAGGTCTTGTTTCCCATCCTGTGCAAGTCTCTGCCTATCAGCTGATAGGTGGAGGGGTGGTTAGAGACAGCAGTTTGGGCTCCTGGAAGGGAAGCTTGGCCTGCCTCTCAAGATGGCAGCATTGGAGAAGGAAGAGGACATGACAACAGGACCAGGTAGGGAGGTGACAAAGGCAGTGGGCAAGCTGTGGGGCTGCAAATGAGTGATATAGTGTTGAATGCTGCCACATTGGGGGCAGAACATGAGCCACAGCACTGGATTGCCTCTTTTTAGTGATAAAGGAGGAGGAGGAGGAGGAGAAGGAGGTAACAGAATTGGGTAAGGAGGCAGCGGGGGCAGTATGAAAGGGATGGAGGCATGCTGTAACAGTGGCGTAGCATGGGGGGAGGAGGGACAGTTTTGTCAATTGCAAAAGATTTAGGGGACACAAAATTTGTCTTGCCCTTGGTATGGGCAACCCACGCTACACCATGGGCCAGTATGTTTGGCTTCATTGTTAAATATACCTATCTTTTGCATATATTTTTAATGCATACAGTTTTTTCAAACACAATTTGTGTCCACATATTAGATCATCGTCTTATAAGTGAAAATATGTCCTCTTGGAAATTCTGTTTTTGATCAGGATAACGCGGTAAAAATCAGACAAATCTTGATCACATGACAAACATCTCTTCCAGTACTTCAGTACACAAATGAAAACATGCCAAAGCTAGTTAGAACTAAATACTTTTTATGAATGTTGGTCTCAGTATCAGAATGCTTGTTTGCTTGCATATATGTTGGGCAGTTTAAGAATATCAGTATATTCCTTAAAATGGGGCATGAATCTTGATAGGGCTGGCACATTCCTTATCAAAACAATGGGCAACTCTCCTTCTGACAGGAAAGGCTTTGGCAACCTGCTCCTCAGTTTCCTCAGGAAAGACCCTAATTCATGAATTAGCTCCATTCCCCTTCATCCCTTCAAGGTTTGATGCCATTTGTTCATTTTATGGTGATTCTCTGATAATCCCTTAGATTTGTGTTAGTATAACAAACATGTTACCATACTTTCTCCACCCTTCCCACTCCATAGGTTCAGTGACAATGTCCACAGAAACTCTGAAAGGAGAGATGTGGGACTCGAGCTCTATATTGTTACATCAACATTTGTGTTCCTTTTTTGGGCCAGGTTCTCAACTATGTTCAGTGCAACAAGCCTTTCAGCAGCTTTGACACTATCGTGTTGAGTCTGGAGGGAGCAGGAAAGAGAGCCATAACTTCCGGCTGCTTGAAATTATCTTCTGAAGTGAGAATACTAGAGGCTGTTTTAGATCTTATCAGTTCTTGATTTTGCTGATAGGTACTGTGATCGTTCTATCACTAAAATCTGTTTAATCAGTTCCTGATTTTATAGCTATCTGAAGAATACTTTATTTGTTGGAATCTCTAGTTTTGCATTGAAATTTCATCAGGTACAAAGTGCACGGTCCATTAAGGAATTTGTAAGCCCTTTTGACTTCAAAATTTGTTGCAGTCTTACCTAATAGATCTCCCTCACTTTGTTTCCTCAACCTTCTGCAAGCATTTCATATACAGTAAAGAGGAAATGTGGTGTTTGCCTTTTATTTTACAGTAGGTGATATTTGGTAGGAAATCCAGGCTGCCCTAGTCAAGACTCAAGGCTCTTATCTTGTCAAAACTATTAAAATTGTCTCTAAAATAAAACGCTTCTGGGTCTGCTAGTATTTAACCTTATTCCTTTATCTTCATTTCTGACTTCATGGATTCTTTATTTCCTTTAGTTTACACTATAAACTCGGGACAGAATCCTTTATATCTTGTTGTTCTCGTGTGTGTGTGTGTGTGTGTGTGTGTGTGTGTGTGTGTGTGTGTGTGTGTGTGTGTGTGTGTGTGTGTGTGTGTGTGTGTGTGTGTGTGTGTGTGTGTGTGTGTTGTGTCATTACAGCCCTGACTGACCCTTCGTGACCCCATGTCCATGGAGTTTTCTTGCCCGGAATACTGGAATGTTTTGCCAGTTCCTACTCCAGGCACCTACAGAACCTGGTATTCCCTGGTGGTCTCCCATCCAAGTACTAAGCAGGGCCGACCCTGCTTAGTTTCCAAAATCAGGCGATATTGGATGTGTTTAGGGCATCTTTGTAAATAGTATGTTGCCTTCAAACATTTGGTGCCCCCCTCCCCATTTTCAGACAGGTATCAATTATCCAATATCAGAACCTCTGAGATGTTCCCTTTCTCAGTTATACTTGCCTTCCAAGAAAACTTGTATTTTTTTAAATTCAATGCACTTGGCAGTTATATTTACTCCTGAATGCTAAAGTGCTCCTTCATTGAATTGACAACAATGCCATTCTGTCCTTTTTACTGAGTTGTTACAGTTAATTTAAGACCCATAATTGTGTATGAGGGTTTCAAATTGTTCCACATAAAATTTCACCTGAATCCATTGCCTCCCTCAGCCGCATTGTATTGTTTGTTCTGAAATAACCTTCTCTAGTCTTAATGGTTTTGCATTGTAGTCTTCTGTGTGCCATAAAGATTCAAAATATATTTAACTTTCTCCCTTTCGCTGATTTAGGTTTTCCTTAGTGGTCTCTTATTCCTTTTGGAATTATTTCACTGCAGTGACTCTTTAGGTGGAAAGTGAAATAAAGTGTGCATTAACACTCCTTGTAGTAAAAGAATGTGAGGTCAAATTGGTGGTTGAGTTTTTTAATATTTAATTGTATGTATTATAAAAACACACTCCTTTCTGTCATTGCATAAATGTAGAAACTGACAGAATTAAACATTGTACCCTAGTTTTCCATTAAGGTTAGGTTGTGGGTTACAAATCACTGCTGATCATGTATGGTTTGTGGTAGTCCAGTTATTTCTTACTCCCTTTAACAATAAATTAATTATAATATCCAGCCTAATCTTTTGCATAATATCATAAGAAACAGTAGCTTTTAAAATAGGTATGTCATAATCTTATATATATACCAGCATACTATTGATTTTCCCTTTCTTTCTTTGTGTTATTATATGATCACCCATTAACATGGATCCACCCAACAGCCTGCAAATAAAAGGAAAAACCATATTAAATGCAACCTAATTTTCCTAAAAACTCAAAGGACCACTGAAATTGGATAAAGGTGTTAGAAAAATAAGTTCAATTTTCATGTTTGAGAGTACTATCACTTAGCAATAGTGTTTTAAAAATAAAATGCAGCAAACACCTATTCTTTGTTTAAAATATTCCTTGTTGAAAGATTGGGTTGAGTAAAAAAGTTGTCATGTCATGCTGAAGAGACCATAAAGACAATGGCAGGTGGGCCTCACTGGGGAGGTTCTTTTGCTGCTGAGAGACAGGCATTTTCTTTGCTAGCTACGTCTCTCAATTAATTTGGCAGGAGCACCATTGGCCAGAAGGGTTCAAGGTCCAGGCAGTGCAGGAATAGATAGCTTCAGAGGAAATCATTCTGCTGGAACCTCCTAACCTCTTCCAGACAGTCTCCCTAAAGAACTTTCATTCTGCTTTTCCTGGTTATTAACTGTTGCATGGCCTTATTGATTTAGTGATCTAATCTCATCCACCATTAGCTTATTTTATTTGCCTTTGATTTTTATGAATGTTGTTGTTTTAGTTATGTTTTCATTTGTAATATTTTTGTATTTGTATTTTGTAATCAGCTTGTTTTATGTTGTAAACCACCTAGAGTGGCTTTCTGCCAGATGGGAGGTATATAAATCGAATAAATCGAATAAATGAATGAATGAATGAATGAATGAATAATAAACTGGACCCATTTTTTAAAAAAATATTGCACTATGATATAACTTTGGACTGAACCCAGCAGCTTGAGATAAATCAGTGGACTTTATTGTTCAGGAATCAGAAATATTGGATCCAAACAACAGTTCCAATAATTACTCAGCCACCATAGCCAGTGGAAATGCTTGATTCCTTTCTTCTTGGGAATGCTATCCTAAGCTGCCCCATTGTTCTGCCTGCTCTTCTGCACCAGCTCTACAGTGTGATCCTTCTGTCCTACCACCGTTGTGAAAAGATGGGTCCAAGGCACCCTAATTTCAAGAGCCTGAAGGATGCTGGCAGCAATGCTTCTTCTCAACCTGTGTAAATTTTCCTCATATGTTTTCTGTCAGCCCAACCATCTTGTTTTGTTTTGTTTCTAAACTGTCACCAATGGATGAGTTGACAACAAACAATACAAGTGTGAGAAAGAAATGTGAGCGGAAGGGAGACAGGAGCTCCTGCACTCTCAAGGAGGTCTTAGGCTCAGAACTGCAATAACTTTGATTAACCTTGCAGTGTTTCAGCACAGGGTCCTGATATTCTGTTGACACCCTTCTTTTGAGATGTCAGTCACAATTCAATAACTTTTTGGCGTGGACTTGTAAGGCCTGTCTCTTCATTGACTTTGAATGAGGCAGGTTGCTTATGAATTCAGCTTGAACTGTCACTCAGATATTCCTGTATTGTCTTGGCTGTGATTGGCAGCTCTTCAGTGGTAGAAAAGTTTCAGGGTAACTAACTGCCCCCTTTCTATGGATTTTCCCCCTTGCTTCATCTTTGAATCTTTGTCTTCTTCCTCCCCACCCCTTCTGTTGTGATGGTAATAAAGTTCTGATGCCTCTTCATTTCACTATTGAAAAGAAATACCAACAACTATTTTGTCAGGTGTTAGTTGAAGTTAAAATTTCAGTTAATGAAAAGTACTGCATAGATCACAACAGTCAATGCAACTCTGTTACTGATATGTGATGACTTCTATTTACAACCAATATAATATTGATTTAATATAAGAATGGTTTGGCCTACAAGTACTAGATCAAGCATTCAAAACAGCTTTGCTCTGTAAAACATGTTGAAGCATATTCATCTGACCCTTTTGTGGATTTTGTAAAGAAGATAGGCAGTTCAGCTTCTTAATTTACTTGAACAGTGAAGGCCTTGAAATTTTTAGCTATCTAGAAATCATAAGATATTCCCATTTTGTTTATTTTGAATTTCCTGTCAGTTGTGAGACAGATAACAAAATTATTGGGGGAGTCATGATTTACATCTATATTACATGGCAATATGACCTGCAATACGAGTATTTGGTTCTTACATAATTGAAGTTTATGGTTTCATTGCACGGGCTAGTTTTCATATTGCTAGTGTTGGTGTCTAGTGTGCACCCAGTGAGTTGTAGTAGATAGAATGATGAGTCAGACTCAGGAGACCAAGGTTCGAATCCCACTCAGGCATGGAGATGCCCTGGAGAGTGGGTGTCACGGGTAAAACCACCCCTTAAATCTCACCTTTGTTGAAAGCTCAATGAAAGCCACTATATGTTGGTTCTGACTTGTTGATACACAGCATACAATGTCGGTGTATTGCCTTGGGTGTCCTCCTAGTCCATTCATCTCATTATCATACTCCCCCTTCCCCTATCTTCTTCATTCTGCATGCTGTTCTCATGTATTTCTTTATTTCTTCATTTACTTCCTGTTTTTCTGTACCACCCAATTCCCAAATTGTCTTGCCAGTTCACAAAATGAAAAGTGATCCTCTTATTTATTTACTTACTGTATATACTCGAATATAAGCCTAGTTTTTCAGCCCTAATTTTGGGCTGAAAAAAGGGCCCTCAACTTATATGCGGGTCAATACCTTTAGCCACTGAAGCAAGTGCTTGGGTCGGTGGCTAAAACTCATTTTAAACATTGCGTGGCGCTTCTCATGACCCCCCTCTGCATCACAGGGGAGCGGTGTGCGATGTTTAAAATGACTTTTAGCCACTGATCCAAGCACTCGCCTCAGTGGCTAAAAGTCATTTTAAACATCACACACCACTCCCCCAGCTCACAAAGGAGGAGCTGCCAGCCCCTGCTGCATTTCCCACCCTAGACTTATACTCGAGTCAATACGTTTCCCCAGTTTTGGGGGGGCTAAATTAGAGGCCTCGACTTATACTCGGGTTGACTTATACTCGAGTATATACGGGTATCTATTTTGAATATTTTTACCCCACCTTTCTCCTTTGAAAAGGATCCAAGGCAGCTTACAGTAATGAGGGACAATATACAGCCCAGGACATTTAAGACATATTCAAGTTAAGAACAGGGAACTAGAAGTGGCATCTAGCATATCAGTCACTGCACAGTGACTTGATAGATATCTGTGTCACAACTTCCTGTCTTCTACTCATAGATGACTATAGGGGGATGCACATTTTCTTCTTTACAGCTCTGCTATTTTAAAGATCAGGTGAAAGAAGAATGAAGTCAGTATCACACTGGATTGCAGCACCTTTATCAAAATAAATATTCTCCCTGTGGTCTCCAGTTGCCATTATTTTAACACAGCTGACAGCACTTTTCAAAAACTGAGAACATTCCATTATATCCCTCTGTGTAAACAATACCATTCCTACAGTATATTGAAGCTTGAAAAATGCTTAGGACATGATACCTATTATGATCCCATCAACATGCTGTAAGCACTGGAGACGTCTGCATGCTCACATATTTAGAAGGAAGTCCCACTGAGTACAGTTGGATTTTCCACCTTGTGAGCATACAGTTAATTCACTGAGTTCGCTTTAAACTGATGGAGAGCTGGAGAAATTAAGTGAGATGATGGCCACATTCGTAGATACCAGAACTAACATAAACCCATTCACTATCCTTTCTTACCAATGATGTGTCAAAAAGTATAATCAAATTTCAATCACTATGGTTAAATTAAATTCTGTTAATTTCAGTGGGACAGCATAGCTAACTTGGAAACCACACATTAATTAGTGATGGAAATGTGTTTCTCTGACTGGTGTTTTAATTTGTTCCTTTATGTTTTAATTTTGGATTAAAATTTTAATGTATTTTGGAGACCACAGATAGACCCCAAGTATTACATATAAATAAATACTAAAAAGATTGTACTTGGTGCCTGGGATTTTCCATATAAGTTACTATTACCTTATTTACATTTTTGTGTGACTCTTTCCCCCCCAAAATGGAAATTTAGAAATCAAATGGGCCATCTAGGGCTTAATAAAGCACTGTAATTTAGAAAAAGTCCTCCCTGCACATTCCGTCAAACCATTTCTGTAACACTGATGAAGTACTTTACTTTTGATTTTGTTCTGCTTCCAGAATGGATTGCATATTTTATTTCCATGAAAAAAGGATATTATACTTTAAATCCATTAAGATCAGCAATACAGACAATCTAATGAAAAGTTAATGCATACAATTTATATCTGAATATTCAAGAGTCTTATTTTAACCTATTTTGATCGTGTAAGGTGACTATTTTAAATAGCTTAGGGATAAGGGAAATGTGCGGGAAGTGTTTTGCCACTGACTCCCCCCCTCCCCCATACGAAAATGCTATTGGACAGCAGAAGAACTATACTTTCAGATACGTGAATATTTTACTAATGGGATTTTAATTATTGTAGCCTCCATATTGGTTGCCCATAGGGTTAATTGCTTATGCTGGTAGAAATATAGAAATAAAATTCTTCATGACTGTGTAATGCAGCTGTGTTCTGCATTATAGAAAAGCCCACATTAGAGCTTTTACAGTTCAGCCTCATGGGTATGCCCCAGAGCAAACATAATCCTGGTTTCTTTCACTCAGTGATTTGCATTTCTGAACACTGGCAGTCTTACTTCCCACCTCATGTCACTCACTGCTTATTTCTCCCCCCCCCCCGTTAATCCTTATTTTTTTACTATGAAGAATACCCAGAACATTTCTCGATACCATCCGTTTGAGATGGATTGATATGATGAGATTCCTCACTAAGAAATTTTCAAGCCCGGAGTCTTCCTCGACTTCTGTACGAGAGATGAACAAGTTGCTGTTGTTGTTTTGTTGTTTTTTGTAATTTGCACAACTATCTCTGCACAAAACGTAATATCCTTTCCCTTTGAAAAGCAAAGCACACAGAGAGACAGCACAAATAAGCCTTCAGATTCTTAAAACATCATGAAGCAATGCCGCAGCAGCTATCATAGTTTTGCACAATCTGCAATTTTATTATTTGCACAAACTGTGCAAACTCTGATAAGGTCTAACAGCAAATCTCTTACCTCTTGCTGCTGAGCAGAAAGAACACTGGTTTCTTTTTCACAGCTGTCTAAATAAGACAAGAATGGATTTGTGTTTTGGCGTTTAGCACTATATTTGTATCAGGAGAGAAGTGCCCATTCCCAAGGCTTTCTTGCAATTTTCAGTATTTTATGCAAGAAAATTACTGTAAAATATTTATGTCTAAATGCAAAAGTTTCTCCTGGATGTTCTCAACTGACACCATGTGTGGATTGAAAACACTTGAGGAAGTCTCTGTTCTCTGCTCTATCAAAATTGCATCTCTGGTACAATGCTTTGATAAAGATAGCAAGTTGCTATCAAAAGCTTAGCTTACATTTTTTGTTTTAGTAGTGACCAATAAAGGTATCACCTAGCCTACTTTTGAGTTTGTTTTTATGGTCACATGGCTCAACACACTTTTTTTTACTTCTATGTTCTCACCTTGATGCATGATGAATCCCAGGTTCATTGTAAATCAGAATAACTGCGGAGTGCCAAGAGAGCCAGGTCCTTCCTTCTTGGCTCTGGAATTCCCAGTCCACAAACCAGGTTTAAGTGGGTACTGAGTTAATTATACATGTATGTAAAAAGTAACGCATAATAAAATATTGAAACACCTTTAAGACTAACAAATTCATTTCATTGTAGGCAGAGATAGATGTTTTTAGAGAGTAGGTGTGTTAGCCTGTTTCAGAACCAAGTAGAACAAAAAGCAGAATATAAGTGAGGCAGCACTTTTAAGATTTGCAGAGCTATTTCAATGTGCTTGTTCATGGAAACAATCCACTTGTTCAGACATTTAGGGCAGCCTCCATGAGTGAGATTTCAGGAAGTTAGTTAAGATCAAATTATGTAAATGTGACTATTGCTAATGGGAATATTGTCCTGAGCTGTTCAAATGGGTTTTTAATTGTGTATTTTGATCTTAAAGTAGTTTAGCTAGCGATTGGGATTTATTTATTTTATTGTTTGAGTATTTTTACCCCACCTTTCTCTTTGAAAAAGAACCCAAGGTGGCTTACATTAATAAAGGATAATATACAGTCCAATAAAATTAAGACATGTTCAAGTATTGAGAATAGGGAATTGAGGGGCATCTTGCAGCATTAAAGACAACATTACATTAAAGCTGCAAAAGAACAGAAGCAGTTAAAAAGAGTAAAATTCCATGTAAAAGTTATGAGTGATGGAAACTAACATTGAAAACTGTCAGTGCAATCACACAAGGTTATGAGTGGTTATAAACACAAAGTCTATGTGATCATATAGATTCATATAAAGTACCCATAATAGGTAGACCATCTTTCAGGGAAATCTTGCCTGAAGAGGAAGGTCTTTGCCTTTTTCCGGAAAGACATCAGAGATGGGGCAGTCCTGGCCTGTAGAGGGAGAAAGTTCCAGAGTCTGGGCGCAGCAGCTGAGAAGGTCCTTTCATGTCTGTGAGGGTGGTGGAATGGAGAGAAAGGCCTCTCGTGATGACCTTAACACCCGAGCCGGTCCATACAGTGAGATTCGATCTTTGAGGTAGTTTGGACCCAGGTTGTACAGTGCTTTGTAGGTTAAGGTCAGCACTTTGAATTGTGCCCAATAGCTGATTGGCAACCAGTGGAGCTGCTTTAATGGGGTGTAATGTGATCTCTGTACCCTGCCCCAGTCAGCAATCTAGCTGATGCATTTTGGACTCGTTGAAGTTTCCTGAGACTTTTCATTGGTAGTCCCACATAGAGTGTGTGACAGTAGTCTTACAAGATAAGCATTCATGTCCACTTCATCAGACACTTTTATAGTCACCTTTTATTAATTCCCCCCACCCAGAATGTCAACTGAATCCTGAATCTTCCAACCCCCCCTCACACACCCATCTCTCTCTGCTCTCCCTCTTCCCTGCTCCTGCCTCTTCTCTGCCCAGGTCTGGTGTCTGTTTTCTGTCTCCTCGATGAGAGTTTAGAACAGTACCCTAAAATGACATAGTTCTTAAATCACTGTTTGTAGATGTACTCAAGAGCTCATGAATATTTAGAATTGTCCGTGTGTGAAACTGATATTCAGTTCTGCATTTCATTGAGTTTCCCTGTGTCTGGCAAAAGGTCACATTTAGTTTGTCTTTAAGCTGCCACATGCTTTTGTCCTTTTTGTTTTATTTTGGTTTGTTTCTTTCGATTTTGCCTGATATTATATTTTTTTGTATTTCTTATTTGGTGTTGTTTGTGTATGATTTCATTGTATACTGTGAACTGCCCAGGTGGACCATCCAGAGGTTGGCTGGCTCTTTTGCCCTCTTCTGCAACAAGTCACTTTGGCTGCAACCCATACAGTGGTGCCCATGTTTTGCTCCACTGAAGTGCTTGCAGTCTCTTTTCCCATAAACTCACCTCTTCTTTACCATCATGAAGGCTGCAAAGATTTACAAACACAGTTGGACTGTTTACAAACAAGTGGTTTTGCCTTATCACAACGGCAGTCACAGTCCGACTGATGCATTTTTTCATAGTGCTGCTTCCAAATCAGGTTTCTATCATTTTTTTAAATCTATGATAAATTAGAAAGTATAATTTGTTTTGAAGCAAACGTCTTCAGAAAACATTCTGTGGAAGTTGCTTTCAGGCAGCTAAAACGATCTTTCTGTGTGCATTGACTTTGCAGAAGAAACTTTAAATGTGTGTTCACTGATGCTTATTTAATTCCGAAGCCATTCCTAAATAAGAGAAAAGAAGACAAATCAGACATGAGAGTCCCCCTTCCTCCACCTCACTTTCACTTGGAGATGCAGTGTGATTTCACAATTAAGTTGGCAGAGGACCTGGAGGCGTAAAAGGGAAGCCTACAGCAAGGACAATGGGGGCTTTTCTTTGGCAGCACGAAAAGATGCAAGGAAACAAAATTAAGCTCCTTCTTTCATCACTGAATGGCTTAATTCAACAAGGCTTGTTCACCGGTATTTCACTTATGCGTCTGTGATTGGCATAGAAAGGAACACAGAAAAATGAGTTCTTTGCAAAGACAACTCAGTTATCTATAACTCGTCAAATTTCCCACCAATTAGTGTCAGTATAATCATCCCACCGCTTCACTCTTCCAATGAGTTTTGCTATCGGAATGCCATCCCCTTCTCATTTGTCCTGGTGAGTGTGAAATGTAAAGGAAGCCAGATTATGTGTGGCACAGGAGCAAAAGTTTGGTCAAGCTTGTGAATTGAGCTAGAATTTTGCTAAGAGGCAACATTAATAAAGGGTTGGCATAACACGTTTGCTAGAGTGGGTTTGATGCTTTGATTGCATTTCCTTGGTGCGTTTGTTGTTGCTCTGGGGAAAGTATGGATATTGGGTTCAACAGACCATGGGATGTTGAATTAACCTCTTTTCCTCAATTATAAATGCAGTATAGTGGTTTTCAGGTCTCACTTTTTCCTTCCTACATTAGGTTGGGAGGGTGAGAACAACTCATTTCCATATACCCTTCAAGATTGCACCAATTTTGAAATCTGTAGACTAGACAAATTTTATTTTATATTTATCTCTTAAGGCTTTTCTGTCTTGCATGAGAAAGATGCATAAAAGTGAGACTAAAAAACTATATAGGTGTTACTTTGTTGCACGCACTTTTGAGGGTTAGAAGTCTAGGAGCAATTGTGTGAACCTTTTAAAACCATCAGCCATTCATTTTTGTGACTGCTGAATATGTGGTCTCCAGTTCTAAAAGTGAAAGGACCTCATGTTTGCAAAGAGCAATGTGCACAAATTATAGGCACACTGATGGGGGAAAAGGGGTGGGGGCTGTCACGGGGATTTGAAAATCCCTTGTTCAAATTCTCATGCAACTGAGAGAGTTCAAGCCATCAACCCCCCCCCCCAATAATTTAGCAATTAAATTTCAGGTTAGCACTTCCAAGGTTCTCTCAGGACCATAATATCAAAGTTATTTTTTTAAACTGCGCTTCTATCACATTATGCCTTGTTAAAAATGGAAAAGGGCAAGAAAAAGAAGAGTAGCAGAAGCAGTAGCATTAGAGCATTTAGAGAAGCCGGAAGAGAATAACCACAACTGATGTCTCAGGCTGATGCCATGTACACTATTGCCTCCAATGAGGCTGCCTTCTAAATGGACACGTGCAGGGTGACAGTCAATTTCCTCTGTCCCACAAGCATAAGTCCCCCTCCCCCCTGTTCAAAAATAGTTATGCGGGGGAAGCCCTGCACAGAGAGTGTGCGTGCACGTGCCTTAGATGGGGCCTTGTTCGTGCTGTTTGTCCCATTCCGTTAAGCAAATGAAATTGGGAGGGATACATTTGCAAGTGGCTGAAGTTATTAAATGCAGTACACTTCACTCTTCAAGGGACTGTTGCAGTAACAGCTAATATCATATTCAGATAAGGAACTGTTGGCTCCAGTTCATTAAATACTGCTTTGAGATCCTGTTTCAAGTACGTTTGTGCCATTACTGGGATTTGCAATGATAGATTCCCTCCTCGCCCCCCTTTCTGTCTTCAGGTGATGCTTGAATTTTCAGGACTAGCTGCAGATGGCAAAATCTGTCCTCTGCACGAGGGGACAAAAAGTGTTGAACGGCATTAGTTGTAAGTCACAAAATCCTCACTGATTCAGCGGATGCATTAAAAAGGATGATTAATGCAGGAAACACCTTTCCAAGTAGATCTCTGAGGAAGGCCTCTATAGATCCTGGAACCTTGTGCCATCAGGATTTCAGGACAGGAGCATCTCTTTTAGGTAACCTGTGTCAGAGTCGTTTAGGGTTTTGCCAGAAACAAGACTTTGAAAATGGCTTGGGAGACCGTAATCAGCTGGAGAGGTTCTAATAGTAGTGGCTTAATGCGCTTCAAGTACTGCAATTTCCTGGATCAAGGGCCACCTGGAAACTGCACCCCTGTTCTTTCAAAAAAGAGTGCAATAGGTGTTATGGTTTTTAGCAGAGTTTTACTTACAAAGAGTAGTTTGAAGACAAAGCAAAATAACAATACAACAGAAACAGCTTTCTGTTGCGTTACGAATCACACGGACACAGAGTTTCGGGGTGCAATCATCTGGCGCTCAGGGCAGCATTCCTGTTCGTCTGTCTGTCAGGGTTCCATGGATGTCTGTGTGTCCCTCTGTGTCTGCATCAGCTGCGTGCATGTGAGATTGAGGATGATTCTCCCTTCTGTCTGGTGGTGATTCTCCCTCTGAGCCTTCTCTTGCTGCTGTCTGAGCCCCAGTGTTTATTATAAGAGAGCAACACAATAGATACAGGGAAACATTCCTCGGTGGGGGGAAAGAATGCAAGCCTTATGTGTGAGACCATAGTAAACACATAGACAATGGGCAGGGGAAACAGGTTCCACAGGTGGGGGGGAAATGCTCCCTAGCTAGTGAGGCATTACTGATAAGAGGCTTCCTTGGGCCTGAGCAGATGTATCCTGATATCCTGGTTATCTGCCCTCCTGACCTATGCTCAGATCAGCATCAGCTTAGCTGCACCTGGGTGCCTGCTCAGCCCTGGGGATTTCTGGGAAATCCAGGTCCTCAGCTTCCTCTAGGTGCGCTTTTGTGCTCTGCCCATTTCTTGGGGTACAGAGCTATCGGGGTATGAAATTCCATACTGTTTTCTTCAGCATTCCTTCTTCAGACACGGACTTCTCAGCACCGACATGAAGCAGCCTGGATCATCATCAGGAGCATGTGATGAAATGATCAAGTGTTACCCACACTTGCTATCCACTATATACTCTGTTGATTACACATTACAGTCAGCTGATCCCTGACTAGCTTACTAGAGTTACAAACTCATAATTGTTAGTTACTTTTACTGTTAAACCCTAACAATAGGAAAAAATCCTCACATACCAGATCTAAGAAGCATTCATCCCCGTGTACCTACCAACCCTGTTAGCCGCATTCACTTTGTTAGCCTCATCCATCCCTCTACTGCTGATACATTTCAATTCAGTACCTAAGTGCACTAAGTTTGATCAGGGTGATAGTGGCACTTATCCTCAGCGATGCTATATAATATGATCCCAAAGGCCTCCATATCATAATCATTTATAGCCATGATCCTTAACCAAGGGTCTTCCAGATCTTTTAGACTTTAGCTCCCAGAAGCTCCAGCTAACATGGCCAAGGGTCAGGGATCCTAGAAGTCCTAAATGGCTGAGAACATAACAGGGTTTCAGGGCACACAGTAGGCAAGGAGCAAGTGAGAAGAGTAGTCAGAAAGTTTGAAATCACACACAAGGTTTCTAGCAGTCTATAAGAGCACAGTAAATATTTTTCAGTACTTCCTACAACCTCACAATATAACTTTTAAGCAGAAACTTCCAGGTACCCACCAAAAGTCCAACTTCAATTTGTAGAGACCTTTTGAGGGCTTCTAGAAGATGCAGAGCTCCCTTCTTCTCATGGAGCTGGACTCCAGCAGTCTCTACTGGGGGCCTGAGCTCATTTTAGACTTAGGTCTAAGATGACTTAGGGGCACTTGGTGCTGAGAGTAGAGATGGTCACAAAACAACCATTTTTTCATTACTGTTCTCCGTAATTTGTTCCGTTATGTAACAGTACGAATAACAACTGTTGCAATGGGGCAGGCTCGAACCGAACAGAACCAAGAAAATTTCCTTCAGTTCTGTTCATTTCCATTACTGGCGCCGCGCCGCTCGCATGATGAAAAATGGAGCAGTTTAGATTCAACAAGTGGAGGGCGGCGAGAGGGGGCTGGGATCCTGCCTCCGCGCACGGAGTCCAGATTCCAGCCCCCCTGTCCAGCCATCTCTGCCCCGTGAATGACAGCCCTGCGGGGAAGAAGAGACCCCCATTCGAGCCTCTGCATCCAGAGACACGAACGGGGGTCTCTCTAAAGGGGTCTCTTCTTCCCCATGCCGGATGACAGCGTGCCCGGCGAAGTTTCATCCAGCGTGGGGAAGAAGAGACCGCAGAGAGGGCTAGAGGGAGATTTAAATAGCTCGCTCTTCCCTCCACCCTGTGTGGTGGAAGGAAGAGTGAGCTTTAAATTTGTTTCCAGCCTCCGTCCCTAAGGTAGCAGCAAGCAGCCTGCTGCTACCTTTGGGAGGCTGGAAACGAGTAAAGCTCGCTCTTCCCTCCACCCCATGTGGTGGTGGGGAGAGCGCACTGTTTAAAATTGTTTCCAGAGTCCTGAATATAGCACAGCTGCTTACTGCTACCTTCGGGAGCCTGGAAAGGAGTTTAAACAGTGCTCTCTCCCCACCACCACATGGGGTGTAGGGAAGAAGAGCGTGCTCTCTCCCCAACCTCCCCCTCCCAGAGCCAGCGCCCAGGCCTGTAGCTGCTCGGTGCTAGCTTTGGGAGGGAAGAAGATTTAAAAAGTCCACTCTCTCCTCCCACCTAATAGATTGGGAGAAGAGTAGGCTTTTTAAATCTCCCCCCGGCCCTCCCGGGCACTGCTGGTGCCGTCACGCCGGCCAGGAGAGCGCTCCCATGGCTGTGGGACTTTTTTCCTGGCTGTCTTGCCGGTGGCTCCGGCAGCGCCTGGCTCCGGGAGGGCTCCCCGTGGCCACGGGATCACTCTCCCGGCAGGCTTGCCACCGGCTACGGCAGCGCCTGGCCCCAGGAGGGCTCCCTGCAGCTGCGGGATGGCTCTCCCAGGAGGCTTGCCCCGGCCCCGGGAGGGTTCCCCACGGTCGCGGGAACGCTCTCCCGGCCCACATGCCGCCGGCTCTGGTGGCGCCTGGCCCTGGGAGGGTCCCTGCGGCCGCAGCTTGCTACACCCGAAAAATGAAGAAACGGAAAAGAAGCAGGTCCCGGCGGCCCGAAAAATGAAAACAAAATGAAGTGGGCCCCAGGACCCGAATAACGAACATTTTGGCGTTTCGTGCCCATCTCTAGCTGAGGGCACTGGACCCCCTTTAAAAAGGCTTCTCTTGAAAATAATAATAGAGTTGCACTCCTGTTTCTTTTTCTCCCAGTGCTAAAGAATGACTTATAAATATCCCAATGTTTGACATCATAACCCAGTTCTCTCTCTGCCTGCATGGGATGGCCACACAATCCAATCAGGCAATATATTGGAGTAATCACTGTCTGAGCAGCAGGACGCATACATTTAAACCCAGTGGTCTGAGCATTAAGGAGATCATTTCTACAACAGGATAATATCCTTAGTCCTTTGGGTGAGTGTTGAACCTCTGGTGGCTGATCAGGGAAGAGCATCTGTGTTGATAATTGGTTTATTTATTTATTGATTGATTGATTGATTGATAATGATAAGCTGATTGGGTATCAGGAATTCAAGTTATTTGGCTCTTTTCAGTCAAATGGAAGGCTCTGAGATTGTCACCATATGGAACAAAAAGTAATTACCGAGTCTGAAAAGCAAAGCAAGGCAATTAGAATGCTTGCTGCTTTTTAGAATAACTTTCTGTGTCATAAAATGTTGCAGTTCAAGTTTCATGCTGACTGTTGTGGGAATATTGGGATCTGAAAGATCTATTATTTTTAATTTATTGTGGTGACAAATGCAATGGAAAACTGTTCATAGACTTGCTGCATACTCAATTGCTTCTTTTAACAGAATCATTTTTCAGGTATCTGACTAGAAGGAACACAGCCTGGTGCTATATTGATGTAAATCGCCTGCAAAACAGAATAAATTCATTTGCCAGCCTTGCACATGCAGGAGGCCTGACTGTCACTATATTTCATGTCACGGGCATTAATTTGATGGGCTTTGGCACATAAGAGAAGTGGCTTGGGTGACAAATGTGTTTTGTTGTTGAGCTAGCGCCATTTATAATGCTAAATGTAATGATGGTGTGACATGCAGGGAGAGCTGGAGGAGAACACTAGTCTTTGTTCTCTGAATCTTGCCTCCTGTTTTTTCTTCCTGCCCCTCAAGACCCCTTTGGCCTGCAGCGCCAGACTTAGGAAGTAGACTATGGCTGTTTTTGCAGACAGCTTGGGGCACGGTTATACTATGAATATGAATTAGGAGATGGATCACATTTTTTGAAGTCATGTAAAGTCATGTCATGTCATGTCATAGTCATGTACTGTAGTTTTTGAGTCAGTATGTGTACCTTGTTGGGAAAACTTACAATCCATTTTCGAACGTCTTTTATAATGGCTGAGGAGGCTACACAGACTTTCAGATTCAGTCAATTTAAGACATTATCCTATGTGCCTTTCTCACACTGACTGCTTCTCTCAGATACTAGCTACTACTGTGGTGTTATCTATCTATCTATCTATCTATCTATCTATCTATCTATCTATCTATCTATCTATCTATCTATCTATCTATCTATCTATTAGACATGGGCACGACTTGGTGAAATTGTCGATTCCATTTTCGGATATCGTTTCCGTTACGTAACGGAAACGGTAACGACAATTAAGCTGTCAGAACTCGAACTCGAACCGAAAAAAGAAAAATTGGGTCTGATTTGTCGTTGTCGTTCCTGGCATCGCGTGGCGATCACGCAATGCCAAGCGGCACACAAAAAAAGTTTTAAAAACTAAAAAAAAACGATTCCCGGCCAAAAAAGCAGGCGAAAATATGCCTGCCTGAGGGCACCTACCAGAGGGGTGGTTTCTGGGGGGGGGGTCCCCAGCCTCCCCCCCCTGTCCTGGGCTGCTGGTACCGGGCTGGGAGGGGGCATCCTCAGCGTCTCCATTTGCCATGCGGTGCGGGGGGATCAAAAATGGCATCCGCAATATTTTTTTTGAAATCGTGGTCCAAAAAACACCAAAGCACCACAGAAACATGCAAAAATTAGCTATTTTAAATGCTTGAATTTTTACAGTAGCAGCAGTGGGTTTTTTATAGCAGTAAAAGGTCACACTGATTTTATTTTATTTTATTTTATTTTTATTTTTTCACACCTGCGCAATGATGGGCTGGCCATGGGATGGGACCATGCAAATTTTTGGACCCATTCTACCAATCGCATGGCCAGGTTTTGACTGACACTTCGGGATGTGCAAGAGGGCATAAAAAGCCGAGGCACTCCAGAAGTCGCAGTCCAGGCTTGGATATGGGTGGGAGAGGGCTGTGTGTAGCTGGCTGCTGTGCTAGACTAGTTTCAATTTCGCGGAGCCTTTAGATTTCAGTTAGGCAGGCAGGGAGGGAATTGATTCAATTAAATTTTTAGGAAATAATAATAATTCCTTTCATTCTCTGTCTGCTGTGGGGAATAGCAATGCAGTTTATTCTTTTTTATTCTCTTGCAGTTTGTTAGGATTTCTTTTCTGATAGTGCTTCAAAGGGGGAGAGGTTTGAGTGGGAGGGGAGGTGTGGATTTATTTTAAAATTTTCATTTGCTTGGTGGCAAGCCAAGGTCCTTTCATACCCTGCCTGCAGCTCTGCTGTGGGTGCACTGCCCACTTTGTTTGCAAAAATTGCAATTGCTTTATTCGATGCAGTCTTGTGCAGCAAGTCAGTTTAAAAGTGTTTTCCGCCTGCACGCCCGCCCCTCCCCCCTGCTGCTGCCGCCGCCCGCCCATGCCACCCCGCCACCCCGCCCACCGCCTAGGGCACAAAAACACCTAGCGCCGGCGGGACGCCACTCGCTGGGACGTCAAATCGCGTGCAATCGCGGTGGCGGTAACGAAAAACGACACAACGAAATGACTTTTTTTTTTTTAAATTTCACGAAAAACGGAAACGACCTGAAACGGACCTGTCCTGAAAAACGACAACTCGAAAAAAAAATTCTGGTTGTGCCCTTCTCTACTATCTATCTATCTATCTATCTATCTATCTATCTATCTATCTATCTATCTATCTATCTATCTATCTATCATTTAGCAATCTGGCATAGCCATAGTTCAGTATGACAGATAGGAAAAAACAAAATAGCTTGGACTGCAAGCTTTTCCTGCAGCCACACACACACACACACACACACAGAGAGAGAGAGAGAGAGAGAGAGAGAGAGAGAGAGAGAGAGAGAGAGAGAGAAGGCAAGGTAGCAAACAAGTGGCACTTGGGGCTAGTCAGAGGGAAGGCATACCAGTGAGTGGCAAGGAGAAACTGATCAGAGAATTTGACAATATTGTCAGCTAATTGGCTTGCAAAAGAGGGAACACTTTCCACTACCCAGTCTTTCTCTCTGTGGCCTGGTTCTCTTTGCAGATGAGATTGTAGCAAGGTTTTCCTCCTGTCCAAAACCTGCGATTCCAGCATCCAGAACTTGACCAACCTCATAGACACAATTTCACTGACAGAAGCATTCCTATATACCAAGTGATTCAAAACAAAATGATTTCGTGAACATTTTCAAATACAGTAATCGACTCCTTTATAGACAAGTGAAATAACTGATTCTCCAGCCGAAAACAAAACAAAACCCATGCTTCCCGGGAACAAAAGAAAAACAAACTGCACTTTACTGTGCATTGTGTAGTTATAATTTTAAAAATCAAATTGAAACCGGATTCCTCCCTCCTCCGCAGTTGTAACTGAGCCCTTAGTTTGGCCAGTGGCTTCTTGACCTGGGAGCAGGGCTGGCCCTGTCTGGAATAAAAGTAGGACAAATACCTTTGGCTTGGCACCCCATGAAAGACCAGAAAAACTTCCTTCCTTCTATTGGTATATTCTATTGGACAGGGGGAGATATGTTAAACATTTCCCCTCCCTTCCTGTTTGAAAAAAAACTTGATAGCCTTCAGATTCTGTGGCCGTACACTTGACATACAAGTAACCCCCACCTGTCACTGGGGTTAGGGACCCACCCAACCTGCGATGACTGAAAATCTGTGATATGCAGATGCAGGTCAGGTGGGGCCTGGGGGGCGGTGGGCGATCAGATCCCCCTGCTGCTGCCAGCGCGTGCCGGTCCGAGAAGTCTTGGGGCAGCGTGCGCCAGCGGTGTTGCAGGATCTGACCTCCCGCAGCCGCCCGCCCCGCCCCGCCCCGAGACTTCTCGTCCGGGGCCATCTCCATTGAAATCCATTGGCTCAATGCATTTCAAAGGAGAAAATGTTCCCCCTTTGAATACATTGGCTCAATGCATTCCAATGGGGAAGAATTTCTCCATTGAAATGCATTGAGCCAATACATTTCAATGGAGAGACAATCACCTCCCCATTTTCCAACCCAAAATTACAGTTTTGCATCCATACAGTTCTCTCCTTGGGTTACTTTCATATATAAGACAACTCTCAATTTTAAGTCTAACAGTTTTACATGGAAAAAGATTGTATATATGAAACTGAAACGTAAATTACAGACAAGTATTTCAGTTGGATTTCTAGTAACTAGAAATGCTAAGTAAAGTTTTAATTAAATTCTAAAACTGCAGGAGGTTAAGCCCAGAAAACAGTGAAAAAGCAGAGAATACAGCTCTAATATATGCCATTAAAATGTAAGAAGAAACATTGTAATTTTTTGTTTTTTTTAATTTTATTATAAAAACCAATCACCAACACCCCAGACAAAAAAAGTGACCCCCAGGCATCCGATACATTGGATATACATTAATAATGAAACAAATTCAAATTAACAATATGTACAATTCTATATAAATTAACAATTAACAATCCACAAGGTTTACTTAACTTTAACGTTTTAATTACCCCAAATTGATCAAACATACTCATATAATTCAGTAGCTTCTCAAACCATTCCTCCTCTTTCTCATTGACCTTAAACCCTTTCATTCTGCGTATCTTCATAGTTATAGGTAGCTATTCTAAAATTATAATATTATTTAATTTTTTCCTCCATTGGTTCACCGCTAGCTCTTTTACATTTTTCCAATTAGTTGCTATGACCTGTCTGGCTGCAATTACCATCAAGTTTACCCATTTACATTCCTCTTTTGTTTTTATCTCTGTGCTACCCAGGCTAATGAGAACTATTAATTTAGATATTTCCACTTTCCTTCCCACAATTTTCAATATTTCTCTACCAATCTGTATCCAAAAATTATTAATTAGAGGACAATCCCACCACATATGACTGTACGTTCCCATTACTCCACACTTCCTCCAGCACTTTTTGCTTCCTAACTTTGTAATATGATACAACCTTGCTGGTGTGTAATACCATTTTTGTATCAGCTTCAACTCCTGCTCCTGGATTATCCTTGAGGTCGTCACAAAGGGCAGTTGCTGAAAGATTCTATCCCAATCTTCATCTAAAATTTGTTCCTGAATATCTAGCTCCCAATATTCTTTTAAGCTTTCCTTTAGTGATTTCCCCATATTAAATAAAACCTTGTACAATTTTGAAACTACCTTTGGTCCTATCTATCCTGTATCCTTTTACTAATTCCTCAAAGGGGTAATAATTCTTTTACCACAATTTTTAACTTCTTCAACAAGGAAGAACTTCCTTCAACAAGGAGAAAATTTGTTTGTTTTTTTGTAACCAATTAACCTTATTCCAAAAGAAACATTGTAGATTTAAACATACTACTGAACACAAATGAAATATAAACAAACAAACCTATTTATTTATTTATTTATTTATTTATTTATTTATTTATTTATTTATTTATTTATTTATTTATTTAGCTTGTATGCCGCCCATTACCCAAAGGTCTCTGAATCTTTGGAGGAAAATTCATATTGTCCTCATCTCTTCCAAGGTGGTATTGCAAGCTGTTGATATGCTACATGTTGCTGATGCCTCGTGATCTGTATTAGGGCTTCTGGTATCAGATGTGTGTGTGTGTGTGTGTGTGTGTGTGTGTGTGTGTGTGTGTGTGTGTGTGTGTGTGTGGTATAGGGTTAACATTAGGGTTAGGTTGTACATCTCTTTGCCTGCCTTTGCATGTTTTCCATTTGTTTACTTTCCACATAACTAAATAACTAAATTTTGCTCTTGCAATAGATTACTGATTCTTATAAACTCCCATAACTTATGAAGCTAGCATGTTGCCCCTGCAATTGATAACATTTATTGTTTTGACTAAATGGATTCTGGCTCCTGTGAAAGCAGTTGAGTTGCTTGCCCATTGTTTTAGTAGGTAGCCAAAATGCTATGGGCACAGAGTGCTGGTTGGTCAGGTACCCATTCACTCTATCAGTACTCTAGGGTGGTCCTCCCTGCCCAGTTTTTCTATTATCAGTTCTTTGTATGCTCACTTGTCAGCCATGAAAGAGATTATTTTGCAAGTTAGTGTAGTTGTACCTTGAGTTAGCTGGAGAGCTGTCTGTCTGTTTCATAGTGACTCAATAAACTACTCATTTTTAAACCAGAACATACATTTTCAGAATCACATTTATTTTATACCCTCTTAATTTTCTTACCACTCTCTGTACACAGAAATACGCCTGCTTCTGGAAATTATATATCTATCTATCTATCTATCTATCTATCTATCTATCTATCTATCTATCTATCTATCTATCTATCTATCTATCTGAACACCAGTGTTTTCCATGTTACTCTCTTAGTGTACCATTTTTCTCTGGCAGGACAACATCAGTAAAATTTTTGTTTGGTTTTACCACATGTAAAATGGGCTGTTGTGTTCACAATTGTCATTTTTCTAGCACTCATGCAATGAGATATTCACTATTCCCTTACATATGTGGAAGATTTGCTTACATAATCATAAGCTGGTGACTATGCAAAAGGCACCACCCATGGAGCTATTGTGCTCCTTCTGTCTTAATAGGAATTTGCCCACTCTATGTGCACCTCATTGTTTAATGTCTTTCCACATTTCATCAATTCAAAGTTAATTGATGGCTTCCTCATTTTGGATAACAGCCTTACTTCACTGTGACATGCGTCAAGTTCATTCCCATGCCACCAACATACTTATAATATAATTCTGTACATGACTTCTAGAAGAAAGCTCAACTGTGTTTAAAAGATAACCTCTTCCATGTGGAGTGTGGTGGGCAGGATTCCCCCTTTTTTTAAAAAAACTAGTTAATTAATACCTGTGTCCAAATGATGGAGATTCCTCTGTGCCATTTTCACCATATGAGAATGAGAAGAATAACTCATGTTCAGGGATGAGGGTGCTAGTGTTTCATTTCAGGGTTAAGTTTTTCAGCACTCTGTTCAGAACAAAGCACACCTGTTTTAAGGGACTTACTCCATGATATATGTGTATACAATTTCAGCTGCCAGGTAAGATGAAGGAAAGCAAATGGTTTCCTGCTCAGCAGTGCCTCCAGTGCATGATGACATTAATGCCAGCAGTTTTGAGTAATTTCTTAATTTAATATGTTCAATTCTGGCTTAATCCCTACGAGAAGCCCATGACTGCAAGGTCAGGTGCAGACAGAAGCCATCTTGCCAGAGGCAACAGACTGGACCATGTGCTGCTGCAACCTCAGGCAGCTAACAATTGTTTGTTTCACATGGGTGAATTCCATATGCCTCTGATACTAATTCATCACAGCCCTACATTTCACAAAGCAGTGACATGAATCTCTTAAACATGATCCCAGTGGTGTTGGAGGAAGGCGCACAGCTAGAGTGGCTGTGTTCCAGGTTTAATCAGATGCCTGTTAATTTCCCATATAAGTTCCAAATGTTATTTGAATATGATTAGGTAAATTAAGAAGAGAACCCAAAGTGGATGGGAACACAGGAAGCTGCCTTATACTGAGTAATATCTTTGATCCATGTAGCCCAGTACTGCTGATAACTGTCATCACAGCTCTCTGGGTGTTCAGGCAGGTTTCATTCTAAGCACCACCTGTAAAAGTGGGGATTGAACCTTTGATGTATGTATTTGATCGAAACAGCATGCTTCACCAGTAAGCTATCATCTGTCTGTTCCTAGTCGTCCTAAATATTCTCTCATCCTAGGCTCAATACTGTCTGAGTTGCTTACATCAATTAAGATTAGGCATATTTAAGGAATAAGGGAACTGTTATGAGGTCCCTAATTAAAACAGTCTCTTATTAAAGAAGCAGTCAGCAAGGTTTGTGTAAACACACACCATGCATTTATTCATTCGTTCATTCATAAAACATGTTACCTGATTTTTATTATAATAATACAGAAGTGGACACAATACATAATATAATCAATGCATTATTAAGTAACAAAACAATAAAAGCACAGAAGAGACTATACACAGAAAATTGAGATATAAAAATGAAATACTATAACTTCAAATAATGTCTGGGTGAATAAATACATCTTCATGTTGTTGATGGGAACTTGCACACATTAAAAATGTGGTACCTGTGTCTGAAGTGAGGGGACAAATTACCACAGATTTAAATAATTTAAATCTGGTGATAAACAAATCATGGTTGTATTAATGTAAGTTGCAGCCAAGAAATCAAAATAAGACAGAGACGTGGAAAGGCAGCTATGAAGGAACTGAAAAAGATCCTGAAATGTAAGCAGAGAATAAGAACACCTATTATATTGTACTCCCAATTATTGATGTGAAAGATTGGCAATGATAAAAGCTGATGGGGGCGGGAATCATTCAAAATATAGTACTGACAGAGAGTTTTATCATGGACTTGCCAGGAAGATGAACAAATGGATCAAACCAAGCCTGAACTCTCATTAGGAAATAGTAATAATAACATGGAAGTGGTTTTACTTTGGGCATATTGCACAAAGACAATACTCACTAGGAAAGACAGTAATACTGGCAAAAGTTTAAGCCAGCAGGAAAAGAAGATGTTCAAATTAGAGATGGATTGACTTAATAATGACACAACCTTGTATTTCTATAATCTGAGTATGGCTGTTAATGATAACACTGTTTGAAAGTGACGCACTCACCGAGTCATCATAAACTAGAAGTGACTTCTCAGTGCATAACTACTTACTTACTTACTTACTTACAATATTTTACCTCACTTGAAAAGCACCCAAAACATAGGAGCTGCTATAACTACAACAATCTGTCTGAATGGAGTAGACTTCCACAGTTCAGGAGATTCTGTATCAAGAATGCTGTCTCCTTGCAGCATATCAGTAATCCTTCTGAGTTAGTATAATGTATTCCTAATAGGCTGTCTTCATTGAGTTGTCCAGCTATGACATTTTGCATTAGTAGCCCAGCCAAGCTAATCTGAAAGGCCGCTTACTTTACTGAATCTCACCTAATTGCTCAAATTCCTCAGATATCTTCCTAAGCAGAAAAATCCTGATTCCTGAGGTGAAATTGGGAGTGGAAAGTTCACGAATGTTTTGCTTTTGGAGGAAACTTATTCAGATTGCCTTGGAAACAGAAAGCAATGGCAATTCAAAGTGACACTTGTTAATTTTGACATTGCCACTTACCAAACATTCTGAATTAGTCTGCCAATGCTGTATGAATTGACTTCAGAATATATCCCACTGCACTGTGTAGTAAACATGCTTAGGATTGTAATGGAAAATGTCACTGCATTCAGGCATTAGATTGGGTCCCACACTGGTGTTTAGTAGTGCTTGGATAGAGGAGGGTGGTAGAATAGTTAACAGTTTTCCTTCAGGAACTGTGGAATTGAAGCCATTCATTTTGGCGATACTGATTCAGTGTGCCAGGTAAACTTTATGCCAAGGACTTTGCCCTTCACCATTAAGTTCCATAGGCAGGTGACCATTTATTGTACTGTAGTGGGAATTGACCATACAATGTAGTCAGTTGATAAGATTGCTTTACTTTAAGCCACATTCTCTAATTTCCTGTAAAAGAAGAATACATTGTAAACAAATATATTTTGGAATTCATAGAAGCATAGAATCATGACGTTGGAAAGGGCCTACAAGGCCATGGAGCCTGACCCCTTGCTCAAGACAGGAATGCACACGATGGGGCATGTGTTCGGTCACGGTCTAAACTTATCTCAAATTCCTTCAGTGTTGGAGCACACACCACCTCTCAAGATACGTGGCTCCATTGCCATACTGCTTTAAGAGTTAGGAAGATTTTCCTGATATTCAACCAAAATCTGGCTTACTATACCTTGAACCCATTATTTCCGTGTTCTGCACTCTGGGTTGATCTAGAACAGATCCTTCCCCTCCTCTGTTTGACAGCCTTCCAAGTATTTGAAAAGTGCTGTCATTGCTCCCCTCACTCTCCTGTTCTTAAGGCTAAACATGCCCAGTTATTTCAGGGTTTTTTTTTCTTGAAAGACTGGGTTTCTAGTCCACTGATCATCCTTGTGGCCTTCCTTTGAAATTGTTGCAACTTTTCAGCATCCTCCTTGAAGTGTAATGTCCACAACTAGTACCTTGGGGGATTTGAAGACTATACTTCTATTAATACATCCTACAATTACATGTTACATTAGAATTGACTATGTTCTAAAGTACCATTTTAATTACTCCAACAGCTACTTTTTAAAAGCTGGTTAGAGAAATTGGACAAGATTCTTTTAAGACCACCCTATATAAAATAAGGAGCTTGAATGGAGGTTGTGTTCAATTGACAATAGAATGTTCTCTTCACACCTTGCTTCCTCCTGTAACAAGACCATGGAATGAAGGAATGCACTACCAGTTGTTTGTGTGAACTATTTTACATTCACAGGTCCAGTAAGGGGATGGCAAATAATCTCACAACTGGCAGTTAATCCATTTTAGTTTGGCTAAAATTTTACCACCAGACTACCTTTGCATAGATTCTTATTGACCTTCTGTTTCATTATAGCAATACTTCTGGTGGGTTGTACCATTTTCCACAGCAATACAGTATTGTAATGAATGATACTGTTTGGGCACCACAGCAGTACTTTACCAGCATCATAAATAAATATCTTGGTGCAGTGTTTAGTCAAACTGTTTAAGGTGGTGGTGGGAAGACTTGTTTTTGTGATTGAAGTTTATGTGGAACATACATATAGAAACATACTATACAACACACATATGGTTTACTGTTAGGCCCTTTATGTACTGTAGTATCCTCATTTATTTAAGCAAAGAGCACCTCTGATAGTGACTGCATATACTTTTGCTTCCTTCCCCTTTAAAACTTTGTTTTCCTAAAGTATATCTAAAACCATTTTCTGGCAAAAATGTGAACAATGATAACAACAATCAGCGCCTAAACATAAATTAAGCATAGATAAAACCGTCACTATCACCCCAAGAAAAAACAAGTGACAGACCAAAGAAAAGGAGAATAAGTCATGGCCTAGCAAACACTTTATGATAATGAAACTAAACTGTGACAAATATCACCAAAGAGGATGAACAGTCTTGTAAGCTTCCAATTCTTAGCAATAGGGTAGTAAAAATGATACATTAAATGATACATTAAATTCTTTGTTGATTTTGATTGTTTTCACTGGATCAGACATATAAATGAGGAGTTTTCAGGAAAGGTGAAATTCCTTTCCAGATAAACTTGGAGATGTGAATGACTCTCTCTCTCTCTCTCTCTCTTCTCTCTCTCTCTTTCTCTCTTGTCAAGTTCTACATAAGTTGTTCAAAACTCTCCTTATCCAAAATTAGGGTTCTTCTTTTGAGAAGAAAAGAATGTACAGAGCGAAGAAGCACAGAACATCTGTCTGATTGTTAAACAACCTGCAACCTACCTGATGCTTCTTATCCTTAAAAGTCCATGCACCAGTGCATCAGCCATCACCATTTTGTAATGTTCTTTTTTTCTTATTGAGAGGACCATAAAAAATTTTGCACCTACTGTAGAGTGGGGAGAATGTTTTTGTAGTTTATTGGCCTTGCCAGGACAAGAAAAGCAAGAATTATCTTCCTACTCTGTGTATCCTTCCTGGCATCCTTCAGTTATGCTATATTTTTCAATATTTTAATAATTATGCTTAGTGGTCATACTAGTGAGAAATGTAGGGTTCTAGTCCACCATGTCTAAAGGCACCAAGTTGTAGAATGCTGTCTTTGTGCATCATGGCCTCTTAAACAGGAAGGTTGACACATATCATAAACATGAATGAGGCCACTGGGAATTGCTAACTAGTAATTCATTGGAGATGAGATGGGTAAGAGATAAAATTGTTGACTTTCAGATTCTTGCTTCATCTCCCTAACTATGTAATATTTATATTCATTGTTTACTTATTTAAAAGCAGGCACCAACTGAACCCAAAGTCCCAAGTTGTGTAATAGCAATCATGTGTGTATATTTTTAAAAATGTAAAATATCCCAATCAAGAGTTCTATAACAGTTAAATATCCAACTAAGTTGTAGTGTGATTAATTTTTTCCAGGCTACTAGATCTGGAGACAACTTAAATGAAGCCGTCATACAGAGATTCACATTTCCCACCCCCACCCCACCCCAAAAAATCTGAAGGAATGGGAGGCCGATTTCCTTGAGTTAAAAATATGGGAAGTGTGTAATTCAGTGCTACCCCAACTTATGATGTGCCTGACATCTGAGAATCCCAATTTGTGAGCATGCTTCCACGGTCCCCCAGCTGCTTACAAGCAAAAGATAGGGTTTCCCCGACTTGCACTTTTTGTTGAAACTGGTTCTCCCATGGTGCTTTGCATCTGGAGGTTTTACAACACCCGCACCATGCTTCCCAGTCTCCCTTGTACACACTTGAGCTAGGTGCTAAGGAAGAGTGTGCATGGTCCCACAGACTGTCCCTTGGAAGGGGCGATCCATGTTGATCATGCACATACCTCCCTAGCACCTAGCTTGAGCATGTGCAAGGGAGGTGCGTCCATGCTTGCAAGCAGCCCGGGGAAGCAGCAGCAGCAGATCGGATCTACCACCTCCACTTGCCTGGGTTGCTACGGCACTTTTGAAAATGGTGCACTTCCCCCCAATCAGGCTAGTTGGGGGGTGGGGAGGTGGTTCATTTAAAATGTGTCTGTGCCACGGAGTCAAGCACTTGGATCAGTGGTACAAACACATTTTAAACGATGTGCACCTTCTCCCCCCCCCGCTAATGTGTGTGGGGTGGGGGTGGGGGAAAGGCGGGCGTTGTTAAAGCAATTTCCCATAGGAATGCATTGACATCCATCACTCTGGAATGGATTAATTTATTTTCAACGCATTCCTATGGGAAACTGCTCCCTGACTTACAAGCTAACCAACTTATGAGCATTCATTCAGAACAAGCTGGGGTTCCACTGTATGGTCCTCAGACACTGTATGCCACTTTCCTCCAAAAGGGCTGTACCTTTTACATGCTTGCCATCCATTTTTGGTGCAGCACAGATGACCTGATGTTTGGAAAATTCAGTGATTCCTTGTGCCTAGTGAGGTGAGATTATCTCTGTCATGTGTATATGTGTGTTTCAGTCTAATGGAAATGACTAGATATACCATGGACACAAAGAGCCACACCTGTAGAGCTCTTTTCATTCGTTTTCTTCCTGATAGCTTTCTCTTCCTGTCAGGGTTCCCCCACCCCACCCCCATATAGCAGCATAATACTATAAACACAACCCCAAAAGATAAGACAACACTTGACTGTTCTCCTTGTAAGCAATTTATTTATTGTTTATTAAATTTATATACTGCCCCATCTAGCTGCATGGCTACTCTGAGCAATGTCCTCATGCACCCAAACATTTTTTTCCCAGAGAAGCAGCAGAGCCGCTGCCCAGCTAAACTGGTTTGGAAGGAATGGAAAGCTCAGAGCAATTTGTAGGCAACCAAGCAAAAAAAGAAATCCTCTAAGAACCAGCTGATGTTAGCAACTCTTAAAAGGACAGCAAAAGAAGAATAAGTAAGCAGAGGGGAAGAGAGAACAAATAATACCCTGCAGGGAATGCTAATAACTGTATCCCCAAACCAAGACAAAATTACTTACATAATTTACATACCATGTACTTCATTCTGATTAGGTGAACTTCTAAGCTTATACATCACCTAAAATCAGTGTGGATGGGTTGTGTGTGTGTTTGGAAATACAACCACCACCAAATCAAATTTTCTAGCACACCTATTTCCCACGAGGAGTGTTCCCAGTCCAATGCAAATTAGATGTAAAATGCCAGCTTATCACAACACTGCATAATATTCCATTATTACTACTTTGGTGCAGGAGGAAATGAGCACAGAAGACGGCTGTCAGGAGAGAATTAACAGCAGGGGACTTAGAAAAAGGTGTCAGCTTCTGCTATGAAGGTGCCTGGGATGCTTTTATTTTCTCCAATTTCTAGAATAAATAACACAGAGCTGCTTGGCAGTGTCTTCCTCTAGCTGGTGATTTGTCAGGCAGGCAAAAGCATGCTGTGGAATAAATCAGGAGGGAGGATACTCAGTGCTTGTTATACACCTCAGATACCAATGGGCACATCAGCACCCAGCCAGCCCCTTTCCCTTCTGCAAGTGATCATACGCCCATTCTGTTCACTGTCCACCTCAATCTCTGATTTAAAAATAAAGCAACACAATCATATTAGGAATTATGAGTTGAAGACAAGATAAAGTATGAGAGGGAAGCAGTTAAAGTTAGGGCCATCTTTATTAGAGCAGGAGCAGTAGAAGCAGGCAACGACAAAAAAGGGCAGTCTTCCATAGGGAATGGGTGAGCATCCTGGGTCAGCTAAACAGGGTAGCCAGATGACACCCCCTCCCTTGCGCTCCATCACTTAAGATATAGAAAGGTATTCCTGTATCACACCTCTGGAATTCAAAATACCAAATAAGTGAGCTGAGTGGCTCCCAAGAGGACCCCTTCTTCCTGTTGAAGCGCCATAGTCCTGAGCAGCAATCCTTGGAATTACTAAGTGCTTCAGGCTGTGAATAAGTCACAGTAGACTCCTCATTTGCGCCTATTATCTTTGCTCATTTAATTAGGACTAGAGAAGGGGATGAATAAAAAATAATGATTTGTGATTTGTCAGTGTTGAGCAATTGATAAATCAACAGCTTCACAAATTTCTAGCAATGAGTCAATGAATTGTTTTGTCTCCTATTTAAGATGCTACCAAAAGGCCTCTGGCATCTGGAGTTCGGACATCTGAGCTATGTATCCCCAAAGAAGCTATGTATCCCCACAGGAAAGTGCCCCCAGGCATCTATAAACATCACAATTGTTCTTCCAGCTCTCCTCTACAATCCCTCTACAACTGGGTTTCAGAAGTCAAGTTATACATCCACAAAGTGCCCCCCCCCGAAAGTGTCCTTTAGCAACTGGATTGTGGAAATCCAATCTTCACCAGATTGGAGGGATGGTAGAGGAGAGACAGAGGAAGCTTCCCTCGAATTTTGGTATCTCTTGGTGTTTTATGGGGCCATTTTATATCTTGAACTGATAAATCAAAATTTGCGAAAAATCATCAATTCATATTTGTCATGGGACTCCATTTACAATGAATATGGATTGATGAATTTTGACAACGGCCATATTCATCAGAACATGTGATTCTTCCCCCCCATTTGTCCCCATCTCTAATTAGGGCCAAATCAGCCTCACACAAGATTGAAATTTCAAAGATTCTTCACATAGTATTACTCCTACCATGATATCAAGGCCAAAATACCTACTCCCCCCAAAATGACCAGCAAAGCCCATCCTGATGACCTAGTGAGTGGGTAAACAGGTGAATGCTATAAGGGAAAAGAGATTAGGGATGGACAGACATTTATCATCCAAGCTCCCACCCACCTCATGCATTGCACAGAGCACACTGATGCCACCTGACACAAGAAACCCACCTCTTCATGGCCACAAATCTAACCACCTCCAGCCTGTGCTCTGGTGGAGAGACATGTCTGTTTGTTTTGTCTCAAATTGCACATTGCAACAATTATTTTAGATCTTATTTTTAGCTCTGATTCTGATTTTCAGCTGAGAAATTCATTGAAACACTTAATCACAGCATCACAAGCACCCTTGGGCTGGAGGTATGAGAAGAACCTGAGAGGAGAAATAAAGATCAGAAGCTGTGTATTGTCCACTCTTGGCTTAAAGAAAGCTCCTGGAAAACTTTTTCCTAGCTAACACACACACATTCATTGGCTGATGAATGTAGAATTTGGTTGATGTGCTTTATTTATGAATGGGCCATCAAATATCACTCTCTCTCTCACACACACACACACACACAGAGAGAGAGAGAGAGAGAGAGAGAGAGAGAGAGAGAGAGAGAGAGAGAGACCGAATGCAATTTTTTTCAGCAGAACCCCTTTGCAGATTCAGTTGCCAGTCATTTGCTGCACAGGAAGCAACAGGAGAGGAGCTGTGAAATGATGCATGTGGATATGTGCGAGCCAAGCTGACAACTTTGGAGTTGATTATTATGGGGAATGCTGGAAATTGACAAATCAGATTATGGAAATGGCTGCTGCCACAAATGGTTTATTTTATTTATTACTCATTTGTCTTTGATTGCATTTCGACTCACCTTTCTTGCATTCTGGGCAAATAATAGGGATACTTAAAAACAGTTTATGCAATCAAACTTTGAAAATTGCCATCATCATGCAAACAGAGTAAAACCTAGGTTGAAAAGATGCTCCACTGCCTCCTAAAATTGTTATAATGGGTCTGATGTGTCTTCTAGGGGCAGGTTTTGGAGATACACCGAAGAAAGCCCTCTTCTGTGTCCCTCTCACAATGAATTTGCCTGAAGATGTGAGGATGATGGAAATTGTGCTCCAATACATATAGAAAGCACCAGTCATTTTACACGGTGTATGCATTGGTCCTAGTTGAACCACTAGTATTTTCTGGATGACAAAAGAAGCATGCAGTGTGTGTGTGTGTGTGTGTGTGTGTGTGTGTGTGTGTGTGTGTGTGTGTGTGTGTGTGTGTGTGTGTGTGTGTGTGTGTGTGTGTGTGTATACATATATAAGGCATAGTAAATTCTCAAATATTTTCCAAATTCTCAAAGACAGAGGAGAAAACAAACTTTTCAGAAGTGCATTTATCAAAATGCTTAAAGTGAAATTTGAAGGAGTGGTGCTCACCATTTTGCTCTGTGTGTGAAAAAGAGCTGACAGTGAATTATTTCCCCCAGCTGAACAAATGAGCCTTCAGAGATTTTACATGAGCTGCCAAGGAAATACATTAACTGAACTTCCAAAAACCTAGTGCTGAAAATGATTTTCTGTAAGAGTTTTAGTTTTAAATGTTTGAAACTGGTGAGCCTGGGGGTGTGGGTAAAAATATTTGTTGTACTTAAGTTACTTAAGTTAACTGAACTAATGGGGATATTTTTGTTCTATAAACAGTTGCCAGGAATATTGTCTAAATTGTGTGTGTGTGAGAGAGAGAGGGGGGGAGGGAGAGGGAGAGGGAGAGGGAGAGAGAGAAAGTACATAGCTGATGGTTGTGCCCATGGAGTCAGTGTTATACATAACTGAATTGCATAGAATATGGTCAAACTAATATACTTTTCAGACAGATCTGATAGATACAGCAGTGCAGAATTGTGTTTTTGTTAGTACAGTGTTCTTGTATTTGAAAATATGTGATACACACATATCCCAGTGGAAAACCCTGGAAGCTAGTCTTGAACAGGCTCTTGAACAACCCCATCTGAAGGATTCCAAGTAAAGATGGGCATAAAATGAAAACTGACACGCTGTTTCAATGTTTCATTATGTAACAAATTGTTTCATTATGAAATGAAACAAAAGAAACTGTTTCAGCCTGAACTGAACCAAACCACTTTTTTTTGTTTGGAAAGTACCCCAAATTTGGAGCAGTTTGGGGTTCAGTGTTTTGGATGGTAAGGGAAAAGGAGGCGGATGCAGTGTGATTGCCACTGCCACCCAGTTGGTTTTGACAGCTCGGGAGGTGGGGGCATGGCTTTACTCCAGATGACAGATCTCAGTTCAGGGAACGGTGGTGGCGGCGAGGGGGGGGCTTGACTCCAGTCATGGGTCTTGCTGCAGCTGATTGCCTGAAAGGAGACCTGGCAACTGGAGAGAATTTGCTGGCCCAGCTGTGGGGAGGGGGGGGAGCCACTTCCCAGACACAGCAGGGGGAGTCTGGTTCTGAAGCAAGAATCTGCATTTAAAAGACCCGTGCACACATTGCAAAAAGTGCAAAAATACACAGCAGGGGACTGAGAGGGTGAACACTGACTTCACTGCTCACCCTCTCAGCCCCCTGCTGAGTTGGGGAAGCCGGGATCCCCCTCCTGTGTCAGGGCAGTCAAAACCTAAGGGCAGCCAGTGTGGCAGGCAGGGAGCAAAGATGGGTGGCTGGTTACCAAGCTGCTCTTGAGTTTTAAGGCTTCATCACCAGCCACCCAACTTTGCTCCCTGTCAAACTGGCACCATTAACGTTTGGTGGGGAGCAAAAGTGGAGGTTGAGGGGTTATTTCCCCCCTGCCCATTCCCCCTTGGTGTCTGAGCAGCAAGAATGTGCTTATAAAACACCCCTACTTTTTGAAAGTTGTGCACACGTCTTTTAAAATCAGATTCTTGCTGTCTGAGCTGGGATACTTCTGCTGTTTCAGAGCAGCCAGGATCACCTCTTTTCTGACACAACAGGGGGATCCTGGCGACTCTGACACAGCAGGGGGCTGAGAGAGTGTGTGGTGAAGCCAGTGGGCTGCAGTGAGATCCGTTGGCTGGAGTAAGGCCGTGCGCCCCTCCCAACAGCACGAGCTGTCAAAACCAGATGGGTAGCGGTGGCGATCTTGCTGCAGCCTACCACCTTTCCCCTTACTGTCCGAAACTCAAACCACTCCAAATTTGGAGAGCTTCCAGGGAAGAGTCCAAGGAAGCTCCTCCTCACAGAGTTCCAAATCATTTTGTTTCCTTTCCTTTAAAAAAAAAACCTCATTATTAATGAAACAAAAGGAAACTACTAAAGAAAGGAAACAAAATGAAATGAAACACTAGATTTTTGTTTCAAGCCCATCTCTAATTCCAAGTTGTGGCAGACTGGTCTAAAATGGTTGTCACACTTTCATGACATTTAGGTATGCAATTAGGGGTTTTCCCCCTTATTGAACAGGTACACAAAATTTCACCTTCATAGATTTTGTTCCCCTTCCATACCTGTAGGAAAGGTATCAATTGGCAGAAAAAGACCTGAAGAGCCAGGGTATGACGGCCAGTACCTGCCCAAGGTCCTAGGCTGGTGGGCATCGCGAGGTCTTATTTTTCATACTTTTGTTCTAAGCATTGAATAACAGACTGTCATCAGTGTATTAACATGAAATGTGTTGCAGTTTAGGTTCTTGACTTAAATTAGAGTAAGAAATTAGTTTCAGGATTATCGAGAACAGTTGGCTGTTCTCCATATTTGATTTTCATCTAATGCTGTGCCACAATTTGTCACCTTAATATCTTTAAAGTCTCCTAACGATTTCGCTGCTGTTTTGGACATGATCTCATCAGTACAGGCTGGCTCAGGTGTGTGTGTGTGTGTGTGTGTTTTCTCCTTTCTATTTCATTGCTATCTTTCACTCTGCAGTTTCCTCAGCAGCTTCCAGTCTCCAATCTAAAACCCTCATGGGAGACGTTCCCCTCACAATATCTTCTGGTGGAGTATAAATAAGATGTGAGTGCATGGAAGGCTGCAGATCTGTTGTGCAGTGATTGGCAAAGACATATCATATACACCTGTCAAGCATCTCATAGTTAAGAACCCCACCTCTGTCCACAAGATTTTTACCTAAATTTCATTTGCTTTGCATTAGATGCTGCAAAATGTTTCCCCTAGAGACCCCATATACATATGTATACAGTGTTGTATATAATCTTTCTTTGTAGTCAGGGAAACCCTCTAGAGCAGGTTTTGAGTGTCACCCGTGGTTGAAGGGGTGGGGAGAGAAACCTCCAGTTCTACTGGTGAGAGCAGTGGTATCCAGTGACAATATTCTGTTCAATCCTAGCCCAGGCTTGCAGTTTTTGTTATATGCTATGTGACCCACCCATCCTGCTGCCATGTTTTTAAAGAAAATGTTCCTGTGGAATTTAGCAGTTACAACTGAGTTGCTACAACCATCAGCCCCCATACTTCATCAGTTCCTGCCACTGACATTTAACAGTAACACTTACGTGTCAGTGACAGGATGTTCAAGGCACTTTATATAGATCGCCTCATTAATGACCCTGTAATACAGGCCAATATTGCTATCCTCATACTCTGGAAGGAGATGGAGGAAGCATACTGCAGGATGGAGAATCCGTGTGTGTCCAGAGGCTGTTGACCTATTTCTGATATCATTGCTCACTATTGCCCAGCCTGGCAGGGGCTGTTGAGAACCTGAGTTCAACCACATCAGGAGGGTCTCCCTCAGCCCCATAAATTCATGACAGAGGTTTGTTTTCCAGCCCTCTGAGTCCCAAGCTCCCTCTTAAGCATTTATGGTCTTGTATTTTGATCAGTATTACACAGAATTTTCAAAGTGCAAAGTGTTAGAGTGAAAAAGTAGGAGCATTCTCAAACATTCACTTTATGGTAATAGTAGAATTGAAACAAAACAAAGTATAGCCAGCATGTGTGATGAAGGTCTCGGGGGATGTGTAACTTCTGCTTTAGAACACTTGTTTAAAATGAGGTGGATAAAAACACAACCAAAGAAAAGTGCATGTGACATTTAGACTCATAGGAAACATAAAGCACTCCTTATCTTTTCTCTCAGCAGCTCTTGCCTGCCCTTCTCCTCTGTCTCCATTTACCACTTCACTATCCTGCTTGTCTCCAGAGACTATAACTGTGGCATAATCTTTGACTGCTCACTGCTCCCATCTGCACATTGAAGTGCCTGCTAAGACAAATGCTTCTTCCTTCCTTCTTTTTTTTACAAGAAAAAGCCAAGAATCCATGTTTTACTGGATTTTTTTTTGCTTACACAGACCTTTGCTCATGTGCTAGTCCTCTCTTCCATTTATTACTATAACTCTTCCTTTCTCTCTAGATTTTGTACATAACTTTTGTTTCTCCTAAGGGACAAGTCCCAGACATGTATAGATTTTCAGAACAAGATCTGTTTTCTTCAGAAGGTTTGAATGAGATATTTCCTGAGGCAAATGTGATGCTGAATCCTTTCTTTCCCATCCCGCCTCTTGCAGAGGAGAAGGTGCTGAAGCGATACCCCAGAGCAAGGGACCAAGGGGCTGGCCCTTTTGTGGAACCTTCAGCTTAGAATCATGAAATGGGGCATGGGACTGGACTTTGAAATCACTCCAGGATTCCAGTAGAGAAGAATTGGTGTTGCTACCTCTCTGTGTCACAGCAGCGTGTGCGGGACTTCCCTGTGGTCTGTAACCATAGGGCAGGGTCAAATCATGTTGGGTTCTTCCCATGAAAAAGCTTGCTCCGAGGCTTTTGGAAATATCCTCAGCACAGCCAGCTTATAAAGGGGCCCTCATGGGAAGCAGCTCCCACAGTGGTGTTATGAGCCAGCTTACCAATCCGCCCAGACTTGTTCGTGTAGCAAACTCTGTTTTGGTCTCACTAAAGGAAGCATAAAGGAAATTAGCTGACCTGTTTTTCTGTCTCTAGATACCTTGGTTTAAATGTCACAATTGGAGCTGTCAGTATTCTGCGTTCGATGTCTTCAAATTTCAAGAGTATTTTTAAAGGCATAAGAAAGTAACATAAGAAAAACAAGCTTGGATAATTTATTTTTATTCCTCTCTTTTAAAAAAATGGCAGCAATAATACTTTTTCTTCGGCTTGTAAAAAATTGTTGAAATGGATAAAATATAAAAGATTATACAAAAGAAGCCCGTTATGAGCTCACTTTCGATATAGTGTTCAAGGCTTGTCCCATTGTATTAAATATCTGTTCCTTTAAGAAGATTAGAATGTTTAAGCCATCAGCACATATCAATCTTTGAAAAGTTCTCTGACACACAGCATTGATATAATGGATTCTAAACAGATTTGTTTATATACCCCAGACATTTCTTAGGTTTTAAAAATCATTTATCAGACAAACCTGAGGTAGAATCTAGAATACATGGTCTCAGCATAAAATTTAAATCCTTAATAATAATAATAATAATAATAATAATAATAATAATAATAATAATAATAATAATAATAATAATAATAATAATAATAATAATAAATGGAAGCAATTTCTACCCAGGATCACAGATCAGTAGTAGGGGTATCAGATTATAAAGGCAAGTGTTGGAGTTTCAGTTCCCCAGTGTGAATTCCATGAGGAAAGCCATGCTGTGTAGCCTTGGGTAAGCTGTACAGTCCCAGAGCACCTCCACAAGAATGGAAAAACCTAAAAGGGTCACCATAAATAGAATCAGTATGGACTTGATTTTAATCAAATCAATTAAATCACAATTTAAACCATGATTTAAATCACTGAAAGGTGGATAGAAATCAATGTTTTTTCCCATTTAAATTGGATTTTTAAGTCAGAATTTTTATTTAAATCATTTTTGAGGTTTTTTTTAAAGGCAATGTCACTCACATTGTATTACAGGACTTTACATTATATTATGTATTCAGTTAGTTAATCTATGAGTATTGATGTTAGCTTTGATGTCTTAGTTTTGTTGTTATGATTTATTTAAATTGCTGTTTAATATGTTATGTTGCAAACTGCCCAGAGTGGCCTTGGCAGTCGGATGGGCAATATAAAAGTTAAATAAAATAAAATAAAATAAAATAAAATAAATCATGCCTACTTTCTGTTAAAGGTATTTCTGCATATTCTTAAATCTTTTAGAACCAAGACTGAAAATGATACAAAATAAGTGCACTTTAATGCCAAAATACAAAACACTTCCACATCCTTAAACCATCCACATAACTTGAAATACAAGCTTCTACTGAAATTTGTAAGTAGATGCATGTTACTTGAAACTGCCTTTCTTCAGAATGCAACAGTTTTCATAGGCTGTCCCTTGGGCTGTGAAATGGACCAAGCACATTAAAATGGCAATGTGGTAGTGTAAACCTGATCTTCATCTCTCCAAAATATACCTGAAATGTGGGTACCACATAATTTTCATGTGTGTATTTGTTTCCTCCCTTTATTTATCATGAGAGCCGGGACCTAGGGTAGCTTATGATAAATTTAAGAAACACAAGCCACACATACTGAAAGTCATAAATAATCCAACTAAAACACGCTACGTGTACAAGTTTAAAATGATTTTAAACCAATCCAAGGTACAACAACACTAGCCGCATAACGCCCACCATAAGAAAACCCTCACCAGTGGCCAAAGACCTGGTTAATGTAGAAAAAACTAAGTGAGCAGCGGCAGCAGTTTCGGTTGCCCATTTCCCCTTATTCTCTAAAAGCCATTTGTTTCCATTGTTTATGGTGGTGTTTTTAGTGGACTCTACTCCACCAAGTGGGACAAACGCTAAGAAAAAGAAAAAGTTTATTGTGGTGTTTAGGAGGGCGGGGAAATTATTCCTCTTCACAGTATGCAACTGTAAAAAGCTGAGGCTGAACTCCACGGTAATCAAAACTGCAATATGAGAAATCCACTTGCAAAATTAGGATGAGCAGCAACAACAGTGGCATCGAACTGCATAAGACTACAGAGGGCTGGATGAGGTACTCAAGCCAGTCCATGGGTGCTCATGAAAATAAACAAAAACCCTTTCCTCCTAGAGTTTCTTCTACCATGACCATGGCTGTCGCTGCTTGGGCACCATCGGCCTGCCAATTATGAGCCGTACTGATTGCCTCGGATGCTACATATTTAGGTCATTGACAACAACAGAGGTGATGGTGAGAGAAGGTGGAGTGTGCGAGGGTGCAGAAAGAAGCCCGCCTCCTGGAGCCCAACCTCAGAGGTGGTTAAATGCCTGTACTGCAAGAAAACTGTGGAGACCTGGGTTCAATCCCGCGCAGGCTGCAGAAAGCCTTCCATCCTTCCGAGGTCGGTAAATGAGTACCCAGCTTGCCAATGGAGCCTGCACTCTATAATTATGCTCTAAGACTGTTGCTGGATAGGAACACTTTAATGTGCTGGATAGGTCTTAGGAGGGAATGCCCTACTGAGCCTCGACTCTTGCTCTTAAGGACCCAGGGGCACTTGAATTCACTTCCCCCATTATATTGTGTTGATTGCTTTCTTGTTTGCTGCTCCTTAAAGAGATTAGGGGAAAGAAGCAAGTAAACCCTGGAGTATCTGTGGGTTGGTTCTCCTGGACATATTTGCCATGTGGTGACAACATCAATGGGAGCTGATTTGCTTTGCATACAATGACTGAACTCTCTACCGCAGATGTTGGTTGACTTTATGAATAATGACTCAAATGGTAGGCACACTTTTCTACTCTGTTCATTTCTCTTTTTGGAGCTAAGTGAGTATGTGCAGGTTCATTAGGATAGAATGTACATTACAAATGGAACAGGCACTATGGATAGAATAAGGTTAAAAATGTTGTGTATTTCATTCGTGAAATACACTGCATTTCAGTAGAAGCTGTTGAGTGCACTCAGTTTTAAGTCACTGTGGGGTAACGTTATGAAGTTCCATCATGTAGAGCTGTATGCATGTGTGGATTAGTGATGAATCTCTTGTTTCTCTTTAGTACGACGTGCATGAAATATTTTGCACGGACATTATGAGTGGAAGCCTTTGCTGGATGTCTGTTGATAATATATACATAAAACAGTTCCCTCTAGACAATGTTGGTTATACATAGCCAAGATGTGCAGTGTATTTGTGAAGTTGCTACCATTGTTAGAACAAGATAAAGCCATTCCATTAATTATGCATCCATATAAATAACTAGCTACATAAGAGGAAAGAAGTGCATTTGAATAATGCATAACTTATTAATTGGTATACTTGTCATTTGAATAAAATGCAGACTGCTGTATTTTTCCTCATTTATGTCTGGGAATAGGGAGAAAAAAAGGGAGGTCAAATGAAAATTTCTACCATGTAATAGAGAGAATTTTGTTGCCAAAAATAGTGTGTGTTACAGTATGTGTTCTTTGTTGTGTAGTGGAAGGAAATTAAATGGTGTGATTTGAGCTGGGCAATTCTTATGACGACTTTAGCTCATTTACTAGAATGGGCTTTTTGCCAAGCCATTATAGTTCATATTATGTTAAAGCTATTCTGAGGCCTAAATATCTAATAATTCTGACCTGTTTAGTGGTGCTTTTAGTCCATCCATCGTACTCAAGGGCTAGAGGCTAAAATACTGGAAAGGAAGGAGAAACTGCAATACTTGACAGCATTAAGATGGACTGTCACTTCATGAACTGAAATAGGCCTACCATAATTGTAACTTACTAATATTAAGGTTAGTCACACTAGAACTAGTTCATTGGGATTTATGGAATTGACTCACCCAGTCACCACTGATTCAATGGGCCTATTCTTGGAGAATTTATTACATTAGGCAACAGGATTTTAGCCACTGAATCTATTAACTTGATTCCGAATGTGTTGTTGTTGTTTTACACCAGTCAATAAGAGTTCAAGTACAGTGTACACATACTTTCTACAAATGCAAATTTAAATGGTGGAATTTTACAATGCATTCCCTTTCTATCTCTCCTCCTCATGGTAAGCCATTTTGGGACATTCTGAGAGGGGGTGATGGGCAACCGCTAGTTGGATGATGAGTGCAGGCAACTTAAAAAGAAATTAACACTTTTTTTGGAAAAAAAACCGATGTAGTCTTTTTACTACAACACTATCAGATGCTGCAGAAAATGTATAAAAAGTTAATTTAAGGGAAAAACTTGAGTATACAATGAATTGACACATACTTTTGACAGGTCTAAATTTTGGCATCATATTGCAGACAAAAGGTGCATCAATGAATCCTATACTGACTTAATTTCTGCACTTGAATGGGAATTGTTCCTTGTTTGTTTGTTTGTTTGTTTGTTTTTTTGACAAACAGGTCTGTACATATTTGGAAGTGAATGACCAAGCACTGCCTTGTTGGCCCTTTTTCACCTGTGAGGAGGCAGCAATGCTGCTAAAAATGGGGAAAAAATGAAACAACAAAAAATAAAAATAAAAGTAGAAAAGCAAAACTTAAAGAAAATAAAACAGGCAAACAAAGACACAACAACAACAGAACCTTATTGCTTCTTTTGTGAGCTATGTATAAAAACGATGGCACCTTTAATACCTTTAATCGTTTACCAAATGCCCTCCCCCATGGCTTATGGGCCTGGAAGGAGATAGCATGTGACTCATGTGTAGCTAAGATATTCACATTTATATTCCACCTGGACAATTCCCCACAGGAGATGGTGTGAAGCTGCCAAAGATGATCTCATTGAAATATTTGACATTGACATCCAGACTACGATGGCATCTATAGCAAATTGCTGCTTCAACAAGATCTGCAAAGGTTTTTCCTTGCCTTTTGGAAGAGTGATCCCCCCCCCCATTAGCTCTCATGAACTGAGACAATTCCTAACTAAATTTCAGCTGAACTCAGTGCAGTTGAAACTAGATTCAGTGACATTATATGGACCAACATGGTACAAATAGATATTGCCCAGTAGGATGTTCCAAGATGGAGGACATGGTACTTTACATTTTTAATAGAATGCCTTCTGTATGCCAATTTGAGGATCAATAACAAACCCTTAACACATGGGATCAAGAACAGCTCTCATTTAGGTACAATTTTATAATGGCAATATCTTATTGCACTGTTACACAAAAGGCATAATTTTAGCAACTGTTATAAGTTAAGAAATTTCCATGGACATTATCTGTTGCATGCATGCAAGTTGTACCACTCAGTGTGCAGCAGGTAATGCTTATGGAAATATCTTAGGTAGGCAGCAGTTTGTTTCTAGATGTCTCCCTCCCCCCCACACACTTTTTTTGTAACTGCACGACAGGATTTCATCCAGTCCCAATGAGTTGAGAACAGTAAATGGACACAACTTGTGATATCCACGTACAAAATGTTCAGCTTAGGTGAACATCTTCACACATAGAGAGGAATAGCAGAATTGAGTCCATGATTGACCACCACTTTAAATACCGACAGGATGCATCTGGGTCCTTTGGGGGAGAAGGGCAGAAGAGAAATATTTAACTAACCAACTAAATACTGTAAATGCACTACTGAGTTGCATTGTATTTGGTATTAATGTGAATGAGAGCCAAGACTGTACGGATGAACACGTGTAGGTCTACACACATGTACTGATACATGCTTATCACCTATTTTGAATTGATAACATATATAAAATGGTCAGTGACCAGATTAGAAGTGCATATCCTATGGTTATGATTACATTTGCTCTATCATGCATTTATTTAGATTAGAGTTGCTGTCAACTGCCCCTCTTGCTATAGTGGTTTATGAGTACTTCCATTCATGTTTCAGGCATTGTGGTATGCTCCCATCCAAAAACTAGGTTGCTGTAACAAAAGCTAAGAAAGTGGCAAATATCCAAATCATATAGGATGGAGGATAAAACTGTGTTCTGATCCACCAAAGGCATTGACGTGTAATCCTACCAAGAATGCTGAAATTGTTGATGAATGTGCAACATTAGATGCAGGCCAGAGTGGGGGATGCTGGGTTCCTGCACAGCTTCTCCTCATTTTTATCTTTAAAAACAAACAAAAAAAAAACATTTCTCCTTTATGAAGTGGATCCCAGTTACGGTGACTGACAAGACTGGCAGGGAGTGTTTTATTACTGGCTGCCTACAATAGGAGGTGGTTCACTAAGTGATTGTATTGCCTTTGAAAAGCACTGATAAACCAGAAAAAGGAGGCAGTCTGAATGCAACAAAGGCAGTGCTTCCACTCCTACAATGGTGTTGTTACACTTTTATGTTGTGAGAGACAGTATTCTAGGTGGCGTCTTCGTTTTTTCTTCTTCCCAAATTGAAGATTTTTTTTAAATAAAAGGCAGGGGGAAATATTACATCTTAAAATACATATCAGATGCTTTCAGGTTTGAGACAGGTGTAGTGTTAGGTGTTTATTTCTAACAAGGCCACAAAACATATCACTGTAAAAAGCACACACACACACACACACACACACACACACACACACACACACACACACACACACACACACACACACACACACACACACACACACAGCTATGTCAATTAAAACAGGCTCCAGAAAGAGATGCATATGTACACAGAATTCAGCAGGAAACCATTACAAACCAGTTTTGCTCCTCTCTGCACATTTTTCAGTAACACAGAGAGCGAGCCCCCTGCAGTTAAGCACAATGGTGAAGTATTGTAACTAGAAGCACTTGGCTATGTCTCTCTGTTTAAGGAGGGAAGATAATCTCCCATACAACTCCCCATACTATAGTGCTCCTCAAGAGCATTATCGTATCCTCCTATCTTTCTAATAATGTTAAAGTAAGATTCAGTTGTCAGCTGTGGAATAGGGAAGGAATTGCCATCTTCAATATTTTGGGAGACAAAAATTGCCTCCCAAATAATTAGAGCTTCCATATTACCCAGTGGTCCGAGCTTCATCCTGACTTGAGGCATTATACTTAGTGACTATAGATCACCAGCTGGCCTGGATCCCAAACATTCATTTAAACATCCACACTCATACAAACAAGAGCTGGTATAGAATCAGACAGATCATTGTTTTGTGAAGAAATGGAGCAATCATATGGTTCTATTATTCTAGCCTGGAGCAGTCTAAATTGTGCTGAACTGGATGAATGTGAGATGTGATCCTTTGGGTCAATCTTTGCATCCATATGCAAGGATTGACCACACCACTCTTTAAGTGATCCTGTTTAGCATGCTCAGTCTCTGTCTAGAGTAGAGCAAGTGTCTTTCCCTTTAAAGGGAAGGAACACAAAGAAATGAGGGGGCAGGAACTCCTCCAGTCTCTTCTGTGCTTTGCCTAAGCTGCCTCACAGGGATGAGAAATGAGAAGCTCCCTTTTCACTCAAGGGAGAGAAAGCTCCCTGTTTCTTTTTCATTCTTGCTTACTGACTCAGTGCATCAGCAATGCTGTTAAAGCCCCCACCCCCTATGGATTGCTGATTGGTCCCAGTGGTCACAGACGCTGAAACAAATCTGAACAATCCTACATGCACCTGAAAAACAGTAGTCCTTGGCAGGGACCCAAAAAGTGCAATTAAGCATCAATTAGGGGCAGCATGGCTTGTGATGTCATGTACATCATGTGGTTGCTGGAAAAGGGAGGAAACTAGCCCATCTTCATTCCAGACCAAACTGCCGGACAAATAACCCCCAGTTATTCAGTGCAATATTGAAAAAGCAGTGAAATGATTCCGTTTGATCTCATAGGCATGGAAATAAAGGACCATCCTTTCATTTGTGGAAAAGCCTGTTTCTGGCTGTGGAAGTTGAGTCATGACAACTGGACTTCTTTTCTTGAGAGATCAAAACATTTCACTAGTCATCCAAGCAGCTTCATTAATCTGAGGAAAGAAAGTTAGTGGCGAGGTTTACATTGATTTCAAATCACTCTGGACTCAATAGGCTCATTAGGTGGACAATGGCTTGAGGTGCATGAAAGTCCCACCTATGGAACCTTCCCAACACCATTAAGTATGGGATGTTAGCTGTGACCTTGCTGGTGGAGGTGTGAAGCTCTTCTGATTTTGGGGGGACTGATGAAAGGGGAGCTTGACAGATTGTGCCTGAGCTCCCTCCCCACCTCTGTTGAGAGAGGGGTTTTCAATGCCCACATGAATGGCTTCCCTGACCCCTCTCTCAAACCACCTATCTTCTCTGTCTAATATGTGTGCATCCTCATCTTTGAATGACTGCCCTTTGTCCCTCAAATGGAGGTACACTTCTTTGCCTCTCTCAACAGAGGTGGGGGACTCAGCATAATGCTCCATACTGGAATTCTGAGCGTGAAATTGGGTTCTCAGGCTTCTGGGAGTTTAGCTAGGTTCTGTCCAGAAGAACAGGTGGACTAAGAAAAGCAAAAAGAGAGGAGGAAAGGTACAAATTATTAGAAGCTCTCGTTACTGTTGTTTTTGTTAAGCTTATTACATTTGTGGTTGTGGTGAATGTTAAATTTCTGGAAAGAGGTTTCAAACAGTGGGAAGATAATGACAATGCCCTGTTTGAAGTACTAATTCTACAGGTATTTGTCTTGGGAGTATGTTTTGGCTCTACAAAATTCTCACTCTGATACATGTCAAGTTAACTTGTATAAGTAAATTGATATATTTTTATTAACTACAAAGCAGAGATTGGTAAAGTTGCTTTCCTGAACTACAGCCAACTTGATATTTGGGTCCACTGTGTCTCTGTGCTCTGTTAAGGCCTGTACTTCCTGGGTCTTGATTTTTACCCAGATGTCATCCATGGACCCAAATATTAACTTCTCCAGAGAAGATACCAAAATAAACCAGCTGGCTTTTGTGGTTCTCATAGGACCTGACCGTGACCTGGGAACAGAACTCTACAGGAAACCTACACACAATGATCAGTAACTACTGTTGGACTCCTTACATCACAAATTAGGAGTCACCAGGACTCTAAACCACAGAACAGAGGGCATCCGTACCTCCACAGAAGCCAATAAGAAGGATGACAGGCACCTGAAGACGGCACTTGAAGGTGTGTGGATATCCAAAGTGGCCCTTCAACAAGGCAGTGTCCAGACCCAGAAAAACAATGGATCAGTTTGACACCCAGAACCCATGGAAGAACCTGGTCATTCCTTACATGACTGGTGTGTCCAAGGATTTTTGGCAAACACCACATACCCGTTCACTTCCAGCCCACAAACAATCTAAGGCAGAGACTCCAAAAGACGAGACACTAAACACATAAGGAACAATATAGTATATATGGTCCTCTGCAGTAAGGAGTGCACAGAGGTCTACACTGGAGAAAATAAGCAGCCACTTAACAGGAGGATGGCCCAGCACAGAAGGGGCAACAGCCCAGGACCAGAATCAGTGGTGTACCTTCATTTGAAGGGCAAAGGTCACTCATTCAAATATGAGGATATACACGTATTAGACTGGCAAAATAGGGGGTTCAAAAGAAAATTTAGGGAAGCCATTCATCTGTGTATTTAAAATCCCTCTCTCAAAAGAGGTGGGGGATTTAGGCATAATCTTTCTCCTATTTCTCCTGCCCAGACATTGCTAACTACCCATATGCAATGTGTGCTGGGAAAGGTTGCATACGTGTGACTTTCACACACTCCAGACCATTGTACATCCAACAAGCCTATTCAGGCCATTTATTTATTTATTTATTTAGAATATTTTTACCCCACCTTTCTACTTGGAAAATGACTCGAGTCTTACAATACTGAAGGACAACATATAACGTAACTTGAATACAGTTAAGACATACTGTATTCAAATTTAAGAACAGTGAATTTGACGAGGCAGCATTAAACATTGAAAGGCAGTATTAAAGCTAAAAATAGGACATAAACAATTAAAAGAAGAAAATCCATTATGAGAGATGGAAACTAACACGGAAATCACAGGTTTTATGAATTCAGTCTAAACAGTAAAGCATGGTAATCCATCTAAAAGTCATATAAGAAGTACTTCGTCATTGTCCATTGTCCACCTAACAAGCTTATGCAGGCCACTGTCCACCTAAGAAACCTATTCAGACCAGGGTGGTGTGAAACCAAGGTGAACTATAAATTGGAAGCATCCCACCCTCTTTTCTAAGACAGAAGAAGCTGCTTAGATGAGTAGTGAAATCTTTTGATCCCCTAAGAAAAGAAGTCCAGTTGCCATGACTCAACTCCTGGACACCCAGGGCCGGTGCTAGGTTTTTTTGAGCCCTAGGCAAGGGGTGGGGGGGGGGTGGGGTGGGCAGCGGGTGGGCAGACGGGGCAGGGCAGGGGGCAGGGGCATGGCAGGGGGCGGGGTGGGGTGGGAGGGCAGTGGGCGGGGTGGTGGGCAGGGGCAGTGGATGGCAGGGGACAGCGATGGGCGGGGGATGGGCAGCGATGGGCGCAGCGGGCGGCAGCAGGCAGCGATGGGCAGACGGTGATGGGTGGCTGGTGGGCGGTGGGGGGACGGATGGCGGTGGCCAGTGGCGGGGGGGCGGGGGTGGCAGGCTGTCCAGCGCCCTCTCTCCATTTTGGTGCCCTAGGCAACTGCCTAGTTCGCCTTAATGGAAGCGCTGGCCCTGTGGACACCTAGACTGATGCAGAATTGTGTGCATGCAAGGAAAGGATGCACACACACACACACACACACACACACACACACACACACACACACACACACACACACACACACACACACACACACACACACAAGGACCAAACTGGAATACAATGAGAAAGTGAGTGAGCAAAGCCCAATTGGTAAGATTTTCCTCCCCCCCCTTCTTTTTTAAAACCAAGAAAGGACAAAGCCTTTGGGTTTTTTTAAAGCTCTCATCAAAGCTAATAAGATTAGGAAGGCTTGATTACAAGTCTTCATTTTGTTAGGCAGTTCCCTTTTAACTGTACCACCTGCTGGTCTATTGGGGAAAAGGGCTTCCTCTCTCCCCCCGTGTGGCCAGTTAATGCAGACAGACACAGGGGAACCAGCTAAGTCCCCAGGGCAACTTTAAAGCAAAGTCATGTGATTAAAATTGCATTTCCTTCACTGTGTAGTTGCAATATAACTGAGGTTTGTATTGAATGAATTTTGTGTCTTCTTGTTTTCTCGGAGGGTTAGGTATGGGTGTGGGGTTAATCTCTTTTTCTTTTTGCCCAAGATTTGTCCCCAGAATATCTCTTTGGAGAATAATCTCAGGTTACGTCCTGGCTATCCTGCCATTTTCTACACAAAAGAGAAGCAATAAATTTATGTACAAGATGGTGCAAGAAAACACAGGAGACCTGTTGTCAATGGTGGAACTCTGATTTGAAATGCCAAAAGTCGTAAAAATCTTATAAAGAACTTTTGAAAAGTCTTATATACCTTGTCTTATGCACAACAGGCCTCTTACCACCTATAGCAGGAGTTCCATTAAGCAGGAGTACCATCTGGGCTCTGAATTATAGCACCTCTGTCTTTTAAATAACTGATTTCCACATGCATTGTAGCTCAGGGCTGCAAAGGAGGTGGGCAAGCAAAGCGAAAAAGGTGTGCTGCTTATATACGACACCACAGTGCTTATAGCACTCACTAGGCAGCTTATAGTTTACTTATACAGGTTACACATTCCTCCACCCCCAGTAAGCACGATACTCATTTTACCCACATCAGGAGGATGGAAGGCTGAGTCAACCTTGGCCCGTTCTCTGAGACAGGTCGTCAGCACAGCTTCGGCAGCAGTACAAAAGTTTAAGCATTGTGCCCCACGTGCATGCATGCGTGTGTGTGTGCGTGTGTGTGCACGTGCATGACAAACTGACAAAATACTATTTGCACTATTGCTATAGTACAAGTAGTATTTGTACATTGTACTATTCCATGCTCCCCTTCCTCAAGAGGGGTTGTGGTGGAATCCATGCTTGCCCTGGGTGGCAGTGTCTCTAGTTGTGGGCCTGCCATGGCTCCCCACTTCCTACTGCCATCAGTGCTCACATGCCTTGTACGATCCGGAGCATCCCTGATGAGTCTCTTGCCCTTAGCATCCTGAAAGGGGCAGGCGGGTGGGCGGGGATTCACTTCACTCATTACTGATGTGAAGTGTGCAAATAAATTATTAGCTGCTGTTGACAGACCCTGCCAAACAGTCAGTTCAAAAAAGAGGATGCAAAGCAACATAGGAAAAATGAAGAAATGCCAGCAGATGATATAATGGTTAAGAAGATTTTGGAATGTGCAGAGATGGACAGACTGACAATGAGAATCAAAGAACACGAGGACTCACAAGATTGCCAAGTATAGAATCTGTTTTATTTATGGCTAGAGAAAAGAAACAAAGAATAAGATTAAGCTGGCTGTAACATAATAATGACTGAAACCCATGTAATACTATGTGTAACAAGCATTACATATACATTTTTTATTTGTAGAAAATGAATAAAACATGTTATAAAAAGATGGTGCAAAGGAAAGGATCCTGTGAATCCACACACTTTCAAGGGCCAAATTGTGTCTCGTTGACACACTGACTGGATGTTTCCCCAAAAGGACCAGTGAAAGGATGGGATCAAGAGCCCACACGGGGGCGGGGAGAAATCCTGTGAGTGCTGGGAATGTCTCATCAGGACCTCTTGGCATGGGAGAATGCCAAAAATTACAGAAAATAAGATGTGTCCCAAGAAATTGCCACATCCCTAAAGCTCTGTGTCTAAGTCAAGACCTGCACTTGATTCTTCCTGTTCCAAATCAGCATATACGGTAACTAGAACACTATACTTAAGAAGAGCCATGCTGGATCAGACCAACGGCCCCTCTAGTCCAGCTTCCTGTATCTCACAGTGGCCCCACCAGATGCGTCTGGGAGCGCATGAGACTAGATCTCTGTCTCCTGATAGCACTCCCCTGCATCTGGCCCTTGAAGTACCCTGGTTTTAAGCCTGGAGATTACACATCTCCATCATGGTTTGTCACCTGTGATGGAGATTTCCACCAGGAATCTGTCCAATCCCCTTTTGAAGGCATACAGGCGAGATGCCATCACCATATCCTGTGGCAGGGAGTTCCACAGACTAACAACGCACTGGGTGAAAAAATATGTTGTCTATTCTTACTCTCTCAGCACTCAATTTGAGTGTATGTCCCCTAGTTCTGGCATTTTGTGAGAGGGAGAAGAGCTTCCCTCTATCCACTTTACTCGTGCCTTGCATTATTTTGTACGTCTCAATCATATCCCCCCTCAGGCACCTTTTTTTCCAGACTAAAGAGCCCCAAATGTTTTAGCCTTTCCTCATAAGGGAGGTGCCCCAGCCCAGTAATCATTTTAGTCACTCTCTTCTGCACTTTTCCAGTTCCACTATGTCTTTCTTGAGATGCGGTGACCAGAATTATACACAATACTCCAGGTGGGGCCTTACTATTGTTTTGTATAAAGGCATTATAATGTTGGCTGTTTTATTTTCAATCCCCTTTTTGATCATCCCTAGCATGGAATTGGCCTCCTTCACCACTGCAATACATTGGGTAGACACCTTCATGGAGCTGTCCACCAACACACCAAGATCTCTTTCCTGATCCTTGATGGATAACTCAGAGCCCATGAGTTGATAGATAAAGTTTGGATTTTTTGCCCCAATATGCATTACTTTACATTTGGCTACATTAAAACGCATTTGCCATTTCTCAGCCCATTCCCCCAGTTTGGAGAGATCCTTCTGGTGCTCTTCACAATCTTCTCTGGTTTTTACCACACGGAAAAGTTTTGTGTCATCTGCAAACTTGGTCACCTCATTGTTTATCCCTGTCTCCAGGTCATTTATGAACAGATTGAAAAGCACCGGTCCCAGGACAGATCCCTGGGGCACACTGCTTTTCACTTCTCTCCATTGTGAAAATTTCCCATTGACTTAACAAACATACAAACATACAATAAACAATAATACCAGCAAACACTACAAAGTGCACCCAACCCCCCAGGACCATCCAGTGTTCTTGTATCTTCTCTTCCTTCTTCATCTCTTTTCTTTCTAGTTGGCTTCTTAAGGTCCTTTTCTCCAGAACTGTGTTGGATTATACATCGGTTGTATCCCTTTCCCTTTTAGTAGTACATAATCTATAAATTTTCCCCAAATATCATAAAAAATATCCTTTTTCATTTCCCCTCGCAAAAATTTTATATTGCAAGACAATTTATCATTTAAAGCTATATCCCACACTTCCTTATAGCAGTCAGCAATTTTAAAATCTAATTTCAGTTTCCAATTTTTAGCTATAATCAGTCTTGCTGCTGTCATAAGATTTCAAAATTCTTTTGTTTTGATATCATATTCATTTTCATTTTCCTTGTTTGGGGAGGATTTCCATTTACAGAAAGACCTCTCCTTGTGCTTTAGAGCCTCTGTAACTCCACTCGTTAACCATGCCAGCGCCCTCTTGGACTTAGAGGAGCTCTTCTTTCTTTGTAGTATGCACTTGTGCTGGGCCTCTATTACCGTTGTTTTAAACAGGCTCCATGCACTCCATGTACTGTGTCCCTCTGATCAGTGATTGCTATATAATTGATGTCAGGGCTGAAGTGTATTGGTAGAAAAATAATGCAACACTTGATGAGGTTAATGTACAGAATTTTATATTATATGCAAATTAGAGTGCCTGATTTGCCTAATATGCAAATTTCCCCTGGACTTGGGAATCTACAGCAGGGCAACTCTACCAGGAATTCTATTTGGATGCAAGATTAGGCTAATGTTGTTCATTTAGTTTTTTATATCTATATGGAGAAAATGGAGAAGAGGATGCTGTTATAACTGTTCAATGTCTAGAACATGAAGACTGTGTTGTTGTACTGTCTGAATTTTTTTTATTTAACATTTCCTTTGTGATGTTAAACTGTGGAGGGATTTTCTCCAAATGGAAAATGAAACAATCTGGCTGGCTAGCTGTTGAACACTTTGGCTGCTTGAGGGCACTTCAGTTAAAATGTAGTTTTAGGTCAGGTGTTTCTGGTTTCTGTTTGTGAGTTTTCTTTTGTTTTCAGTCACCCTCCAGTCCTCCTCTCCATCTATAAATACATCCAGCAGGGAGATGGGATTCTTTAGCACTTTGCTGTGGATTTGGGACCTTATTCATCTGACTGAACAGCAGCACAATGTATTCATCATAGGTTAGGCAGTGATGTTTCTGCAGAATTAAATGCAAATGTCCTGGTGTAAAGTCCCTAGTTACATATAACAACTCCAGCCCTTGAGTACTTGTATTGTAATCTGCAAAGCACAGATAATCGTATGGGTTTCTTCCTGTAATAGCAAAGGGAATACCTTTTTTAATTCCTATGCCATCTGTTTGACTTCAGTATGAAAAAATGATTCAGGGTTTGCACTCTTTTTTCTGGCTTGAGAAATGCTTGCAATTACAGTACTTCACAGGCTGGTTTTCATTCAGGCTGGCAGGAACATAGGATGGGTAGAGGTAGGCTTCTGTAAAGAAGGCAGATCTCTCCCTCCCTACCCCACCCTCTCACACACAGCCCTTTATCTATCTGTCCTGACCTCTCACAGATCTCTCTCGCATAAGGACAGTTGTGGTCATGCTAACAGAGCTATTTTTTTCCTGTCTGAAGAAGGCTGTACTTTCTTGGCGCAGTGCGGCCAGACATGGGAATCTCTCTCTGTCTGAGCAGCCTGGTATTACAGCTATTACAGTTTATGAGCTATGCTAAAGAAAGTATAAGGTCCATAGTTATATCATGATTGTGTGCATTCAGTCAGGTCTGAAGACGATCTTGAGTATTTTAGAGATGCTGTGAGCTGAAACATATAAGAATCCCGGGTCTTAATTGTGGTGAAAATCCTCATTCAGCAGTAGTTTGTGGGACAACTCTAGGTATTCCGCTTATTCCACACTTAGACATGTATGGTCTTAACTTAGCTCAACAGGCTTATATCCTAGCATTCAAAAACAAGTCTGTGCATTGATTTAAAATTAAGGGTTCTTCACCACTCCTTGTAAGTGGGTTTATTATGCAGTGAAAGTGCTCCAGCATGGGGCAGTTTTAGAATGTAACTGCTGAACAGTTTGAGGGAAATGGGGAGAGTAAGGGTTCGACTACACTGCAAAGATATATTGTTTATAATCAATCGTTTTGATTAAATTCAAAGTATTTCTCATCAACTACATGGTGTACAACTAATCATATGGAGGCCCAGTTTGTTTCATTGGTATTTGGTGCATAGGCTAGGTTGATTGGTTTCCCTCCTCCCAGAAATTCCATTGGTGGGAATGTGGTGGCAGCCGACCTCCCTAAAGCTTGCAATCTCAGCTTTCCTCAACCTGGTGCCCCTATTTACAAACCCTTCAGCATTAAGTGGATCAAAGAACATAGAAGATAAGAACATAAGAAGAGCCATGCTGGATCAGGCCAAAGGCCCATCTAGTCCAGCTTCCTGTATCTCACAGTGACCCCACCAAATGCGTTCAGGAGCGCACGAGACTAGATCTCTGTCTCCTGATACCACTCCCCTGCATCTGGCCCTTGAAGTACCCTGTGTTTTTAAGCCCAGAGATGACACATCTCCCTCATGGTTTGTAACCTGTGATGGACTTTTCCTCCAATAATCTGTCCAATCCCCATTTGAAGGCATCCAGGCCAGATGCCATGACCACATCCTGTAGCAGGGAGTTCCATAGACTAACAACGCGCTGGGTGAAAAAATATTTTCGTTTGTCTGTTCTTACTCTCCCAGCCCTCAATTTGAGTGTATGTCCCCTAGTTCTGGTATTTTGTGAGAGGGAGAAGAGCTTCCCTCTATCCACTTTACTCATCCCCTGCATTATTTTGTACATCTCAGTCATATTCCCCCTCAGGCGCCTTTTTTCCAGACTAAAGAGCCCCAAATGTTTTAGCCTTTCCTCATAAGGGAGGTGCCCCAGCCCAGTAATCATTTTAGTCGCTCTCTTCTGCACCTTTTCCAGTTCCACTATGTCTTTCTTGAGATGCAGTGACCACAATTGTACACAATATTCCAGGTGTGGCCTTACTATTGTTTTGTATAATGGCATTATAATGTTGGCTGTTTTATTTTCAATCCCCTTTTTGAGGATTGGCCTCCTTCACCACTGATCTCTGTCTCCTGATACCACTCCCCTGCATCCCACTGGAATTGGCCTCCTTTACCACTGCCACACACTGGGGAGACATCTTCATGGAGCTGTCCACCAACACAGCAAGATCTCTTTCCTGATCCGTCACGGGTAACTTAGAGCCCATGAGTTGATAGATAAAGTTTTGATTTTTTGCCCCAATATGCATTACTTTACATTTGGCTACATTAAAACGCATTTGCCATTTCACAGCCCATTCCCCCAGTTTGGAGAGATCCTTCTGGAGCTCTTCACAATCTTCTCTGGTTTTTACCACACGGAAAAGTTCTGTGTCATCTGCAAACTTGGCCACCTCACTGTTCATCCCTGTCTCCACGTCATTTATGAACAGATTGAAAAGCACCGGTCCCAGGACAGATCCCTTTTCACTTTTCTCCATTGTGAAAATTTCCCATTGACACCTACTCTTTGTTTCCGGGATCTCAACCAGTTCTCAATCCATCAGAGGACCTGCCCTCTTATCCCCTGACTGTGCAATTTTCTCAGCAGCCTTTGGTGAGGGACTGTGTCAAAAGCCTTTTGAAAATCCAGATAGACTATATCCACCGGTTCACCCAAATCCACATGCCTGTTGACCTTTTCAAAAAATTCTAAAAGATTTGTCAGACAAGACTTACCCTTACAGAAGCCATGCTGATTTTCTCTCAGCAAGGTTTTTTTGTCTTTGTGTTTTAAGATTTTCTCTTGCATGAGGCTTTCCACCATCTTCCCTGGGACAGATGTAAGGCTAACTGGCCTGTAGTTTCCCGGGTCCCCCCTCCCTTTTAAAAAAATTGTGTGACATCCGCTATCCTCCAGTCCTCCGGCACTGTGGCCGTTTTAAGAGACAAGTTGCATATTACCGTTAAGAGATCTGCAATTTCATTTCTCAGTTCCCTAATAACCCTTGGGTGGACGCCATCTGGGCCCGGTGACTTGTTAATCTTCAATTTATCAATTAGTCCTAAAACATCCTCTCTTTTAACCTGTATTTGATTTAATTCTTAAGTCAAGAGGGGCCGTTCAGGCAGCGGAATCTGCTCAAGGTCTTCTGTCGTGAAGACAGAAGCAAAGAACTCATTTAATTTCTCTGCAATTTCCAAGTCCTCCTTAACCTCCCCCTTTCCTCCCTCACCATCCAGAGGGCCAACTGGTTCTCTGGCAGGTTTTCTACTTCTAACATATTTAAAGAAGCTTTTATTATTACCCTTTATATTGCTAGCCATGCCTTCCTCAGAGTCTTTCTTTGCCTCTCTTATCATCTTTTTATATTTCTTTTGCCAGAGTTTGAGTTCCTTTTTATTTTCCTCATTTGGGGAGGATTTCCATTTACAGAAAGACCCCTGCTTGCGCTTTAGAGCCTCTGTAACTCCACTTGTTAACCATGCTGGCGCCCTCTTGGACTTAGAGGAGCTCTTCTTTCTTTGTGGTATGCACTTATGCTGGGCCTCTATTACCGTTGTTTTAAACAGGCTCCATGCACTCTGGAGAGATTGGATTCTTCTAACCTTCCCCTTCAATTTCTTTCTAACTAGTTTCCTCATCTGAGGCAAGTTTGCCCTTCGAAAATCAAGGGTTTTTATGTCTGATTTGCTTGACACTCTTCCTCCAACATGCATGGCAAAGGAGATTGCAGCATGGTCACTGTTCCCCAGAGGCTCAGTAACATTCACATCCCTGACCAGGTCCTGAGTATCACACAGTATTAGATCCAGAGTTGCCTGTTCTCGGGTGGGCTCCATGACAAGTTGCTCTAAGGCACAGTTATTCAGCAAGTCTCGCATTGGCCCAGTCAATGTGGGGATAATTGAAGTCCCCCATGATTACTATCCCATCCATCTTAGAAACCTCCATGATTTCTCTCCTCATTTCAAGGCCCCCCTCAGGTTTTTGATCTGGTGGAGGATAGAATATCCCAACTATCACATCACTCCTTGGACCTGATAGTTTAACCCACAGTGATTCTATGGTGGAGTCAGACCCTCTGTCAATCTCCATTCTGCTGGATGTTACCTCTTCTTTGACATAGATGGCCTCTCCCCCTCCAACCCGCCCTCTCTATCCCTTCTATAATGTTTATAGCCTGGGATTGCTGTATCCCACTGGTTCTCCACATTCCACCAGGTTTCTGTTATGGCTATTATATCAATGTTATCCCTAGCTGCCAAATGTTCAAGTTCTCCCATCTTTGCTTGGAGGCTTCGAGCATTGGCGTAGAAGCACCTGTACAGTGGGTCCTGCAACAACAGGTGCTGCTTTATTCTTTCCCCCACAGCAACTTACCACAACACCCATTAGGAAGCTGCTTACCACAAGAGCCATTAGTGGTAGCTCCTCTGCTCTCCTCCTGTCCCTCTTCTAGGAGGTTTCATTTAGTCTGTGTTCACCCACATTGTGGCTGCCACTAGTTTTACTTTTTGATTCTATGAGATACCAAAGTTGAAATTCTGAAATGTTAGAAGTATGGGGTGTTGGATTTTCCTCCTTTTTATTCTTCTTCCCTTTCCCCAAAACATAAATGATCTGGAAGGGGACTTTGGCTGCTATCTCACCTGGGTTTCAATCCTGATCTTCTGAAGGTCTGGCTTTTCCTCTTCGTCCTGTCACATGATTGAATATGTGGGACAGGAGTTCCCACGTCCAAAGGTGTTTTTTATTTATTTTAAAGTGCAGTTCAGCCCCCTTGGCCAGCAGGTGGTGCTGACCTTTTTTTAAAAAAAAACCAGACCACTTGGCTGGGGGAAATTAAAACTTACAGCACCCGATGGAGCTTTCTGTTTCTCCGAAGGTGCTGAGAAATTAAAAGAATAGCGCCTAGCAGCCCCAGCCCCAGGAACAGCCGGTCGGTGCTATGAGTTAAAAAAGAAGAAGAAACCCAGATCATCTGTGTGGTCCCACGGTGTCTGCCTTCTTAAAAGGTGGATTTTTAAAGCTTGTGGAAGCAGTGAGTTGTGCAAGACTGTTTAGAAAAAGGAGGAGAAGTGGCAGCAGCAGCATTTTAATTAAAGCAGCCTGTTCTTTTTCTAAATACCTAGAATCATTTGTAGATTGATAGGCTTGAACATGGATTGTGTTGTGAAGCCTCCTGATGCAGTCCTGGAAGTTGGACTAGATATTTCAGGAGGCAGAATTTCAATTTCTCAAGTTCCCCAGCGTAGGGTTGACGGATACATCAAATGAACTTTGTGGTCTGAGGTTGGGTGAGCAGGCATAATGTACAACATAATATTGTGGAAGGTGCTGTTTATGTTAGGTTTTTATTTTTCTCCTGCCGTGGACCAACTTTCTATTTCAATCACATCTGTGGTCTTCTGCGTTTTATGTCTCCTGGAAGGCATTGGGTATTTTTGGCAGAATCAAGCCTAGCCATTGTACACTCTCCCCCTCCCCCTTGTTCCCTCTCAGTCGCCCTAGCAACTGCTGAATGGAATTCATCCAGTCTGCCTAACCATAAAATTAAAATTGCAATGCAAAGTGAAGTGTCCTGGATGCAACTGCTGTGTGGTTTCTCTGTACAAATGCATTGATGTTATGCCAAGACATCCCAGCTTGAGCCTGGAACACAAACCCAAGTCTGAAATGAAGAACTTTAATGAACCATTAAGTGGAATAGAACATTTGGTGTGTATGTACATGTGGGTAGGGGAAATGTGAGAGAAGAGGCCTACCTAAAAATTAAAGGAAGCAGTACATCTTCATAGACGTTTCATTTTACCTAGTCATCTTCACTTTTTCTTGTTCCTGCTGCAGAAATCAGTAGTTCTCTGATCAGTGATTGGCCTTTAATCTTACACCATGATTATAATTTTCCCGTAAATATTAAAAATATTTTTGCTCTTATCTGTAAAACTGCTATGTACTTTAATGGAGACCCTCCCTCAGTGGCAACTGTTAACTCTGATTTCAGAAGTGCTGAGAATCTGTTCTAGGTTTTAGTCAAGATTTTATAGGACCTGTCCAAAGTAGTTATGCTCCAGCTACCTTCAACAACATGGCTAACTCCAGTAAAATGCAGAGGAAAAATAAAATCTGGAATGGAGTCACAGAATCTCCAAAATTTGCCCTCAGCCCTGAACAGGAGAAGGAATGAGTGGGGCAATCTGGAACATTTGGTTCGGTGTTCATTTAACGATATAGAATTGGGATGGGCACAAAACAAAAAACAAAATGCTGTTTTGTCATGTCATTACATAATGAAATGACATGACATGATGTGACAAGACACAAGGAAGCAGCATTTTGTTATAGAGGAAATGAAATGGTGTTTTCTTTTCTTGAAACAAACTATTTTGTTCCATCTGTAAGCTGCTGTCACAATCCACAGACCCCCACACAGGTAAGTTCAGAGTTTTTACTACAAGCTCAGCAAGGCAGGAGTTATGCAGAGTCCAGAAATACACACAGCTAGAGTTACATTGAGCCAGAAGACAAAACAGAGTCCAAAATAAATGGTCCAGAGGTCAAAAGCCAAAATGCAAACAGTAGCTTACACCAGGTTCATGGAATGACAAAGTACAGGGTCAAGAAACGTAGTCCAGGTTTGCCAATCAGGAACAGGGATCCAAAAGAGGTCAGGAATCAAAGCAGGAAGGCAGAAGCAGGTCGAGTTGACTTGTTTCTCCCACAAATTGCCCTAACTCTGGGTGCTTGTTTTATGTCTCCAAAGAGCAACTCCCAATTCCTTGAAGACCCATTCTGTTAGTACTCAGGACTTTGAGAGCGTAAATGCCTTCTACTCAAATACAGCTTATCCCTATTCCTCTTGGACATAAGTCTTTGCTGTCTGCGGTCAGCAGCTCTCTGAGAGGGTGTAGAATCCCCTGAAGAGGCTGAATCACTTTCCTGCACAGCTGCTGGAGGAACTGACAGCCCTGATGGTTCATCTGGGAGTTCCTCAGCCATTAACTCCTCACTGTCTGGAATGGGTTCTGGCAGGGACCTGACAGCTACATGCAGGCTTGGGGGAGGGAAAAACGTTTTTAAAAAGCCCCTGGCTTTTTTTATTAAAAAAACCTTTTCCCTCCCCAAACTCCGCACAACAGCTGATCAGCGCTAGGGTGGGGAAAAGTTTTTTCCCCACCCCAGCGCCAATCAGCTGGCCTGCAGGGCTTGAGGGAGGAGAACTTTTTTTAAAGCCCTGGACTTTTTTTAAAAAATTCCCTCCCCCGAGCCCCGCCTGCCAGCTGATCAGGAAATAAAAATCTGAAATGTTATTGTGGTCCAAATTTACTGTATCTCCCATTCCAATACAGTGGACCCTTGTATAACAAACAGCTTGTATAACATAAAATCTGTACAACATAAAAAATTCCGGCAATAGGGGAAATTTGCTTAACATAATTGCCTATGGGGAGAATCCGTACAACATAAAAATGGGATTACTCCATTTTCAATGCATTCATATGGAAATTTGTATAAAGGAAAATTTGCTTAACATAATTTCATTTGGAACAAATTAATTCTTTTATACAAGGTACCACTGTATAGTGTTCTATACATATGGCTCTTGTTACTCTGGTGAATCAAATACCAATGTCTTTTTTTACTATGAAATAGTGTGTTTTCTTTCAATTTCATGAACGGAATTAGTTAATTAAGAATCTTTGTTCTCTCTTAAAGTTGATGTGATTAGATCTGTCATACAGAAAGGTAACTTGGAAATAGTGAAGGCAAGGAACATGTTAAAAGTATACAGAGAAGTGATGGTGAACCTTTTCAAGACTGAGTGCCCAAACTGCGCTTCAGAATTTATTTTTGTTGCAAAGTGCCAATAGGGCAATTTAAACTGAACAGAGTGGTGCCCCGGGGGCACAAATGCTTCGGGTGCTACCGTTTGAGGAAAGCGAGGATTGAAGAGTAGGCTGTTTGAATGTCCTGCAGCCATAGCACCCTCGCGGCAGTCTGGAAATAGCATCGTGCAGAGAGCCAGGCGAAGGGGAGGCAGCAGTTTGTGGGTTCATTTGTAGCCCCTGTTTCCTCTCTAGCCATGCTGCTTTTGGGATGTCCAGAGTGTCATGGCTGGAGAGTAAACTGGGGCTACAAAGGAGCCCACAAACCGCTGCCTCCCCTTCGCCTGGTTCTCTGAGCAGAGCACAGTGGCCTGCTCTGAGTGGAGGGGAAAGTGCTGGGGCTTTGAGGGGGCAATGCTGGGTGCCCACAGAAAGGGCTCCATGTGCCACCTTTGGCACCTGTGCCATAGGTTCGCCAACACTGATACAGAGAGAGGGTAGAATGACATGAGGTGAAGAAGCAATATTGATAACAGATTTAGCAATTTCCGCTTATTTTATTCTTGCAGTTGAGAATTAAAAGATTCAAAAGTTCTAAAGCCATTTCCCCCAAAGAGCTACATAGATGTGTGCTTTGCTAGGTCTTATGTGAAAAATACAAAGGGTTTGCTGAAAATTCAAACTTTTTGCTTTCTCTGGACAGGTACGGGAAGGTGTCTGGAAGGAACTAGGGCTAGTCCTGTCATTATATTTAGCAAAACAGCCACCTCAGGTGACCAGCCATTGGAAAATAGGTGGGATTGTGCCAGTTTGCCACCCTTGGCAGCTTTGACCCACTGGTTGGATGGTTACTCTTAATTGCATGTGCTCACTCTTGCCCAGCAGAAGTGCCAGCCAGTGTTGATCAGCAGTGGCAGTACAGCCATCTGGCTGGCTGGCTGATTGGCTATTCTCTTTACTAGGGATGTGAATCTCACACTGTCTCTGCATTGGAGAGAAACTGAGAAAATAAAATCCCTCTTCACTCCTTGCACTGAGATTTCTCTATGCAGTATTGTTTTGAGCAAACTTTTGGTCAGTTTCCTACATAGAGTTATAGGTGGAAAACAAAAATAGCAAAAGGAAACCAGAATCTTATTTCTACTAGAAACCACAAAATCTCACTGGTTCAGGGAGGAACAAAATCTCCCAGCAGGGAGACTTGGTATGCCAAGATTTAGAATAGAAATTCTGTGATTACTTGTTATACCTGGTAGATAACTTCTGGATGAAGTGGAAGGTCATCCAAATGACAACCTCCCCCCGCTCCAGTCATCATGAAACCTAATTGATCCCATCCCTACTCTTTAGAGAATGAGCAGCTCATCAAGGTGGCGGGTGCATTTTAAACAGAGATACAGGGGACAGATGATTCCACTGGATAACTTTCAAGCAGTGGTTCTCAACGGGGGTGGTGGGAGGTTGCTGAGGGGCGGTGGGCATGATTTGGGCGGTGGGCATGTTTTGGTTGATCCCGGCCCGCCCCTCCCTCCCCCCATCTATTAACTTCTGCTGAGCTCACAAACTGCAAAAGTTCACAACTCCATTGACATCAGAAGAAGGTAAGAGTTATTTAATTTCTTTTATTATGGTTTTGTTTGGGACAGGGTGGAGGGCAGGCTAGCTGTACCTCGGTTCAGATGGGGGCCTAGATTTGTTTTGGTGACTGCGGAGGCCCGGGTTGCTTGGATGCAGCCTCGGGGGGGGGGAGGGTGCTGTGGGGGGGGGGGGCTGAAGGGCAGTCAGGACCTGGTGGGAGGTAGGATCTCCGGCCTTGATTTGTTCTGCCTGCATTTAGAGGGCTCTGCGGTCTCTGAGTTCCAGCAGCTCATTTAAAAGGTAAGTCATTTTAAAATGTTTGATTAATGTTATTTTATGGAAGTGGCGGGGGGGGGGTTTCCCACTGGGGGGGCGTTTAGATGGGTCCGGCCTACTTGAGGCTTTTTCTGTTTGTTTGTTTTTCAGCCTGATGGGCCCGTGGGTCAGAGGGGGGGACTTGGTGGGAGCAGAGGATGGGCTGCCTGATGCTTCCCCCCCCCCTTTGTTTTATGTTCCAGTAATTTCGGAGGGCCCAGGCTGCTTGCTGGGCTCTTTTTGTTTTCCTGGCCTTTGATCTGCGGGGGAGGGGGGCAAGGCAGTGCAGACTGGGTCCCTGGGTTTGGTTCATGGATTTGGGCCACTGAGGGCCCAGGCTGCTTCCTGTGTGCATTTTTCCCTCTCTAACTGATGGTGGGATCTTCTGTCTGCTCAAGGGTTCATTCATGAAGGTTGAGGAGGGGGAACTGAGGGAAGGGGGAAACTGGAAGAAATCGGCAGGAGGTGTAGTTCTGTGCTCACTTTCCTTTCCCAATTCTCTGACTTCGCATTTTTTTTGTTTTTGTTTTAATTCACTCCCCTCTTGGTGTGCTTTGAATCTGAACAGAAGAGCCCACAACTCCTCTTCCCCTTTAGGAGGCATCAAGATTGCAAACAGCAGAGACTTGTTTATTTTTGTTGGTTGGTTGTGTTTAAAGTCCTCTCATTTGGGTGAAGCCCTGATCCCCCCACCCCCCTTTCCAGGAAATGGTGGTATTTTCATGCCTGCACTCAATGGAGTCTCCTGTGCAGTCAGTTCTAGCATATTTTTGTGTGTGTCCTCATTCTGCCAATTGCCTGCCTTGTGGCTTGTGGTTCTGTTCTGCCCAGAAATTTGGCTGGTAGTGGTGATTTTGGGGTCCCTCAGTATCTCTCGTTTTCTGTTGTTCGTGCTGCCTGCCACCAAGTCACTTCTGATAAGTATCAGATACATGTTCTCCCCTTAGTCTTCAACTTCCGCTACCTGTTGGCAAGCCGGCCAGCTACCTACATCTTTTAGAGAATCCGCAAGAACGACGCGCTTTTACTCTGGCAAGATGTAATGTACTCCCTTCCAATGTCTTACACGGGGAGATTCGGCTCTCTACCACCCGAGACTCGGTTATGTCCCTGTAATACAGGGACCACTGAGTCTCGGGTGCATATGATCTTATATTGTCCTCTATACAAGGACATCTGTGCTTCCCACCTAGACCCACACCTTGCTAGACTTCCTGGTTGCCAGGATGAGGTCATCTTGCATAACATTTTGTTAGGCTCAGACAAAACCCACACTTTAACAGGCCTTCTGCTCCACACCTTCAAAGATAGCTTGCTCACCCTGGATGGCCTGCAAAGTCATTTACGGTGGGACAAATACAATATTTCATGGAAACACCTTTCTGCTCTTGCCCTGTTATAATACTTTTCCATTCCCTCCACCCCCTTGTTTTTTTTTTTTTTTAGCGATACTGATTTGGGTCCGCATACTCCCACAAATTTATGCTTTTATTCTCTATTGTCCATAGTTTATTTATTTATTTATTTATTTATTTATTTATTTATTTATTTATTCATTCATGCCAATAAAGGTGTCTGTCTGACTGACTGACTTCTATAAGTCAATCCTTTTTTTGAATGAATCTCCAAAATGGCCTGTCCAGTCAGCTGTCCTGCTCAGCCCTTGTACACTCATGCCTGTGGGTACGCAGATATCCCAGAGGTCTTCCTCTTTCCCTGCTGCCGTCTGCCTTTCCCAGCATGGTCATCTTATCTGCAGATTCCTACATTCTCATGATGTCTCAAACGTACAACAGTCTCCATTTTGCCTCCAGAAGTTTGGTTTTTTTCAGACCCACTTGTTTATCCCAGCCCTTGCAAGCTCTACTCCATCCAATACCCAAAGGTATTTTTCACCCAGCGCGTTGTTAGTATGTGGAACTCCCTGCCACAGGATGTGGTGATGGCATCTGGCCTGGATGCCTTCAAAAGAAGATTGGACAGATTCCTGGAGAAGTCAATCACAGATTACAAACCATGATGGAGATGTGTAATCTCCAGGCTTAAAACCAGGGTACTTCAAGGACCAGATGCAGGGGAGTGGTATCAGGAGACAGATATCTAGTCTTGTGCGCTCCTAATGTCATTTGGTGGGGCCACTGTGAGATACAGGAAGCTGGACTCGATGGGCCTTTGGCCTGATCCAGCATGGCTCTTCTTATGTTCTTATGTTCTTAGTTCTATTTTCTGATTGACCTGCAGAAGGATCTCCCCATTCTCTGTAATTAAACTCCTGCACCACTAACCAGATCCTTGCTTTTTTCTGGTCACCTTTTAAAATGATATCCGCTTTAAAAAGTCAGTTGTTTGGATGAGCAGTGAAATATTTCAATCTCTCATGAAAAAGAAGTCCAGTTGCCATGATTCAACTTCCAGATATTAGTACAGTAATTTTAAAACTATTTCTTAGCCTGGATTGTATCGTGCTGCCCTTTGGAGAGTATAGTGGTGTATGGAATGTGATCTATCAATCCTTAGTCAGATGCTTTTTAGATTTTTTTATTTTCAGTGGCTTCCACCACTCCTGATTTCTGATTGCAGTTGAGATGGTCTGTAGTCTAAAACATTTTGTAGGCACCAGTTTTCAAGAGAGGAGCCTGTGTGAAGCAGGCAGCTAAAATACAGACTATATCTGTGATTATTTCTATTGTAATGTGCCTACTGTATTGTATATTGTATTTGAACTTAAAGTCAGTATGGTATGCAGCTGATGTGATTTGATGGCCTGTAGGAGTTTAAGGAATACCACAGAAGAGTATTCTTGATTGTGGTATAGAATTCTGTTTTTGTACTTCAATTATTATTATTTTTTAAAATGCAAAGAGTGTTCCATACAAACATTTACTTGTAGTAGTTAGGAAGATTTCCTGCCCTGCATTTTAGGAGAAATGCCAGATTGATTGATTGATTGATTGAACATACAAATGTATGTGCATATACATAAATACACACACACACTGCCCATTTGGTAGTAGGCCACTTATTATTACAATAAGAACATAAGAACAGGTCACAGTCCATCCAGTCCAGCATTCTGTCTCACACAGTGGCTCACCATTTGCTTCAGGGTATTCCCAAGCAGATGTCTTCACCTGTTTAAGATTCCCCACAAATGGTATTGAGATATATCCTACCTATCTCTCCAACCCAGAGGTTGTCCTTAGGCATCCATAATGATAGCCACTGAAACCCTTGTTCTCCATGAACTTGTCTAACCCCTTCTTAAAGCAGTCTTAAAGCTTTCCCTTCTTCTGGCAGGGAGTTCCACAGACCAGTGACCCTCTGGGTGAAAAAGTCATTTCTCTTATTTGTTTGAGATCCAGCACCCAAAACTTTCATGGAGTGTCCCCTATTTTTAGTGTTGAGTGACTGGGAAAATAGCTTTTCCTTATCTACCTTGTCCACACCGTGTATGATTTTATAAACTTCAATCAGGTCACCTATTAGGCGCCGTTGTTCAAGAGTGAAGGGGCTCAGCAGTTGCAGCCTCAGATGGTAAGGAAGGTGTTCCTGTCCCCTAATCATTTTGGTTGCTCTCCTCTGCACTTTTCCCATTTCCATAATAATGTTCTGGAGGTATGGTGGCCAGAACTGTACACAATACTCCAGATGGGTCCTCACCATAGATTTATAAAGAGGCAAAATGACACTTGCTGACTTATTTTCTATATACCCTTCCTAATGATCCCTAGCATTGGGTTTGCTTTTTTCATTGCTGTGGCACACTGGGTTGACACCTTGAACTGTTCACCAGGACACCAAGGTCCCTTTCCTGGTTTGTTGTGGTGAGTTCTGACCCCACCAGTTTATAAAAGTAATTGGGTTTTATTAGGAAGTTTGAGAATCATTTTCTTATTAAGTTTTCACCACCCAAAAGGGGTGAAAAACCAAACAAAAAAACTCCACCAAAATGGGTGACGAGGCATTGCCATCTTTGCTTTGCCCATGTGCTCTGAGCCAGCCAATTGGAAAATAAAACAAAAATAAATAAAACAGTGCATTAAAAATAAATATATGTATTTGCAGCATTTTGAAATAAACATATTTACATAAAAGAGCATTTAAGCATTTTTTTGCATTAGTCATTTTAATTTTAATAAAAGGAATGCAATTACCTTCCAGGGCAAAAGTATCGAGTTAAATCAAACAAATTTGGAAATAGCTTAAAAATTACTTAATTTTTTTGCCTTTTATAATCCAGTAACTCCCCCTTCCCCATACCCTAAATTACAGGATTTTCTCAAGGGGGGGCGTTGAAAATTTTTCTGCTCCATTGGGGGGCGGTAGCTTTAAAAAGGTTGAGGATCACTGCTTTAAAGGTTGCTTTGCCAACTAAGGTCAGGATAGTCAAAGCTATGGTTTTTCCAGTAGTGATGTATGGAAGTGAAAGCTGGACTATAAAGGACTATAAACAAGGCTGATCGCCGCAGAATCGATGCTTTTGAGCTGTGGTGCTGGATGAGAGTCTTGAGAGTCCCCTGGACTGCAAGGAGATCAAACCTATCCATCCTGAAAAAAATCAACCCCAAATGTTCACTGGAAGGACAGATTTTGAAGCTGAGGCTCCAGCACTTTGGCCACCTCATGAGGAGAGAGGACTCCTTGGAAAAGTCCCTGATGTTGGGAAAGATTGAAGGCAAACGGAAAAGGGGACGGCAGAGAATGAGATGGTTGGACGGTGTTATCGATGCAAACAATATGGATTTGACAAAACTCCGGGAGGCAGTGGAGGATAGGAGGGCCTGGCGAGCTCTGGTCCATGGGGTCACGAAGAGTCGGACACGACTGAACAACTGAACAACAACAAGAAGAAAATGTCCATAGAGATGGGCTTTTCATTTCGGAAGTGGTCAGCTTCCAAAATGAAATGTGGGAGCCCATCTGGCATTCGGAACTGGAGGAATGCAAACCCTTACCTTGTGTGGGGTCGGTGGGGCTAAACTCCAACTAAGAAGAAGCCTCCAACATCATCTTTCCTTTTCCCTGGTCCTGGCCAATCAGACAGGGAGGCAGGATGATGCATTTTCCTGCACAGCTCCTGATTGGCCAGCGCCAGGGAGAAGGAACGATGATGTCAGAGGCTTCTTCCTAGTTGGAGTTTAGCCCTGCATGACTCCAGCGCAAGGTAAGGGAATTGGTTGATTTTGTTCCTCTGGTTCTGAACACCAGCTGGGCTCCCATGTTTCATTTTGAAGCTTACCACTTCTGAAACAAAAATCCCATCTCTAGTCCATGAAGACTGGAGGGGTAGCCAACATCAATAACAGTGAAGAAGAAGAAGAAGAGGTAGAAAAGAGGCCCTGATGGAGGTGAGGTGGGAATGAGCAGGCATGTCCATGTGGACCTGGAAGGATTAGAAAGTGGAAACACTTCTTGCTCTTTGAGCCTCAATAGAGCTTGGGCTACCATTGCAGGGAACTGGCCTGCTTTGGAAGTGTTCACTGTAATTTAATAACAAGTCTCAGAATGGCCAGATGTGGGATCTGAGATTACATTCTATATGTTTTATCTCTGAGATTAGTTTATGTCCTTGTATTTTGATTGATAGCTTGGGATGTAAATCTCAACTTGTTTTGTTTTCTCACATGCAAATAAGAAAAAAAATAATGTTTTTCCTGCTGGGTGAGATTCTGGAAGTTCCCACTCCCTCTCTCTTCATTTTGGGTCTATATCCCCCCCCGATATATAAAATAGGAGGATTTTGTGGTGGTGGTGGGGAATCCCATATTTTACATTTAAAAGAGTAGATAATACAAGATGGTTTTGTAGAAGATCTAGGTTTATTTTTTATAATGCCTATGCTGATAAAAAAAAATCTGTCTTTCCACTCATGCAGGAGTGGAAAATCTTGCAGGTGTTGACTTGTAGAGGAGAAGAAAACCTGTGAGCATTGGTTGCGTCCCTAGTGCTCATAGTGTGGCTGTTGCCTCTAAACAACCACTTGCAGCTTTCAGTAGTTGTCGTTCCTTTGACCTTTGCAGCTGCACTGAGGCACAAAGAGTGGGTGTGACACTGATCTACTCTGCATAGAGATATCAGCTAAGTTTGTTATTCTTACACTTGATGTTCAATTAAAACATAATTAGATATCATCACTCGTATTTTTCTGGAGTTTCCAATGCAGTTCGCATCCAAAATTGCATACATTTAACATACTTCACACATTCATATATTTGGAAAAATGAACATAAAAGAAAAATAGTTGCGAATGGTATGGAGACAGGATGGCCCACCTATAAGCAGCTGCTGGAAGAAGAAAAAGGGGAATTAAAGCTTACAAACTATGAAAAGATAAAGAGGTATCTAAACGTCTGGTTGGAGTACTATCAAATTAACCACAAGTTTCAAGAAGATTTAAAAATTGGATTTGAAAAGCAAATTACTAAATTTGAAGAAATACTACAGGGAAAAGAAAAATACATTTAAAAAATTTATAATCTTTTGCTGGAGTGGAAGAGCAGATAAAAGAAACCATGGTAAATTGGGCTCAAACACTTGGAAGAAACATTAATTTAAATAAATGGGAAAGACTATGGAAAATTGATTTGAAATTAACATCAAATATGGATATTAAGGAAAATGTTTATAAAATGCTATATAAATGGTATTTTACCCCCCAGAAATTGGCAGAAATTTATAGAAACCAAAGTAGCACATGTTGGAGATGCAAGAAAGCTACAGGAACTTTCATACATATGTGGTGGTCCTGCAGCCTAATTAAAACATTTTGGGAGAATATTTATTCCGAACTAAAGAAAATTTTAAAATATCAATTTAAGAAAGAACCGGAATGTCTCCTTTTAAGCATTATGGGGGACGATATAAAAATCACGGATAGGAAATTTATGCTACATGCCACAGTGGCAGCAAGAGTGGAGATAGCGAGTATGTGGAAAGACTGTAAAATACCAGATGTTAATGATTGGAGAGTTCGACTAAAAAAATATTATGACTTGGGGGACAGAAGTGGGAAATGGCATAAGAAGTCCGATGTTAATTTGGAATCAGGATGGAAAAAATTCAATAATATTTAAATAATATAGTGGAAAAACCTAGTCTGTTGGGAGAAGTTTGAAATAAGCAGAACGTCAGAGTATATGATATTTTATTGAATTTATCTGGGGGTACTACTGCACACAGGAAGGTGGGAGACTTTATTCTTTTCTATACTCTTTTTACACCTACCTCTCTTCTAGGTTTCTGGATGATTGTTCTTTCTTGCTAATTTTTCTGTTGGGTCTTTTTCACATTCTATACATTGTCGTTTTTCTACATTTCTTGTACTGTGATGATATCAATAAAAATTAATGGAAAAAAGAATAAAAAAAGAAAAATGGTTGTGAATGGTATGCATGGGGGGATGTGTGAACAATAACATGCATAGTTTTAAAATGGAAAGGAAAATGTGTGCACAAATACATTATATATATAGAATACTGTTACCTTAACAATCCGAAGTGGAAATGGGACATAACAAACATTACAGCAGAAAATGAAAATGCAATTGAACCCAGCATGGCACATTGGTCCAACTAGAAGCAAACCAAGAGGCTCTGCGGAAATAGAGCACACGGTCACATAGGAGTCAGAGTGTGTGTAATAGGAAGGGACAGCCCCAAAACTACTTTTCAAATAATTTTTGGTGGTGTTTTTGTGTGAACAATGCTGTTAAAATCCAGGCGTCCTGTTCTTTAATCGGATTAATTTTTCACATATAAAGTCATAGTAATTTGATTATATATGACTCTGCAGCCATGCGAGCAGCCAACAATTGATCCAAAGCTTTTCTTAAAATATTATTTCCTGGTGCTAATCTTCACCTGAGCACTAAATTCTGCTTCAAATTCATTTCCTTTAACATACTTACAGGTCTAATTTCATCTAAAATTTCACTTGGATAATTCAAAGGCAGTTCTTGTGAGGATTTGTAAAGAAAGTGTGTGTTTTTTTCATCAGTGTAGCCCCAAATGAATTGGCGTAGGGCTATCCCATCCCCAGGGGAGGGGGAGGGGGGAATCCGTATCCAGCACCACTGGAAACTTAATGGTGCCTTGCTTGGGGGGAAAAACTCCCTTTCAAATCTCAGTCTTGCAATATAAAATAACTTGAGTTTTGTTTCTCTTTCTACCCTGAAAAAGCATCAGTGCTCCCTGGTAAACCTTTCTTGAGGCACCAAAAAGTTGTTGCTAAGAAGAGCAGAGAGATCAGGGGAGAGATTAAATTTATTCCAATAAGAAAAGGGTTCACCACTAAAGGCTAGAAGAAAATTAAATGTTGGATCTTAAATCACAAGATAAAAGGCGTTTGCACCTGGGAATGTCTGTTGAAAACGTTACTTATTCTTTTTCACTCCACGGAACTGGCGTCTTTAAAGTCTTGGCTCTTTGAATCTAACAGAATGGAACTAAAATGAACATGCAGAGGGAAATGTACTTGTAAATCTTTCTACTGTTAAACTATTGATGCACAAGGATTGCCAATATGATGCATTCACATTCCCCTAGTGCAAAATATTTTTGCATTTTAATAGCCAGATAAAATTAGGGATGGAGGAAAGAAAATAAGGAAACATGTCTGTGAGAAAAAAATATATCTGAAACAAGATTTAAAGCAAATTTGTGTACTACTCTTATTTTTCTTCAGAGTCTAGTCTGTATTCATGAATTTTTTTACAACCATTTTCAACCACTGTGCCACTTCCTCTCCAGACATTTTATCATATATTGCTACAATTCATGGGAGTGGAGGTGGGGATATAGAAATGTGTATCAAAAAGAAGCAGAGGTATAGTGCAGAGTGTTTGACTAGGGATGGAAAGCCTTGTACTTTTCGTCCTTGCAGGCCAAGATGATTGATTAAGCCATTCTTCCCCTTAGAAGCAATGGGGGCAAGGCATTTCTGAGCATACTGGAGACAGTTCCTACCTTGGCAGAAATGATTTCATGCAAAAATGCCTGTTTTCATACCTGTTTTTGTGCACAGAAGGTGGTGGAGTCTCCTTCTTTGGAGGTTTTTAAGCAGAGGCTGGATAGCCATTTTCCGGGGGTACTTTGATGGGGGTTCCTACATGGCAGAGGGTTGAACTGGATGGCCCTCAAGGTCTGTTCCAACTGTATGCTTCTATGATAATTTGAATTAATACAGTACATGCACCAATTATCCATTTCTTTAGTTAAGAATTTGAAGCACATGATGGGTTTTTAACATCCTTAGCCAGTCTTCCTCTGCTCCATAGGCTGCATATGCTTGAGTTCTCAAAGCCAAAGAACATTAGAGACTATACAGAGAGACTAAGGAAAGGAGTACTCAGTTATATTTGTGGCTGAAGGAGAGGACTCATGCTAATTCTTCCTTGAGATTTATTTTCCTAGTGTAATGATTCTGGATTTCATATTTTTCTGAATGCTGATAATCTGTGAGAGGTATTGGGTGCCTTTTATTTTTCAAGACCTTGAAAGTGAATGTGGAACTCCATTCGTTCCCCAACACCACTGCAGCCTTCACAAACCCTTCAAAAAGTTGCTCCTGGGGACTTAGCCAGGAGATGGTGCTACTAGTAGCAGTGAGAAGAGGAAATGAGTGTGGCGAGGAAGTGTAATTCTGGTTCCTTGCCATTATCTGTGCTGGCTAAGCCTGACAGGAGTTACAGTCTCTCATTCCAGTGACATCATTGGAAGAAATGGATTATCTTCCCCCCTCCCTATAAAAGTGCCCTGTATCAGTAAGTAGAGACAATTTAGAAAATGCCAGTTGATCAAATATATAGTGGTTCTTATTTTGTTCTCTGTACATGGAATGTACACTAAAGCAGAAATTGTCAGAAATGATAATGAGATATTTTGCAAATCCCTATACAAGGATAGGAGGATGAGAACTGCTCAGATGACCATCTTCCAGGAAATACAGCGGGCTCCAAAAATGTCTTCCCAGTTTAGCGTCATGCTATGGGCTCTTTACAAGGCTGTCTGTAAATAGGGAAAAAAAGAGGTGGGGGAGTGACTGATTACTGTTGTTAACCTCCACCTGTTGCTAAAGGTTGTTGGGAGACCTCAAGTCATAGTGAGTCCTTTATACTGCCCCCAGCCTCTCCCCCCATTTCTAATCAGCAACTTATTATTGTGTTTAGGACAATTAGCCTCTTGAACTTTGCCACTGACACCTCAGAGAAGTACCTCTGTTTCAAGGGTGAAGGGGGGCCCTTATTTCAATGGATGAAAATAGCATCTGCTAATGCATAGTTAGGAAATATTCTAACCATAGAAAGCTGACTTTTCCTTGGTACTATCAACTACTAAAGTGCAGAACACTATAAGTCCTATTGTTCCTGGATACTCAAGCAGATATCTCTTTGGTTCATAAATAGAGATGGGCACAAAACGGAAAAGTAATGTTTCATTTCATTTCGTTTCTTATGATTTTTTTTTAAAAATGTATGAAACGAAATGAAACAGCTTCCCTGGGTCCTAGAGGCACCAAATTTTGTGCCAGGGAGCCACTTTTAAAGGTGTCCAGCTGAGCTGTCATTGGCTGTACCCCTTTAAAACTGGGTACAGCCAATGACAGCTCAGCTGGACCCCTTTAAAATGGCCGGGTCGCCAGTGCGGGGCTTCTGCGGTGGTGACCGGGCCATGATCAGAGCGATCCACCTGAGCTGTCAGCGGGTGTACCCCTTTAAATATGGCCCAGTTGGCACCATGGGGATCCCCCGGTGGCGACGGGCCTATTTTTAAAGGGGTGTAGCCAATGTCAGCTCTGCTGGACCCCTCTGAAAATGGCTCCCTCGCAGCAAATCTGGTGCCTTTAGGACCCAGGGGAGTCACTCCCACCTTCCTCCCAGCTGATAGGAGGAGGTGGCAGCTCATTGTGAGCCCAGCAGGAAATGGACCCTTTTTACAGATGAACAAAACAGTTTGTTTCAATGAAAAAAACATGACCGTTACATTTCGTCTATAATGAAATGCTGCTTCCTCATTTCGTTTTGTTACCTAACAAAATGATGAAACGGCATTTCATTTTTCGTTTCATGCCCATCTCTAGTCTTTAAAGCATTGTGTTCTGGATCATGCTAAGATTTTCTTTCCTAATGCAAGTCCAGGCCAGTTGCATAAGAACATGAGAGCAGCTGTGCTAGATTATGGCAAAAGCTTATCTAGTCTACCACTGTGTTCACATAGGGGATAAAACATGTATCCTACAATGGGGAGGCCTGTGTTGAATTCCTTACCATGATTTTCAATAGGTGAGACCGTCTTCTCCCTCTTCCAGCCTCACCTACCTTAAGGTAGTGTGGATTTTCCCAATAAAGGCCACCCACACATCCTTTGGAGGAAAAGCAGAAAACTGAGAAGTTTTTGGAGAGACGACTGGGGCAACCTAAGACATCTTGATCCTTGAAGCAAAAGACAAATGGATGCCTCACATTTTCTGAACAAATTTTCACCAGAAGAGCTGATGATTACTTTGTTACAGGGGCTGAGGCTGTATTCCCCAGTGTACCTGAAAAGCAGCAGGCTAGCCCAACTGCAGGACAGACAGGCAGAGTGGTAGATAGCACAATACAAATGCAGAGGGAGGCCGTACCTTTATTCGAGCACTGAAAACATGAAGTAGATTGCAATTTTTCAACGGTAACCCTACGTGTTTTCTCAAAGCAATAGTTTTTCCTGCCCACCAGCTATGTGGACACAAAATGGTAGAGTTGGCGATGAAGGAAGACAAAATGGAAGTAATATTTTGTACAATTCTTTCATTACTGTTTCAGAATCGACATAAGTAGTGATATTTGGCTGATGGAACTTGTTCTGAAGACCTACATGTTAGAACTTCAGACATGCAGGCCTACAGTTGAAATCATAACATGACAAATAGTAATTTGAATATATGTGCTGGAACGTTTACTTCTGATGTACTGTACATATCAAGCAGCTTTGAGGCTTGTATATATGTGCCTTTCTGAGAAAGAGAGAGGTAGAAGTGAATATTTCTGATTTTCTAGTTCCAACATGAAAACTGCATATGCATTGTTTTAGATAAACCTCCCAAGTAGACAGCAGTTTTGAAAATGTGATCATCTGGGAGTTAAAGAGGATAACTGGATGTGCAAGCTGATACATAAAAACTATCTTGCATGTGAGTGATTTAGATCACATTTTATTGCTGAGAGATGTGCCTGTGCATTTGAATGGCAAATGTAATGTGCAGTGGGGCCTATTTTGGATAATAACATGCATACAATGTTCTAGACATTGGATCTGCATTGCAGAAATCTTAAATGTGCTCTTGTAAATAAATATATGTGAAAAGAATATCATGTCAGTCCACAAGACGGGATTAGAAATATTTGTGTGTGCGTGCATGCACACACATGCACACACGCACACACAATGCATGGATGTATATATATTTTGCAAGTTGCTTTTCAAAATACACTATTTTAACAAAGTTTATGATGCAAATGTAATAAAAGCAAACTTCCCAAGTTTGTTAGCAACATCAGCGTATTTTAGCTGTTAAAAACTGGCTCATGAAGAATTGGGATAATCGGCATTTAACTGAAGATCTGTGTAGGAAACTGTAAATGAATGCACATCAGGGAAAATCATCATTATCAACCAAGAGAGAGGCCCACAAATTGACAACAAGAAAGGTCGTCAGGAGGTATGGGGTTTTGTGCCATCAGTATGCCAATGACACCCAGCTCTGTATCTCCTATTTTCCATCTGCAATAGATGACGTTTGTCCCTGGATCACAGCCTGGATGCCATGCTGAGGTGGATGAGGGAGAATAGACTGAGGTTGAACCCAGACAAGATGGAAGTCCCCCGGCTGGGGGGGGGGGCTCTGGTGTTGGTGGCTTGGGAAACCCCCTAATTTTTTTGGGGGGAGTGACTCTTGCCATGCAGGATGTGGTGCTCCGTCTGGGTATAACATTGTACCCGGTGCTCACCATGGAAATCCAGGTGGCATCAGTGGTCTGCTCCACCCATTACCACTTCCAGCAGATCACTCATCTATGCGCCTTCCTGGCTCAGATGCTCTCACTACATTGATGTGGTGGTCTGGTCATCATACAGTACTTTTTTTTTAAAGGAGCATATTCTAGGGTGGGAAATTGTACAGAAAATGACATAAATGATCATAGTTGGAGATGTAACCCTATATGGAAAGGATACAAAACTGGGGGAACTTAGAAGAAAGTACAATAGGGGATGTAACAGTAGAGTCCAAAATCATAGATGGAGTGGATATGGGAAACATTTTACCAATTAAGTGACCTCAGGTCATCAGATGAACTGGAATAGTGGGAGACTGAGGAGGGGTGAAAAAGGTATATCTTCATTCAACCCAGGTGTCCTATTGTAGACTTCCCACTGGCATGTGGTTGAACACTGTGGAACAGTGTACTCAATAAATATGCCATTATGTTCTTATATTGCCTCTTATCCCCGTATGATTGGAGAGACTGAAAAAAATGCCTGTTGCTGATGTAGAAGCATTTTCTGCTTATATATAATCAATCACCTTTTGAACTCTCTGTTTTTCTCACTGTATTTCTGGGGAGTTCAGTGGTTTCGGCATCAGACTGCAGGGCCAGGGGTTGAGAGTTTGGTTCCCTAAGTTTGTTTCCTTGACAGGACCAGGACCTGATGATCCATGAGGTCTCTTCCACCTCTGCAGTTCTAATATTGGATTATATTTGTGTTTTCAGGGACCTTTGCACAAAGTTGGAAGAGATTTTATTTTTAAAGGGGAAAAGAAGATACAGCAAAGCAGAATAATCTCTCTGGAGATCAACCTTTTTCCTGGTTCTTAATACTTTGTAAACAACCAAGGTATGAAAAGAAAGCATTGTCAAAAAATGATTAGCAGGACTTTGAAAATGCAACTTTAACAATAAAAATCAAATTAGCTACCAGCTAATTGGATTATATGCCTTCGAAAGTGAGTGTTAAGTGTGAAAGAAACAGACACGATAATAAAGACAACAACATCAAAGGCATTCAACCTGTAACAGGTTAACAAAGCATTGGAAAAAAATTAAGAGCAGATTGTTACAGTAGGTGATAAGAATTTATTTGAAATATTTATTTTAAGAATATGTGCTTAAGCAAACATAAAATATCAGGACGAAAGAGGTCACATTTCAGAGTACCTGCTATCTCAGAGCTGCCTAAATGCCCTAAGCATATCCGATGTCGCCTGATTTTGGAAGCTAAGCAGGGTCAGCCCTGGTTAGTGCTTGGATGGGAGACCACCAGGGAATACCAGGTGCTGTAGATGCCTGGAGTAGGAACTGGCAAACCACTCCAGTATTCCTTCCAAGGAAACTCCATGGACATGGAGTCATGAAGGGTCGGTCATGACTGTAACGACACAACACACACACAAATTTTCTCACACAGGTTCTGTACACAGCTACTGGACCAGATGGCTGGGTCTGGGAAAGTACCATTTTTAATTTCACACAAAGCCCTTGAGTATTGGAGGCAGTGTTGCTTTGGGACAGGGTTGGAAATGTAAAAGTGTGACTTCCCAAGGCTCTATCACTGCTGCCAGATCAGTCAGCAGATGTTGAGGGCCGCTGGCATGTGAGAAGACTTGAGAGGCAGCATTTGGCTAAAGGCTTCCTCAAATGCTGATTGTAGCCGACCGAGAGGCAGGCATAGCCCTGTCCAGCACTTGGAATGATTACCTTTCTGGACTACAAAATGCTACCCAGGATCCCAAGGACAGCAGTATAGCTATGGCCAAAGACCTCACAAAGTATCATAGAATCACAGAGTTGGAAGAGACCTCAAGGGCCATCCAGTCCAACCCCCTGCCATGCAGGAACCCCCATCAAAGTATTTCCGACAGATGGCCATCCAGCCTCTGCTTAAAAACCTCCAAAGAAGGAGACTCCACCACCCTCCTTTGTGGCAGCATCTTCCACTGCCGAACAGCTCTAACTGTCATGAAGTTCTTCCTAATGTTCACATGGAATCTCTTTTCCTGTAGTTTGAAACCATTGCCCCGGGTCCTAGTCTCTGAAGCCATGGAAAACAAAGTAGTAAAGTTGTACTTTTCACTTAGCTGTGTATTTAATGTACTGTATAGCACATAGGGGAAAAAAGAATGCCAGAGCAATGCAAGGATAGAAAGCTGTTCCCTGAACCTTACTTTTCTACATTCCTGCCTCCCACACTCCCTATCTAAAGGTAGTCCATCTAATCTTATCAGCATCACTCTTCGACCAGACATCTGTGCACTCTGGCCTAAGGAAAGGATCTGCCATTACTGTCACAAGTGGTGTTTTAACAAATCTCTTCACTCCACTGGAGCCCAACTTACCAAAGAGCCGGAGAGATGTGCTTGGGAATAGCAGAGCCCAACCGACGATGCTGCCAGGTCTGGAGCCCTGGGTGCTGCAGCTCAGCAGATGAGAACCCTGCCAGTATCCCAGAGTGCGGGCGCGCGCTGGGACGTCTAGGAGCCCTGCAGAGCCACACTCGGACATCGCCAGGACTTGGGGTGTATTTTACTAGGGAAGGAAAGAGGGAAGCGACGGCGGCGGTCGCTTGAGCAAAGGCTGAACGCGACCAAGGCTTTTCTCTGGCCACCAAAAGAAGCAGCGAGGGAGGGAAGAGTCGAGGAACAAGAAGTGCCCACTCTCATCCCCTCCCCCTCTTTCCCACAGATAACTATAAAGTTGGGAGGATAGACAGAGGCTGCCCCTCTGGCGCCACACTTAGCACCGCAGACATTGCTCAAATTCCAGAGTAAAACAACATGCAAGGCAATATAGGAAACCCTATTGTTACTGTTTTGGATAATGGAAGACATGGCCATCATAACATTCCTCAGCACTACAGAAGAAGGAAGAACTACAGGGTATTGATTACTCCCATGGTGCATACAAATTTGAATTGCTCTGAAAAACATAGTGACAGGATCCCTGGACTGAAAACTTTGCTAGTAAATGCAAGGTCAGTCAATGGGAAATCAACAATCAGTCAGGACCTGTTTCTGCAAGAACGTGCTGATCTCACTTGCATCACAGAGACTTGGCTGGATGAGCCTAGGGGTATCAACCTCACTCAGCTTTGTCCTCTGGGTGTCTCTGTGGAACAACAGGCCAGACCAGGGGTGGTGGTGGTGGTGGTGGTGGTGGTGGTGGTGGTGGAGTGGCAATAGTCTAGCACAACCCCATCCCTCTTACTAGATGCCAAGTTCCCCAATTTCCTGGTTTTGAATGTATGTACTTAAAAGTAGGAGCCAGGGACAAGACAGGAATTCTCTTGGTGTATCACCCTCCCTGTGATACAACAACTTCTCCTCAACTCACTGAACTGATAACTGGGCTGTTGTTGGAGTCCCTAAGTCTCATCATTCTGGGGGACATTAACATCCATGCTGAAGTGGCTCTGTCAGGGGTGTCTGAAGACTTCATGACCTCAATGTCAACAATGTGTCTAGCCGAAATGGTATCTACCTCAACCCATCCTGCAGGCCACACCTTAGACCTGGTCTTCTGCCCTAGTGACGTCCCGGCTGTACTACTGTAATGCGCTCTATGTGGGGCTCTCAATGAAAAGTCTCAGGAAACTTCAACGGGTTCAAAATGCAGCAGCCAGACTGCTGACTGGGGCAGGGTACAGAGATCACATTACACCCCTATTAAAACAGTTCCACTGGCTGCCAGTCAGCTGTCGAGCACAATTCAAGGTGCTGCCCTTGACCTACAAATCACTATATGACCTGGGTCCTAGCTACCTCAAAGATCGGATCTCACAGTATGAACCAACTCGGGTGTTAAGGTCATCAGGGGAGGTCCTTCTCTCCATCCCACCACCCTCACAGGTATGTCTTGTGGGAACCCATGAAAGGTCCTTGTTGACTGCTATGCCCAGACTCTGGAACTCCCTCCCTCTAGAGCAGTGTTTTTCAACCACTGTTCCGTGGCACACTAGTGTGCCGCGAGATGTTGCCTGGTGTGCCGTGGGAAAAATTGAAAAATTCTAAAGAAATTCAACCCAGGGCCGGCGCGCGCCCACAGCTGGGAGGCGCTAGAAATAGCGTCCAAGGGCCAGCTTGTCAGGCCCGCAGCGCTGGCGTCACTTCCTCCCGGCCGGACCTGGCCCCGCTCATTCTCTAAGTGTTTGCCCTGTGCCTGCCGCCACCGCCACAATACCAATGGACTGGCCAGATGAGAGGAAGGGGAGGAGGGGCGCCCGGCTGCCCCACGCCCTTGCAAGGAGGAGGGGATGGAGGAGGCCTCTGCCGGGCCTGGACTGAGGAGGCGGGCGGGCGGGGGCTACTGGCATGGCTGGACGGCCGGATGGCCGGCCTTTAGGGTCCAGGAGGGGAAGAGCCATCTTTGAGGGGCCCGCGATGGGTTCTTGAAGTCTTGCCCTTTCTTTCTGTCTTTGTCGTTCTCTCTCTCTGTCTTTTCTTTCTTTTTTTCCCCACCTCTCTCTTTCCATTTGTACCCTTTCCCCTCTTCATAGAAACGTGCTCATTTCTATCCTGCATATGTGTATGTCTAGCAGCCTGCCTACTGTAATTAAAACTGTAAACCGCCCAGAGACTCCTTGAAGTGGTATGGGGCGGTATACAAGCAGAACACTTTCTGCCTTCTTTCCTTCCTGCCTTCCTTCATCCTCCTCCCCTCCTGTCATGGACTTGCTGAAGGCATCTCTTGGCCACAGTGTGGAGAGCAAGATGGGCCCACCTGGAGAGTCAGTGCCCCCTCAGGTCTCCACTGGACACAGAAGTCCATTGTCTTTAAAAAAACAACACAGGTAAGTGGGAACTGGGTGTTAGAGAGCGGGCTGCCTCAATCTGTGGCCCCTCTGTCCTGCTTCTCCCTACACCAGCAATGGCGAACCTTTTAGAGACTGATATAGGCACAGAGTTAAATTTTTTAACATTTTCTAATGGTGGTGTGCCTCGTGATTTTTTTCATGAAACAAGTGTGCCTTTGCCCAAAAAAGGTTGAGAAACACTGCTCTAGAGGGCAGGACTGCCTCATCTCTGTTGTCCTTCTGGAAACAGGCAAAAACCTTTCTCTTCAGGCAAGCTTTCCCTGAATGATGGACTACCATGTGTATTTTATATGAATCTATGGGTTCACATAGACTTTGCTTTAATGTAATGTTGTCTATTAATGCTGTAAGATGTCCTTCAATTCCTTTTTCTCAAATACCTTAACATGTCTTATTTGTATTGGACTGTGTATGATCCCTCATTACTGTAAGCCGCCTTGGGTCCTTTTCCAAGGAGAAAGGCGGGGTAAAAAAAATGTTTTGCCTCTTGCTGGGTATTTGTTCTTGTCATCGTTATTTGCCATTGTATACTCGGTTTCCCCCCTTCATTTGTTTTGTTTTCCTTTTTTAATGTTTTGGGTGGTTGTTATTGTAAACCGGAGTTCCCATTTGAAAAATACTGTGGTAAAAAATAATAAATAAATAAATAAATAAATAGATAAATTTCCCCATTTACCAAGCAGAATTTTCCTTCTGTGGATTACAAGGAGTTGGACTGGGGTATTACAGTTGTCTGGCTAATAGATACTTGAATGGCATTTTCAAAATCAAGATTTCAAAGGTTGTTCTACCCAATCAGTGAACACTAACCAAACTAAAGATATATAACCTGATATTTAAGCCCAAGTGCTGCATCTTGGAAGCATGGGACTGTAATTATGAGCATGCATGCATAAATGCGGATTTCTGTCTCCGGACACAAGTTGAAGTCTCTGGAATTTACTGTGCTGATATTGAGACTGGCGGAAGATTTTTCAAAGGAAAGAAATTGTGTATGTTATTGGCTTGTTAGGTAGCCTCCATTTCCACCTGGCCACTAATAAGAGATTTTCATTGACTCCAAGCTGCCTGAGTTTAGTTAGATCACAGGCCCACATGTTCCTTCTCTGGATCAGTTGACCATGAAGCAGCTCTGTTCCTTCTCCCAACCTTTGTGTGCCTCACGTCTGTGACATTGCAATGGCAAACTGCTGACACCTTGAGATGACTCATCCTTCTCTGTGAGGCTAAAATCAGAGAGGCTGGCAACCCTAAAGGAATTCTGTATATACATTGGTTGGCATTACTTAGAGGCTCAGGAAGCTTTAAGCATAACTCCATTCCAGGAACTCTAGTGAAGAACCCCCTTTGGGGTCACTGAAGGAGTCTAACAACTCTTTTCCCAAGGGCCCCTGGCAAAAGGGGGCATGTTTCCATGTTGTCAGTAGTGACATGGAAGCACTAACCCTCAATTGCTGTGTGACTCTTTGGGAGAGGAAACGCAAGGTGCAGTCAGCTGGCTGCAAAGGTGCATGCCTGGCTGCATGAGAAAGGGCCTCTAGGAGCCATCTCCTCCGCCTGCCCTCAGAAAGTAGCAACCCTATGGCTGGACCAAAAACATCCAGCTTGGTCATGGATTCAAGTAGGGCCGGATCGATTTCTTTGTGTGTCATGTGATCGCCACGCAAACTGAGCACACTGGACCTTTCTACTCTTGATCCAGATTGCAAACCATTTCCCCATGGGATCATAACCATGGACTTCATGTGGTGGGGGGACCCCCATGCGTCTCAGCCTGTGATCCCCTCACCTTCAAAGTTGCAACCCTCCTTTCTTTCCCACTGTTCCTTACTGGGTTCCCTGAATTGCCACACTTTTTAGAAATAAAGTAGCAATTCTAGCGCCTTGGGGATTTTGTGACCATAGGTGGATGGGTGCATAGGGCTGCACACCAAGACAGTAGATAATGTACAGCATGTTGCAGACACATTGTTCCTCCATAACATAAATGAATACTATTTGTAGTTAATCATGAGAATCCCTAAAAAGTGTCAGAAAAGGAGTGCCTCCTTTGATTATGGAGATTTTACAGATGGGTCGCCCTGCTCACTCACACAGTTTTCTCCTTGGGTAATGGAGAAACAGCCATGTGGTACACCCACAGTCTTACGCTTAAGAAAATGTACTGCAATATGTGAACAGTCCATGCACAACTGCAAACCCCTGTATTCCTTACTTTCAGAACTTTTTATCTCCCTGTCAAAGATTAGGAACTTTACTCTTGTGCCAGCCTTTTTCCCACAAAGAGGTTTCAGATATTTGCAAAATTTGGAAGAAACTAATTTTAGATTCAGAGTAGAAGGGCCTCAAACACCGATAGATACCTGATAAAATACCTCTTTGACTAGAAAAAATATTTTTGCCTTTAAAGTTCTAATACATTTAGTTTGTGGGATGTTTGATTATTTTGTATTCTATTCTATTCTGTTCTATTCTGTTCTGTTCTGTTCTTTTAGAATAATTATTTTAGTTGGCTGAAAACATTATATAGACTTGGATTTGCAGGGGCTGCAACAAGAAAACTCATTAGCATGTTTATTTGTACTCCAGGGTGCAGATTCTCTAGCAAAACTGGCCCTTTTTTCTGTGGAAGCAAATATTTACAACCAGTGTTCACAGTGAGCTTTCATCTCTGTTTAAGTTAAACATGCTACACATTCTAATGCCATTTTGCTTTCTTCTTTTGTGGGAGAAAAAAAAAGTTAAGCAGTGGGTGTTTAGCGTTCATAATGCATTTGTTCAGGCAGATGTGCTCATAAAATTACTAAGACGTTCAAAAGTTAAAATGTAGTACAAATAAAACTTGCTTCATCTGTAAGGGGGAAAACAGATTGTACACTCAGTCTTGCAAAAGGGAAATAATTTCTGCAGGTTACTGATCGAGTGGGCAAAATTCTGTATGGTGTTTTGATCCTCGGCAGCCTACAATTTACTATGGTTCAGAAATCCATATTTGTTACTTGAATTGACACCTTACAAGTCCATTTGGGACCCTGTGCCATGGAACATTTGTTGTTGCCCAGTAGTACATTTGACTCATGGTTGGGTACATTCTCATTTGCCTTGACAGTTCAATAACCATAAGATCCATAAAAAGCAGTAATGTATATAGCTCTTCCTCACAACACGGTCCTTGGCATTTTTACTCATATATATATTGCCAGTGGATATTTCATGGCATTTTTGTATAATCAGAAATCTCTCTGAATGGTATCTTCAAAACAGACCTGGGAGGTAGATCAGCCTGAGAAACAGCATAGTTTGCTCAGTGAATATAGTGGCTTGGGATGGACTGCATCTGGACCTCCCTAGTCTTACTCCAACTTTAGGAGTTCTCCATCACTGCAGCTTCAGCTTTATAAACATGAACATTCATTTGTGATGTGGGAAATCCAGTCTGCAGTGCTACACATCATGTGAGTTGGCCTTTGGTCTATTGGCAGGGTCTTTTTTTCCTCCACAATCCTTTCTAATGCACAATATTGGATTCTAGAGAGGGACACGAAATGAATTTTTTATTCATTTCATTATTCGTTTTGTTTCATTATGTAATGAAACAAATAACGAACCTAGGAGTACAATTTAAATGAAACAAAACAAACCAGGAAAAAATGGTTTGTTATGTCTCATTTCATTAATGGTGGCATGCAAAGAAACGAGCTGTTTTTAAACCCTTTAAATGGATGAGAAAAACTTCAAAATATCGTAATTTTTAATGCCTGATTATAGTTATTAGGTTGATGCCAGTGATGTAAAACATCTAAAAATGTGTTTTTAAAGAGATCTTTTTTTAAAGGGGACAAAATGGCTGCCGCATCAGTGCAGAATGGCATTTTTAAGGTATTAAAACATCCTGAATATACTTAAAAACCCAGCAAAAATTATTTTTTCTGCCTGATAATACCTAGCAGGGGGGGGGGTCAGGAGTGCTTAAAACGTTGATTTATGTGTTTTCTCAGATCACTTTTAATTAAAAAAAATGTTTTCCGTCTGGCCTAGGGCATTGGGATGCCCGCCTGCGGTAAAAAGCATTAAATTGCGCAAAGCGGGTAAAATGAAAACGAATTAACGACCTAACAAAATGATTTTTTTAAAACAAATCATTAAAAACCAAATGAAACAAACCAAAGCCTTAAATGAAATGAAACAAAATTAAACAATTCACCATTTTTTTTTGGTTCGTGCCCATCTCTATTGGATTCTTTTTCAGTTTATCTCCCAGTGCAGGAAGTTATGATTTGCGAACATTAGCCAGACTTGAAGATGGGCACGAACCAGCACAATGGTGGTTTGTGATTTTTTTTTAGTTCATTGCTGTCCAAAACCATGAATCATGCCATTTTTAAATGAACTGGTTCATGATTTGTTTGGGCTCCTTCCTAAATGAAGGGGGCTTTCAGTCCAATTCATATACTCCCACCCTGCACCTTCTTCATGGGCTCAGACTTGCCTCTTCTGCCTTCGCCATGGCTGCAGTGCCTAGCTGAGCAAGACAGTGAGCTAGCTGTGTGGGATCTCCTTCCTGCCCCATTGCTTCCAGGGAGAGGCCTAGGGCATTGTGGAAAATATTGTTATTCATAGGTTCCCTGTATGTAGCCCAATGGGCAGTGAAACTACACTTTCCACAATACTAGGAAGTATTGAGACAGGAAATAGCAAAATGAAAAATGAAAAAGATAGCACACACTTCCCATCACATAGAAAATAACCTCATCTTCAAATATGCTCAACAGTTTTATTGCAATTGTAGTATAGCTGCTGCAGAAATATATATGTGTAGAGCTCCTGCTCAGACTGTATTTAAAAGTCTAAACAGCAAGTATTTGCTTGTTACAGTGAACTAGATAAATTGGAACATTTGCTGCTTATCTCATGCCTCGTGTTACCCTGACATTTTCTTCTCTTTTCACTTCTTTTGCATTCCAAGCCATGCCCTGGTACTTTTGCCTTCAAAACAAAATTCACAAACATAGCTTAATGTTTGTCCAACTGCCAGGTGGTGGAGGTGGTGGTGGTGGTGGCGGCGGCGTGGTGTGTGTGTGTGTGTGTGTGTGTGTGTGTGTGTGTGTGTGTGTGTGTGTGTGTGTGTGTGTGTGTGTGTGTGTGTGTGTGTGTGTGTGTGTGTTGCTATGGAAATCAAGACTGCTCCCATCTTGATCTATGGCCCAGCTGTTGGCAACCCATGCTATGCAACTGGAGGCCTGGAGGGAATAATATAGTTTCTGAAGGCCATGAAGAGGGGCTTTTGTGGGAGGATCAAGTGAAATGAAATATAAATCATGGAAAAAATCTCGTGTTTTATTTCACTTAATTAGAGCAGAGTTCCCTGACTCACTTATGAAACAAATCATGAACCAGCCCCCAGCCCCCAATCATTCAAATTGCCCTGATAAGATTGTTACAAAACACTCCAGCTTCCTTGAGTAGGTTGGAGAAACCTATAGATAGATACAAAGGCCAAAATAGCCATTGCCTTCAAAATTAGATTGATTCCCTACAGGTAGAGAGAAGTGTTTCAGTCCCACCACACCCATGGGTGATTTCATTTCACTCCTGCATGTGGATGTGCACAAGTCTGAACAGGGAAAGGGTGGTATCTGGGGCCGCTTCAAAATAAGTTGAGACCCTGGAAAACCGATGTCCATACTCATGGTACCCAGCACCCACAGTTACGGGAGCTAATTTCTGCAGATTCTTTACTCTCCACGTGTGGAGTGACAGTAATAACAATTGAGGGAAAGGACCTAAGATACTCTTCTATTTAATATAGTATGTGGTTCCTGAATATGGCTAATGGTTCACCAGAGAGAAACAATCTAATATGTTCTTTTTTGAAAGATTCCTCAGTTTCCAGTGCCGGGCAGACAACAATACAAATGCTATCTGATTTCCACCTCTGCCTCCACCCATATTCCTGAGCTCTTTCCCTTTCTACAAGGTCAGCAAATCTCAGTCACCCTTCATTAACTTCAGTCACACAAAGCCTAGGGATCAGTGACACCTACAGTTTGTCCCTAAGGGAATTACAAAGTCCCCACCCCCTGGGTAAATTTAATAATTCCTCTTCCCAGACTAGCTTTTTCTCTCTCTTTTTGCCTGGCATGCATTTGAATTGTTCTTTAATCTCCAGGCAGCTCTCTAAACAGAGTGGCAAGGCCATAGGGCTAGCGGTTGTCACAGCAGAAAAGCTGGTGCACGACAGAGTCAAAATCACCAATCGTTTAGAAACATCAAGGTGCAGCCACATGAATGGAACTCACGCGGCGACCTCTCTGCTTTATCTGCTACTTTCCGCAGTTTGAACAGAGTATTCAAGCTTTTGTGAAATACCTATTTCAGGTGATCTGTGGAGCTGTGCAGGTAATGGAGAACAGGGAGGCTTGCTGTCAAATTTTAACTGTGCGGTAGAACTGCTATGGCTGGATGGAGAGAAAGAAATGAAATGTATATTTGATACTGCAGAATCTTAGGGTGGGGACATTTATACGCTGGAGTTCTGTCTAGAGACCCCGACTACAGATTTCCAACATATCCAATAGTCATGTAGTGCACAGCACATATTGTTGGCATCCTGCCTCTTAATATCTATTTCAAGGTGGATGTTTGCAGTTCTAAAGCAGCTACAACTTTTCTCACCCTTTTTGGGGAGGAAGATCTGACCCTGTGATGTCTGTAGTAAGTGTGATCTAAAGCAGTGGTTCCCAAACTTAGGTATTCTTGGACTTTTACTTCCAGGAGCCATCTGTGCTGGCCAAGATTTCTGGGAGTTGCAGCCCACAAATACCTGGGTTTCCCAAAACTAGGAACCACTGGCCTGGAGGATTAACCTTTCAGCTAGTGTCTCTTCCTTGATTTTTAAGAATATACACTACATTGCATATACCATCCTATTACTAACAAGTACACTGCTGCTAAAAGGAAAAGTTTTGAATGAAAACTATCTTGCATATTTTATGTCTTCTTCTTTAGAGTTAAAATGGTAGGGTTTTTTAAAAAACATGCTCTCCTTCATCGGAATGTATTCCATATGAAACTCCATTAAGATGCACATTGGCTATAGATTTAAAATCATTTGAATAGGAACAATTTTTAAAAAAATGTCCATTGATTATGGAATTCAGTAATATATGCAGGGTATTGCCTTGCTTTTAAATCTTTTCAAAGCATACAGATTATCTTTTATACATGAGAACAAGCATGCTAGTTTGCCCCCTCCACCTGCCAGTCTCTGTTCTTATCCTATTTCACCATAGAGGGGTGAATTCTCTGTAAGAAACCTTGGCAGCTTTACTATTTTGGACTATGACTTGAATAATTTCCCTGCGGCAAGTTTTGGGGTTGGGGGGCAGGGTCTGTGGCAACTCTGTGACTAATATGTGAAGAATTCCATATCATATGTATTGGCTGGGGATTTCTGAGTGAGGTAGTGTCAGAGAGCGAAGCTGCCCAGTACTGCTTTGTAGCAGGGAGCTGTGTTTCTTTGTGCCATTCAGTACTCTAAAGCACCTTTGAAAGCATTTGCCTTGTGTCATCATCTTATAAAGCTTGTCTACTGAGAAATGCTCATAAAGGATAAATATTTTGCATCATTTTAAAAAACAACCATTTGCCAAAATCTGCCAATTTCTTTATATGCAGACAGAAGGAATTTGAGATGTCGAGGAGCAAGGACAGAAGAAAAAAAATTAGCTGTATTTTCCCATCTATAAAATAGGGAATATATTACAGTTTTGCAACCATGCAGTTTTCGCTTCAACTTACATCTGTGTATAAGATGACCCTCAATTTTTAGTCTGAACAGTTTTAGACTTTGTCTTATACATGGAAAAATACTGTAAATACGGGAGAGACCAAAGTGGATAAATTCACCCATCTTGGCCCAGAGGCTTCAAATCTAGCTTTGCCAAGTCTGGTCTTCAATCTTGTGCTGAACTGGGTTCCCCCTGTTTATTTTTCCCTCAACATGAAGACCAATGGAATTATTTCTCTCCTGGAACAATTATGTCCAACGTTCCCTCTAAGCTGCTCAGGTGTGTGACCGCAGAGTGCTGCATCCATGCTGTGCATTCATCTTTAGTGTTGCCACCCATGTAGCTCCAGTTGCAGCCAGAACCCTGCACGCAGGATAGAACCTCACCCAGCACTGGTGGAAAATTAGGTGCAATGCTCTTTGTACTTGTTGAATTCTGTTGTTCAACAGTTATTATGCAGCCCTAATAGGGCTTTCAGGATAGGTGTGGTATTTTAGGATACTGCTTTTCCCAGTGGTCCCAGTGAATTTCCATGGCTGAGCCGGGTTTTGAACCCAGGCCTCCAAAGTCCTAATCCCTTATTATCCACTATCTCACACTGAGTATCACATAGGGTGCTCAATAGCTATTTCAATAATCATGAAAATTATGTAACCGAAACCCGTACTTTGGACACATCATCTGAAAATAAGGCTCCCTGGAAAAGATAATATATGCTGGAATAAGTTGAAAAGGAGGAAACTGAACATAAAATGGATTGGCTCATGAAGGGTGTCATGGCCTTGAGTTTGCAAGATGTGAGCAGAGCTATTAATGAGAGAATCTTTTGAAGGTGATGCAGCTGCTGTAGGTTGAACATGACCTGACAGCATATAACAGCAGCAACAGAATCAACTCAGTGTTAACTGGGTGGTTGGTGGAGAATTTTTAATTCATTTTATTCTGGAGGAATGTATTAATATTTGTGGTTAAAAAAGAGAGTCACACTGTGTTCAGATATAAGAAGGTGGAGATTGACATGTTTCTTTATCTTTACTCTCATTTCATTTGTCCTGTATCAGGTTGCTAGAGAAAGACTGTCATCCATAGTACATGACCTTCAACTGACCCACATATGTCACTGTGTCTATCTTGGTCAATGGTTTCTCCAAAATCTGAACTGTGAAATCCCACTGAACGGTGTCACATTATGGCCATAACTTTAACTTTATTGACCCAATACCTAACCCATGAGATGTTCCTGCAGGTTAAACCATAGCGATAGACGTGTTCACAGTGTTGCCTAAACTCAGCTCTGTAGCTGAACAGGTTTCTCTTTCCTTCAATCCCTCGACCCTTGTTGCTTTCTACCTTCTGATGTACTTACAGTAAGGATTGATTGAATATGTGATTAACATTGTGCAAGTCCCCCCCCTTTTTGCCCAATTTATTTCCTGACCAGAGGACAAACCAGTCCAAATCCTCTGACTTTTATGCGAGAGGTAATCCCATGATCCAATGTCAGCATAATCCGCCCCCAAGACAGCTTAAATATTTGTAGTTCTTTCTTAAATCAAGAAATCCCTTGAGGTTTATACCAATCCCAATTTAAAAAGCGACTTGACCTGAAAATCCCCAGAGGGAGTCATGAATAAGTTTGTCTTGCCTTGAACTCCTCAGACAAGTTTCTGTAATAAGATATCAGTAAAATATACAAGGTCATAATTCATAACAGGTCTTGAAAAATTAAGCATTCAGTAAAAGGCTAAAGATAAAAAAAGTATAAGAGTGATGGGGGTGGGTTGAAACTGCCTTTATCGTTATTATTAGAAAAGGGACCTCAGTGGACTCAGATTATTGTACTTTAAGTGAAATTGATTTTGTACATGATTTGATTTTAATCTACTATAGATTAATCAAATTCTACAAGGAGCAGATATTTAATTTAGTACATTAGGATGAAAAGGACATCAGCTGAAAGAGAAGTTTAATGCAGCTGATGCGATAAAAGCAGTATCTGATTATGAGGGTGTGGTTCTCCTAGTAACTCCTTCTTTTACTACTCCTAGGAAAGTTTCTTCTATTTGCCACTTTGTACTGGTGGTGGTGGGGGAAAAACACAGTAACGGTCTTTGTTTTGGAAAATGAGAACAAATAAGGATTTTTCAGGGGTGGGTAACATCTGGTCCTCCAGATTTTTTTTTTTTGGAAGTCTCATTGAATCAGCTGTGCTGGCTATGGCTTATGGACGCTGCAGTCTGAGAAGGGTCACAATTGCCCATGCTGGGACTTTGGAATGGAGGAATGCAGAGAGAAAGAGAGAAAAAGATGGAGTAAAATAATATTTATTTATTTCTTCCTTTTCCTTTCTTCCTTTTCCTTCCTTCCTTCCATGTATGGATAGAGGAGAGGTATTCTGTCACTTCATGCTGGGCTCTTGCCATGAATAAGACTAGTCATGGCTGTCTCATTACAAGCTACATCAGTAAATAGGGAATCTATGGAAAGCAATCTCTAGCAATTTTCCACTATACTGCTTTTTTTCCTAAAGAAGTTAAAGCAGTTGGAATTGTGAAGAAGCAAGGGTTTGGAGGGAGGCCTTGTTGCCTTTAACAGTTGGAACTGGGTGTGAGCCCAAGCAGAGCTGCTGCCAAGAGAGCCAAACAAACAGAAAGAAGTGAGGGCTGGTACGTTTCTGGAATTTAACATGTAAACAACAAAGGAAGAAAACATTCTTACTAGATAGAAAGGTAGTAAAAGTGTAAATTTTTGAGGCCCAAAATACTGCACTCCTTAAAATGGAGTCGGAGGGAGCAGCTCTTGTTACCTGCAGCACTTGTGCCATGTTTGTCATCTTGCCAAAGCACATGGAGAACTACACTTGCAGCAAGTGCAAGCTGATCACATTACTATTTATTTATTTATTTATTTATTTATTTATTTATTTATTTATTTATTTATTCAGAACACTTGTATCCCCCACAACTTCCGCATCGGAACTCTGGGCGACTAACAATAAAACAAAACAATAAAAGACCGATCCACAGTTGCAGTAAAAAGGAGGGGAGGCAAACCCTCCAGCGGGGATAACACAAGCAGCAAAAATAAAAATAAAAGATAAAAAAGATAAATAAAAACTTAAGTAGAAAGGTTGCCAAACGCCTCCTTAAAAAGGTGAGTTTTCAAAGCCTTTTTAAAGGCGGGCAGGGACTCTGCAAGGCGCAGCTCACTGGGTAGATGATTCCACAGCATGGGGCCCACAAAAGAGAAGGTGCGGTCATGCGTACGCGTTTTCCACGCCTCTCTGGGTGTAACCACCCTCCGTGAGCGTGCCTGTGCCATTCTCGTGGGCCTGGTCCCAGTTGATCTCTGAGAGATATGCTCCGACGGGTATTCTGGTCCCAAGCCGTGGAGGGCTTTGAAAGTCAAAACCAGGACCTTGAACCTTATCCGGAAGACAACAGGAAGCCAATGCAGGCGGGCCAGAACTGGGGTGATGTGCTCGAATCTAGAAGTGTACTAGAAGAGAAGGTTCAGCAGCTGGAGGCCTGCATATCTAACCAGCAACAAATTAAGGAGCTTGAGCTCTTCTTGAACAGAGCAGAGCAGACTATCCTGGACAAAGAAGAAACAGGACAAAGTTCTGAGGAAGAAGTCACCTCACCAACACAGGAGGTAGATGCATGGAGGAATGTGACTTGAAGAAGTAGAAGGCCAAGGGGTCGCTCTGAGAGTCTCAAATTACAGAATCAATTTGAGGCTCTTTCCCTCATCACACCTCACGAGAAATGCACAGAGAAACAACTGGTTCCACCTGAGGATCTCTCCCTCATCATACTTGATGAGATACAGGAGGACAAACAGCAAGAACAAATTGAAGACCTTTCCCTTAATATAGTTGATGAGGTGCATGTAGATGAACAGGCTACAGGAGAGATGATTCAATTATTAGAAATACAGAGGGATGGATTTGTGATGTGCATGATAACCACATGATGACTTGCCTGCCAGGTGTAAAGGTTGCAGACATCATGAGAAATCTATCTGTTAGAGAGAACTGGGAAGAAGCCGGTGGTCATGGTACACGTTGGTACCAATGATGTTGGGAAGGCAAAGTGGTCAGTCCTGGAAGCCAAATTCTGGTTGTTAGGAAGAAGATTGAAGTCCCGGACTCCCAAGGTAGCATTTTCAGAAGTGCTGCCTGTTCCTCATGCAGGACCCACCAGGCAGGCAGAGATAAGAAGCCTCAATGCATGGATGAGGCGATGGTGTCAAGAGGAGAGTTTCAGATTTGTCAGGAACTGGAGAACATTTTGGGACAAGCCAAAACTGTTCAGGAGGTAGCAAGTGCAGAGTAATGCACATTGGGGCAAAAACAAAAAACAAAAAACAAAACAAAACCAATTATGTTTATAAACTGATGGGGTCTGAACATTCTGCAACAAACCGGGAAAAGGACCTTTGTGTCCTGGTGGACAACTCAATGAAGGTGTCAACCCACTGTGCCACAGCAGTGAAAAAAGCAAACTCAATGCTAGGGATCATTAGGAAGGGTATAGAAAATAAGTCAGCAAGTGTCATTTTGCCTCTTTATAAATCTATGGTGAGGCCCCATCCGGAGTATTGTGTAAAGTTATGGTCCCCATACATCCAGAAGGATATTAAGAAATGGAAAAAAAGTGCAGAGGAGGGCAACCAGAATGATTAGGGGACTGGAACACCTTCCTTACCATCTGAGGCTGCAAAGGCTGGGTCTCTTCACTCTTGAATGATGGTGACTAAGAGGTGACCTGATTGAAGTTTATAAAATCATACACAGTATTGACAAAGTAGATAAGGAAAAACTGTTTTCCCTATTGCACAACAGTAGAACTAGAGGGCACTCCATGAAACTTTTGGAGGCTAGATCTCAAACTAATAAGAGAAAGTATTTTTTCACCCAGAGGATCACTGGTCTGTGGAACTCCCTGCCAGAAGAAGTGGTGACAGCTGTCAGCCTCGATAGCTTTAAGAAAGGATTAGAGAAGTTCGTGGAGAACAAGGGTATCAATGACTATCATTATGGATGCCTAAGGACCCTCTCTGGGTTTGAGAGATAGGCAGGATATCTCTCAATATCATTTGCAGGGAATCATAAGCAGGTGAAGACATCTGCCTGGGAATACCCTGAAGCAAATGATGAGCCACTGTGTGAGATGGAATGCTGGACAGGATGGGCTGTGTCCTGTTCCAGCAAGGCTGTTCTTATGTTCTTAAGATGGCTGTTTTCTGAGGTTAATACTAAACAAGGAGCACTAAACACGCAGAGCAGAAAAGCAAAACAGAGTCATAGACTCATAGAATCATAGACTCATAGAATCATAGAGTTGGAAGATACCTCGAGGGCCATCTAGTCCAACCCCCTGCCATGCAGGAACCCCTTCACAATATTTCCGACAGATGGTCATCCAGCCTCTGCTTAAAAACCACCAAAGAAGGAGACTCCACCACCCTCCGTGGCAGCATATTCCACTGCCGAACAGCTCTAACTGTCATGAAGTTCTTCCTAATGTTCAAATGGAATCTCTTTTCCTGTAGTTTGAAACCATTGCCCCGAGTCCTAGTCTCTGAAGCCATGGAAAACAAACCTGTTCCCTCTTCAATATGACATACTTTCAAGTATTTAAACATAGCTATCATATCCCCTCTCAGTCTTCTTTTAGAGAGGCTAAACATTCCCAGTTCCCTAACCTAAGCCATTCCTCATAAGACATTTCCTCCAGACCCTCAACCATCCTGGTCACCCTCCTCTGCACCCGCTCGAGGTTGTCAACATCCTTTTTAAACTGAGGCGCACAGAACTGGACACAGTACTCCAGGTGGGGTTTGACCAGAGCAGAATAGAGTGGCACTATCACTTCCCTTGATCTAGACACTATGGTTCTGTTGATGCAACCAAGAATCGCATTGGCTTTCCTGGCTGCCGCATCACACTGCTGACTCATGTTCAATTTGTGGTCCCAGATCCCTTTCACAGGTACTATTCTCTAGCCAAGTGTCCCCCATCCTATATCTGTGCAATTCATTTTTTTCCTAGATGTAGCACCCTTCATTTTCCTCTGTTGAAATCCATTCCATTAGCTTTTGCCCAGCATTCTAATCTGTCAAGGTCCTTTTGGATTTTCATCCGATCCTCTAGGGAATTAGCAACCCCTCCCAATTTGGTATCATCTGCAAATTTAATTAGCATACTCTCTATTCCCTCCTCCAAGTCATTAATAAAGATATTGAACAGCACTGGACCCAGAACAGAACCCTGGGCCACCCCACTGGTCACGTCTCTCCAAGCTGATGAGAGACCATTTATGATCACCCTTTGGGTGCGATCAGTCAACCAATTACAAATCCACCTAACAGTAGCACTATCTATCCCACTTCCTACTAACTTCTTAGCAAGAATACCATGGGGAACCTTATCGAAGGCCTTGCTAAAGTCCAGATAAGCAATATCCACAGCATTCCCCTCATCCACGAGGCCTGCAATTCTATCAAAGAAAGAGATCAAATTAGTCTGGCATGACTTGTTTTTAAGAAACCCGTGTTGACTTCTTGTAATGACAGCATTGTTTGTTAGATAATTGCAGATTGACTGCTTAATAATATGCTCTAGGATCTTTCCGGGAATTGAAGTCAAGCTGACTGAGCGGTAATTATTTGGGTCCTCTTTCCCCCCCTTTTTGAAGATGGGGACAACATTAGGCCTCCTCCAATCGATGGGGACTTCTCCTGTCCTCCAGGACTTCTTAAAGATTATTGCCAATGGTTCTGAAATTACTTATGCCAGTTCTTTTAATATCCTTGGGTGTAATTCATCTGGCCCAGGAGACTTAAATTCATTTAATGTTTCCAGGTGTTCCTGTACTACCTCCCTACCTATTCTATGTTGCAATTCCCATCCTACCTCATCTACTCTTTGTCCCAGCGGATCTCTTTCTTCCTTTTTGGAGAAAACTGAGGCAAAAAAATGTGTTGAGTAGTTCTGCCTTTTCCTTGTCTCCTGTTAGTAACTGGTTATCATTGCCACGCAGAGAGCCTATCATTTCCTTATTTTTCCTTTTGCTGCGGACATAACTAAAGAAACCCTTTTAACTATCTTTAATCTCTCTGGCAAGTCTAAGTTCATTTTGCGCTTTAGCTTTTTTTACCATCCCCTTGCATATATTAGCTGTTTGTTTATATTCCTCTTTGGTGCATTTCCCATTTTTCCATTCCTTGTACTTGTTTTTCTTTATAGTTAGCTGAGTTGAAAGTTCTTTAGTAAACCACTGTGGTTTCTTTAGACCTCTCCCATTTTTCTTCTTGTTGGAACAGTTTTAAATTGTGCCTTTAATATCTCGCTTTTCAGGAACTCCCATCCATCTTGGACTCCCTTCTCTTTCAGTGTTTCAGTCCATGGAATCACAGCCAATAATTCCCTAAGTTTACAAAAATTGGCTTTGTTAAAGTCCAGGATTCTTGTCTGACTATGCTTAGCTTCAGCTTCCAACTGTATAACAAATTCCAAGAGGGCATGGTCACTTTTACCTAATGATCCCACCACTTCGACCCCATTTACAAGGTCCTCCTTATTGGGTAAGACCAGATCTAAATGATAATACAGTGGCCTCTCGTTTTTATAGGTGGGGGATTGTATCTTTAAGCTGTGTGCATCCCTGCCTCTCCCCACATCCAGTCTCTCACTGCTGGAAGCCTCTTATAGGCAACAACAAATAGTGTCAGTTTCCAAACTTCCCTTCAGCCTCCTATCCATTTTAGTTTTGTTCTCTGGGTTATTGCAGATGAATCACAAGTGCCAGTGCCTCCCTTCACCAAGGGATGGTTTCTCTTCTGATGCTTAATGAATGACATCTTTCCTATGTGGAAAGAACAGATTTGCCAAGCCGGAAAAGAATTTTATATTACCCTCTAACCTTATCATTATCAGTAAGGGGTCAAAATGGTCGGCAGCAGAACATTGTGAAGAGAATTAATGAGCAGGTGTATGTGTGTGGGAGAGTGCACGCACGCACAGCCACACTCATGTGGACTAGAAGCCATATATGATTTGCAAGGTTTTGTTCACTTTCTCCTTAAAATAACTTTCGGGTGAGGAAAAAGATACGAGTTGGAAGTGTGAAACAGTTCTGACAATGGCAGTTTCACACCTAAAACTTAAAAGTGCTGCGTCCTTGGTTTATCATATGAAGGCAAATGTCATCTTGGTCTGAATACCTATCTATATTTTAGGTACCGTCTTCCAAATTGCCTAGCAAGGCACATAATCTCTTGGCTGCCTATCCTTCTGGATACTTTCTCTTAGTTATAATTCAATGCAGCTACTTTTCTCCAGACCTTCACACAGTGGAAACCTTCCTGAATATTGAAAGGATGCTTACAATCAATTATTTTAAAGAAAATATACCCATCCAGGTTTGGATATAGAAGAAATATATAACCAGGGCATTAGTTTTCTGCATGTAATTATCTGCCCAGTGGTTCCATAATATTCTGAACTAGAAAATATTGCCATTACGCGGAACAGAAGCAATTCTCACTGACAAACATACCCCTTTGTGCTTAAATCACTTATTCATTTTTCTTCCTTTCAGAATTCAGAAGGGCCTACATGGGGCTTGCTGGCATTCCCTCATCCATGTTTCAGACCTCGTTAGGTTGAACAATGTATAATTCCCCTGTGTTCTCAGACTTTGCCTTAAATCTGATTTGTTGGTCGACTCATGGGATCCATAGCTTTGGCTGTATCAGGCAGGGATGGGTTGATATAACAATGCATTGTTTTGGCTTGCACATCAGTGTTCTCAATGGTTTGTTCCCTTTGTCTTTGTATCCTCCCTTTTTGTGAAGTTATTAGCAGTCCCTTGTTCGTTTTCCCAGGAAAATCTTTTGTTAAAAATTCCAGTCAACGTCCATTTATCTAGAGCTTCTCAGAAAAAAACAGCAGCTGCAGCAGCAACAACAGTTTGCTTGCTTATTTGGACTTGGTTGGATATAACATTTGAGCTATGAAAATTTGCTCTGGTCGTAGCCAGTTTCTGACCAGAGGTTACATTGGTCATATGATTTATATGTGTGCTTATGAAAGGCTATCAATGTGCCTGTCCTTGTGACAGATGGAGTACAATGCAAGGAAGGCTTGCATTTGGATAAACTGGAAGGCAGCACAGAAGCACACGGTGTTTGTTTCTTTGTTTCTTTGTTTGTACATTTCTATACCACCCATCTGACAGAGGACGTCTGGGCGGTTTCCATCAATATACAGGAAAAATACAATTATACAAAATACCAACAAAGCAATAATCACAAAATAATAAAACAAAAACAAAACAAACAAACACAACTAATATAAATGCTCTGACAAGACAATCTTATTTTAATGGTCCCAGGAAAAAAGGGGGGGGAGTGGTCGCCAAACACCTCTATGAAGCTCTTTTAAAGGCAGGCAGGGACTCTCCAAGGTGGATCTCACGCTGAAGTTTGTTCCACAACAACGGGGCAACTGCCAAGAAGGGCTGGTTTCGAGTGACCATTTTCCAGGCCTCTCTATAGGTAGCTACCCTGAGTGAAAATGCCTGTAAAGCTCTGGTGGGCCAGAGATCTTAGGGATCTTAGGGAGATCCATTTCCGCCAGGTCCCAAGCCATGGAGGGCTTTGAAAGTCAAATTTCCGGAATGCAACGGGCAACCAATGCAGTCAGCCATGACTAGATGATGTGGTTGTACCCACCACCAGTCTGGCCACCACATTTTGTACTTGCTGCAACCTCTGAACAAGGATCAAGCGAATGTAGAGAGTGTTGCAGTAATCTATCCTCGAGATCACGAGTGCCTGCACAACTGTTCTCAGGGAAGTTTGGTCCAGGAGGCCCAAACTAAACCAGACAAGGAGGAGGCCCCATCTGACCAGGATTGATGAGGTCTCGAACCACTCAGAAGAATTCTGCTTGGCGTTTTGAGGCCACACCAATTCTCAAGGAAGCACAAGATCTTTTAACCTCCCTGATCACTCAAACATAGCACCTGGTCAGAATACACACTGCAGCCCGATTAATCTCTGACTGGTCCTTCCTCCATCTGCTCTCGAGTTTTCTTTATTCCTACTTCATAGCCCGCAACTCAACTGTAAACCGTGGTAAAGGTCGGGCTCCACATCAAAGAAGACATTTGGGGGCAATTCAGTCAACTGCCCGGGTGGCATCATCATACCATCTATCCACCAGGGTGTCAATGGGGGCGTCAACTAGACTGTCCGGAAAAAAACCCAGAGGCCTCCGAAAACCATTCAGGGTCCAGGAGCCTTTGGGGGTAGGCCCATACCAAGGGCCTATGCTCCCTATGATGTAGAGTGGTGATTGCCAGGGAAAAAGCTTGCAGATAATGATCTGCCCATGACACAGGTTGAGGCAGAATATCTATTTATTTATATTCTATTTATTAAAATATTTATATGTGTTCTTTCTGGGCCAGGTTTTCTGGTCGATTTCTGGCAGTTAAGAACAAAGATGTAGCTTCTCTGATAGGCTAACCAAAGATAGCTTCTGAAGTGTGCTGAATGCTGATAGTTCTGAAATGTCGGATGATAATGATCTGTACACCCAAAGGTAGATTCCAGACAATATTCTAATCAAATGTTCTGTATTTTGAGTGTCATTGGCTGGAGAAAAAGGCAGAATGTACACGTAGTAAAAACCACATATACTCTCATTGTTCAGTTTGCTTTGATTTGACAACATGACCACACTACTGTGTATTCCCCTTTCAATCAACTGTATTCTTCATACTGTATATTGCAGATTGTTTATTGCTGTAGTTTATTGCTGTTTGAGTGTAATTTTGTTTTTATGAATGAACAACCACAGAGAATTTGGGTACCCTTTCAAAATGAGTAAACGACAGAGTTGGCATGGTTACCTTCTCTTCAGGATTAGATGACAAAAGCAGTCGGGCTTCAAAGCAGATTAGGTCAATTAGTCCTTTATTAATGGGATGAATAAGAATCTACTTCCAATTCTCCAAACCTGGTTAAAATGACTTCCTGGACAACCCAGGAAGAGCCAAGTATTTTGTTACAATGAGCCAAGAGATTGTTACAATGAACTGGGCGGGCAGTGGCCACGGGCGGGCAAGTGGGTGGGTGGCGGTGCGGGCCGCAGGTGGGTGGCGGCGCGGGCCGATGGGCGAGTGGGCAGTTAGGATATCACTTAGGATAGAGGTTCTGTTCTTGGCTTGCACCCCAAATGTGTCTGTGTGCAAGCAAATTGAAGTTGGGAAAAGAGAAAATAAATGATAGTATATAATATATTTTTAAAATAAATCCACACCTCCCACTCCCAGTCGAACCTCCCCCTTTATCCAATATCAGAAAAAAATCCTCAAACTTCCAGGGAAGAAATAAAGAATAAACTGCTATTCCCTTCAGCAGACAAAGCTGCAGGGAATCAAAGAAATTATTTTCTAAATTCAATTCCCTCCCTGCCTGCCTAACTTAAATCCTAAACCCTCCAGCCTCCCTCCTCAATCTTGATCGGATCACACCAGCACCAGCAGCCAGCCCTCCTCCCTCAACCACATCCACACACCCGACTGATTTCTGGAAGGTGCCTCGGCTTTTTATGCCCTCCGAGACATCCAGAAGTGTTAGTCAAAAACCTGGCGATGCCATTGGTGGAATGGTTCAAAAAAATTGCATGTTCCCATCCCATGCCCAGCCCAAATGGGCAGGTCTAAAAAAATAAAAAATAAAATAAAATAAAATAAAATCAATACGACGTTTTATTGCTATAAAAAACCCACTGCTGCTACTATAAAAATTCAGGCATTTAAAATAAATAAATTTCACATGTTTCTGTGGTGATTTGGTGTGTTTTTTGACCACAATTTCAAAAGAAAAATTGCGGTCACCATTTTGGATCCCCCCCCACCGCATGGCATGGCGAGACGATGAGGATGAGCCCCCCTCGTCGCAAGCAGCCCAGGACAGGAAAAGAGGGGGGGAAAGGCCGGGGACCCCCCAGAAACCACCCCTCTGGTAGGTGGCAAAGTCTCAGGCAGGCATATTTTCGCCTGCTTTTTTGGACAGGAGTCGGGTTTTTTTAAAAAAACTTAAAAACTTTTACTGTGCTTCACATCGCGCAATCGCCGCGATGCTACAAACAGAAACGAAAAACCCGACCAAATTTTTCTTTTTTTGGTTCAAGTTCGAGTTCTGATGGCTTAATTATCGTTACCGTTTCCGTTACGTAATGGAAACGATAACCGAAAACGGAAACGACAATTTCACCGATTCGTGCCCATGTCTAGTACAGTGCATAAACACACACAGCCCTAACTTACTTAGATCACTTTTGGGCAAGGGTAAAGTCTAGCTAATATTCTGCAGTGGTTAGATGCTGCAGGGAAGCAAGAAGTCTACATACAGAACTTTGCTTATGATGTAAGCCAGCTATTAACTTTTCTGTTTCTACAGACACCACCTTATAAAGGGTTGAAAGACATATAGGCTCAATCAGGATTATATAAGTCACACAATGAGCCTTATAAGGTGGTGTGTGAAGAAATGTTCCCAGTCTGTCACCCACTGAGAATGGCTGATGTACGCAACCAGCTTGCTCTCTTGACCCCTCTACAACATAGAGGAGATGATAATGGTAGTGTGATGGTGCCCCCCACCACTCAGAAAAACTCTGGACTCCACATTGAGATGAGAATTACATTATGGCCATGGGAGGACATGGGGTTGGAACAAAGATTGACTAGTTCAGAAACCTTCAGCTACTTCACTAGTTTGGGATTGTGTATAGTAACAATATTTTCAGGCGGAGAAAAATATTGCCACTATTGATACCACTATATAAAACAACAACATAAAAATGGTCACGATTAGGGATTACTCTGTTTTCAACACATTCCTATGGGAAATGTGTATAAAGAAAAATTTGCTTAACATAATTTCATTTGAAATGAATTAATTATATATACACACAGTGGTACCCCAATTTACGACATTAATCCGTTCTGAGCACAGGCTCGTAAACTCGATTAGGTTGTAAGTCGGGGAGCGGTTTCCCAAAGGAATGCACTGAAAATCAATTAATCCATTGAGGAACGTATTTCAATGCATTCCTATGGGAAACCGCATTAGATGACCTGCGGCTCCCCCCCATCAATTGGGGGGGGGCTGCAGGTCATTTAAAATGTCTTTAAGCAACCAAGCCAAGTGCTTGGCTTGATTACTTACGGACATTTTTTAAAAACTCAGCACTTCTCCCTCCCACCATCGGGCGCATAGAGGAAGAAGTGGTTGGGTTTTCAATTTTTTTCTCTTCCGATGCAAGCGCTAATGGCTGCTATCAGTGCCTGCATCGGAAGAGGAAAAAAAATAAAAAACACCGCTTCTCAATTTTCACTCCTGATGGAGAGGCTGAGAAGCGGCTTTTTTATTATTTCCCCCCTCTTCCTACGCAAGTGCTGATGGCAGCCATTAGTGCTTGCATCAGAAGAGAAAAGAAATTGAAAACATCGCCGCTTCTCACCCCCCCACACACACACACATCATCTGGCATGTAGAGGAAGAAGCAGTGGTGTTTTCAATTTTTTTCTCTTCCGATGCAAGCGCTAACGGCTGCCATCAGCATAAGAAATAAAAAACAAAAATCTGCCGCTACTGCACGGGCCCAATGCGGAGGGGGTGAGAAGCGGGATTTTTTTCTTTCCCCCCTCTCCCTATGCAAGCGCTGATGGCAGCCATTAGCGCTTGCATCAGAAGAGAAAATAATTGAAAACACTGCCACATCTTCCTCTACGCGCCCGATGGTGGGGGAGATGAGAAGCAGTGTTTTTCCCCCCATTTTTTTCTTTCTTCCAATGCAAGCCCTTTTGACACACACACACACACACACACACACACACACACACACACACACACACACACACACACACACACACACACGAAAGCTAAAAACAGTAAGACAAGACCGAGGTGCTCTGACTCAAATGAAAACCAGCTCAAGGAATATGGTTGTAGCCTTTGCTGGATGGATGGGGTTCTACTGGTGCACAGCTTGGGGTGCTCCTGGATTCATTTCTGAGCCTGGATGCCCAGGTTTCATTGGTGACCAGGAGTGCCTTTGCAGTTAAAACAAGTGTGCCCACTGCACTCATTTCTTGAGAGGTCTAATTTGGACATGGTGATGCATGCCCTAGTTACATCCTGCCTTGATTTACTGTAATGTGCTGTACATGGGGCGGCCTTTGGAAAGTGTTTGGAAACCTGGGGGAAAGCCGACAGGAGCTGTGTGGCATCCGGTTCAGAACACCTCATCCTCGGGGAATGAGGTTGGAGAGGGTAGAGAATCACATAGAGATGACATAGCAAGTATTAACACTGGCAGAATAGCGGAATGTGACAGTTCGTCTACTGAAAATAAAAGCTGTGGGGGGAGAAGAACAAGGCAGCAGCTGTTGCGGGACCCACTGTACAAGTGCTTCTACGCCAATGCTCGAAGCCTCCGAGCAAAGATGGGAGAACTTGAACATCTGGCAGCTAGGGATAACATTGATATAATAGCCATAACAGAAACCTGGTGGAATGTGGAGAACCAGTGGGACACAGCAATCCCAGGCTATAAACTCTATAGAAGGGATAGAGAGGGGCGGGTTGGAGGAGGAGTGGCCATCTATGTCAAAGAAGGCATAAAATCCAGCAGAATGGAGATTGACAGAGGGTCTGACTCCGCCATAGAATCACTGTGGGTTAAACTACCAGGTCCAAAGAGTGATATGATAGTTGGAGTATTCTATCGTCCACCAGATCAAAACTTGAGGGGGACCTTGAAATGAGGAGAGAAATCATGGAGGTGGCTAAGAGGGATAGGATAGTAATCATGGGGGACTTTAATTATCCCCACATTGACTGGGCCAATGCGAGTTCCGGGCAAGAAAGAGAAACTGGGTTTCTCGACTTGCTGAATGACTGTGCCTTAGAGCAACTTGTCATGGAGCCCACCCGAGAACAGGCAACTCTAGATCTAATATTGTGTGATACTCAGGACCTCGTCAGGGATGTGAATGTCACTGAGCCTCTGGGGAACAGTGACCATGCTGCAATTACCTTTGCCATGCATGTCGGAGGAAGAGTGTCAACCAAATCAGACATAAAAACCCTTGATTTTCGAAGGGCAAACTTCCCTCAGATGAGGAAACTAGTTAGAGAGAAACTGAAGGGGAGGGTTAGAAGAATCCAATCTCTTCAGAGTGCATGGAGCCTGTTTAAAACAACAATAATACAGGCCCAGCACAAGTGCATACCACAAAGAAAGAAGAGCTCATTTAAGTCCAAGAGGACACCGGCATGGTTAACGAGTGGAGTTAGAGAGGCTCTAAAGCACAAGGAGAGGTCCTTCTGTAAATGGAAATCCTCCCCAAATGAGGAAAATAAAAAGGAACACAAACTCTGGCAAAAGAAATGTAAAAGATGATAAGGGAGGCAAAGAAAAACTTTGAGGAACGCATGGCTAGCAATATAAAGGGTAATAATAAAAGCTTCTTTAAATATGTTAGAAGTAGAAAACCTGCCAGAGAACCAATTGGGCCTCTGGATGGTGAGAGAGGAAAAGGGGAGGTTAAGGAGGACTTGGACATTGCAGAGAAATTGAAAACAGTTCTTTGCGTCTGTCTTCACGACAGAGGACCTTGAGCGGATTCCGCTGCCTGAGCCGCCCCTCTTGACTAAAGAATTAAATCAAATACAGGTTAAAAGAGAGGAGGTTTTAGGACTAATTGATAAATTGAGGATTAACAAGTCACCGGGCCCAGATGGCATCCACCCAAGGGTTATTAGGGGAACTGAGAAATGAAATTGCAGATCTCTTAACGGTAATATGCAACTTGTCTCTTCAAACGGCCACAGTGCCGGAGGACTGGAGGATAGCGGATGTCACACCAATTTTTAAAAAGGAAGGAGGGGGACCCAGGAAACTACAGGCCGGTTAGCCTTACATCTGTCCCAGGAAGATGGTGGAAGGCCTCATCCAAGAGAAAATCTTAAAACACATAAAAGAACAAACCTTGCTGAGAGAAAATCAGCATGGCTTCTGTAAGGGTAAATCTTGTCTTACAAACCTTTTAGAATTTTTTGAAAAGGTCAACAGGCACGTGGATTTGGGTGAACCGGTGGATATAGTCTATCTGGATTTTCAAAAGGCTTTTGACACAGTCCCTCACCAAAGGCTGCTGAGAAAATTGCATAGTCAGGGGATAAGAGGGCAGGTCCTCTTATGGATTGAGAACTGGTTGAGATCCCGGAAACAAAGAGTAGGTGTCAATGGGAAATTTTCACAATGGAGAGAAGTGAAAAGCGGTGTGCCCCAGGGCTCGGTCCTGGGACCGGTGCTTTTCAATCTGTTCATAAATGACCTGGAGACAGGGATAAACAGTGTGGTGGCCAAGTTTGCAGATGACACAAAACTTTTCCATGTGGTAAAAACCAGAGAAGATTGTGAAGAGCTCCAGAAGGATCTCTCCAAACTGGGGGAGTGGGCTGAGAAATGGCAAATGCGTTTTAATGTAACCAAATGTAAAGTAATGCATATTGGGGCAAAAAAATCCAAACTTCATCTATCAACTCATGGGCTCTGAGTTATCCGTGACAGATCAGGAAAGAGATCTTGGTGTGTTGGTGGACAGCTCCATGAAGGTGTCTCCCCAATGTGTGGCAGCAGTGAAGAAGGCCAATTCCATGCTGGGATTATCAAAAAGGGGATTGAAAATAAAACAGCCAACATTATAATGCCGTTATACAAAACAATAGTAAGGCCCCACCTGGAGTATTGTGTACAATTCTGGTCACCGCATCTCAAGAAAGACATAGTGGAACTGGAAAAGGTGCAGAAGAGAGCGACTAAAATGATTACTGGCCTGGGGCACCTCCCTTATGAAGAAAGGCTAAAACAATTGGGCCTCTTTAGTCTGGAAAAAACGCTTGAGGGGGATATGATTGAGACATACAAAATAATGCAGGGTATGAGTAAAGTGGATAGAGGGACGCTCTTCTCCCTCTCTCAAAATACCAGAACTAGGGGACATACACTCAAATTGAGTGCTGGGAGAGTAAGAACTGACAAAAGAAAATATTTTTTCACCCAGCGCGTTGTAAGTCTATGGAATTCCCTGCCACAGGATGTGGTGATGGCATCTGGCCTGGATGCCTTCAAAAGGGGATTGGACAGATTCCTAGAGGAAAAGTTCATCACGGGTTACAAACCATGATGGAGATGTGTAATCTCTAGGCTTTAAACCAGGGTACTTCAAGGGCCAGATGCAGGGGAGTGGTATCAGGAGACAGATATCTAGTCTCATGCGCTCCCAAACGCATCTGGTGGGGCCGCTGTGAGATACAGGAAGCTGGACTAGATGGGCCTTTGGCCTGATCCAGCATGGCTCTTCTTATGTTCTTAAACTTCAAAGGGTACAAAATGCTGCAGCAAGATTGTTAACTGGGGCTGGCTATAGGAAACATATAACTCCCCTGCTGAAATACTGTACAATGGGACAAATGTAGTGCAAGCAGGTCTGGGCAAGTAGTCAATTGACTTCCAGCCTGTGCTTGATTTCAGGACGTTTCTACCTCAGAAGAGTGATGCACACCTGATCAGCCCTCTTCCAAACTTCAAAGGTCTGATTAAGCGGAGGCAGTCCTCCCTTTATAATGAACCATGTTGTCCTGTAATGTCTTTGTTATCCTTACACTGATCTCCTTCCTTTCTTAATTCCAATCTGAGGGCTGACTGGCACCCATTGGATCCCTTCTTTCTTAATGTTCTAGTCTGAAATCTATAACCTCTTGCACTGCCCACCAATTTGGGACCAGGATGTTAACTATTAAACCCTCTTGTGAGAATGGGATGGGCTAAAACTCACATTTTTTATTGATGGCTGGTGGGCTACTTTTGAACCCTTCACGGGCTACTGGTAGCACCCGGTGTACCTGGTGGGCAGGCCTGGCCTACGCTACAGCTCCAGCAGCAACTAGGAGTGTCCAGGTAAGCCTGGGTGTCTACATTATAGATGCTCTATAGAGAACACATCAGTGCTTATTCAGTTGCAAGGATAAACATTCCTATAAACCTTCTGTCTTAATTTTTTTTACAAATTGGAACTGTTGCAGTTTGCTTTTTAAAACACTGGTGCAAGCTAGTGTAGGATGGGCTATTGTAGCAACAACACAAGTGGAGCTGAAGCAGTGTTTGTATGTTTGTTTGTTAAATAGTGGTCTTGAAAGCAGAGTAGGATTCCACCCACCCACCCCAGCCCAGTCTGCAAGATTTTGCGAGAATAAACACACTGGGGTAAAATATGGCAAGGAAAGGACAAATGTTCTAGAAGTTCATTCTTTAGGAAAGTGCCCTGAATTGTAGAACATGGGGTTTCAAAAAGAAAGGAAGAAATTCAAAAGCACTGAAGGGGAAATAAATCACCAGACAGTTCAACTGACCTTTATAGTTGTGCTAGGGAAGCTGTGTGCAGCCCTCTGCTCTGCTGTGGTGTGGATCCTAGTTTTATTTTTCCCAACATTAAAGAGCCTCTTGCTCTCTCTCTCTCTGTTTTTATACAGAGACCTTCTGATTCATTCTGATGGTTCACTCAGAGACTCTTTGAGACTCTTTTTTTTAAAAGAACATGACCAGAGAAAAAATTTCTATTCATTTAAAAGGGCCCTCCTTCTCTGTTTAATTTTCTTTTGGTTTGAGTTCTTCTTGCCTCTTCCATGCTTTATTTCTTCAGCTTCAGTTTCAAGCTAATTCTGTTTCCAACTTCTCAGCCGTAGTTTTGCAGTATTTACTTGGCTTTCCTCCTCCCCCATAGATGCTCCCAAAAAGCATTTTCCCTTGCACCATAGATAGATGATAGATAGATAGATAGATAGATAGATAGAGAGAGAGAGAGAGAGAGAGAGAGAGAGAGAGAGAGAGAGAGATTTGGCCCATCCTTATTGCTGCGACTTTTAACTTTCTGCATTAGACTTGCAATATTAGTGCCTTTTGTGGCATCTGTATTCAAGACCATCAGTTCTTTAAAAGTGAGTAATATTTACATTTGTTCCTTCATAAGAACTGGCAGCTGGTATGAGTTTCACAGGAAAAAGAGGAAACAAGCACTCATGTAAACTTCTTGTTCAAGGCCAGAGAATTGGTTTTAAAAATACCTTCTGTTAGCCAAAATATACCGGCCTGCAAAAGAATCAGTGGCACGCTATGACTGTTAGCCAAGATTCCCAAAGTCTGCTGCCTTATCCTCCAAATAACTCCTCTATCCAAATATACCTAGTGTGGTGTAATGGAGAGAATAGCAGAATAACCCAGCTTTGAATCCTTGCTCATCCATGGAAGGTCACAGAGAGGACGGAAGTGGTAAAACTACTCCTTAGATATATTGCTCACTTACCTTGGATAATCAGAGTCATTACAAGGCAGTTCTGACTTGATAGTACACAACACACACATACAATATATCCAAAGGAAGTATATATCTAAGGATAGAAGACAACATACAAAAGGATTACAAGCAATTTATGAGTTAACTTCCCAAAAAGGGCTTGCCACTTTGGGAGAAGACTGCAGAAAACAAATACTGTAGATGGTAATCTGACAACAATGCATTGCAAATTATTTGTATAAAAGAAAGCTTAAGAAGACATTCACCATCCAGCCAGCAGAATGTCAGTGGAATTTGTACCAGAATACCAGTTACAGTATGTATGTTTCCACTATGTTTTCTCATCTGTCACAAGATCCACAACCCCATGAAACTGCATACAGAGGCTTCTACTTTCTGATCCATGATATGCTAGAAACAATTTATCATTGTTACTGTTTGTAGACCAGCAGTCTAAATTGCAGTCTAGAATATATACCTGCAGTTCCATTATCTTTTGTCACCTGGACTATTTTGATTCATTATCAAAGCTGAACAAAACTTATCTTTGCTCAAAAAACAAACAAAACACACATACACACAGAGAGAGGTTGCATTTTTATTGTGGCTATGATTAGCTATCTGAAATAACTAATGAAAATGAAATGCCAGTTATTATGTGGATCATTATGAGCAGGGGTCCTCAACCTAAGGCCCCGGGGCTGGATGCGGCCCCCCAAGGTCCTGAATCCAGCCCCTGGGACCAATTGCAACCCCCCACCTACCCCCTGTTTTGTGAGCAAGCCAGCCTCCGCAGCTGCTTTTGGACTGTGATCCGGCCCCCAGTGGTGTCTGGGTGGTGGTGGACGGGCCCACTGTTTGAAAACTTTGAGGACCCCTGATTATGAGCAATCATATTCTCCATGGGATAATATGGGCTTGGCACCTTGTGATTAGCTAAGGATGATGCATCAGACACTGTTCAGACACTTTGCCTTGTCAGGACTTGAAAATGTTCTATGTTTGATTTTACGCCGGCAATAAATGGAAAAATGGGAAGCACTTCATAAACGACCATACAGTCACTGGACCTGATCATCCATAGAGTCCCTTCCAGCTCTGCAGTTCTAAGAGTACATTTAACTTGGGAAATCAGATTCCTGGCATAGGTTTTATGTTAAGTGTGATGCAAGAAAAACCCTTAATGGACAGTTCTCACAAACACACAAACACTCACTCACTCACTCACTCTAACTGTGGCTTTCCCAACTCATTACCTTTTCATCTAATCCTGCATTTGCAGCATTCAATCGGCATTTTATGTCATCTAAAAATTACGTCCACATTGGACCTTTTTCTAGCTCTTCCTGCCCCCCCCCCAACATTGTAGACGTCAGGGTTCTCTTGAGCTGCTAGAAACATCCAGGTTTCTCTTAAAAAATTTTTTTGGGAGGTGATGCTATTTGGGATACATTTGTTTCTTTATGACCTCATGTTTATATGGTCTTTGCGAGTAAATGAAGCATTTCTGTAGCTGCTTCTGTTGCATGCTTTCCGCTTATAGCAACCTCTCAATTACTGAGCTAGAGGTTTTCTTTACAGCAGCTCCATCTGGTCTTACAAATTCAAGGTCATGGCTTCCTGCTCTACGTCAATCCATTTCATGTTTGCTCTTTCTCTTTCCTGCCACTTTCAACTTTTCCCAGTGTTCTGGTCTGACTGTGTTCTCCTTTGTGGAGTTGTTGTGACCAACTGTTGTTGGTGCAGAGTCACTTATATAGATATAGATATATTATCTTTTTGAAAAAAATCAGTGACATGATCATGAGGAAAATAATACTTAAAAGGGCAAAATTCAAAAGAATTATTATTTCTAACTGGTGCCCTATTCCCATTTGAGAGAAATGTTGTGTCAATTATAGTAATCACTGTTACAATTCCTTATGTGTGCTTTATTCACTTGTGTTTCATTATTTACCTTAAAATTCTGTAAACCACCCGGAGTAGTTTTTATGCCAGATGATGCAGTATACACAGTAAGTCAAATAAATAAATAAATAAATAAATAAATAAATAAATAAATAAATAAATAAATAGGATTTCTCTGAGGACAACAAAAGCAGGTTGCTTTCCAAGTCTTTAAAAGCTACTGGTCAACAATATCCTGATGATTGTATGTAATTGTCATTATTGTAGGCCGCCTTGGGTCCTTTTCAGAGGAGAAAGGTGGGGTAAAAATATTCAAAATAAAATAGATAAATAAAAAACCTAAACTATAGTCATTTTTAGAGGTTTATGTTTCTTCCCAAAGTCTGTGGAAGGAGCTGAGCAATGGTATTTCTTGTGCATAGTGTACATACACATAAAGTTATACATGTACTTACCTAAGCATACAAAATGCAAACATACAGCTTTCCATTTCTCCATAGCCACCTACAGTATGTATAACTGGAAAATGCAGAAACCATGTTAAATGCTGTTAGCTGCTGAAGTATTCAGCAACCTGACCAGAATAGTATTGGTATTTGTGTAAAGTTTGCAGAATTCATTGACCAATTGCCAGAACACATCTTCAGTATGCATGCAGGCATGTGACCAGGCACACAACTAAGACAAACATCAGCTAGACGCAATTTGCAACAATGAATTCTGCAAACTTTCTTGCATCCTTTCTTGCCTCTCTAAAAGAAGACTGAGAGGGGATATGATAGCTATGTTTAAATATTTGAAAGGATGTCATATTGAAGAGGGAACAGGTTTGTTTTCCATGACTTCAGAGACTAGGACTTGGGGCAATGTTTTCAAACTACAGGAAAAGAGATTCCATTTGAACATTAGGAAGAACTTCATGACAGTTAGAGCTGTTCTGCAGTGGAATATGTTGCCACAAAGGGTGGTGGAGTCTCCTTCTGTGGAGGTTTTTAAGCAGAGGCTGGAAGACAATAACAGTAAAACCTCCTTATAAGGTTAAGGTTAAGAAGAGTTAGTGACAAAATTCAGACAGTGAAATTTTACAGTAATCATCTCAACCCCCACCAGCTGATGGATGGACAAAGAAGATGATTGCAAAATATTTGGCTCAGGTTCAGTTATAAATCTATTTGTGCCCCTGGTTTCATTTTGGAAATGTGAAGGCAAAACCCCAAAAATAAGAAAAGAGGCCCACACAGTGGAGAAAGGTTACTGAATAAGTCTGTGATGCTGTGACGTCACCCCTTCCACAGACTGGGTTTTCAGAGGCACAACCGAGGTTTATTTCGACATCCCACTGCTGTGCCACTAAATTGTGACAACACCTCCCTTTTACACACTGAATTGTGATGGAAATGGTAATGCTGCCACCTTTTATTCACTTGGTAATGCTGACACCTTTTAAAAACGTCACCTCATGAATTGGGACCGACTCAGATGAATAATATAAAAATAATAACAAAGTTTATTGAGGAAAGAATAAATATAACAATATCTGAGGATGGTATACGTTGCCTTTAACATAGAATAGATTTAATCAACTCTTCAAGCCTCCCTGTCTTTAATAACTAGTAAACCGTATAGCCCTCACTGCCTGACAGAACTCCCACAGAGCAGTGCTCTCTCCCAGCACTCACTCACAAAACCTTCAACTGAACTCAACTCAACTCAATTGCCCCAACTGACGAGGCTCCGCCCTTTTTATATCCTACCATTCCCCGCCCTCCTGCTGGGATTGGCTGATGATTTGTATATTCATCCCTCCTCTTTCCAGGGTTTTGTCACAGATGCCATCTTTGTAAAGTGCTCCCTAAGTGTCTGTCATGAAGGCAGGGTTTTACAAGCAGATAATTTGGTACCTCAAAGGAAACAGCTTGCCGCCTCACTACTTCTATATTTTCTCATAGTTACTGTTCTTCACATTATTAGAGACCATCAGAAGCTTTCATTAAGTATGAGCCAAAATGTTCCAATTTCCAGGAAACGTTGGAAATGATTTGTAGCACCTCTTTTTTTACACACAAGTAAACTAAATATTATCACTATTAAACATCCCCTTTCTCTCTTAGGCTTTATGCACAGAAAGACCACTTTATTTTGTGTTATTTTATTTTATTGCATTGCTGTGGATTAATTTTCAGCAGTTTGTCACAGGAATAACTACGGAAAGTGCCTCCAAATTCCCAGTGAAAAAGAAGAATTATTATTTCTCGCTGTCCCCAACTGGCTTTGCAAATGTAAAGTGAAGATGCTACAGGGTTGCATTTATGTGGAATAGATGTCTGATTCTCCACTGGGGGAGGTTTTATTCAAGAGGAAAAAATGGGCAAATTAGAACTAGGCAGGTAATAAATTGCTTGCACATCTCTAATGAGTAGCTACGGTTACCTGATTTGGAATCTTGATAAAGTCACCTAAGCTCATATTAAAGTAATCTTTTCTTATGGGGAGGAACAATGCATTTTCATTGTGAAAGCTGAACATTTCTTTGAACTATGACAAGTAGAACATATCTCATCAGTTCAGCCATTTAGAACAATATTCACACCTACCATTAAAGTTGTATTACCATGGAATGCTGTTCTAACTCTTTCCTGCCTCTGAACTTACTAGGTTCAATCCTATGATTAAATCACCACAACATCTAAATACACAAGTGATCTGGACAGCAAACCATCCTTTATTTCCAGGTAGAGAATGTGAGAGCAAAAACTACTGGAAACATTCTAGAGTCACTTGTATCTTTTCCAAATGCAGCACAAGACAGGACAGAATCAAGTGGAAGAGAGAAAGATAACTTTGTGAAGATGTTTACAAAAGCACTCAGAAGTTTCTCAGTGTCTGAAGATCGTAGCTATGATATTTCACATTTTTTCTTGAAATTTGCATCAAAATGTGGATGGAAATCCCTCTATGTTTGTCACTGTTTTAACTGGCACAGAGGGAAGTGCAGGAGAGCTAGTCCAGTATTTTGTATGTAGATGAAACAAGTTGTATGGTTCTTTGCATCATTTCAGCCCTGCCTTTATAGCAGCAGTGATTGTGGACAATATTGGGTTCACTGTATTTATTCATATTATGTCAGTCTTGGAACCGCAGAGCTGGAAGGGACCTGATGGATCATTGAGCCCGGCCCGTTAAGGAGGCATAATGAGGAATTGAACTCCTGACCTCTGGCTCTGCAGACAGATACCTAAACAGCTGAGCTATCCAGCATGATCAAAGTAATTCTGTATGATCATTGCTAATATTTTAAACCCTCTGTATAATAGTTCAAGTGGTCGGTCATGCCACTTAAGAAGAGCTGGTAGTGTTCCACTGGCATCAAATCATTGGCTTGTTTACATGGATTTACCTGATCAGATTCACTGCAGACTCCATCTTACTCTTGTTCATACTCTTTAAGAAATTCCTTCATATAAGGAATGAAGGCAAATTATAGCTTTATTCATAAAATTCACAGTGCTTCTGCTTCATTTGCAAATTAAGTAATATCACATGAAAGTAATGACACCTCCACCTAATTCATGAATTAAGCAAATGCTCTCATCTAATTATGAAACACCTTTCTCTACATTATGAAGTAAGCAAATTGTTGTATTAGGCAGAAGCAGTCAATAACCATGATGGGCAGTGTTTATGAATTAGTCAGAACCTTTGTCACATTTGCAGGTCAGAGACAGTTGTGATTTATGATGTTGACTCAAAAAATAAGATAAGATACTGCATCTGGTTGAAGATAATTGGTGGGTTTCATGGCTGAGTTGGGATTTGAACCGGTGTCTTTGTGGTTCTAGCCCAGGGGTCGGCAACCTTTAAGACATAAAGAGCCACTTGGACCCATTTCCGACAGGAAAAAAAAACCTGGGAGCCACAAAACCATTGCAACATTTAAAACAAATATAATACTGCATATATTGTTTCTTACCTTAATGCTATATACAGGATCGTGCAGTCAGCTGTCAATCTGAAGAAGAAAAAGGACTTTTTCACTTAACAATGTAAAATATATTTTTGCAAATTAATAGCTAATTAAAATATTTAATTTACCTGGTTAATGGGATTTTTGCTCCTGAACCTCAGTGCACAGTGTCTGTACATCCGGGCTGTAAGACATCACCTTCATTTTCACACAGGCTTGCAAGCTGTCATCTGTGAGGCGTGATCGATATTTGTTTTTAATATAGTTCATGTTGGAGAAGACCTGCTCACATACATATGTGGAGCCAAAGATCGACAGGACTCCAAATGCATACTTTTTCATGTTTATATAAGTGTTGGGGATGGCATTCCATGTTTCGAATACAAGTTTTTCCTGTTTGGGAAGGTTTTCAATATCACTCCATTGATGATTCTGAGCCAGAATGGCCTTCTGAAGGGCAACATCCTCAAGAGTAGCAGTCAAGCATTTGAACTTGGACACCCATATATGTTTGTCAGCTATATCGACAGGCGACCTAGCCCCGAAGTCCTCAGGCTCCGACCACGTGGGGGCAAAACTCCACGCCGTCTAAGTAACCGAATGGGGCATCCCTGTCCTGGAGCGCCAAGGCGGCAGGAAGCCGTAGCCCTGGGATGCCTTAAATTCCCAAGCTGCCTGCCCTGCCACAACAGCAGCAGCAGCGACAGCCAGAAGGAGCCTCCCGCCAAACAGCCCCGCGTGCCCGCCTTCCACCCAACCTACTCGCTGCTGCCGACCCCTTCCATCGCTCCCCCAAACCTGGACCGGGGGTGAAACGGCCACCAACCACCATGACTCCCCCCCCACCTCTCCTGACCCCCGCCAGCCAAGGAAGGAGAAAAGGGGTGGGGGTGGGGGGGCTGCGCCTGTGCTTTTGAATGCCTCTCATCAGGCAGCGTGGCTTAGCTTTTAACCCTTCGAGGCGCGCGAAGTCACCGTGGAGGAAAAAAAACTTAAAGGCAAAGACAAAATGGGGTGGGGGGAGGGAGAGAGAGGCGGGCGCTTCTAGGAAGCCGGCAGAACGTTCCCAGGAACCGCCGCGCGCCAGGCTGGATTCTTCCTCCTCCCTCCTCCCCCCGCCCGCTCTTTGGCCGCTTCCTCAAAGAGGAGGAATCCCGGATCACGCGCCGGAGTCCAGGCAGTGGCGGGAAGCCGGGAGCGTGTGCGCGTGTGTGCGCACTCTCCTCCCTCCCTCTCTCGCTCTCTCTGCCCCGCCATCCTTTCTCAGCAGCAGCCCGGGGGGGGGAACATGTCGGCGGGTGAAAAAAATTAACCCCTTCCTCGCTGAGCGCGGGCAGTATTTTTTATTTTAAAGCCGCTCCTTTGGGCCACACAGCGGCCTAAAGCCATCCTTCTTGCTTTGCTCCCTCCCTCCCGCTTCCTTCCTTCCTTCCCTCCCTCCCCCCTCCCGACATACACACCTCCCGGAGCCGCGGCAAAGGTTCCAAAGAGCCGCATGCGGCTCCCAAGCCGCGGGTTGCCAACCCTCGTTCTAGCCTAATATTCTCACCACTTTATCAACAGTAAATACTTTGTGGCTTTCTTACTGTTGCTGTTGCTGTTCCTGGTTGGCCACCATTTCTACAATAAAAAAGAAAAGAAAAAATCCCCTGGATACTAATCTTTTTTCAGTGGATGATAGATAGATAGATAGATAGATAGATAGATAGATAGATAGATAGATAGATAGATAGATAGATAGTGTGTGTTTTTGTTAGAATTCTATGCTGCCCATCTGGCAACAAGGCCACTGTATCCTTGTTGCCAGATGGGCAGCATAGAATTCGAATAAAAACACACACACTATCTATCTATCTATCTATCTATCTATCTATCTATCTATCTATCTATCTATCTATCTATCTATCTATCTATCTATCTATCATCTACTGAAAAAAGATTAGTAGAGCTTGCCTGTTTCTGCTGGTCACCTCAGTGGCATTTGACACCATCAGTTGCTGTATCTGCCATGGATGTTTGACTAATATAAAATATTCTGTGGTGGGTGCCATCCTTTTTTGGCTGAGCACTCTCTGAAGATAGTACTGGGGACTATTGCTTGGACCTTGCCTATGAGTTTTGTTGGTGTTTACTTCCTGTGGTATTTAATACTAACATGATGCCAGTTATAGAAGTATTCTGGATTTATAGGTTTGAGTCCTGGGATTAAGCTGATGATGTGAAAGCTCTAGCACTCCATTTCAACTGATGCCAATGCCAATGTGTTGTCTAGATCCAACAGTGGAATGTATGTCAGCAGACAAGCTGAAGTTTAGTGTAAAAGGTGGTGGTCTTGCTGGTCTATTCAGTATTGAGTTGAGAATACAGCTGGCTCTGAATACTGGTATACTCTGTCTGAAGCATCGGGCTTGCAATACATGTACTGGATACAGAGACCCAGGTGTTACTGTGGCCAGATGTGCTTTGCCTAGCCTTAATGGATTTACTAGAAAAGATTGAAATAGCCACATTGATTTATAACTTAATCACCTCACATTTACATTTCTGCAGGGAATTCTATGTGGGATTGCCCTTGAAGAGCGCTTAGACACTGCAATTAGCACAAAATATAACATCAAGATTACTTTCTGATATGGCATCAACTTTCCTGGCTCCCAGTTTTCCCAAACAGAGAAAATTGCTAATTATTGTGTGAAATGTCCTGAAGATTTAGGAACAAGGGCATATTTCTTCCACATGAATTTGACCCTAATTTATTATCTTCTTCAAGCTTGTTATATGTGCCACAATCCAAAAAGCCTAGATTGGCCAACAGGACCTTTCTGTGGCACCACCTTAATTAAGTCACCTTTATATGGATTTTAAATAGCTTCACTCTGGATATTTTAAATATTGGTTGTGTTCTGATTAGTGACTGTATATTGCTTTGCTTTTAAAGTTTTGTATTGCCTCTTAGACAAAGGTGTTGTTCTACCATATGTATGCCAATCCACGTGTGTGCTTAGATACAGCTTATCACCCATGAATGGTCTTTAAGCAACTCAACTACCACTAAGATCTGTGCTTGTCACCTTTGAATGGTTGTGGGAGTCCCTTTAATAAGCAGTGTTAGGATCACCACTGTGCCAGTACTTTTTGCATTGCTATTGTATTGTACAACAATATTTTCTGCATGTATGTGTACCTCAATGTCTTTCCATTGAAGCTACACTCTATGCATCTGAAGAAATAGACTGCAGTCCACAAAACATTCCTTCTACCAAATAAAATGTATTATCCTTTAAGGTGCCTGAATAGTCTACTGCTGTTTCTGCAGCAGTAAATTAACACTGTCACCCCACAGCAACCCTTCTTTATGGATCAACCTAGAGGCTTTGTAGGGAGAAATGTGACTCATGCACACTTTTAATAAACCAAGAAAGCAATGAGTCATTGTATTCTTCTCACTAGCAGTAGCTGTTCTGGGTCTCAATCAGAGTTTCTCACTTATTTAGGACGCTTTTACACGACCCCTAAGATCCGCTGGTCACTTAAATTCGGACCAGAGATCTTAGGGGTTTGTCGCTCTTCGTGCGTCCCCACCCCTTTGCACTTCCTGGCTGCTGGCTGCGTGAGGGGAGGGAGAAAAAAAGGGACAAAAGAATAAAGGCTTACCTCCCGGTGCCGGGGGAAGCTGCCGGGAGCCCCTCACTTCCTGGTTCCTTCTCTTAAAGGGGCGGGAGGCAAAAAACAACAACAAAAAGAAGTGAGGAGAGCCCGGCACATCTGCATCAAGATTTTTCACCCTTGGAGAGCAGGTACAAGAAAAGTGCGCTGGGACCCGCTTAGGTGGGCATGGTCACACTTAATTTTCAGTAAACCCGGAGCTGGTGGGTAAACAATTTTAAGCTCCGGAGCTGGGAGCCATTTGCAGCGGAGTTTAGGGGTCATGTAAAAAGGCCCTTAGTTAACTAAATTTGTTTTAATGCAAAAATCCTGGGACTGAATGTGAGATGTGTTATATAAAAACATGCACACTTCCTATCAATAAACTTGTTTCTCTTCTTAAAAGCTGCCTTAGGTTTTGGCTTAGTTCTGAGTACAGTTCAAGACCTGGTGATTACCTTTGATGGAAGGACCCCAAGTAATTGAAGAAGCATTTTCTCCCACATAAAAAGGCAAACCTGAACACTGGGTGCCATGAATATCTGAGAGGAGGCATGAATGATCAGGCAGGGTGACTTCTTCTGTTCCCCAAAAGACTTGACTTTCACCTATTTTAATGACCTTTAGGTGCCTACAAAGCTCACAATCCCAAAATGGTGCCAACAATGAAGGCTCCAGGCCAGTAAATATTGATACTGTAGTGTATTAGCATATTGACGTTCACATTACTATAATGGATGGGGTGTGGACGGCAACTAGGATACCTGCAAGGAGTCCAGGATCAGGGTGTTCCCAGAAACCAAGAGTGTGGTCAACCAGTCCAAGTTCAAGATTCACAGAGACACAGTCCTAGAGGGAAGGGGATGCCAAACAGGAAGACTTTCAGAATAGCAGAGTTCCTGGAATATTCAAAGTATGCAGGTTCAGGAATCCAGAGTTGTCATGTTGCTGAGGCAGGGAACAGGGAGTGCTGGCAGCTAGCTTTATGCTGGTAGCACACTCGCCAGCTGCACTCTCTGATTGTCTCACACTGAGAAGGACCTGCTGCCCCTGCAAGGAGGCTCCACATTGGCTGAGTCATGCGGCCCCGGCCCTGACAGTTGCCTCACCATTTGATACATATTAAAACAACAATTCAATTAAATGTTGAAAGCATAAAGAATTCTCAGTATTCAAATGCAGTGTCATGCCAAGAATGTGCCAGGCAACATAATGCTGACCCAGTAATCAGAGCCACCACTCAATCTATACCTCTCTTCTATGAAAGGAAGTTTTTAATTTTGTGCTTTTTCAGATCAGTGTAGAATGCAAAACACTAAGCAACTTGAAAAGCTGTTATCTGGCTAGCGATGGTTGAAATAATATTGTTCATGATTTCCTTTTTATGTTGCCATTACTGTGTGCTCCTTTGCAGTCACCTAATCATCCCATTTTTCAAAATAGGCCGTCAGACTTATTTCAGTGATGTGCCCAGGTCAAGAGCAGAATGGAAAGATGGGTTTGTAAAGGCAAGGATGCTGTCCCTGCCTCTTTGATCCTTCCAGCTGTTACACATTCAATTCATTTTGCCCCATGTGCAAGCACAAGGGAATCTTTCCATTACTTTCAGCTGAGATTGCCTGAGGGTACATTAGAGGGATGCTGACAGGTGGATAGACATATTTTTTCCAGCATATCTGAATAAACGGCGGATGCTTGAGCCATTTGATAGAGGAATTGTTTGATGGTCTCTTTTCATCCTTGCTTGTTTTTCTCATTTTAAATATATTCTACATCCTCCCCCCTCTCTCGGTCAAATCCTCAGTGACACTTAACAGTGATTTTTCTTTACATCTGCCATAGCTCTGATGTCTCTCTGCATGTACAGAACCCCAGGGGCTCATGGGAAATAATCCTGGGGGCATCATTCAAAAGAAGTAAAAAGGTCAAAGCAATCCATAGCTTCATTGCAATGGCACCCTGCTTGCCTATCATGGCTATGTCTGCTCTATTTGCCAACGTGAAAACAACAAGCAGTTATCTTGCTCCATGCTAATTTATTTTAATGTATGCAAATTGAGGTTTCCCACCAAACTATAAAAAGTGCTTCTACACTGGCAGGTTGCTTCCTACTTGCTTGAAAGCAAAGATGGGAACAGACAAACGGCCTCCTATTGGAGACGGGAACTCGGATTAGGTGGGAGTGGTGAACTCTACCCAGCTGATTATCTAAACTTCCCAGGAGAACTCCAAGGTGGTTATCCCTATCCCTAAAATAGTCATCTAGCATAATATTGTCAACTCTGATGGGCAGTGGCTCTCTAGCATTTTCGGTAGGATCCTTCATTAGCGTGACCTGAGATGCTGTGGATGGAACCTGCGGCAGCCTGTGGGCAAAGGATTTGCTTTGCTACTGGGCTCCATGCCTAAGTAAAAAAGATCATTTGCATGCCAGGCAAAGGCTAACATCATTCTGAATACTCCAAAATTACTCTTAACATTTTTAGGACGTATGGCACAGAGAGGGTTGTTTTGCTGAGGATGTATATGTCACATTACAAAACAAAATAGCAAGCACATGCAAGCTGGCTGCTGTCAGCTGTCTTGTCCATTTTTCTGGAAAGGGGAAAACAACTCTTTATCCAACAGAGCAGTGATTTGGAGAAGTAGTAGTAATTGGTTGCCACATGATTCTTTCTCAGGGCTAGCATTACCATGAGGAGGACTGAGGCAACTTCCTCAGGCAGCTGATTTTGGTTTTCATGCAGAGGCAGAAACTTTTCAGATATTTAATCTTTGTGTTTTTGCAGTTGAAAGTAAGCAACAGTGCTTGTGGGATGTATGAGATGTTTACCTCATGTGGCATATAATGTGCCTGGCTTTCAATACTTTGCTCTTTGGCTCAGGTGGGGGAGGCCCACCACTTTGCTTTTTTCTGCCTCGGGGAGCAAAGCATCTTAAAGCATCCCTATTCTTTCCAGAGTTATCATTCTGACATCCTGCTATTTTTGTGTTATGTCATTGGTGTAAACTGAACATCATTTTCATGCCGAACTGTCAGTGCCTCAGGACTTGCCCCCCTCCTTGTTGTGCAGTCTTCTATGTCCTCCAAAAATCCTGCTTCAAAAGCTTTCTCACCTGGCCAGAACTTGCTTTCACTCAGTTCAATTGGAAGCTATTATACTAGGAAAGCAAACACATTGGATATCGGCATAGTCTTAAATACAAGCTGGTTTGGTGTAGTGGTTAGAGTAATGGACTTGGACCCAGGAATCCCACTCAGCCGTGGAAACTCACATGGTGGATGGCAGTGCTAAAAATCCTCCTTAAACATCTCATTTACCTTGAAAATTCTATTAGGTCACCACAGGCCAGATGTAACTTAAGAGGAGATAACAGCATAGTTTCCTATGGTTTTTCAGATAATCTCCTAGTTTTTCTTTTAAGAAATGAAGCAGAAAGAACATGTGCATCCAAAGAAATAATGCTGTGGAATAATGTAGAACTCTCTGGCAGAAAATCAACAAGACATGTTAAACAGTTCCATGCTATGCATGTTAAGATCTCTTGTTCAACTTGGTATTCATTAGGTAGGTTTCAGCAAGAGACTTCCCTCCCCCAGTCTTTGAGGAAAATGTTATCATCTCTGTTGATGCTGAGACTTAACAATTAATAAAGAAGATCAAAACTTTAAATATTTCAAGTACCATCTGTTTTCATGAGTTAAGATTTATTCTGTCTTTGCAGGAATTTAGAGGGCTGCTGTTGTAAATTCACTGAAGATACCTCCTGTAGCTTATGAATGAACCAAAAGAGCCAGCCAGTAATGAGGTTTGCTGAATATGCCATGTATAAAGAAGTAGAGTGAGGAAGATACAGCACAAGATGTGAAAGAAAGCTTGTCTGCCAAAATCAATAATTTAAACTTTTAAAAGAAACAGCATAAAATTACAACTGTGTAGGATTGTGCAGAAGACAAAGCCTGTGTTGGCTCCAGTTGGGTATCCAAGGAGAGGACGCTTCAAAACAAGAGGTTTACAACAGAGACATTAGCCTGTCCGTGAGAGAAGTGCTGATGGCCTGTGCTAAGAAACAGGCATCCAAGGAGAAGGCCTGGTCCAAAAGAATCTCCAAACCCAAAGCTTTTACTTTAAAGAGACATTTTTCCTAATCAACCCAAGGTGCATCTCAACTTCTGGTTCAACATGATTGTTTGAAATAGCTTCCATCTGGCCTGGGTCTGATTTCAGATTTGTTGTCCACATTTCCCTTTGTGAGTGATAAATCTTTTTGGCTGCTGCTTAAAAGGAATGAACCAGCAGGAAGCTACATATTCTGGGTCACAACATTGGTCTATCTGACACACTTTGGGATCCTCTGAATGATGGCATCTCTCCAGATTCAGAGACAGGAATCTCTCCTGTTCTTTCTTAGAGACATTAGAGATCTGTCTTTGAGTTGCAGCCCTTCCCTTCTGTGATCAGAACAAGAACCATTTAATTGTCCATCATCATGCTTCATGGTGGTAGAAATCTTTCCTGTGGTTACGAATCTGCTACCCAACAATTTCATTGGGTGAACTTGTTTATATACTGATATTAAAATGAGGAGAAAGAATGGAAATCATGATTCAAGAGAGGCCAGTAGCTACTCTTTCCTGAGACATGCACTAATTGGCACCTTTGGCCATTATGAATGCCCATTTCAGAGAATATATTACTTTACATGCAGAATTTGGCTTGTCATATACCTACACATGATACAGTTGCTGTCCATGCAGGGAGCTCATTTCACAATGAATGGTTATCAGTGTGTGACTTTGCTATTGGAGAAATCTGATGATGCTTCATTTCTCCTCTCCAGTTGGCACTCCGAGATTCCATGCCAGATTGGATTAATTCTCTGTTCTGTCTAAAGCACATAATCCCCTAATTTCAGGGTAGAGATGGAGAAAAAGAAGAGAAAGACTTTCTCTCCTTATGCCATGTATATACTGATGAAATATTTTCATTTTGGGAAAAGTTAATTGATCTCAGGAATAATTCACAGGTGCCTTTCATCCTGCTGTTTGATAGCAGCATGAGGAGACAGGCAGCATATGTGAATGAGTCATCCTAGGTCAAGCAGCACAGAGAGAACTGTATGTCAACCTCTTTATATCATAGATTACTACAGACACTTACGCTGAGCCTTTTTACCCATTCTGGCTTGTGGCTCCATACGTGGACCCCTCCTAAGCAGTGTTGTTTCACTTTCCTGAAACTTCTCCTAAAACTCCCACTTTGCCATAAATATTTTGCTCAGCTCTCAAGGCTCAGTCTCTAGCTGCATGGTGCTGTCACCATCCAGGAGTCTCCAGAAGTGTTGGACTACATCTTCTCTCACACTAGGAAACAGGATGGAAAGTGATGATGGAGGCTATGCCCCCCCCCCAAAAAAAACCCCAGAGGTCAAAAGGATGGGAAAGCTGATTAAAGCAAAAACATTGATACTTGTATCCATTCTGTTTCTTCTTTTTAAGTTGCTCTCTGCTTTCAGAATCTTGACGGCCTCCTCCTTGGCAGTAAGGGGTTAAGCTTTTTTCCTGGTGTGCACCACACAGGTTGTTTGAGGCACATATGTGTATGTAATACAATATAATAATGAGCTTTCATTTCATAAACAGAGTGAAAACAAGTGGTTTATGTTCTCTGGGACTTTAAAGATAAAATAAAATATAGCAACTTTTACATAAAATGTTTCAGTCCCCAGAACAAGCCATTGATTTAAATCAATTTAACTCAAAACTATGCCCAGTTCAAACAACTACATACAACAAATCTGCAACTTTGGTATCTTAGCTATCTGCTGGCAACAAAATTGTAAAGGGCACAATCAAATTTTCAATGGAAAGAAGTTCTCTATGAGGCAGATTTATTTATTTATTTATTTATTTATTTATTTATTTGACTTGTGTACAGCATACCATATGGCTCAAAGGCCACTCTGGATGGTTAACAAGGATTTAAAACACAAATAACTCAATATATGAAGTAATAACTGAACATAACAATACCACAATAATAAGATAAATTCCGATAACAATACATATTTAAAAAATCAACAGTATCAAAATCAAGATCAAAGCTAGTAGTGATCCTAAAAAGGTTGTCACTATTGAAGAAGAGGCCCTGATGATGAGCTCAAATGTTGGGCAAGTTCAGTCGGAAGCCAGGCTATTTGTTGTGAATAGGAATGCTTAAGGAATTCAGCCTTTGTGAATTCCAGCCTGTAAGAAACTGACCAATGTTTTGAGGCTAATATGCAGATTTATAATTTACAAACAAAACAGATCAATGCCTGGATGACAGAACAAATGTATCATTGAAGGTGTAAGGGACTGGAAATAGAGTAAGAGTCTCAAAAGATAAAATGCTGAATTTGTATCAAGAAGCAAATGCTTAAGGCAGAGAAAGTGCCTATTTATTCTAGTATGTTTGTTTGTTTGTATTTTGTTATTTGTCAGTTTAGAGATAACATTGCTTTCTCTGAATGCCCGACGTCTCAGGCATGTAGCCTCACTGAATGATTTTCGTACCTGAAGGAATTATGTTGAAATAGGAAGAAATACATGCTTGCCTCTATGTGTATCTTCATTTACCATTTACTAGATGAGGATGTGGCAACTTCCACAGGGGCTCCATGTTTGCTTCTCCCTCTTGACCCATATGGAGGACTTTGTCCTCCCTACAAGTCCACTCATTATTCTAGAGGGCGGGAATTTAATTTTGGAAATAAAAAACGTTTTTTTCTGAGGTTGGTATGTTGGAGCAGGTTCAGGGGGACCAAAAGAGGCATTAAAAACTAAAAAAAACCATGGTAATTGGTCTCTACTAACAAATGCCAACTCAGAGAGAAGATATGGATGCAAACATTTCATAAAGACAAGATGTAGTGGTAATGGGAGCTTTCAATTATCCTGATATTGTTGGGATTCATCTTCTGCCAAATATTACCTTTCTAAGGCACTTTGTCTTCAGGCAGAGTTGTTTTCTTTAAACCAGTGTTTTTCAACCTTTTTTGGGCAAAGGCACACTTGTTTCATGTTTTATTTTTGGCACACCACCATTAGAAAATGTTAAAAATTTAACTCTGTGCCTTATCAGTCTCTAAAAAGGTTCGCCATTGCTGGTGTAGGGAGAAGCAGGACAGATGGACCACAGATTGAGGCAGCCCGCAGTTGACAAAAGCACCCAGTTCCCAATTACCTGTGTTTATTTTTAAAGACATTTTGCCCTGCATGGACTTCTGTGTCCAGTGGAGACCTGAGAAGGGGCACTGATTCTCCAGGAACACAAATAAGACCCAAAAGCCCATCTTGCTCTCCACACTGTGGCCAAGGCAGATACCTTTCTCAAGTCCAGCGACAGGAGGGAAGGAGGATTTTAAGGAAGGCAGGAAAAAGAAGGCAGAAAGTGTTCTGCTTTTATAATGTTGTACCACTTCAAGGAGTCTCTGGGTGGTTTAGTTTTAATTACAATAAAAGGCTGCTGGACAAAAATATGCAGGCTAGAAATGAGCACGTTTCTATCCAGAGGGGAAAGGGTTCTAATGGAAAGAGAGATGACTATGCGAAAAAAAAAGAAAAGACAGAGAGAGAGAAGATGAAAGTGACAAGACAGAAAGAAAGGGGCAAGACTTCAGGGAACCCAAAGTGGGGCCCCTCAGAGACGCCTTCCCCTCCTGGACCCTAAAGGCCAGCTGTCCAAACTCCAGCCATGCCAGTAGCCCCCTGCCCGCCCGCCTCCTCAGCCCAGGCCCCGGAGGCCTATCACCATCCCCCTCCTCCTCGCAGCCCTGCCGTGGTGCTCAGAGGGGGAAGCAGGGCGCCCCTCTCCCCTCCCCTCAGCTGGTGGTTTGTTCTGGGCTGGGGCTAATGGACTGAAGTTGTTGGTGGGCAGGCTGTCAGGCGAATAGTCCATTGGTAGCTCCCAGGAAAGGGGTGGTGGTGGTCCAGGGTAAAAAAGGAGGGGGAGAGGGAAGAGATGATGGACAGCGGCCCATGCTGGAGGGCAAACACTAAGAGAATGAGCGGGGCCAGGTCCGGCTGGGAGAAGTGATGCCAGCACTGCGGGCCTTGGGGGAGGAGCCAAGCTGGCCTTGGATGGTCTTTATAGCGCCCCTTCCAGCTGATGTCCCTCCCAACTAGGGGTCCTGGGTTGAATTTTTTAGAATTTTAACAATTTTCCCTGAGGCAAACCAGGCAAAGCTCTAAATGGAAACTAGTAAACCGAAAAAAATGGTTGAAAAAGTGACTGCTTTAAACAACTGGTTTGGCTGAGTGAGGATTTTTAAACTTATTTCATGTTTTATTTTTGTTTTTAATATTGTTCTTATTATGAGCTTTAATATGTCATTTGTTTCATGCTTTTTACATACAGGCGTACCTTGTTTGACAAATGCCTCCCTTTATGTAATTTTCAGTTGACAAAAGGAAATCCATGGGAAATAATGCCTCCATTTACAATTTACAATTTTGTTTCACAATACTTCAATTTACGTAAGGAATTGTGAAAGAGGTTCCCAGGATGCATTGCACCCCATGTGTTTCCAGTTTACAAAGTTTCCAAAATGTCCCAGGGAACAGATTAACTTTCTCAACTAAAGTACACCTGTATTTTAATAAAATGTATTATTTGTCTTTCTTTTTTTTAATGTTGTAAGCTGCCTTGGAATGTTTAGAACATAGGATGCATAAAATAAAATTGCTCCTACAAAAAATAGAGGAAGAAACTAGAGGAGTAACTATCCATGACTTGATTCTAACTAATAGAGATGACTATGCGAATGAAATGGCAATAAGAAGAATTCTGGATGAAAGTGACAATGTTCTACTTCAGTTCCTGATTTCAAAGGAAACAAAAGTGGAGTGTAGCCATACTCTGGAAGGACAGTTTTGACAAACTGAAAACAAGGATAAGAAAGGCCCCATGGCAGGAGACCCTTAGGACTATCACAATATTTTTTCAAGTATGTGAAATATACAGAGGTGGAAGCAGGATCTGTTCTCAATCATTCCAGAGAGTGCAGGAGACATAATAATGGACGGAAGTTACAGGAAACAGATTTTGGTTGAATATCACGAAAACGTCCTAAGCATTAGAGCAGTATAGCCACAGAACCAGTTACCTTTTAAGAGATGATGGACACTCCCATGCTGGAGGCATTAAAAATGGGCAACTATCTGTCAGAACTGCTTTGGTTTGGATTTCTCCATTAAGCAAGGGGTTGGACTTAATGGTCTTATAGGCAAGGCCCCTTCTTCCTTGATGTCCCTCTGCTTAACTAGGGATCCTGGCTTAGAGATTAAGACATTGCTAACACATTTCCTCCTGAGGAGTAAAGTAAAAGCTATAAATGGAAATTATAAACACGAAACAAAAATGAGAAAAAGTGACCTCACCACCATAGTCTGGCTTTTTTGTAGCTGAGTCAAGCTAAAAAAAACTGCATTTATATTTTGTCAGTTGGAATTTTCCTTTTTGATTTCTGCCCCCTAAACATTCTCTCTTTCTCTTCGTTCACATTTTTACCTGACCCTGGGAAATGTAATGCTGACGCCTGTTTAGATGGGAAATGACCTGGTGCCCAAGACCTCTTGAAAAGCTTTTAGGCCCTTTCTGGTTTTGTTAGAAGAATTTGTCACACTATTCAGCTGGGTCCTATGGAGTTCTGTACAAGGCCTCTCATCAACAGCTGGGGTACCTGCTGGTGGACACCCACCCACCCAACATCAACTTCCCCTACCTGGAAGAGCCAATCTTGCAGGTAAGCACAGCAGCAGAAATAATTAACCTTTAGGAATTGTTTTTTCTTATGTTGATGAAGAAGAAACCAGCCCCTTTTGTTCATTGATGTAGTTTTCATGACATTTTTAGAGAGCTGTATGCAATGAAGTAGCCCTGTACAAGCATCGTCACTCTCAACAATAGTAATGGGAAATTAAGACACACAATGTTATAATTTAGCTTTCAACTTCCAGGACTTTTAAATGTCAGAATCACAGCAGTCACAGAATTCAGCTCAGATGATTGGATTCCCAAGTGACTGAAAGTGTCTCTAGATTTTATATGGGTACCTGTTGGAATCTAGAAGGAGTACCATACCATTCATGTTCTCTGCAGGTATCCTTAGCTCTGGAAAGAGACTTCTTAAGCAGTGATGGAACTGGAAAAATTTAAATCTGTAGGAAAGGGCTAGAGAAAAAACACGGGATGTAATTTAACTAAGTTAGGTGGGGTCTAACATAAAAGTGTGAGTTCATGGAAATGGGATCCAGATAAATTCGGAAGTGTACATTCATTTTCTAGTAACTTGATGGTAGCAAAAAAGCCAAATCAAATGCTTAAACAAAACAGACTATAAAAAGTACACTTTTGGAATGGATGAGTGACTAAATGCCTGCATTCAATACTATTTTTAAAGGATTTCTGGCTGCAAGGCCATGGATGCAGCAAAAAAAGAAGGTCTAAATAGAATCTTGAGCCTCTCTGAGTATTCTTGAATTGACATTAGGTAAATGTATTCAGAGAGGACCACACTAAGCCTGTGCCCACCATCTCGACTTTGTCACAGGTTCCATGTCCTTTGGGTTAATCACATGGATAGAAGTCCTCCACGTCAGACTATTGCCGTCTGTGCTGAGAATGACACATACATACACACACACACACACACACAGAGAGAGAGCATATTCCCACTCCTCATAGCCACCTTTGAGCATGCCTAAAGAGGTCTTAGGTGTTTCAGAATGTAGTGGAAACCTGGCAATGCAGTCTAGGTTGCTGAATAGCTATGCCAGTAGGTTCCCTTGAATGGTTTTTTTTTTAATTTCATACATGTGTTACACATGAAAACCTCACATCAGACCTTAATAGAAGAACTGCTCTCTATGGGATACATACATGCACAACAGGAACCCCAGTAATGAATATCAATTGTAATCCTCTCACATTGTTTTTAAAAAGGAAGAACAGAAAAGAAAAAGAAAGAAAAGAATTGGAAGGAAAAGGAGGATAGGGAGAAATTAGGGTGAAGCAGCAACAGAATGGAGCAAAATCTTGAGAATTGTTCTTTAATGTTACTGGAGAAAGGCAAGGTCAAAGGTTATCATTCCTCCTCACATGCCTGTCCGTCTCAGCAGTATTGTAGGAAGCTAGGGGCCTTTTTACACGACCCCTAAGATCCGCTGGCCATGTAATTTAACCAGAGATCTTAGGGGTCTAACATCTTCCTCTGTCCCCACCCCCTCCAGATACTTCCTGGTTGCTGGCTGCCTGAGGGAGGGAGAAAAAAGAAAGAAAAGCATGCCGCTCACCTCCGTTCTGCCTCTCGTCTCTGTAAGGCCATCAAGTCCAACCCCCTCGTCTCTGTAAAAGTAGCTCTTAAAGGGGCGGGAGCCAAAAAGCAGCAAACAGAAGCGAGGAGAGCCCCGCACTCACTATCCTTGCACCGCATCAAAGATTTTTCACCTCCCAAGAGAGGGTACAAGAAAAGTGCACTGGGTCGCGCTAAAGTGGGCGGGGTCGCACTTAATTGTCTGCAAACTCTGGAGCTGGTGGGGAAACATTTTTAAGCTCCGGAGCTTGCAGCCATTTGCAGCGGAGCTTAGGGGTTGTGTATAAACGCCCTAGGTACAAGCCACCACAGAGGTATGAGGGATGATTGTTACCATAGAGAACACTGACATAAATAAATGTTTTTCATTTATGATAGGAAGGTGATATCTCCGGGGCATTTTTTTTTAAAAAAATCCCTTATAATTTTTTTTTAAAAAAAGTAGTCCTCCAAAGAGAGGGATTCAAAATGGCACTTCAGATATAGGACCCACAACAGAGCAGAACATACCTTTTAACTTGAATGAATGCCACTAATGTTTTTGGCTGGAATTCAGTGTGCCATTTTTGGCCTTTCAAGACCAAAGAAGGAAGGTATATTGAAGAAAGACCAATAGCTCTTTAGCCCTCTGCCACATATTCAAGCCATCCACTGGGCCGCTCTTATGGTGCTTATGTTTACCAAACACAGGTTTCCGATTCCATTGCTTTCTTTACAGCACAATGCGTAGAATTCTGGGGAGTGTATATAAATATGAGAATCAAGAGCCCCTCTCTATATAGAACAAAGCTTGGAAATACATTTTTGTGTGGCTTTCTTCTTGCTGAAAGCAGTATTTAATGAATTAGTATTACTTTTATTTAAAGAACAGGTGTGGAAATAAATAGTCAGTAACTATTAGATGGTGATATTCTGGGAGTTGTGGTTTAAAAAACTAAACAAAAAAACAAACAAAAACACTTTTCCAGATTCCAAGTAGTGTGTAATTAATCCACTGAGTAAGCACACTAATCAGTCAAATGGTGGTTCCAATATACTAGTCTTGCCTAACTACTGAAAATTTCCTTTTTGATTTACTAGCATTCCTGGGGTCCCATAGCCATTATGTCAGTGGGCATGGCTGTGGATTCCTGAGAAGTGTTGGCCCAAAAAGAAAGTAATCTTTTCTACCTCTGCATTTAGACTTTCTCCCTTTATACCAGGCAAGAGTATCTGAGTTTTGTAGCATGTGATGGTTTGTGAGAAGCTTATTGGGGTTTTATTAGTGAAAAATACTAATCATGGGCAAATGGGCATGAAATATAGCTGTTGGCTGTTACTGTTCCTCCCCCCCACCCCATATTTACCTACTATAAAGTGTTAACCACATGGCTGGATGGAAGGCTTTCCCTTATTTCACACCCTCTTTTGTCATGAAACATGGCATGTCATTTGGCATGTCAAGTATTTCTGGTAGTTTTGTCTTCATTGTTGCAATCCACTGATGCTGTCCTTATTTTCATTATTTTTATATGGGCTCAATCTTAATAGATGAAATTGAGCAGGTAGACATTAATTAGATAGTTACCTGAGAGTAAAATTAAATATTTTGTATTCAAATAATAATGAGGATTTTACTTAAGATTAGTAATCTCTTGCTGTGTTCAGCATTCTAGTGAAGGCCAATAAATAATTTAAACAAATATGCAAATGGACAGATAAACAAAGGATGGCCCTATCTGTCTTAAGCTTGAAAAGTATTCATGTTTGAATGAATCATGTCCAAGTGTTTTAGCTCAGAATTAAAACAACCCTAAGTATTGGAGAAGATAAGAACCCTTGATGCCCATGCTGTAGAGCTTCGGGGAAATCCCTCCTGCCCCAATAGGAACGTTAGATTAGTGCATTATGATCTTTATTTACATCACGCACATTATATTGTACAGTGTCCTTTCTTTCTTTCTTTTTTTTTGAAAAGCAACAGGCTCAGACTTGACCTCCATAATCATTTGCGTTTCAACAGGATCCACTAGAGCAGCGGTTCTCAACCTGTGAGTCCCCAGAAGTTCCTGGACTGCAACTCCCAGAAGTCTTCATCACTAGCTGAGTTGGCCAGGATTTCTGGGAGTTGCAGTCCAGGAACATCTGGGGACCCACTAGAGTTTGTATATCTCTTAATTATTGTCACAGATACCTCATTTTGCAGCCCATAAGCAGTACTGTGCTACGTGGTGTTTCACTTCAAATACTCTGTTGGAAATACAAGGCTCCGCTCATGAGGTAAGGCCTGTGGCATGCCTTTGGGCATGACACCAGAGGCCTGAAAACATAAATGAGTTACTGCTTAGTTGCCCATACCTCCTTCAATATTTTTCCCAAAGAAGAAAGAAAGAAAGAAAGAAAAAGACAAAGCAAATGTACACTTTAGACAGCTACAAAATACTCCATATGGAGCCAAATGGGTTCTTTCTAGGCAAATACATCTCTGGATACGGGGACTCCTGAGGTAAACTGCATATTGACTGTTATGATTGATGTCACAGAACAACTAATATGACTAAGTATTGGAGGAGGATGTGTCTAATTTAGGCCAATGGGCAAAGAAGAAAACATTGACCTCTTTTTCATGTCCTTTATGATCAGATCCATTTTAATGGTCTCAGAGTACTCTAGTGAACATGTTTGTTATCAATGTAATTCAGATTTCAAATGCAGGGATTGATAAAGCATTTTCTCAGAGGTGATTTAAATAGCATGATTCATACTGAAACTACAGAATTTCAAATAAAGCAGAAGTTTGAGGAGGACCCAGCCATTTTGGGAATAATATTGTTTGATATATTCCCCCCAACAACATCACCCTTCCACCCCAACAATGCAAAAATTATCTACTTACCAGTTATTTAGGTATATTTTACCCATAGGTAACTATGTAAATTATAAATAGTTACTATCTTGCTTTCATGCATTTGATATGCAAATGCCTCAGCAGGCTTAAAACTATTGCTAATGGTGTGCTCCCATCAACACTGGGGGCCAATTAGAGGCTTTGGGGGTTGAACTGGAATTATCCATCAAAGGCTGAGCCAAATATTAGATAAGGTTGCATCTAATGGAGGCAGAAGATGTGGAGGGAATATTTGGATGTAATAATGAGGTGTTGTAGGGCAAAGCTCAAAGCTCAAGAACAGAGCTGGGTACAATAGGCAGTCTGTCCTGCGTTTCCCAAACTACTCAGTATGGAGGCTGTTAGAACTGTAGAAGCATATTGCTGGAAGAGACCTCAATGGCCATCCACTCCAACCCCCTGCCATGCAGGAACCCCCATCACAGTAATTCTGACAGATGGCCATCCAACCTCTGCTTAAAAACCTTCAATGGAAACTTCACCCCCCCCCACACACACACACCATAACAGCATATTCCACTGCTGAACAGCTCTGATCATCATGAAGTTCTTCCTAATGTTTAAACTGAATCTCTTTTCCTGTAGTTTGAAAACACTGGTACGAGTCCTAGTCAATTGAGCCATGGAAAACAAACCTGTCCCCTCTTCGATATGACATCCTTTCAAATATTTAAACATGGCTATCATACCCCCTCTCAACTTTCTTTTTATAAGGCTAAACATTTCCAACTCCCTAAGCCACTCCTCGTAAGACATTTCTTCCAGACCTTTAACCATCCTGGTTTATATCCTCTGGACCAGTTTGAGGTTGTCAACGTCCTTTTTAAACTGAGGTGCACAAAACTGAACAAAGTACTCCAGGTGGGGTCTGAACCACAGCAGAATACAGTGGTACTACAACTTCATTTGAGCTGGACCAGGGGCCCTCAAACTAAGACCCACGGGCCAGATACATCCCCCTAGGGCAGGCATGTCCAAACTTCAGCCCTCCTGATGTTTTGAACTGCAACTCCCAGAATTCTAACCCTGTATTTCCAATGGCAAAGGACTGTGGGAGTTGTGTTCCAAAACATCTGGAGGGCCAAAGTTTGGACATGCCTGCCCTAGGGTACTGAATCCAGCTTGCAGGACTAATTGCATCCCCCTCAACCCCTGCTTTGAGAGCAAGCAAGCGAGCCGGCCTCCGCAGCTGCTTCTATTGCTGAGGTGGGCTGTGTTGCTTCCCTCACTCCCCCCACCCACTGCCCAGATGATTGGCGGGCCGGCTATTGAGGCATTTCAAAGCAGGAGGGCTGTGGCAAGGTCCCCCAATCCCCCCTGCCACCCAGATGTTTGGGGTGCCTGCTAGACCCAAGTGGGGCATTTTAAAATGGGAGGGCCACAGCAAGGTCCCCTGCCCATGGTCCGGGGGCCCACCCCTGCTCCTCCTCCACCTCACCCACCTGCCTTCCTTGTGTGACCATCACCACTGTGTTATTGTGGTTGTGAGGAAGGAAGGGGGCAGGCGGAGACAGCACCATCCATCCATCCAAGTGGGAGCAGCCATGGCCGTGGACCAACAGAGGGACATATGGTGGGTGACTGAGGGGGAAATGGAGCAACTTCCTGCCCGCCCAGTCACCTCCGAGCTGCCCTCTTGCTCCATGGAGGGAGGGAGGGAAGGAAGGGAGGAGGGAGCCCAGCCATGGCCGGAGGCAGAGGCTGCCACTGCCACCTAATGACTGGCGAGGAGGAGGAGGTGGTAGAGAAAGAAGAGAAGGGAAGGGAAGGCCAACGATGGCCCAGGCCTGGTTCCCGGGATGCTGGCAGGGTTGCATTTTTCCCCAGTTGGTGACGGGCAGGCCGACAAGCCAATAGAGCACCACAGCCTGGTTTGTCCTGGCCAGTGAGTGGGCTGCAGGTGGCTTTGGGCAGGCCTTTCTGCCTCCCCTCCCTCTTTGCCAGCCCTCCCTCCCTCCCTCCCTCCCTACCTCCCTTTCGCGCTTGCAGTACACCAAGCCAGGCCAGGCCAGGCCAGGCCAGAAGATTTCCCTCCAGGACACAGCGAGGGCGTGCTGGCCAGGATACACGGCCAGATCCATGCGCGATGGCACCAGCCTTGCCACCCCTGCCGCAGCTGCTACTCCTCATCCTGAGCAGCCGCCTAGGTGGCAAGGAGGGACCTGAAGGAGATACAGTGAGCCCCCGCCTATCGCTGGGATTAGGGACCTGACCCGACCCGCGATAACTGAAAATCCGCGATATGCGGATGCAAGTCAGGTCGGGTGTGGGGGCCCTAACTGGGGGCTCTTGTACTTACCCCCAGCCTGGTGCTGCCCTGAATGGGACTGCGAGGGCCTTCTGGAGGCCCCTGGGAAGGCCCCCACAGGCCCATTCGGGGCAGCGCCAGTCCTGGGGTAAGTATGGGAGGCCAGAAACAGCCTTTGCCCCTTACCTAAGGGGGGCTTTTTTCATATAATATGGTCCCACAATATAGCGGGACCGCAGTATATGAACCGAGATAGGGCGGAGGACCACTGTATGCTCCAGATGCCACTACCACCGCAGGAGTTGGAGGGGGAAGCACACCAGAGGGATGCCAGCAGAGGTACCTCAGGGTGGCGATCCGGAGCAGGAGGCATCGCTGGGGCCCCAGAGATGCCAATCATGGCCCAATCATGAGGGGACTCTGTCCATTTGCCCCTCCCCCTTTTCCATGTCAGGCCTTTTTTGGGCTAAGGTCCAGCCCCCAGCGGTGTCTAGGGGGCGGTGGACAGGCCCGCTGTTTGAAAACTTTGAGGACCCCTGATCTAGACACTATGCTTCTGTTGATGCAACCAAGAATCACATTGGCTTTCATAGCTGCCACATCACGCTGCTGATTCATGTTCAATTTGTGGTCCACCCAGACTCCCAAATCCCTTTCACATGTACTTTGGGTCCCTCTGGGGAGAAAGGTGGCATAAAAATAAAGTTATTATTATTGTTATTATTTTCCATCCAGGTGTCTCTCATCCTAGATCTGTGCAATTTATTTATTTTTTATCTAGATGGCAGCACCATGCATTTCTCTCTGTTGAAACCCATTCCGTTAGAAAAGGTCATTTTTTATTTTCATCCTATCCACTAGGGAATTAGCAAGCCCTCCCAATTTGGTATATTTTCTATTCCTTCATCCACGTTATTAATAAAGATATTACCATAAATAATAATTGTATTGAAGAAAGATATTGAATAGCATTGGTCCCAGAACAGAACACTGGGGAACCCCACTGGTCACATCTCTCCAAGCTAAAGATAAGCCATTTATGATCACACTTTGGGTGTGATCAGTTAGCCAATTACATATCCACCTACAGTAGCACTATCCCACATTCTACTGTCTCTAAACGTCAACGTAAGACTTTTCTGTAACATGGAATGTGTGATTGTGAGTGATCCTATTTCTTATGTTTGAGGTAGCAAAATGTATTGAGGGAGGCCTCCATAGGTCAGCTGCTTCGATGTATAACCTTTACTTGTGTGAGATGTTGACACAGTATGTGAATCTATATGAATCCATTTTATTGGGGTTTAATAGCATTGAAATTCTATTTATTTCTTGGGGGGGGGAGAACACTTTCTATATGTGAGATTCTAATAATGACTCTAAAGAAGGGACAGGTCAGAGAGGGAGTGGGACTGTATTGCATACTCTTTTGAAGCAGAAAGCCGTAATCTGGAGCCAGTCTTTCCCAAGATGTAGTTTGCTATGAGTTAAGCCTCTATTTTTAATTTAAAGCCTATAATATAGTTTCCTTGGCAGAGAGATTCATAAATCTCCCATTTCGTCCATACAACAGCCGCATGATAATGGAGGTTTGACGGGAGCTGCCACTATCTCTGCTAAGCCTGCCTCTCAGGACTTGTAGGGATTCTGTTATAGGAAGATCACCCAGTGCTCATCTTCATAGACTCAGAGGCATTAATGAAAGTATTCTGGTGCCTCTCATTTATATGCAGGTCCACGGTCGTTAAAGTTTTATCATATAAACCCTCCTGTCTGCACCGAAGAAGAAATGAGTGCTTTGGCAGAGAGTGATCACATATTTTATCGGAATCTTCTGCAGGCTGTTAGACAAGGTGGGGGCTGTTGGACCCAGCAGGTGGAGAGAGCAAAGGGAAGGAATGCAAATTATGAGCCCTTATAATTTAAATATAATGTCAACACCTTCCCCCCAACACACACACACAAACCAGGAATTGACATTTATCTACTCTAGTTGATTTCAGCCTTCCCCCCTCAGGTAGTTCAGTGTCCTGTATCAGCATGGCAGTTCAAACTATTTACGCATGATATCATTTTCATATCCTTCTCCTGGAAGGCAGATATTAATCAGAAGGTGCTGCTACAAGCTGAAGAAGAGAGAAAAAAAAGCATCATGATATTGATTATAAAGTTGACTTATCAGGGGTCAGACTATCTGATTAGCAGGTTCATAAGCTGCATGACTTTGCCTGCCTAGAAAACAAATGGAAATTCATTTAGCTGCATTTGACTATGACATTTTTACAATGTGCTAAAGCAGAGTGGCTTATATGAACAGTTCACCAACTGTGTGGCACAGCACATGAGCAAGCTGCAAAGGAATGACTGGTGCATGACAAGTAAATGGAATTATGCCATGAATGGCAGTGCTTATTTACAGTGTTTATTTACAAAGCTGTTGGCAATTATTACCGCACAGAAATGAAAACTGGAAGTCAAAGTACGGGTGAGAGGATTATTGTATATGTATTGCATATCACTTATGCATGTACATTAATTATCATTTATGTCCCCTTTCCACATCAGTCTGTGATTTTAACAAGCACATGGAAATGTGAAATATTTAAACAGTGTTTCACAAACTATAGATTCTTGTATGTGTTGTTGTTGTTGTTGTTGTTGTTGTTGTTGTTGTTGTTGTTCAGTCGTTCAGTCGTTCAGTCGTGTCTGACTGTTTGTGACCCCATGGACCAGAGCTCACCAGGCATTCCTATCTTCCACTGCTTTCCGGAGTTTGGTCAAACCATCTCATTCTCTGCCATCCTCTTTTCCTTTTGCCTTCCATCTTGCCTTCCAAGGACTCCTCTCTCCTCATGAGGTGGCCAAAGTACTGGAGCCTCAGCTTCAAAAATCTGTCATTCCAGTGAACATTCAGGGTTGATTTCTTTCAGGATGGATAGGTTTGACCTCCTTGCAGTCCAGGGGACTCTCAAGACCCTCCTCCAGCACCAGAGCTCAAAAGCATCAATTCTGCGGCAATCAGCCTACTTTATAGTCCAGCTCTCACTTCCATACATCACTACTGGAAAAACCATAGCTTTGACTATCCTGACCTTAGTTGGCAAGGTGATGTCTCTGCTCTTTAGGATGCTATCTAGGTTTGCCATTGCTTTCCTCCCAAGAAGCAGGTGTCTTTTTATTTCATTGCTGCAGTCACCATCTGCAGTGATCAAGGAGCCCAAGAAAATAAACTCTGTCATTGTCTCCATTTCTTCCCCTTCTATTTGCCAGGAGGTGATGGGACCGGTGGCCATGATGTTAGTTGTTTTGATTTATTTATTTTATTTTCAAACTTGTATACCGCACCTATTTCCCAAGTTTGATCTCCTTGCAGTCCAGGGGACTCTCAAGACTCTCCTCCAGCACCACAGCTCAAAAGCATCGATTCTGCGGCGATCAGCATTCTTTATAGTCCAGCTCTCACTTCCATACATCACTACTGGAAATACCATAGCTTAATTCTTGTATGTGCTTAATCCCCAAACACATTTGTAATATTACTAAGTTAACTTTTCAGTACTGTGCCTCGTTTGAGCTTAGAACTGCATTGCATAGTTCTGACAAGTGTGAAAATGGTGTTCCACAAAGCATATTACTTTAGGAAAACAAGTTGGTTTGCACAGGAATATGGACCAAATTAAATTAAATGTAAGAAAGCTGGCATGAGTCAGCCACTCAGGCATGAGTACAAAGATGCGACTGGATTGCTTTTCTTCAAAGTTTTTTCCATTGTATCTTTGCCTGTGTTAATGTCCTCCTAGAAAGGAGATACACTTAGATGAGCATCAGCATTACAAAGAAACAGTACAGAAGGGCTTCTCTACCATACTTCTCTACCATACTCTACCATACATGATGTTAAGACAGTCAGTTTTGCTGTTCTATTCTGGTTGTATTTGCTCTGGTGGTGTTTTCTGATGCTGGAAGGGAGAACAGTTGTTCTGAAGAGGTGGTTTTTAATATGGAGATGGCACACAGGAAGAAGTTGTGGAGTTGGAGAGAAAATAGTTTGAGATGATATTGCTTCAAATCTTGATACTCCCATAAGATTTTCAAAGAGCTGCATGAAGTTCCCTATCATTGCAGCCATTGTTCTATATAAATAATATGATGATAAAAAAATCTACAGATTTTGGAAGGATTTGGGAATTAATGTAATGAGCTGTGTTGGGGAAAACATGCTTAATAAATGCTATGTGTGATGGTATAATCTCCCTTGTATGGTTGGGCCAGAATGGTGTGAATTAGAGATGGGCACAAACTGTCAGTTTGTTGGTTCATAATAGTTCATTCTCTGGATGCACAAGTATTTTGTGGGTGGGCCAGCTTCCCTCCCTCACTTCCTCTGTCAGGTATCCACTCAGAAGCAGCTTCCCATGGTCCCTGCCCCACCAGAGGAAGTCGGAGCAGGATGCTGGGCCATCCACAAAAGACTTAAACATCCAAAGAATGAACCTTTACAAACTGCCAAATTAGTGGTTCATGCCCATCTTTAGTATGTATAAGCCAACAGTATGTTGATCTAAATATGCTACTGTAAAGTAGCATTTGGAAGTCAGAATTGGTGATACTTTTACTGGTGATACCTTTTTTAAAAAAATTCAACCCAAATAGTAAGAAAGTGAGCTATGCTTGTAAAGAAAAAAAAAGGGGGGGTTACTCTGAGCATCCCCAGTAAGAAAGGGTAACAGGTGGGTGGTATTTGTTATGCAGGGAAAGTAGCAACATTACCACTTTGTGCATTACTTTCAAAAAGAATTGCTGTTATGCCCTTGTTATTCCCCAAAGTAACAAGCCTTCAGCTTCTTACATATGACTTATTATTTCCAAACTTTGCTGCAGACCAAAAATGGGGACACTGTTTCCCTTATGCCTGCTGGTGGACCTCCTAGAAGTGTTGGTTGGCTACTGCAGGAAACAAGATACCTGTCTGAGTGGACTTTTTGTCTTATTTCTGTTCTTTGTGACCAAGACAAACATAATTTTTTAATTGAAAAACCTTCAGTAATGCAAGACAATTTATTATAAACAAATGACAAACCTTTGATTTCAATGTAAGCCATGTGCTGCTATTATCTTTGTATTAGTAGCATCTGTTCTTGTAAAAAGTAACAAAAAATTGCACATATTTCTTCTCTGTGGGGAATGGTAGTATTTGTAAGGATTTTAGCTTAACAGATTTTAAAATGAATTTCCTTAAACTGAATGCAAACCAGATACGCCTTACCTTCTGGTAAGTTTTAAAAGAACATTTTGAAAATATGCATGGAAAGGCATGCAGATTTCAAATGTGTGTGAAAACACAGCATTGACATACTTTAGTAACTGATTGTAATGTGTTCTAGAAAAGTGTTTGACTTGAGCAGTGTATGTATTTTTAAAAATGTAAAAAACAAAAGAAACGAAGAAAGCAAGCTTGAAAGCACACAAGAAAACCCCCACACTCATAATCAAATTAATGTTGTTTTATGGAGCACCTACACTGTTGCCAGAACCAGCATATGGAAACAAATGTAGGTGACATATGGAAGTAGGAGAAGAAGAACGGAGGAAGCCCATCAAGTCCACTAGTTCATAATTAGAGATGGGCACGAAATGCAAAAATGGTGTTTGTTTTCATTTTGTTTCATCTATGTTTCATTTGGTTTTGTTTCGTTTGAAACATTTTTTTTAAAAAAATCATTTCGTTGTTGTTTTGGTTTGTTTCGTTTCTCTGTGTTGTGTGTGTGTTTTGTGTTTCCTTTCACTTTTTTTTTACTGTTTTGGGGGTGTGGTGCATATGTGGTGCTTGTGCAACATTTGTGTGTGTGTATTTTTTCCCTCCCCCAAGTCCATGCCAGCTGATAGGCGCTGTGGTGGGAAAAAAAGGTTTTTCCCCCACCCCAGCCCCGATCAGCTTCAGCCCACTTGGGGAGGTGGACCATGGTGCTCTCTCGACCCAAGGGATCTCTGCCGGCTGTCATCCACTCACGGCGGAGATCCCTTGGGAGAGACCTCCTGGGTCCCCTCTCGCCCCTTCCCGCGGGTGGATGAGAACCAGGCCGGCGGTCATCCACTTGCAGCGGAGATCCCTTGGGAGAGATCCTGGGTCCCGCCCCTGCGTGTGGAGGCGAGAACGGGGCTCTGCCACAGTCCTCCCCCGCGGGCAATGGCAGCTGGGCTGTCACTGCCAGTGGGGAAGAATGAAACGAACCTAACCGAACCATTTTTTTCTGTTCGTTTCATTCTAAAATCACTATGGGCTTCGTTATTCATTTTGTTACCTAACAAAATGAATAACGAATAACAAAATGAACTAAAAGTTTTGTGCCCATCTCTATTCATAATGATCTGTCAAGGCCACTGGTTCATAAGCACATCCCTTCCTGACGTGCTTGCACTTGGTGTAGAGGTGCTTTAGCGCCCCCTACACTGTTAGATTTTGAATAAACAACAAAAGAAGTAAAGAGTCTTACTAGATTAAAAAAAATTAGTATAAGTTTACATTTTTGAGACCTTGAATACATTTTATTGCACTCGTTAAAATGGAGTTGGAGGGAGCAGCTGTAGTTACCTGCAGTACTTGTGCCATGTTTGTCATCTTGACAGAGCGTGTGCAGAACTACATCTGATGCAAGTGCAAGCTGGTTGCGCTATTGGAAGAGAAGGTCCAGCAGCTAGAGGCTCGCATATCAGACCAGCAACATTAAGGAGCTTGAGCGGTTCTTGGACAGAGTGGAACGGACTATCCAGGTCCAAGAAGATACAGGGCACACTTCTGAGGATGAAGTCACTTCCCCAACTCTGGAGGTAGATGGGTGGAGGAATGTGACTCAAAGGAGTAGAAGGCCAAGGGATCGCTCAGAGAGTCTCATATTGCACAATCAGTTTGAGGCTCTTTCCCTCAGCACACATCATGAGGCACACACAGAGGAAGATTTGGTTTCACCGGAGGATCTCTCCCTCATCACTATTGATGAGATACAAGATCAGGTACATGTAGATGAGCAGGCTGCAGGAGAGAAGCTTCTTGTACTAGGGGATTCTATCATTAGAAATACAGAGGGATGGATTTGTGACGAGCATGATAACTGTATGGTCACTTGCCTGCCAGGTGCAAAGGTTGCAGACATCACGAGAAATCTAGATAGCTTGTTAGAGAGAACCGGGAAGGAGCCAGTGGTCATGGTACACGTTGGTACCAATGATGTCGGGAAGGCCAAGCGGTCAGTCTTGGAAGTCAAATTCAGGTTGTTAGGTAGAAGATTGAAGTCCCAGGCTTCCAAGGTAGCATTTTCAGAAGTGCTACCTGTTCCTCGTGCGGGACCTGCAAGGCAGGCAGAACTCAGAAGCCTCAATGCGTGGATGAGGCGATGGTGTTGAGAGGAGGGCTTTAGATTTGTCAGGAACTGGGGAACATTTTGGGACAAGCCAAACCTGTTCAGGAGGGATGGGTTGCACTTGAATCATGATGGGACCAGATTGCTGGCACTCAACCTCAAAAAGGCAGCAGAGCAGCTTTTAAACTGATAACTGGGGGAAAGCCGACAGGAGCTGAGTGGCATCCGGTTCGGAACACCTCATCCTCGGGGAATGAGGTTGGAGAGGGCAGAGAATCACATAGAGAAGACATAGCAGGTATTAGCACTGGGAGAATAACGGAATGTGACAGTTTGTCTACTGAAAATAAAAGCTGTCAGGGAAAAAGAACAAGGCAGCAGCTATTGTTGCGGGACCCACTGTACAGGTGCTTCTACGCCAATGCTCGAAGCCTCCGAGCAAAGATGGGAGAACTTGAATATTTGGCAGCTAGGGATAACATAGGTATAATAGCCATAACAGAAACCTGGTGGAATGAGGAGAACCAGTGGGATACAGCAATCCCAGGCTATAAACTCTATAGAAGGGATAGAGAGGGGCGGGTTGGAGGAGGAGTGGCCATCTATGTCAAAGAAGGCATAAAATCCAGCAGAATGGAGATGGACAGAGGGTCTGACTCCACCATAGAATCACTTTGGATTAAACTACCAGGTCCAAGGAGTGATGTGATAGTTGGAGTATTCTATCGTCCACCAGATCAAAAACTTGAGGGGGACCTTGAAATGAGGAGAGAAATCATGGAGGTGGCTAAGAGGGATAGGATAGTAATCATGGGGGACTTCAATTATCCCCACATTGACTGGGTCAATGCGAGCTCTGGGCAAGAAAGAGAAACTGGGTTTCTCGACTTGCTGAATGACTGTGCCTTAGAGCAACTTGTCATGGAGCCCACCCGAGAACAGGCAACTCTGGATCTAATACTGTGCGATACTCAGGATCTGGTCAGGGATGTGAATGTCACTGAGCCTCTGGGGAACAGTGAGCATGCTGCAATTTCCTTGGCCATGCATGTCGGAGGAAGAGTGTCAACCAAATCAGACATAAAAACCCTTGATTTTCGAAGGGCAAACTTCCCTCAGATGAGGAAACTAGTTAGAGAGAAATTGAAGGGGAAGGTTAGAAGAATCCAAATCTCTTCAGAGTGCATGGAGCCTGTTTAAAACAACAATAATAGAGGCCCAGCACAAGTGCATACCACAAAGAAAGAAGAGCTCATTTAAGTCCAAGAAGACACCAGCATGGTTAACGAGTGGAGTTAGAAAGGCTCTAAAGCGCAAGGAGAGGTCTTTCTGTAAATGGAAATCCTCCCCAAATGAGGAAAATAAAAAGGAACACAAACTCTGGCAAAAGAAATGTAAGAAGATGATAAGGGAGGCAAAGAAATATTTTGAGGAACGAATGGCTAGCAATATAAAGGGTAATAATAAAAGTTTCTTTAAATATGTTAGAAGTAGAAAACCTGCCAGAGAACCAGTTGGCCCTCTGGATGGTGAGAGAAGAAAAGGGGAGGTTAAGGAGGACTTGGACATTGCAGAGAAATTGAATGAGTTCTTTGCGTCTGTCTTCACGACAGAGGACCTTGAGCGGATTCCGCTGCCTGAGCCGCCCCTCTTGACTAAAGAATTAAATCAAATACAGGTTAAAAGAGAGGATGTTTTAGGACTAATTGATAAATTGAGGATTAACAAGTCACCGGGCCCAGATGGCATCCACCCAAGGGTTATTAGGGAACTGAGAAACGAAATTGCAGATCTCTTAACGGTTATATGCAACTTGTCTCTTAAAACGGCCACAGTGCCGGAGGACTGGAGGATAGCAGATGTCACACCAATTTTTAAAAAAGGAAGGAGGGGGGACCCAGGAAACTACAGGCCAGTTAGCCTTACATCTGTCCCAGGGAAGATGGTGGAAAGCCTCATCCAAGAGAAAATCTTAAAACACATAAAAGAACAAACCTTGCTGAGAGAAAATCAGCATGGCTTCTGTAAGGGTAAATCTTGTCTGACAAACCTTTTAGAATTTTTTGAAAAGGTCAACAGGCATGTGGATTTGGGTGAACCGGTGGATATAGTCTATCTGGATTTTCAAAAGGCTTTTGACACAGTCCCTCACCAAAGGCTGCTGAGAAAATTGCACAGTCAGGGGATAAGAGGGCAGGTCCTCTTATGGATTGAGAACTGGTTGAGATCCGGGAAACAAAGTGTAGGTGTCAATGGGAAATTTTTACAATGGAGAGAGGTGAAAAGCGGTGTGCCCCAGGGCTCTGTCCTGGGGCCGGTGCTTTTCAATCTGTTCATAAATGACCTGGAGATAGGGATAAACAGTGAGGTGGCCAAGTTTGCAGATGACACAAAACTTTTCCGTGTGGTAAAAACCAGAGAAGATTGTGAAGAGCTCCAGAAGGATCTCTCCAAACTGGGGGAATGGGCTGAGAAATGGCAAATGCGTTTTAATGTAACCAAATGTAAAGTAATGCATATTGGGGCAAGAAATCCAAACTTCATCTATCAACTCATGGGCTCTGAGTTATCCGTGACGGATCAGGAAAGAGATCTTGGTGTGTTGGTGGACAGCTCCATGAAGGTGTCTCCCCAATGTGTGGCAGCGGTGAAGAAGGCCAATTCCATGCTAGGGATTATCAAAAAGGGGATTGAAAATAAAACAGCCAACATTATAATGCCATTATACAAAACAATAGTAAGGCCCCACCTGGAGTATTGTGTACAATTCTGGTCACCGCATCTCAAGAAAGACATAGTGGAACTGGAAAAGGTGCAGAAGAGAGCGACTAAAATGATTACTGGCCTGGGGCACCTCCCTTATAAAGAAAGGCTAAAACATTTGGGCCTCTTTAGTCTGGAAAAAAGGCGCTTGAGGGGGGATATGATTGAGACATACAAAATAGTGCAGGGTATGAGTAAAGTGGATAGAGGGAAGCTCTTCTCTCTCTCCCAAAATGCCAGAACAAGGGGACATACACTCAACTTGAGGGCTGGGAGAGTAAGAACTGACAAAATAAAATATTTTTTCACCCAGCGTGTTGTAAGTCTATGGAACTCCCTGCCACAGGATGTGGTGATGGCATCTGGCCTGGATGCCTTCAAAAGGGGATTGGACAGATTCCTGGAGGAAAAGTCCATCACAGGTTACAAACCATGATGGAGATGTGTAATCTCCAGGCTTTAAACCAGGGTACTTCAAGGGCCAGATGCAGGGGAGTGGTATCAGGAGACAGATATCTAGTCTCATGCGCTCCCAAACGCATCTGGTGGAGCCGCTGTGAGATACAGGAAGCTGGACTAGATGGGCCTTTGGCCTGATCCAGCATGGCTCTTCTTATGTTCTTATGTTCTTAAATTATGAAAGAAATGTTGTAGCATGCTGGATACAGCTGCAGTTTTTTAACATGAATATCCATACCCCAGGAATTTGAGGAGTTGTAAAAACAGAATTGTAATGCTGGACAAAGTGTTAGAACTGCAAAGCCAAGAGCAATCAAAGGGTGGTGAGGTGCACATATGCAAAAACATGATTCAAATGTAATTAAGGCACCAAAAATGGTTTATTTTTGCTTATCAAAAACTAACATTTGCCCCTCAAATTAATGGCTTTGAAACTCACTGGTATGTTTCTTCTCAGGTTTTATCACCTCTGCTTTCATGGTTTAGATGTTACCCTGCTGGTAGCTAATTAGAGGATGGGGTGGGGAGCATTTTCTGTAAGCTTTACTCCATTTAAGCTCCAGAATGCATTCTGTTTGCTTTGCTTGTTGCATTTCCCTGCCTTTTATGGGTAGAGGAAAGCCTGGAGCCTATTGTTCTTTAAAGAGTATGTCAGGCCAGCTCTGCCAATTCTACTGTAAATAGAATTACTTTTCTCCTGCAGTTTGTCCTCAGGTCTATAATAACTTAAGTAACCATTTTAATCATTTGAAGTGACTGACATCATCCTGCTACAACATGGAGAACTACTATAGCAAACCAAAAGGAAGCACTCAAACATACAGGGTGGGGACTGGAGCAGTTCTGACAGTGTGGAAAAGTATGTTTGCCATTTACTTGGTTTTGTTTTTTGGGAAAAGGACTTGTAAACACCAAGCCAAGTTGACAATGTCAGACAAAAGTTAGGTTTTGTCTTAGGTTGGAATTTGGACTTGGGTGTGTAGTATCTAGAATAATGTGGCAATGCCTGGGTTTTGTAACCTTTCCTTCTTTTGGGAAGACGAGAGGATTAGAATTGAGCAGGTACCTTCTCCATAAGTGATTGCTTTCTGTTGAGAGGAGCATTTTCTTCCAAGCAAAATAGAGCAGCATTGCTTAATCTTTATAACATCTATATTTGGATGCAGCATTTCTAAGAGGGTAAGTGGGAGTTTTAAAAGGTACTAATAAATAATTTTTAAAATCTGGCCATGTTTGCAGCATATACATTGAAGTACCTCCATCCATTTGGTCTAATGCTCCCCAAATAAATAAATAAATAAATAAAATATTTCAAAGAATTAAAAATGATTCCCCCCCCCCAAGTGCCTACTTAAACAAGCAAAAATATTACTCGCACTGCCCTTGAATAAACTGCAGAAGATTACCTGAAGGTGGAAAAGATGGTTACAGGGAAGATGACAAAGGTCATCAAAGGTTAAATAGAGGGTTTCCAGGTGCAAAAGAGGACAGGACTCTTGTGGTTTTCTCAGCTGTGTGAAAGAAGGAATTTCCTCTGTGGCAGCTCCTTGTGCAAGCTCCAGCTGCTAAACCTCCCTCGGATGCAAGACCGTCACCTTTTACATCTGGCCACAAACACAATTGCAAGTACTTACTACTCAGTCCTATGTCCGAAGAGGCGTGAATCATTTGTTTATTCGGACATAACACCCACTGTTACCCTATAGTAAGTGTGTATGACATCACAGCTCTTATATCAGGTGTGGAATACTATGCAGTTGGAAACAGTGGCGTGCACAGGGTCACCCATTGAGTTATTTGGCTCGGTAGGGATGACCACCTTGGTTTCCCAAGCCCCAGTGTGGAAGACCTCCTTGCAAGATCATGTGCACACCTCCTTATTATCCTTCGTGGCTACCTCTGCATCTTTCCTTCCCTTGGTCTATTTTATTCAAAAGGAGCTTAAGCAAGACAAGATCTGTTTATAGCTCAAACTTGCACTTTGTGCCCAGCTGGAATTCCCTGTTCCGCTTAACTGTGCTTTGAATTTCTAGGCTTCAGGTGGCTCAGACTTTGACACTCTGTGCTGCTGCTGGCAAAGGAGTAGGGTGGTATACATCTGGGGAAGTTCCCTGGGATATTCCATGGCAGGCTTCAAGTGCCAAACCATTCTTCCTGGATGGTATGCTACCGATACTGGCATGTGGTCCCCTTTGGAATGCATCAAAGAAGACCGCTCCTTTCTCTCCAAAAGAATATTCAACACATTGTAGGGAGGAAAGTACAGTTCAGCACTTCTGGTTTTCCTTTTCCTCACTTACTTTTTTTGTTTTCACCAGGCTCAGTTCTTCATTTTTATCTCCTCATGCCAGTGCTCTAGCGAGAGTGTGCTAAAAGGAGAAAAGGATGAGGCACTGTGATAAGATAATATGGAACACACATTGTGTTCTAAAACACACACACACACACAACACACACACACACACACACACACACACACACACACAAAACACACACACACACAGATACATACATACAAAGACCCCTGCACTTCATAGCAGCCCATTCTGATAGCACAGCAGGTAAACAGCAATAATCATCTTTACTCTGGCACAGATGTCCCTGCTATCTCTCAGGGACAGGGGTATGTGAAATTCTCTCTTCTGGCCGCACTGCTCATTTGGGCGATGAGATACCATCTACCTAGTCAGTTCTTTTTAAAAACATACACCCTTGAGCTGTCTGTCAATATCCATGCATCATTCCTTCAAGAATTAATAACATTAAATTAGGCTCTTAAAAAAATCTATCAACTTGCTTTTTCGACTAGTGCTCATAAAGCTCCCTCTCAGATCCATCGTCTTGTTGGGAGACGACAAGAGGGAAATAGGTAGACCTGTCAGTCAGTGACCCTCATCTGTACCCAAATAGAACACTAAATGGTGTTTCCAGGTGTAAGACCATAAGAAGAGGCCCTGCTGCTGGATCAGGCCAAAAAGGGCCCCTCTAGTCCAGCTTCCTGTATCTCACAGTGGCTCCACCAGATGCGTTTGGGAGCGCATGAGACTAGATCTCTGTCTCCTGATGCCACTCCCCTGCATCTGGCCCTTGAAATCTCCCAGTTTTAAGCCTGGAGATTACACACATCTCCATCATGGTTTGTAACCTGTGATGGACTTTTCCTCCAGGAATCTGTCCAATCCTCCTTCGAAGGCATCCAGGGCAGATGCCATCACCACATCCTGTGGCAGGGAGTTCCACAGACTAACAATACACTGGGTAAAAAAAATTCTTTTGTTTGTTCTCACTCTCCCAACCCTCAATTTCAGTGGATGTCCCATAGTTCTGGTATACTGTGCGGTGTAGAGACACATTGTATGGATAGAGTGTTATCTGCCCTCTCTGGAAATTTCCATGTTATTGCAGTGTATTGTTCAAGAACTTCTTCTTTTATCTGCTTCCTGAAGTAGCCAACTTCACGTTGCTTCATGGTAGAGTCATCTTGGCTAGCTAAAATGAATGGCAAAGGCTTTTAAATTTTTTTGTAATACAGTACTTCCGCTTCAAACTCCAGGTGGATAATTGTACATTTGTGTGTGCTCTCTCCACATCTAAACTGTTTTTGTACAACGAGCATGCCAGTTAGAAGATTTCAGCTGAAGTTTCTCTCAGATGTACTTCTTTTGATGTGCAAGAATGTATCCAGCATGTAAGCATCACTTGCAGTTAAACAGGAACAGCCTGGAAATATGGGAGTGCCACATAGCAGGGGACAATTATCTTCCTCATAAAAGGGAAGTTTAGAACCCTGATTTTAGAAGTGAAGCATTGGGTTTTAGTCTGCAAGTATTTCTCCCACTTGTGAAGCATATATTTTATGTTGTTGTTGATATGTACTGAGAGGTGTACCCTAATAGAGCTTTCAAGACAAATGAGTTACTTCAAGAGTGTTTTACTAGTTCCACACATACACCTGAGTGAATTCCCATGGTCAAACGATGACTGAAACCCAGGTCTCCTGATTCTAGTAATTTAATATTATTGTTGGACAGCATAAAATGCCTGGGAAACATCAAACTGACAGATTTTTGTATCTCTAAATTTTGCAAAGTGCTCCCCTAACAGAAGGCCTAGTGGCTGCCTTCTCTTGTTGCTAACCATATAATCTGCTTTTCTTCTTTTTCTTCTCTTTTGTATGAATGCAAGATTGCAAAACTTTTCCTTCCAGTTTTCCTGCACGCAACAAAACATGAGCCCAGATGACTCAGCGGCCCATGCAGCTTTCTAGAGTTTGATTGTTTTGGTGGAATTGCTTCGTCACTGGAAAGCTGCTGTGTCATTGAGAAAATCATCTTCTTTCAATTGGAGAACTGATGCAGGCAGTGATTTAACAATATGGTTGTGTTAGAATCATTGCTTAGTTTGCTGGAGGATTTTCCTGTTGCTTTACCAAAAGCTCATAAGAAATATGGTTCAATATATATTTTTACAGATTTAAAGACACAATTTCTGTTGTTTCCCTATTCTATTTTTTTTTTTTTTTTTTTTTCTTTTTCGTACTTAACTGTCACCATACCAAAGTCACCATAGCAACAAATTCAGGTACTAGCAAGCCTGGGATACCCAGCCTCAGTCAGCATCCTCATATTTGATCTCTGACAAGGTGAGCTATTAATCCACCACCGTATATTGGCTCAGTGTTGTAGAACTCCTCAACTTGTGTCCTTTTGGGAGTTGCCAAGCTGCTGCCTTCCTTGAAATGGTTGGGTTTTTTCCCTCCCCTGCGTACATTTTTTGTCAGACAGCCCAGAGTCTCTTTTCAGATCTCCAGCTCCCAGTTTGGCTATAGTTATTTTGGGAAGTACTTTGTTACAGTTCTCCAGGCAGGTTTAAATGCATAAAGATAAAGTGGGGGAAGAGAGCAAGTAGAGAGGGTTGTATTGTCAGGCTGGTATTAAACAAACTTTGATTCTCTGACCCTCAGCTACTTCTGTGATGCATTGGGACTATAAAATGTGGCCCATCTTACAGGAAACCTGTAAAATTGGTGTATGTGAGGTACTTTGGACACTTATGCTGCAATATATGAATGTGAAGAATTATTGACTGAAATGCATAGATTAAGAACATAATATAAAAGGCTGCAGTGAGCATGGCAAAATATTTTCTGATTGGAAACATGTGATCTTTTGTCTGCCATCAGTTATTGAGAAAATTGAGGAAAACTGGAAATCTCCTGAAGTAAAACAATGTACCCTGTTTCAACAGTATTCACAGTATTCACTGGGAATGGCGTACATCTTCCCTACTTGCAACACCTGTCTTTTTGTTTGCAATGCTCTTGACCATTTTACACTACGACTTTCTCCAGCCTTTTGCCTTTCTCTCTGTCTTTCTGGTTTCCATATCATGGCTGTATCCATGTACTGATAATGCAGGACTTCTACATAGCAACAATGCAGGGCCCTGTTAATGGGGGCTACAAGTTAAAGATATTTCCACAGAAATGCCCAGTCATGTTTAGTTTGTCACAACATGTGGGCAAAGGAAAGGGAAATGAAAGGTGGGGAAAGGACTAATTGATTTATTTCTTTGTGAGCTTTCATGGCTCAAAATCCAGTTTCTAAGATACAGGAATGCAAATATTAGGTCCGCAGAATTTATATGGATCATTACTGAGGATATAGGTGAGACCAGTCCTGACCTGGCTAGTCACAATTTAAAGCCCTCCTTTATTTCCCTGGGCTTTCCTTAAGCCCCAAATAATGGAAACCAAGCAATACTTTGTGATGAGTTAAAATAAACTGTAGTTCTTTACTGTAACAGCACAACAGTTACTTAGACAGTTACTTCACATCCATTTTGTCTCTGTAAGTGTTGTGCTTTGGACCAGTACAAAAAAATCTTACTTCATGTCCATCGCGCAACAGCTGAAATTTGTCTCGACCATGCCCCCGGAGCGGGATCAGAGTGTGACAATACTGTACCTGGTGCTGGGTTGGTGTATTTTCTTGTCACTGTTTGTTCCTGGTTCCTGTCCCGAGACAAGGGGTCGTGAGGTAACAACTGTCACACAAGAACCAGTGTCCACCTAGTGGTCAGTGGCTGAAGTGGCATTCGACATTAGTTTCCCTATGGGAAACACCATGCAGTGCAAATGTTTGTTAAAGAAAGTACTGAAAATTTTGTAGCATTGACATGTAAATCTCAGAAGACCAGTAAATCAAAATATCAAAAAAGTTTTCTTTACAATATTTTAAAAAGGGTTAAGAAAGCAAGAAAAATTCAGAATTTGTCACAGAACAAGACTGTGAAGTGACAGTTGTCACTCACGAGATAAGTTATCACAACCATGAGAAAATGGAAACAGGGACTAAACGGGGACAAAACCACATGATCATGACCAATGCTGTCACAGTACAAAACTAGTAGCGGAACAAGGAAGGACGTGAAGTAAATACCTTAGTACATCCTTAAGATTGTGGTTACATGTACAGTATTCCTTAAATCATAGATTCATAGAATCATAGAATTGGAAGAGACCTCAAGGGCCATCCAGTCCAACCCCCTGCCATACAGGAACCCCCATCAAAGTGCAATTTTTATAGTCAAAACCAAATGCTATACAGTTCCCTAGAGAACTCCACACTTGTACATAGATTCAACACCCATGGTCCTTTCATCTCCATTCTCTATCTCTAACTCTCGATTTCCATTTTTAAGTCTCTGTTTTCATCTCTCTCCCTCTCTCAGTCTTCTATGCTTTTGACTCTCTGGACTTGGAGCCTCTTTTCTTATTAGATATCACCATCTTCTGATTGGTTCTCTCACTTCTGATGTCATTCAGCCAATCTCTTTCCCTATGGATATTGCTAGGTGGAGTATTGGTGTGTAGATATTCATCACAATAGGTTACAGACAAGTTACAGTAGTTTGTTAATACAGGAAAATACTATCAAATTGTTACTTCAGTTAGCAAGTTCAGGCCAGGGTAATAGTTTATTTATTTTATTTATTTATTTTATTTATGTTATTCATTTTTTACAACTTATATGCCACCCACTACCCAAAGGTCTCTGGGCAGCTTACAATCAAAGGAATTAAAACAGTTTAAAATGGTTAAAAATAGAATATCAATAAATAATCAAAGCAATAATAAAAACCCTACACTAAAATCATTACAATTTTTAGGCCAGATGAACTTGGATGTCACAGGAATGATAATAGATCATTATGGGTCAGAGGTCATACTTTGTCAAGAAAGGCAGTTGTTTTAGACTATCACGTATTATAGAAAGCTGGGATATTAATAGATGCAGTATCCGAAGAAGACTTGGTCTCTCTTGAAGCCATTAGAGATGCAAAGGAACACGTTGATGGTTAATTTGTGTCACCCAGTACCTTACTATTCATCATGCCAGCTGGGCCTTTTGAGGATTAAAACCTAAAACATTTGTCAGTGGGTAGCACTATGTATCTCAAAAGAGAATTCTCTGCAGGATCTAGTTAGAGATGGGCACATATGGAAAAATAGTGCTTTGTTTCGTTTCTTTAGTAGTTGCATTTCATTTCATTTCTAATGAATTTTTAAATTAGTTTTGAAATGAAGTGCTATGCTGCCTTGGGTCCGAGAGGCAGCAAAATGGCAGGGAGCTTCCTCAAACTCTTCCCAATATGCCCCTGAAATTTGAAAACTTTGGGGAGTCAGAGGGGGGCTGAGTTATTAAGGTCCAAAGGGGGTGCCCCAGGAAAAATCTTTCTAATTGGATTCAGAATGGAAGCCAAGCCACAGCCACGCTAATCGCTCGCCCACCATGGCTTGGCTTCTGAATCCAATTAGAAAGAATTTTTGGAGGTTTATAACTTAGCCCCCTGAAACCCAAACCCCTCAAAAATTCAGGGGTTTACAGGGAGGAGCTTAAGGAAGCTAAGCCTGTCATTTCCATGCTAAAACATGGAGGTTGTGATCCATATTTTTGAGTAGTAAAAATACAGATTGCAGCAGCCATGTTGCGGCATGGAAATGACAGGATTAGCAACCTCAAGTGACCCTAGCCTTAAGCCCCCCAAATTTGGAGAGATTTGGGTTTGAGTTATTAAGGTCCAAAGGGGTTCGGGTAGTTAATTGAAAGTATGTGTGGCGTGTGCTCCCAATATAGGAGTTTATTAACTTAACCCCTATATTGGTATCACGTGTCAAATTGTTGAGTGAAAATAATTATCCCAGCCATGTTTTGGCACCAAAGTGGCAGGGGTACCTTCTTCAAGGGATTCTAGGTAACCTCCTGAAATTTGGAAAGCTTTGGGGGTCAGGGAGCTGAGTTATGAATGTCCAACAGGATGCCCCTAGGAAAAAAACCTTTCTATTGGAATTGGAACTTTGGAAGCCAAGCCAGGGGTGAGCATAGCGCTGCCATGGCTTGCCTAGCAATTCCAATTAGAAATTATTTTTCCCCTAGGGGCAACCCCCATTGGACCTTCATAACTCAGTTCCCTGATCCCCGAACCTTTCCAAATTTGGGGGGCTTTCAGGGAAGAGCTTAAGCTCTCCTGCCATTGATTCCTCTAGGATGAATTATTTATTTATTTATTTATTTATTTATTTATTTATTTATTTATTTATTTATTTATTTATTATTCTGGGTGGTTTACAAGGTTTATAAAACTAGAGGGGGGGAATGGCATTTTGTGACAAAACGGCCCTACTGGTTTTTTTTAGGTAACAAAGTAATTGGTTACCTAATGAAACAACAAAACACTGTTTCATTTTTGTTTCATGCCATCTCTAGTTCTGGTTGAAGAGGATGATCTGAGTGAATAAAAGGTCTGCTTCTTGAAATGTGGCATAAATATTGCAATTTAGCTGTTTGAACTTTATTCAGCAGCTGATGAAGATGCATTTATGGTGATATCAGTGTTACATTGAAGCACCATTGTGCTTCAAAGAGACAACACAAGTTGGATTTGTGTGTCTGAGAGTTTTTTTTTAAAAACTAAACTTTACAAATCATTCTTCACCCCCCACCCCCCCCACCCCCCGCAACACACACACATGCAGGTCTATATATTCCCCTTTTGAGCAGCCTTGGCAATGGAAAAAATGTGCTGCAAAGCCAGACTCATCAGAGTCTTTAAGAACAGTGATCTAGGAAATGAGCACCGAAATAGGGAGAACTGTGGTGCAGCGATAGGTTTGATTCAGTGAATAAATTGCTGTTTTCAGATTCAATTTGTATCAATAGGCAAAGCACTGTACCCCTGCAGATTCTGTCACACTCACTTTCCACATCCTTAATGCAGCCAGTCTTAAACAATCTTCCTGCTATTGGCAATAATTATAACCCCAAAATAGGACTTTTAAAATATATCCTGATAGTATTGCTGCAGTGTTGCCCAGTGATAATGGTAGCAGTGGTGGCTGTGACTACGGTGTGATAGTCTTGTTTGCTCGTATCAGAAGCACCACAGGGCAATTAATAAAGACATTAGATGATGCTTGCCCAGGAACAGGCGACCTCAAGAGCATTTGGGCTGTCTTGCCCAAATTAAGTCTTCCATGGTACATCTTGAGGGCCATATAAAGTACACTGACTTAAATAACAGCGGAGGAGGTTGTTATCTGCTTTTTCCATAGAAACCATCGTCATCATTTACAAATATAGTCAATGTTTCAGGGTTTTTAAAAGGAATCCAGAGTCTGCTGCTCATTCACCAAAAGAAGTTACATTTGATTAACTATGATTGGAAGCTGGAAGCTGGAAGCACTCTTTCCTAGACCATTGAAAATGATACCAGTTTAAAATATAACATGTGTTTTACTGATTTGTAGGGTTGCAGGTTGGACACATAATTGGGCCTGTATATAATATGCACCCATAGTTATTTTTGCAAATTGTGAGAATTGTTATGGTGAACATTACAGGGCTTCCTATGTAACCCTGACATCTGTTTCCATGGCTGCAGTGGTTTTAAGCAGCATTTCTTTATCTGTAGTCTGAAAGAAACCCATTGCCCACTGGTCTAGATGGCAGGGCAGGCAAATGCCGGCTGTTGCGATGAGGGCAAGCAGAGCCAAAGCTGGGCCTTGTTGCGAGATCATCTAGGCAACCTGTTGTGCTTCTGCATTTGTGAACCTCGGGGAACTTATCAAGATTTCCTTATGAAGCCCTAGAGCAGATCCATTTTGAGAGGGCCACGTCCCAGCCCATTATGTGATACCAAGCAGAGACAAGCATCTTTGCTATTGCTTGCTTTGCTGTTTATGATAACGTGCACTGATAGTCAGAATGATCCATTGGATAGTTGGTGGCTGTGATCTAAGATGGACACACATGGTGGCTTTAGGGCTGGAGGGAAGCAAGTGGAGGTTGTATGAGACTAAACAAGTGAATGACAAATAAGTCCAAGACTGACAAATAGTATAAAGAGACTTTGAAAAAAGTGGCTTTCAAAAAAAAAAAAAAGCCAGCCACTTTCCAAGCTAGTTTGGGAGCTCTAATCCAAAAAAGGAATTTCCCCAAACCCTTGTCATAATCTTGCAATTGTCAATCTCAGACATAGTTTTTAAAGTAACACCTACCTGAAATGCTGAATGAGCCCCAACTATATGCGTTAGTTTCAGGGAATGAGGGGATAGAAAGAAACAATGGGTAGAAAGAGTGGAAAGAGGGAGAAGTGTGGGAAAGAAATGGGAGCAATGGATGGAACATGTGAAAACTCAACCAGGATTTCACTGAAGTAAAAGTGACTGCAATATGGAATCTAGCAGTCTGTAAATCCATAAATGCAAGAAATGGACTGCAGTCCTAACCCACACTGATTCAACATTATCCCCTTCCACCCCCCCAAAAAAAACCTAATGTCTGGATAGGCCTTCTGTTTGTCCGTCCACAGATAACCTGATCACTGCAGTTGGCTTGTAAGAAAGCTGGATTTAAAGGGGTCACAGTTCTTGTTTAAAGAATGACAGCAGGTGACTTTATGTCTCTCTGTTTCTCTGTGCATGCATATTTGCAAGTGAACAAAATATTACAGACTTCAACATCTACTGCTTTAGAGCTTCCAGCACATGCTCCTTTGAAGTGACTGGACCTTGTAGCTCTTGCCCTGGAATTGGCAAGCCTATGCAAATTAACCTTGTGGATGCTCATTTGCTTTTCATACTGCAGGTCATAGTAATTAATAACTTGTGATGAATTTCCCAGAATGGTTACAGTGAACCCAGCAAAAGCTGAAGATGAGCTCCCAAAAGGTACAGTGTGTGATGCAAAAGCCTCTATTTGTAGCATTAGATTTATGATGACAAGTGGAACTGCTACCCAACCAAGTAGTCCTTCAGAAGTACAGAATGTTGAATAAAGCCAATACTGACATTAGGCGATTCCTTTCATGATAAGCTGTTCAGATGTTACACATACAGACTGAGGTAAAATAGCAAACCACAATATCCCTTATGAACAGATGTTGCATCACCAAATGCTGAATACATAGACAGAAATCCTCAATAACACAAAGAAAAGAACAATGCAATATTTTGGACACAATGCACTATAAGAAATACCATCAGCTGAAGGTTATCCTTCAAGGAAAAATAGATGGGAAACGTAGCCTGGGGTGTAGAAGAAGAACTTAAGCCAATGGCCCACAGGGAGCACAGCTTCCCTATTTAGAATAGCTTCAGGCCGCGGTCTCACAAAAGTTTTCTGTGCATCTTAATTTGATGCGTAGTTTTTTTTCCCAGGTAGTCAAGTGGTGTTTGATGCGCAGTTAGTGTCCTGTCAAGAGAGTAGTATTTTACTTTTCTGTGCCCATCTCTACTTCCTTGCTGCACATCTTTTCCCTGTTTCCTGGGTTGATTTTCTAAGTCTCCGTTGCATATAACAACCTGGACCCACAGGAAGTGGCAGGAAATGGGGTACAAAGCTAATTACTGTGTATTTTCTGGGGTTGCACCTCATTAGAGTAGCAAAGAACTGTGCATCATTAAGGGAAGTTTTTTAAGCCAACCCCTAGCGGTGGTTTAATATACTTCAGTGAAAGTGCGCTTCCGGGGGCGTGGTCAGTCGGGGTACTAAATTACTTTCCTTCACGGTTATGGGACATAGAAAGGCAGGAACTCCTTTCACAGGCACACAGAACCTGCTCCCCTTTGTCACAAGGTGTTTCCCCATCATATAGGACTCCTGCAGCTTACCTAACTTCACTCTGTTCACCACAGGCCTGCAGGGCCTTTATACTGTATTGGCCAGGATGAATGTGCTGCCTTCAGCACTGCTCCAGGGTAGGTTCCAGGGAATACCACGCCAAGAGAGATTTTGCCCATGTGGAAACGAGGCCCCTGAGTTTCTTCAGCACGTGCTTTTATTTTGTCCACTTTATGAACAAATTAGGAATACCCTAATTTGTTCATTGTTGAATAAATTCCAAGGCCACCCTTCCAGGTGGTTAGTTCAATACTGTCTAATAGACAAGAACTCACACGTTACAGCACAGGTTGCAAAGTTCTTTCTAGCTGCCATTCGAAAGAGAGCAGAAATCATTTTGGCCACTGTATATTTGCATATATGGGTCATATGACCGCAATAAACTTGACTTGATGCAATCTTTTACTGCGCAGTTTCCACAGCAAAACTGTGCAGAAAACGGTGGTGAGTCCGTAGCCGGGAGCTCACCTTAGATCAGTGTTTTTCAACCACTGTTCCGCGGCACACTAGTGTGCCGCAAGATGTGAGTCCAATATAGGCACAGAGTTAATTTTTTTAACATTTTCTAATGGGTGCCTCGTGAGCTCAAAAAGGTTGAAAAACACTGCCTTAGATAGAAACCAGTTCAGACTACTGGTCGCCAATATTTTTCGAGGACATGGCACTTGAAGAAGAAGAAGACAGAGAGACAGAAGGCAAGAGTGAAATATTTTTGATTTGCCATTATGGGGTAAGTTGTAATCAGATCGATCTTGTTATGCAAAATATGATTTAACTCCATTTCTCAACCTGGACCTCCCCGCCTCCCATCCCTACAGAGATTTGACAGCAGAAAAATGCCCCTCTCCTGGAAGTTACATTTCTGTTCCAGCTTCTGTCTTGATCGCTCTCTGTGTGTTGAAGCTTCCCTGAACCACATGGGCTTTTGGCATTTCTGGTTCTTCTTGTACACAAAGTTCTCAGTAGAAGCAACCATCATTTTCTGTTGGGTTGTTTGTTGAGTTCCTGATTACAGATACAGCAGCAAATGCAGTAGTGCCATTATTTCAATGCATCAGTTGCCTTTTCATAGAAAAACAATTCCAAAGTCGTTTAGAATCCAAACAAAGCCAACAGTGGTGGGACTAAGACATGTGGTAACAGAGTCAGACTAGCTGTGGTGTAAAACATGGCTTGTATACCCTTAACTAGCCTGATACTCTCAAGCATAGTAGAGGATGGTGTCCTGTCATCAGTATTGAAGTAAGATTTCACTCACAGCATCTTTCTAGCCTTGAATCAGTGGGCATTTATAGAAATCTGTTCTGTGTTTTGCTCTGGAAGGATTTGATTAGTAGTGTGAAACATAAGTTACAGAATTTTTCCATGTACAAGACTGGAAAATTTTTCTCTAAAATTGTTAGACTAAAAACTAAGGTTTGTCTTATACACAGAAGTAAGACAAGGAGAGAACCATGTGGTTGCAAAACTATAATTTTGGGTTGGAAAGTGGGTGTCGTCTTATACATGGGGGCTCCTCATTGGTGGAAAAAGGCAGGTACTTTATCAGCTTTCACTTCCATACATCACTACTGGAAAAACCATAGCTTTGACTATCCGGACCTTTGTTGGCAAAGTGATGTTTCTGCTCTTTAGGATGCTATCTAGGTTTGCCATTGCTTTCCTCCCAAGAAGCAGGCGTCTTTTTATTTCGTTGCTGCAGTCGCCATCTGCAGTGATCAAGGAGCCCAAGAAAAGAAACTCTGTCATTGCCTCAATTTCTTCCCCTTCTATTTGCCAGGAGGTGATGGGACCAGTGGCCATGATCTTAGGGTTTTTTATGTTGGGCTTCAGCCCATTTTTTCACTCTCCTCTTTCACCCTCATTAAGAGGTTTTTAAATTCCATCTCACTTTCTGCTATTGGAATAGTATCATCTACATATCGGAGGTTGTTGATATTTCTTCCAGCAATCTTAATTCCAGTTTGTGATTCATCCAGACCTGCCTTTCATATGATGTTAAGTTAAATTTAAGTTAAATTTAAGTTAAATAGGCAAGATGACAGTATACAGCCTTTTAAACCAGTCAGTTGTTCCATATCCTGTTCTGACTGTTGCTGCTTGTCCCACATACAGATTTCTTAGGAGACAGATAAGGTGGTCAGGCAATCCCATTCCTTTACGAATTTGCCATAGCTTCTGTCTTTGTCAGATTCTTTATTACCATTTGGGTCTTCTATTTATTTATTTTCAATCCTGCTACACTTCCATACCATCAAACTTGGGATTGTATTTATTGGGTTTTCTACTATAATCATAAAATCATAAGCAAAAGCCTTGTACTTTAAATTGGTGTTTCTTAATCTTAATTCCAGTGATTTTAGGATTTTTTCAAAACTTCCAATGTCAAAATAAATAATAATGGGGATAGTGAGCAACCTTGCTACATGCTCTTTGATGTCTTTATTGTTTTAGTTAGGTCCCTATTAAGATTTACTTTCATACTTTGATGTTGATATATAGCTGAAATTACTCTTCCATATGTTTCCCTAAAGTCCATTATTCTAAGTTGTTTGTGTACAAACACCCAAGATACATTATGAAATGCTTTTTCTGCATCCAGAAAGATCAGTGCAGCAGGTTTATCGACTTGCTGTTCACAGTATTCCAAAGAACTGAGTGCAATTCTTATCTTGTAGGTGAGTTGTCTTCTGGGTAGAAAGTCATTTTGGTCTTTATGGATAAAATAAGATAAGACACCTTGGTCTGTCTGCCATGATTAATGCAAAACTTTTATAATCAAGATTTAGTACAGAGATTGGTTTGAAGCGTTGAATCAACTCTAGGTCTTTCCCTTCTTTTGGTGTCAGAGTGACTGTTGCTTCTTGCCATGCTTTTGGAGTTGTTCCTGGTTCCATTATTTCAGTTATCACTTCTTTCCTTCTGTTCTGGTGTAATTTCAGGGAGGACTTGGTGTTCTATATATATATCTACTCTAAAACATCTATATATATATATATATATATATATATATATATATATATATATATATATATATATATATATATATATATATTTGCTGTTTAGAATATAATTTTTAAAGAAGCCTTTGACTATTGTTTTCCTCTTATCCATGGCACTTCTTATCTTGAGGAAGGAAGACAGTACGGTGAAGCCTTCCATAGAGTACAGTCTTAACTATAGGCAGTGACAGAATGTGTAGGAGAAGGATCTAGCCTGGGTTGCCATATTGGATTGTGCCACTATAGCTGTTTGTTTAACAGTTGTATTGATCTGCTGAATTTAACAGATGGTCATTCCTTGTTCGTCAGCAAGCAGAAATCAGCAGGTGACATTTCTTCTCTATCTACCTAGCTTTTAGTCTTTTGTTTTTTCTTGGTTAGTGATCCAATGTAAAGAGTTGATGCACCTCCTTTTGAAATGTTTGCTGTGTTTTACTGTGCTTTTTTGACAATTGGTTTCTAAAAATAGACTTACTATTACTGCTCTTAGCCATTTTAAGTGGCTATGTACAGAAGGCGCTATATACAGAAAGGCAATATATAAAAGGAATAAATATATCTTCTGTATGAACTTTTCAAAATGAACTACATTTCTTCATAAACTTGGTAGGAAAAAAAAGACATTTAACTATTTTTTTTTAAATGGGTAGCAATCAGAAACAGAGAGATGTCTATGCCCCAACTCCTATTAATGTTATTATGGCCCATAAAACTACATGCTCACCCATTGCCAGGTATCTCTATAATTCTGAGATTTCAGATACAGGTCAGGTGTTCCTTGCTTTTCTGTACCGCGTGCAATTCATTTATAGTAAATGCAATGCATTATGAACCACATTTTGGAAATACAAATGGACTGATTTGAATCTTTGGATTTCTATCAGTTGTTTGAATTTTCCTTGAATCCACAGTTGTGCCTTGAGAAAAAAAGCAAGGGAGAAAAGCAGCTTGTTCTAAGGACAGAAATGTAGTCAGAAAGCATATGCATAGCATACTTTTGCAGGGCCACTGTGAGATACAGGAAGCTGGACTAGATGGGCCTTTGGCCTAATCCAGCATGGCTCTTCTTATGTTCTTATGTTCTTATGTTCTTATAAGAGTGGAGGAGGCTTGAGGGCAGCTGGAGGAAGGATTGGGCGGAAGTGAATCTGGCTGCGGTTGGGGCGTTGACCAGACACTATGTCAGAATGATCAGGGATACCAAAAGATCTTGCACCTTCCTGAGAATTGGTGAGGCCTCAAAACGCCATGCAGAATTGTTCCAGGTGGTTCGAGACCTCACCAATCCTGGTCCACCGGGGCCTCCTCCTGGTGATATCACTAGTGAGTCATTTGCAGCCTTTTAAAAATCTAAAATAGAAGCCATCCATTCTGACCTGGACTCCGGTTCCCCCGATCTATCCCCAAGTGTGGCTGGTGCTGCACCCCCTCAGTCTCCTCGGTTTTTTGAGTTTGGGTCTGTTACACCAGCTGAGGCCTCCAGGACACTGGCATGCTGCAGACCGGCGGCTTCTCCGTTCAACCCCTGCCCATCTTGGCTTATTAAGACTGCCAGCGGGAGCATGCCTGAATGGGCTTCATGGATGGCCACTGCCTCCTTCAGGGACAGGATTGGCTGTAGATGACATGTCTAACTATTGTCCTATAGCCAATGTTCCCTTCCTAGACAAGGTAGCGGAGTTCGTTGCCACCATGCGACTCTAGTCATTCCTGGAGGAGAACCTTGTCTTGGACCCATTCCAGTCTGGGATTTAGGCCGTGTCATGAGACTGAGACTGCCCTGGTCACACTGCACGATTACTTGTGGAGGAGGGCCAACAGTGGTTGCTCTACCCTGATGGTCCTTCTTGACCTGTCAGCGGCCTTTGATGCCGTCAATCACAGTATCCTCCTGGGCTGGCTGTCTGAGGTGGGGATTGGGGGGGGGTCTATCCTTTGGCTGGCTCTGATCCTTCCTCGAGGGCCATGTTCTGCAAGTGAGCTTGGGTGATGATTTGTCATCTCCCTGGACACTCACCTGTGGGATGCCTCAGGGTTCAGCTATCTCCCCATGCTCTTTAATATCTATATGAGGCCGCTGGCTGAGGTCATCCACAGTTTTGGAGCTTGCTGTCATCAGTACACTTATGACATACAGCTCTATCTCTCCTTCTCCACTTCTACAGTGGACGCTGTCCAGACCCTCGATTGCTGCCTGGCTGTGGTCTTGGAATGGACCAAAACCAACAGGCTCAGGCTCAATCCCGAGAAGACTGAGGTTCTGTTCTTTGAGGGTTCTATGGATGGGTACAATGGCCCTCTCCCCAGTTTGGGTGGGACTGTCCTCCAGCTGGCGGAGAGAGTGAGGAGTCTGGGCATTGTCCTTGACCCAGCATTGTCCATGGATTCCCAGGTGGCTGCTGTGTCCAGGTCAGTCTTTTATCACCTTAGGCTCATTGCCCAGATTCACCCATACCTTGATGGGGACTCCTTGAGAACAGTTGTTCAGGCTCTGGTCATGTCATGGATAGATTATTGTAACTCTCCCTACATAGGGGCTCCCCTTGACCCTTGTTCGGCGATTGCAGCAGGTGCAGAATACGGCAGCCAGATTGGTAGTTGGTGCGGGCAGGTTTGACCACATCACCCCAATTCTGGCTTGCCTGCATTGGCTGCCCGTTGCCTCCTGAATAAGGTTCAAGGTGTTGGTTTTGGTTTACAAAACCCTCCATGGCTTGGGTCCTGAACATCTGGCAGAGTGTATCTCCCAAAAGTCAAAGCTGGCCCGTCCCACTAGAACCTCTACGGCTTTCTCGCTCCGGGTGGCCACCTGTAGGGAGGCTTGTAAAGCTATAACACACAATTGGGCCTTCTCAGTGGCTGGCGTGGTGGCATGGAATAAATTGCCAAGTGAGATTCGCCAGGCCCCATCCTTGGCATCCTTTAAAAAAGCCTTGAAAACCTGGCTATTTAGGGATACCTTTGGCAATTGCAAGGTGGTTTGTCCTCCCCGTGTTCATTGTTTGTCTGTCATAAGTTGTTTTGCCTCTTGCTGGGTATTTGTTCTTGTCATCGTTATTTGCCATTGTATACTCGGTTTCCCCCCTTCATTTTCCTTTTTATTTTCTTCTTATTATGTTTTGGGTGCTGTTTTATAAGTTGTTATTGTAAACCGCCCAGAGTTCCCATTTGAGGAAAATCGGATTGTGGTATATAAATAAATAAATAAATAAATAAATAAATAAATAAATAAATAAATAAATAAATAAAGCAACAACAGCAACAATGGTAACAATTCAGTATATGAGTATTATTCGGGGATGTATATGGGGGATTAAAGAAGCAAGTCTGAACCTTCAAACCCTGAGTAGGGCATGAAATTCCAGAACATGTGTTTTACCAATCTATATTTAGACATATTTTTGGATTTTCATGCCTTTTTTCTCTCCACATTTTTATTTTTTACCAGATCACCCGATAAAGACTCTTGTAGACATCAATATTAGCCTGTTCTTCTGTGCAATATGATGACTCGTATGCACCAGGGAATGACTATGATAGTTGATGTGTAGATTCAGAGACCACCATAACTTGTTTACTCAGTGTTTCTGTTTGCAGTGATGGACTGCTGTCAAGGTGGATGTGGGTATGTGAAAAGACACTCTGGCTAAGGGAACTTTGTGGCTGCCCAACCCATATGGCAGCCCTGCTGAAAACATCTGGAAAGTCATTTTTTTTACTTGTTAATTAAGCACAGTCATTTTAGATGTGAAGTACACCACCCGCAGCTAGTTTCAACCACTGACTTAAAAAGTCTAAGATGCCTTCTGCTACCAAGGAAGTCAAGGCTTTTTCTACTGCAAACATCTCATTCAGTGAATTTCTGTCTTTCCCTTCTTCAACTATGGACCAGCTTGTTGCTTTCAGACTTCTAAGTCTTCTTCCACCTGTTACAATCAATAGTAGCTGCTGATCAGAGTCAATGAAGTTTGAGGCTCTACTTGCAGGGGTTTAATCTTTGTACAAAGCAATGACGATGGCAACAGTAACAACAAACCAAGTCCAAGCACACCAGGAAACACAAATTGACAGAAAAAGCTCAAAATGCTCACCTTTTTGAGGAACTCAGGGGATGCCGGGAGAAGGAGTAGGCAGCAGATATGGGAAGATGATAATGGTTCATTTGGGAGGAAGGTAATTATAGGCTCTGCCCACTAGTCTGTACCAATTCCCTCGCTTCATTCTTCTGTGCATCTTTCCATTCAATTTAAGAAAACATTTGCAGATTTTGGAGTTATTCTCCAAAGCCTGCTGCCATAGAGTGTATAAAAATGAAAAGCCTGCTAGTGGAAAAAAGGACTGGATACCCCAATTTGACATGTCGGACCTTGTTGCAGCTGTCTTTCATTCCTGCTCTTCCACAAAACTAATGCTAGGAAGTTGAATGGTCCGTGGGATTGTCCCAGATTATTTATTTGGGTAGAGAAGTGCAAAAAGGTGCATCACTGGGTCCATGCTTTGTGTGAAGGAAGTTGATCTATGATCTGAATGTCTGTGCTTGTAGGTGAAAAGCGCCCACCATCTCTTTTCCCTTTGAGAGGAGGTTTCTTCTCTTTGAGCAAAATGTGTCAGTTTCCTGCACATCTAGCTTCAAGGAGGCCCCTTCAAGGATGAGAACTGTGAAACCTCCATCTGATTCTGCAAAGGTTACATGGTTGGACTGCTGCCTCCTACAGAGATTTTGTGGAGACTACGGCTCTTGGGATCTTACGCTGGCTGTGGGACTCTGGTGGTAATTATAGCCCTCCCAAATGTAACATTTCCACGCTCTGTAGAGGAAAATACAGGAGTGGTAGTCATCTTGTAATTGGCTACAGTACTCAGAAATATTTGCCACTTAGGTGGTGATGTTGCTTGCAACTGTTTAAAACATTCTGGAATCCAATTCTGATTGTCCAAGGCAAGTCATTTTTTTTTACATTGAAATGTGTTATTCTCTAATGCAGGTATTTTAGATTAACATATGCAACATGGAAGTGTGGATGGGCAGATTCCAAAGCACTCGTCAATGACTTTTGCTGACTGCAATCAAAGCAAGCTTTATTGAAGATTTGGTTGGAGAACAGTCTTAAATCGAAAGAGAACATAACTGAAAATGGCCCTACAGCCAGCAGTCTACCTTAAGATGGGTGGTCTGATGCAATCTTGCTAAATAGTGTGGAGGATAGTATTTGAACATCAAATGTGTGATGAAGCAGCTTTCTGGGCATATGCTCTTTCTGCCAGAGAATATGAGATTTTGATAGTTGTCTCTGAAGGTATTATATCTGAATATAGAAAATGTCCCCATGTGTTTTGAATAATGCAAACAAACATAGTATGTGGAACACTTTCCATGCTGTGAACATTTCTCTCTGGGTGAGTTGAACCTCTGAAGTAAACTTACAAGAGATATATTCTTTTCCCTTCAGTTATGTTTGGTGTGGCTTTATTTTGCTTCAGATCTGTTAGAGCTGTGTTCTAAATCCATATGGTAGGGCCTACGCTTGCTAGCTGAAATGTCACCCTGAGGAACAGTCATAGTTGTGTTTCAATACCAATGAAATGTGAACCCATAAGAAAAATGTGTGTGTGTGTCTGCACATGCACATGTTTAACTGGGGTTATTTTAGCTTGAACAATGTTCTTCAACATTAAAACCAAAAGGCTATCCCCAAAAGGAAAGTAACCTTTTGTATGTGTTTGCACATGCCTGTGTAGAGAGACACAGGGATCTCTAATGCCTACACCACCTCAGGGATTTGCCTTTTCTGATGTATGTGTTCCATTAGTTTTTGAAAACCATGACTTTTAAAAAAATCTTCCAAGTACTTTTGTTCTGGCTTTAGAAGTTGTGATAGTTAATTTGTCCTTCCAAGTATGCTGAGGGGAATCCTTAAAGTAATAGATAGAGGAATAAAGCTCTTAAGACTATGAGGCACATTGCAGAAAGCAAGTGACTGGAATGTGGAAAGACAAGGTTTAAAGAAAGGATGTCATTCGTTTATGCCAAGCAAGGGGATTGTTTTTTCCCTAGAAAGTCAGTACTTACATATGGGGCAATGGGCTCTTGAAATATGAGAGATTAGTTCTTGTGGGGCAATTTGGGTGCTCAATTTGATAGGGATGTGCAGATAGGAATACTTTCCATTTTCTCCTGGTCCTCCCATAGTGATGGGGGGGGGAGTGAGGGTCAGTCCTACCCTTAGACAAAATGTGGCAGTCAGAGGTTGCTGCTATATTTTTACTGCTGGATAAGGGAATCAGTACATACGGGGATCTTGACCACAAGTGGCCAAATGACTTTGTTGCCTGTGCATCGTCATTTGGTTGAATAGGGGCAAATTCTTCTCTGACCACCTCAGGCAGCATAATATGATGGGCTGCCCCTGGGTGAGTAAAACAGAAGGGAGGGACATAAACATTAATGTCAGCCAATCGGATGTATTGGAACAGACCATAATAATGTACCAGTAATTGTCTCAATGGTCTGCTTCATATACAGTAGTGCCTGGTTTACAAATGCCTCAGTTAAAGTAATTTTTGCTTCACGAAAAGAAGTTCATTTAAAATAATGCCTTCATTTATGCTCTCCAGTTCCGGTTTACATAATTTCTGGATTACAAAGCATCCAGGTGAATGGATTAGCTTTGGAAAACAGGGTACCACTGTATATGGTTCATGGGACAATGGGTTGTTGTTGTTGTTGTTGTTGTTGATGATGATGATGATGATGATGATGATGATGATGATGATGATGATTTGTAATGCAATGACCAAAGTAAATTATTCCATTAAAATATTACAGAAATCCATAAAACCAGAAACTAGTTGTCTGAAGGAAAACAAAAGCTATATGCAGGTATATGTTCTGGAATAAGCATTCCTATGTCAGGCAGGAAAAAACCCTTCTATGTCTGGAACTTCCTGCAGCAGGAACCTTATACAGTACTTATGAGGGCACTGTTATCTGCACATATAAGAACCTTCCATGTAGAATAGAGATGGGCACAACCAGGAAAAATTACGTTTCGAGTTGTCGTGTGTCGGAGCCGGCCCATTTCGGCTCGTTTCCATTTGTTGCGAAATTTTCCAAAAAATTGTTGTTTCGTTTGTCGGTTTTTCGTCTCGTTAGTACTGGTTTTGGGGGGGCGGGCTCCTGGAGGCACCTCTCTGGGGTGGGTGCCTCCTCTGGCCCTCCATGAAGGGAAAGCGGGCTCCTGGAGGCACCTCTCTGGGGTGGGTGCCTCCTCTGGCCCGCTACAAAATGGCATGCATAGCCAATTGGATATGCATACCATTAAGTTGCAGTTACAGCAGGCAGAGACACCTCTCTTTCGGGTGCCTCTGTGACTCACTGCCTGCGGTGCACTTGGGCTGGGGAACGAAGTGAGAGAGGACCCCTACGGGCGCCCGCTGTGACTCACAAAGAAGGGGGAAGTGTACTTGCTGTAGTGCAATGCGAGTACACAGATCTGGCTTGGGGCTAGGGGTTAGCTCAAGGGCTAGGCTTAGGGTTACTGGTAAGGTTAGGGTGAGTTACTGGGGTGCACCTCTGGGTGCCTCTCTGACCCACTAAGAAGGACAGTGTACTGGCGTATGGGTTCGGGTTCGGGTTCGGGTTCGGGCTAGGGTTAGTGGCTTTTTATGCCCGACTGGCACATCCCAGAAGTCTCGGTCAAAACCTGGCCAAGTGGCGGCCATGCAATTGGTGGAATGGCTCCAAAAATTTGCATGGTCCACTCCCATGGCCAGCCCATCATTGCGCAGGTGTAAAAAAATAAAAATAAAATAAAATAAAATCAATGGAGACGTTTTGTTGCAAGAAAAACCCACTGCTGCTACTGTAAAAATTCAGGCAGTTTTAAAATAGCTATTTTCGCATGTTTCTGTGGTGCTTTGGTGTGTTTTTGGACCACGCGATTTCAAAATAAATATTGCGGTCGCCCCATTTTGGATCCCCCGCCCACACCGCATGGCATGGCGAGTTGGTGAGACGACGAGGATGCGCAGCCCAGGAGAGGAGGGGGTGAGGCCGGGGAACCCCCCCCAGAAACCACCCCTCTGGTAGGTGCCCTCACTGAGGCAGGCATATTTTCGCCTGCTTTTTTGGCCGGGAATCGGGTTTTTTTTAAAAACTTTTTTTCTGTGCCTTGCCGCTTGGCGAGTTGCGACTCGACGAGGATGTGCACTTTGCGCAGCCCAGGAGAGGAGAGGGGGGGGAAGGCCGGGGACCCCCCCCCAGAAACCACCCCTCTGGAACGACAACGACAAATCAGACCCAATTTTTCTTTAGTCGGTTCGAGTTCGAGTTCTGGCGGAGTAATTGAACGACAACGACAAATCAGACCCAATTTTTCTTTAGTCGGTTCGAGTTTGAGTTCTGTTCACGGAAACGAAACGAAACGGAAAAACGAAATTTCGCCAAGTCGTGCCCATGTCTAATGTAGAAGCTTATTGGAATGGTGCAAAGTGTCCATGCATGCTATGTCTTTTGACTTGTACAAAGCTAGAGAAAGCATTGAAAAAGCCAAGAGTTTTTATATGCCCTTTGAACTTGGTTTCAGGGTCTTGATAAGTGCATTTTTTTGAAAAAAAAAACACATGTTTCTCAAATGGTGAACATTCTGTTTATCATATCATGTGTTTTTACTTACCTCTGTATCTTGTTTAGCGTGCATTGTTTTTGTTTTATTTTTTCTACCTTGTCATTGGAATGTAAGCAAAGATGTAATTTACAGAAGAGATTACTGAGGGACTGCTTTGAAGAAATACTATTGTGGGAGGGGAAACGGAAAAAATGAAAATGAGTAAACGAGAAGATATGCACTTCCCTCTTAATGTTTTGTTTGCTTCTTAGACAGTATATTTAACTGCATTAAATGTTTACCTCATAAAATGTTAGGATGCATTTTTCTAATGACATTTTAGTAACATTTGATGCCTGCTTTGGTTGCACTATGGAAAAGAATGGCACATTTGGAAACTTCATGAGAGCTACTTGGGAAAGCCCTTTACCTTGTTTGCTTTGAAATTCATGCAAGATGTTTAAAGTAACTTTGTTTTAATTTAAAATTTAAATTATTTGTACTATATCATAGTAATGAACAAAATAGATCTCTTTGCTGTCCTTGAAATATTGCAACCTTTATTAGATATGTAGCATAGAAACATGAATATACTAGTTCTATAGCATGTGACGTACTTGCACAATTTATAACCCAAGTCAAACACAGCCAACAGGCTCTGCCCAGTACATCATAATGCCCTGTGGTGCAGCCATTACTTATTCTGCCACATCTTGCTGGTAGAATGAGTTTGACCTGGAAGGGTACAACTTGTGCATTTTGGCATATGATGCCTCTCTCTCTATAGATAGTTTTCTAGCAAGGAAAGCCGGGGGAGGAGAGATTTGTGAATGTTTTGAAATCCCCTAGTTCTGCTCATCTCTTTGGTCTCTCTCTCTCTTTTCTCTCTCTGTCTCTCTCTCTCTCTCTCTCTCTCTCTTTCTCTCAAGTGCTCCCCATCCTCTCCCTGAGAGAATCAGTGCCCTGCATCAGCATCTCAGTCTACCTGGAGACAACATCCAATATGGCACAGCACCACTTTCTGTGAAGATCCTCCTTCCTTCTCTGCTGAGAAGGGTGTGAGCATCCAGGAAGATGTCTTGGGATGCGCAGCCAAAGACCATGCACAGATACTCTCTTCATTTCCTATTTTTGAATTGATTTTCTCTGTTGGGAAGGAACTTGGAGACAGTGAAAGAGGTGGGACCTCACTTCTTGCTAGCCAGGCCTTTGCCTTCCTAAATCAGGACAAAATCAAATTTTCTTTGGCTGTCATTTCAAAGAGGAATGCAACATATTTCTAAGTCCGCCAACTCTGAACCAAACCTCTCAAGAAGCCAATGGCTTTTACATGTCTAGGATCAAACTACTGTTATCTTGAAATGTCAACATTTATGGAAAAATCAACATCCCTGTTTCCCAATTATATTCATTCAATTCAGGCAAGCTCTCACCCCCCACCCCTCAATTCCTTTATGTAGAAATGCTAGTGCTGATGAATGCACGTTTGCTGTCTTTAAATTATTGGGAAATGCATATATTTATACTGTAGTACCAATCTTGGAAATTTTAAAAGTCTTCTATAAGTGCTTCACAGTATGGATCACATAATTATTATCAGTGTCAAATATAATCAAGGCAAATAAAGTTCCTTACGGGATGAAAAATATTGATATGGCTTGATTAGTATTAGTCACCTTGCTTTATATTCCCTTAGTTTAAGGAGTTACAGGGCATAAAATAGAAAAACAGTCTTTCTCTGTATATGTCTGAACAGAATACAATTATTGCAAGTAATACCATAAGTGTACTTTAGATGCATTTTAGAATCGTAACCCACATGCTAAGGAACATCACAACGTGGGTGGGGAGGACCTGCACCCTTTCTACCTGGGGCTGCAGAACCGGAAAGCAGGCGTGAAAGGACAGAGATTAGTTCTACTGGCCCTTGATCATCTTAGGACCTGGAGACCCAAGTGTAATTGCCTGAAAAGGACCAATTTTCCATTTGAGTCTTAGTCTGGTCAATTCAAGGGGGAGCTTTTCGGGAGGATGAACCCACAATCGGAGAAACCCAGGCACACAGGCACAAACCCACAGCCACACCTGCACCATAGGATAGATCTTTGGGCAGATCCCACTTTCAACTGTGCATGCACACCTGTTTAGTGATACAACCACCCTTGGGTGGCAAAAACAAGGCATGTGCTGCCCACGTGTTTAGACTCCAGGCACTGGATTGGCCCACCATAGTTTGCCCAACCTGCACAAGTAGCCATGTCTCCTTGGGTAGTCATGATGCTGAATGGAGATCAGTTCGTTTTATAGGGAACCAGAGCGTTCAGCATGCAATTAAAAGAGCTTGGCACAAGATAGATTTCCAAATATCCACTTGTGGTAAAGAACAAAGCAATGGTGTGAAAAGGTTATCAACAGACATTTGTCAAATGAGCAAATTCATTTTTAAATGTTGTTGTTTGATTTGTAATAACTTATCCAACTGTACCTGGGAAAAAGAAAATAATTCATAGTCAGCCAAATGACAGCTCACTTGGGAACGCACCCAAGAATCAATGGTAGAACTGTTATGTGCAGTTAATGCTGACTTGGACTGGAAATTGGTATATGCCTGTGGCTTGTATAGATCTTGTGAGGAGTATTTGTAATAAAGTGGCACTCGGACAATTCTTTTTCAGGTAGTGCACTGCTGTTTGGAAGGGGTGGGGAGGGTAATCACCAAGTATTTATCGACATTTCTAGAAATTTGTCAAGCATTGACTAGCACTTGTAATCCCTGTTTTAACAATGTAAATCCACTGTGGTGTAATATATCTATCTAAATAAATAAATGAAAGCTGGAATGTTGTCTGATGCTGATTCTCATTCATGGAGTAAATCCACACTTCTGTATCACAATAGGAAAGAAACTGGTGCTTTTTCTCTCTGCTTTGTTATACAATGAGCTTTTATCAAAGCCACTGTGCTCATGTCAAAGATTTATTGGAACCTCTATGGAAGCTTTAAGTACTTTGCCCTTGTGTTGGGGAATGGCATTCCTTTCTTTTATTTGCCTACCCAATAGATTAGCATCATCCAGGAACCCATGACTTGTTGCACAGATAGCATGATTTCTAGGACATGGAGTATTTTACTGAGATAATGTATGAGAATTACACATGCAATAAATTGCTTACAACTCTCACAGAGAGAACTTGGTATGAATGCACAATGTTAGCATTATTTCCCAAATATTGGAATGCTATGGAGAACGTCAGAATTCCCCAGTGAAAGTGGGTGACACTTGCTTCAGAGCAGATGGGGGAGGGGAAGAACTTACTCATATGGCAGGTAATTTTGTGGAATTCTTTGTCTCAGTATGTGGCTGTGTCCACTAATTTAAATAGCTTTCAAAAGTAGGGGTACAGCGTAAATTGAATGCTGACGATCTAACAATGCATTTATATGTGACTAAAATGGTTCTGAGCACAGTTTATGTGGTTGGGTGCCTTGATTCTGCTTGCATGCCCATCTCTTTACTAGCTCTTATTCCATCTCCAGTGCAAACCATCATCTCCAGAAATATCATTTTGGGCACAGAGGGTCCCGGCATACTTATATAGCTGATTCCCAATTTCAAAAATTTCCTTCTTAATCTACAGCACCACCAGAAACATGAGCCATCAGAGCCAGTGGCCATCTGACTACAGTTCCCATACCCATGAGCCAGAGATGACCAGGCAGGTTGAGGAATTCATAGACTTGAGTTGCAAAGTCCTGTCTTGAACACTAGGGGACAACAGGATGGGCCATTGTCTAAATGTCCCACTTCTGAACTTCTCAGAAACATGTCAAGTCACTGTTGAAAATACAGCCCTGTTTACATCATGGGGTTCCACACAGCTCAATACTGTTCCTAATGATGTTCAACATTTACATGGAACCGCTGGGAGAGGTCATCAGGAGGTTTGGGCTGAGGAGTCAGCAATATGCTGACGATACTCAGCTCTACCTCTCATTTTCCACCAATTCAGGTGAGGCTGTCTCTATACTGAAATCGTGTCTGGGACAGATAATGGACTGGATGAGGGTTAATAAATTGAAACTTAATCCAGAAAGACGGAAGTGCTGTAGTGGGTGCTTCACCAGACAGGTTAGAAGGCCATCTCCCTGTTCTGGATGGGGTTGCACTCCCCCAAGGGACAGGGTCTGCAGTTTGGGGGTATTCCTGGACCCTGGTCTAACTCTGGAAGCCGAGGTGGACTCAGTGGTCAGAGGTGCCTTTCTACAGCTGTGGAAAATATACCAGCTACGCCCCTACCTGGACGAATGGAGCCTCATGACAGTTACTCATGCACTGGTAACATCCCATATTGATTACTGAAATGCGCTCTACATGGAGCAGCCTTTGAAGATGGTTCGGCGATTGCAACTAGTTCAGAATTATGCAGCCCGGCTGGTGAGTGCTGGAGCTGCCAGGGATCATATCACACTGATTCTATGTAACCTGCATTCGTTACCAGTTGTTGTTTGAGCCCAATTCAAAGTTCTTCTTCGTGGCCTCCGTGAAGCCACACTATGGGTACTCCGGTTTGCAAAGCAAAGATTAAACACTTCCGTCGTCTCCCGCCCCGCGCATGCTCCCGCGGGTTCCCGCCAAAACCTCAGTTCCCTCTAACCGCTTGCGGTTGGATCGAATCTTCCACTCTCCGTCGTACTCTACAAAAACAAGAAAGATAAGAGACTTTAGATTTTTCTTCGGTCTTTTTTTCCACTCTCTTTTGCATGGCCCAGCGTCCTCTCTTCAAAAGTGTTCGCTGCGGAAAAGGTTCCCCTAACGGACGGTCACTCCTTGTGCCTTTACTGCCTAGGGGATACCCACTCGACCTCCTCCTGTGTCCATTGCCAGAAGTTTACCACCCAGGCCTTGAGAAACCGCAGGCACAGGCTCAACACCTTCCTCTTAGAAAAGTCCCTAACACCACAGAACATGTTTCAACGTCATGCCTCCACCGAAACCGCCAAGGCTTCAAACCTTCGAAAAAAGTAAAGAAATCCTCCGCGGACGCTCCGGTCCCTAAGAAACCCAGGACCGACAAACGCCCACCATCTTCGCCCCAGCGGTCTCAACCTTCAACCCGGCGCTTTCGCCAAACCGTCCTCCGAGTCCCCGGTCTCGGTATCGTCCGAACCACGCTCGGTCCCGTCCATCCATGGCAGCCGAGAGGATCTGGCTTCCCTTTACAGAGACCTGCCGCTCGCCCACCAGTTCTCACCGCGGCGAACAGGCACAGAGGGTACGGAATCGCAGACCTTCCAGTCGTACCACCATGTCTCTGCTCCGTACTGGCAGTCCATGCCTGGGGTGGCACAGGACTCGAGTGCGAATCCGAAGGACTCCGACAAACGGCGCAGCGTCTCTCCAAAAGGTGACCTGCCCTCTTCAAACGGAGCCGCCATGATACCGTCGCCGCGGCCTCCGATACACTCTGCTCGGAGCAGCCGCCCTTGTCATTCGGGAGGACTTTCCATCTTCGCCGGATCCTTGGATGGTACCGAGATCACCCTACCATCCCTTTCCGTTACCCACCTTATCCCGGATACCCGGTCCCGCCTCCATTTGTGCCTCCCGATGTTCCCCACGGGTCCGTATTGGCCTCCGTCCTCTACGCGATGCCTCCTCCTCCTCCCGGATCCGAGGCTTTATGAGGATAACCGATCTGGACCGAGGTTCGGATCCACCTCGCAAGGCCACTCAGAAAACCAAGCATCTACGGTCTCTACCCTCTTCCGAATCGGAGCGCCCGGCACCGTCCGCATCGGATTCGGAGGGCGACAACGGTGATTCGGATGATGATAGGGGTGCCTCCAGCCAGGATTCGAACGTTGCCGAATCCAGTCCTCCGGCTTCCTCAGATGCGATACCTAACTACCCAGAGTTTGTGAAGCGAATGGCCTCCACCTTAAATATTCCGGTGCACTATCCAGATCCTCAATATTCGGATCACCTCTTCGACCAGATCTCCTCGGACTCATCTTCACCACCTCACCTGGGTGTTTTACCTTCCATTCTCGACATGGCAAAGGACTCCCTCAAAAAGATCCCTTCTTCATCTAAATCCAGGAGGCTTGAATCCCTCTACCGGGTCTTTGATGAGGCAGCCCCTTTTCTTGCTAAGCACCCTTCTCCCAACTCCTTGGTCATTTCTGCCTCTCAGGTGAATTCCAAGTCTAAGGTGCTCAATGTACCTCCCTCCAAGGAGGGAAGGAAGATGGACTCCATGGCTCGCCAACTCTATTCATCTGTTGCCCTCTCATTCAAGATCGCCAACTATCAGGCGGCTATGGGAGCCTACCAACGAGCTTTGCTCAACAAGCTGCAACCCCTCCTGGAGGCTCTTCCTGATACTTCCAGAGCCACGGCACAGCCCCTCATGGACGAATCTCTAGCACTCGCAGCACAACAGATGCGCTCCGGTCGCCACGCTTCCAACTCTGCCACCAAGTCTCTTGGCTTCGCCATCGCCTTTAGGAGGCATGCCTGGCTCAGATCCACTGGCCTAGGAGACGATACCAAGTCCAAGATTGAATGTCTTCCCTTTGAGGGTGAGGGTCTGTTCCATGAAAAGACGGATGAGCTCATGAATGACATGCACAAGAGCCACAACACAGCCAAACGTCTTAACGTTATTCCTAACAAGCCCTCTCGTCCTTTTCGTTCTTCATGGAAGAAGTCCTACGGCACCTTCCAGAAGCAGCAGAGAGACAACCCCGTCCACACCTAACAGTCCCCTCCGTAAATTGACAAACAGTCCAAACCCAAGTTCCGTCCTTCTTCCAAACAACAGGACAAGCGCTCCAGGAAGGATTTCTGACTCCACTCGCTTGGCGCCTTTCTTCCAGCTTGGCGAGGATTACTACGGACAAGTGGGTGCTTTCCATCCTGTCTTCGGGTTACCGTCTCGAATTCATGGCGTCCCCACCCGTGGGTTCCTTCATCTCCAGCCCCCCTTCCCGGGAACTCTGGGAAGAGGTCCTCACTCTTTTACAAAAGGGCGCAATTCACCCAGTTTCTCCAAGTTCCATCCCCTTCGGTTTTTTCTCTCGTTATTTCACGGTGCCCAAGCGGGATCCTGGACCTCCGTTTCTTGAACAGTTTCATTCATACCACAAAATTCAAAATGGTCTCTTTGGAGTCCGTTATCCCCCTCCTCCAATCTGGGGACTGGTTTGTCGTCATAGATTTGAAGGACGCCTATTTCCACGTCACCATTCACCCAGACCACCAGTGTTTCCTCCGTTTCGCCATCGGACCCCAGGCTTACGAGTTCTCCGCCCTTCCCTTTGGCCTGTCCACAGCGCCCAGGGTTTTTACAAAATGTATGGCGCCAGTCGCCGCCTTTCTCCGATCTCGAGGCGTTATGGTGTTCCCATACATAGACGACTGGCTTCTGGTCGCGGAGTCCTCCTCCCAAGCCTCGGCCCACCTGTTCGCTCTCAACACTCTTCAGAGTCTTGGCCTGCAGGTCAATCACGACAAATCCAAGTTAGTCCCCACCCAAAGAATCCAATACATTGGGGCCATCCTGGACTCTCGGAGAGGGAAAGCCTTCCCTCCCCTCTCACGAATACAAGACATCTTCGACATCTTGCCTCGTCTCCATCCAGGAGCCCTAGTCCCGTCACACTTGGTCCAGCGCCTTCTCGGGCTTATGGCTTCCACCACATCAGTGGTGCCACTCGCTCTTCGTCTCCGGATGCGCCCCTTACAAGCCTGGTTCCTGCTCAATTTCGATCCGGAGACCGACCCTCAGTCGAAGGTCCTAAGTACCATCACACGTGTCCCAGGCCCTCCAATGGTGGTCCATCCCCGAAATCTTCTGAAGGGACGCCCTTTCCACTCCCGGCGCCCTGGTACAGATTACTTCGGATGCCAGCCTCTCGGGTTGGGGGGCTTTCTCCGGCCCCCATCAAGTTCACGGGCTATGGACTCCAGCCGAGACCTCGAGGCACATCAACGAGCTGGAGCTTCTCGCCATGTTCAAGGCCTGCCGAGCCTTCCTACCCCTGATCGCGGGCCGAGTCACCCAACTGGTGACAGACAATACCACCGCAATGTTCTATGTGAACAAGCAAGGGGGCACTCACTCACGGACATTACTGACTCTGACTCTTCAGTTCTGGGATTGGTGCATTGCCCACCGCATTACTCCCATCGCCATTCACTTGTCAGGGGAGGACAACCAGTTGGCCGACCATCTCAGCAGGTCCCCTCTGGTATCCCACGAGTGGGAACTCCACGCCTCGGCCTTCCGCCTCCTAGCTCGCCGATGGGGATCCCCCTCGATCGACCTCTTCGCCTCCTCTACCAATGCCAAGTGTGCTCGGTTCTGCTCCAGGGCGGGCATCGGACCTGCCTCTCTGGGGGACGCTTTCATGTTCCGTTGGAGCCATCACCTCCTCTATGCCTTCCCGCCTATCCCCTTGATCCAGCGGGTGATTGTCAAGATCCGCCGGGACAGGGCGAACATCATCCTTATCACTCCCTGGTGGCCTCGACAAGCGCGGTTTGCTCATCTTCTTCGGCTGTCGAAGGAACATGTCCGACTGCCCCTCTTCGCCTCCCTTCTCTCCAGGGACGACGGCGCAATTCTCCACCCCGACATCAACCATCTCCAACTGACGGCTTGGAGGATCTCGCGCTGATCTCTTCCATCTATGTGGCAGCCAGGAAGCCGTCCACGAGAAAGTCATACACCTCCAAATGGCGTCGCTTCCTTCATTACACCGCTTCCCACTCGTTCCCTCATATGAATCCGCCTCTACAAGTAGTTCTTCTTTTTCTGCTCCACCTGAAGCGGGTTGGCCTGTCCATGTCCTCTTTAAGAGTTTTTCTTTCGGCCATCATAGCCCATCAACCTTTGGACTCTCCGGCAGCATCCTTTTTCCGCCACCCCCGTCTGAAGTTATTCCTCAGGGGTTTAAAGGACACGTTTCCAGACCGTCGCCCGTTTTCCCCCCAGTGGTCTCTTCCTTTGGTCCTGAAGGCCCTGTCGGGTCCGCCCTTTGAACCTCTGGCGACTTGTTCCCTCCGTCTGCTATCTCTTAAGACAGCCTTCTTGGTTGCTGTCACCTCTGCCAGACGGGCCTCGGAACTATGTGCTCTTCGCCACGATCCCCCCTTTCTTCAGTTTTATCCTGACAAGGTGGTTGCGCACTTGGACATTTCCTTCCTTCCAAAAGTGGTTTCCCCTTTTCACACCTCGCAGCCGTTGGTTTTTCCAACCTTTTTTCCTAACCCTTCGTCTTCCCTAGAGCGCACCTTACACTCCCTGGATGTGCGCAGAGCCCTGGCGTTTTACACCTCCAGAACAGCTTCCTTCCGAGGTTCTGACCGACTGTTCATCTCCTACGACCCAAGGTTGAAAGGTGCCAGTATTTCCCCTCAGCGTCTCTCCAGCTGGATTGTATCAACCATTAAGCTCTGCTACGAGCTCTGCCATAAGCCCCTACCTTCTCAGGTCCGGGCTCATTCTTAATCTTGACAGCCTTTTTGGAGTTCCCTTGGATGACGTTTGCCGGGCGGCTACCTGGTCCCAACCGTCCACATTCACAAACATTACCGTTTGGACACCAGAGCCAAGGCTTCCGCCTCCTTTGGTAGAGCTGTTCTCTCTCAAGCTTTGCCGTGACACCCTCCTCCGGTAAGCTAGCTTGGTACTCACCCATAGTGTGGCTTCACGGAGGCCAAGAAGAACAGGTTGCTTACCTGTAACCGTGGTTCTTCGAGTGTCCTCCGTGAAGCCACACTAACCCGCCCACCTCCCCTCTTGTCACGTCACGTCTAATTTAGACCTTGGACGCGGCTGGAGGGAACTGAGGTTTTGGCGGGAACCCGCAAGCATGCGCGGGGCGGGAGACGACGGAAGTGTTTAATCTTTGCTTTGCAACTGGTTCCGGTTCACCGCGCGGGCGCGCCGGAGTACCCATAGTGTGGCTTCACGGAGGACACTCGAAGAACCACGGTTACAGGTAAGCAACCTGTTCTTCTTGTTTTGGCATATAAAGCCCTAAATTGCTTAGGACCTAGATATCTGGAGGACCGTCTCCTTCCATATGAACCTACCTGGCAATTAAGATCTAGCCAGGGAGCCCTCCTGAGAGAGCCATCCCTGAAGAAGGTGAAAGGGATGGCTTGTAGGTCTAGGGCATTTTTGGCAGCTGCCCCCAAGCTATGGAATGGCCTCCCGAGTGACATCTGCCTGGCGCCAACATTGATGAGATTTCGGCGCCAGGTAAAAACCTCCCTGTTTCTGAAGTTTTTTTAACTGACATAACATAGATTGTGGGTCCTGGTGGCAAGTTTAGTGTTTTGGGTTAAATTTTTTTATCATTTTAATTGTCCATTGCCTTTTTAATGTTTTAACTGTTTTAAATATACATTTTAATTGTAAGCCGCCCAGAGACCTTTGGGTAGTGGGTGGCATATAAGTTGAATAAATAAATAAATAAATAAATAAATAAATAAATAAATAAATAAATAAATAAATAAGAAGGTCCAGTCACTATTGAAAATGCAATACTGAATTAAGGAACAGCTGGGCTATAATTGATCTTCTGATGTTGTTGGACCTATATGTGGTCATCCAGCCCTGTCTTTTTTAGCCTCACAGACTAAAACAGACTAGGATATTGTCAGTATTCCCCAACAAGTGGTCCTTCTGATATACTGGACTATGAATGAGGGCACCAAATTGGGAGCAGAAGGCACTAAGTTAGGGACAGAAAATCAAGTGAATCAGCCCACCACTTTGATAATTAGAGATTGTATTTGCATACCTATAAAGACATCCTTTGACTGGTCCTACAAACCAATGAAAGAAAATGCTGTATATTAGAACTGGGCCAGAAACACAGCTGTAATAACTCAAAAGCAAATGGTGTTGTGTTGGAGACATGTTAATGCAGACACAAAGATGGTTGCTCACCCACCCCTATATAAATTTTGTTTGCTGTTTCCAATCTCTTTTTGAGTGATAGGAATGTAATCTTAAAAACTCCCAGACTTCCACAGAACTTCTTTATCTTAAGCGTGCCATCCACTTCTTTTTTTATTTTGCTGCAACAGACGAATATGGGTACTTCTTTTGGAGTAAAAACAAAAATCCAAATTCACTTTGAATTTTGTTTGAACTCAAAAGCTGTGTATCTGGGGCCTCTGTTGTGTCTTCCTTTTCAGTTTCCCATACTTTATCCTGAAGAGGAATCCCTTCATTTCCTTTGGATTTTGCTTTGAATAACATTTGTATGAGAGGTCCGAATGGCCTTTGAACATTGGCCCTCTGATTTGGACAAAGACTGGAATTGCAGGTAACTGTTGTATGGGTACAATACTCCTGTATTGTGCTGGAGTGGGGTGGAATAATCTGCAATGGCAGTTTGGCTACCGCTCAATCATGAAAATCATAGGAACCCAAACAAAATATTTTTAATTATGCAGTTTTGTGGCTGTGAAATAAATCATTGATATTTGTAATTGCTGTAAGTGGAATACTGAATTTCTCGTTTACTTTCTGCAGGAGCCCCAAGGTTGTTTTCCAATTAAAATTGTTCATTGGTCTAGTTAAGATAGCATATGTTTATGTGAAAAGGGCAATTTAATGTCCTTTCAAAATAATTAAGTTTAAAATACAGCATTAAAATGTGGATATATCTAAGCAGTTGAAGCCTGGACACTCAAAAGATACTGATGCTTGATACACATTGCCTATCAGAAGCAGATAGTTGCACTAACCATGTAAAATACAGCCAACAGATGAAAAATGTAGATGACCCACTCATGATTTTGGTTTTTCTTTTGTTTACACGAACCAGAAAACCCATGGTTCAGGTTTGTCTGGTTCGGGTCCACCCTTGGTTTGGTTCGGTTCGGGTTCTTACCTGTGGCAGCAGCTCGGTGCTGCCATGTGCTGTGGTGAAGATCCCTTTAAAGAGACCCTTCTTCCCGCCTCCTCATGAGGATGCGAGAAGCGGGGTCTCTTTTGACATTTCCCCCCTGCAGCGGGTGACAGGCACTGAGTGGGCGCTCGGTGCTGTCATCTGCTGCGGGGAAGATCCCTTTAAATAGACCCCGCCCAGTAGGCACTGGAAAGAACCCCTGGTGGCAACTGGGCCATTTTTAAAGGGACTCTGAAAATGGTTGGGACACCGGCGGGAGAGCTCCAAACTGGCGTCCCGATCATTTTCAGAGGGATCCTGCCGACCTGTCATCAGATGGACCCCTTTAAAAATGGCCCAGTCGGCTCTGGGGAGAATGACTGGTGGCGACTGGGTCATTTTTAAAGGGGTGCAGCCGATGACAGGTCAGCAGGGCAAGTCGATCCCTGGAACAGCCGTCCCTAGCCTATTCACGGGACTCCTGCTGGGCTGTCAGTTGCTGGACTGCTTTAAACCTGGCCCAGTCGGTACCAGGGTTTAAAGGAGTCGGACCAGGTTTAAAGGAGTCCAGTGATTGACAGCTCAGCAGGAGCCTTCAGAAAATGGGTGGGAAGGGCAGCGGTATCACTGCAACGTCCCTCCGACCCATTTTCGGAAGGCTCCTGCCGGGCTGTCAGTGGCTGTACCACTTTAAACATGGCCCAGTCTGTACCAGGGGGACCCCCTGGTACCAACTGGGCCAGGTTTAAAGAGATCCAGTGATTGACAGCCCAGCAGGACCCATCTGAAAATTCTAGGGAGGGCAGCTCGATCCCTGGAACAGCCCTCCCTAGCATTTTCACAGGACTTCTGCCGGGCTCTCAGTCACTGGACTGCCTTAAACCTGGTCTAGTCGGTACCAGGGAGACCCCTTGGTACTGAATGGGCTGGGTTTAAAGGGGTCTAGTGATTGACAGCTCGTCAGGAACCCTGAGAAAAGAGGTGGGAAGGTCAGTGGGATTGCTGCAACTTCCCTCCTGACCCGTTTTCTGAAGGCTCCTGCTGGGCTGTCAGTCGCTGGACTGCTTTTAACCTGGCCCAGTTGGTACTAGGGGGAGCCCCTGGTACAGACTGGGCCAGGTTTAAAGGGGTCCAATCAATCAATCAATCAAACAAACTTTATTACGGTCAATGACCAGCAATAGGATACGGTATATAAATAGTAGTAAAAAAGATAAGATATAAAATATAGAATATAAAATATATTATATATAAAATATATAACATAATATAAAAACTGCCCACAAATCCATCCTGACAATCACGAAGCTATACCTTATTAGTATCTGAGGAATTAGTGATGTCAACGAGCCATAGAGGAAGATCAAGATAGATATATACAAAAGACATCAGAGTACATACTGTATATACATACTGTTCCATACACATAAGGCATCCCACATTTGTTTGTTAATCAAGAGTTGTTGATACTTAGGAGCTATGTATCGTAAGTGGTACTTTTGGTTAGTTGATGATGCTGGTCATTATCCTGCGGATTTTGATCGCTGCGGCGCAGAACCTGGCCACACTATATGTTATAGAAAAATTCATATCTGATAGAAGTAATTGAGTATAATAATGACCAGAGTGTCCTGGATATTTATAGATTATTGGAGATATAAGCTTAGCCCAGGTGTCTTTATAAAAGGAGCAGTGAAGAAGTACATGTTCTGTTGACTCAAGATCGCCAGAGTCACAGGGACATAGCCTCTCCGAATAGGGAGATCTCCGATATCATCCCTCAAGAACAGCAGAAGGGAGGGCATGACATCAGGCCAAGGTAAAGGCCCTCCGGTGGGTGGGTATCTCAAGCTTGGGAAAGATAGATACCTGCAGGAGTTATTAACAATAAAGGCAGGGGAGCTAGCTATATCCAGTTGTCGTTCTGAGTCGGTAACCCGCTGCTTAATAACTGCTTTGGTCTGATCATACTTCATGGTAAAAAGGAGGTCTTGTGACAGACCTAAGGATAGGATTTTAGATATTATAGCCCCTTCCCATTTGGATTTAAAGTCATCTTTTCTAATAAGGGGGGCTAAACCCTTAGGGAAGAAATGCAGTCTAATCCAATAGGTAAGAATAGCCACCCAAACTCTAGCCTCCAGTTTCATGAGGCCTAACTCTAATTGGAGAGTAACATTTGGGACACATTTGGGAACTTGTAAGGCCGATCTTACAAATTTAGATTGTACCCGTTCCAGTGGAGCGTAATTGGAAAGGGGACCTAATTGGGCACCATATAGAAGTTGGGAAATTGACTTGGCTTGGAATAATTTAAGTGCTGCAGGAATATATTGGCCGCCAGCTGTCTTGAGATATTTAAGAATGGCTAGAGAACTTCTTTGACTCCATGGACATGGGGTCGCGGGTCCATGTTTAAAGGGGTCCAGCTATTGACAGCTAGGCAGGAGCCCTCAGAAAATGGTGGAGGAAAGGGCAGGCTTTTAAGATCCTTTTCCTGCCAAAGCCAGCGCTACAGCTGATCGGCGGGATTGGCTCCTGGCGGGAAAAAGCCCACGGTTTCCCCACACCAATTGCAAGGGAAACCTTTTCCATAGGAATGCATTGCTTCAGTGCATTCCTATGGGAAAACGAAAACAAAATGAACAAAGCAGAAATTTTCATTTCATTTCATTTCATTTTTCTTTGATGGGTCAGTTGGCTATTCATTTTGTTAGGTAACAAAACAAATAATGAATAATGAAATGAATTAATTTGTTTCATGCCCATCTCTAATTATATGTTCACAAATTTATTTTATATTTATTTGAGGTTCACCAAAGAACAACACACTTCAACTAGCCCTTAATGTTTCCTCTTCCTTCTGGGGTCTCAGACGGACGCCTACCATGATAGCTTTTTAGGGGAGAACGTATGAATTTTGCCTGAACTGACTTTTAAAACTCAAAAATAAATGTTATCTCAGTTATTGTATGAGAGTGGAAGTGAGCTCTCCAGTGGAATATTTGAGTATAGCACAGGCTTCCCCATCTGCATTCCACATACTGTGTGTGAAAGAAGAAAACAGAGACAGAAAGCTAAACTGTTGAATTCCTATCACGAGCACCCCTCTCAATGCTACTGATTTCTTCCCCACACCATCTGGCCACTTGCCCTTACATCCTCTCCTTATTCCTGCTCCTTCTTTTCCTCACTTTTCAGAAGTGGTAGCCATACAAACCAAGAGTCCCAGGGAGGAAGGCCCAGAGAGGAATTATTTTGTGTGTTTATGTGTCGAGGGGGGTTAGCAGCAGCACTGAAGGGCATTTCACAAGGAGGGTGTTAAAATAACACAAAGCCATTATAGAAGGATGAGCATTAGATGAGAGGGGAGTGGGAAAAGAGGAGAAACAAAATGAGGACAAAACTATTAAGGGTGAAGTGGCTGCCTGATGAACTTCAAGAAAGCAAAGTAGTTTTTGACCCTCTTTTTGGAGTGAACCTTTGTGCTTGCTTGTTTAACAAGACAGTTAACAGAATCAAAGGTTTCTGCTTCAAGACTATTGTTATAATGTACTTCAGTAGAATTCATATGCTTGTATGGGTGCATAATATTTATCATATCAGCGGGTCTTGAAGGCCCCATTATGTGAGCTATTCTATAAATAATGGATAATAAGATGAATCCTTTGCACAGCAGGTCTTCCAAGGGAGGAGGAAGAAAGCTTAAGAGAATTAAACATAGAGGCACTTGAGTGGTCTGTCTAAAATCCAATATTTATTTTCATAGCTAAGGTCTGGGGCTCCTTTGTTTCTATTAGGCGAAAAAATGCCTGCTCAAGCACAGTGATTTGGCTTTATGGCTAAAGCATAAAGTAGTTCAATCTCACTTAAATCACAACTTCATATGACTTGAGGCCGGCCTCATTCTTTCTGCCTCAGTCCTTCACTTATAATATGCAATCAATAACAGTACTGACCTACCTTGCAATTCTTGCAGGGGAAACATAATAGAATTTGAAAACACTACATGAAGGGTAAAGAGTATGTGTTATGTATCAATGAATTCCATTCCTTCCATTACCCCCAAGTTTGGTTACCATCTTGGTTCCTCAGCTCTTTTAGCTCCCCCGAAGCATTGGCTAGCTCAGTTTCAAAATTAGTTCTGTGGATAATGCTTAGGCACCTTCTAACACTTTTAATTAAAATAATTCCTTCTCATTAGATACCTTTTAAACAAAAACCAAGCATTCTGAAATCTGCATTGTATGAAAGTATGGGATCATTACTCACTGTTTGAGCAGATAGCAAATGACAATTTTTCATCTTCAGAACTAAAGAATTAGTAAGCCACTGGAAATATTTCGAGTCTGATCACTCTAAGAATATCTGAATATTAAGCAGCCATTCAGGGAGCAGATGTTCAGCTTGCTACTTTGGCCTAGAAGAGATAACACCATTGGGAAGAAATATAGTCTATTGGGAAATTAATCTTGGCTGGCTCTAATGACCTGTGTGTATTTGGAGGGGGGGGGAATAGGTAGGGTATAAATTTGTAAATTTTATTTAGTTTTTCAATATCCCTTTAGGGTCATTTGTGGCCTCTAGAACACTGGTGCTGTTGAAAACATCAGGAGCAATAATAGAGTTTGGCAGTAAAAAGTACCGCCTTCATACTGAGATGTCCCGGTATGCTCTGAGCCAAAGGACATATCAATGTGCTCTGTCTGTGTTTGCCTATATTTATGACCCAAATCCATCATGTTGTTAGCAAAGGAAGGACAGTGTGCTAACATTTATGTTGTGTCTTCCAAACACACAGGGGCAGGATATTTGTTCTTATGGTCCCTCTGCAACTAGTTGTGCAGCCTACTCTCAAAGAATATATACAAGAAAAGGCGCAGATTAACAACCTGCACTGGATTATGAACAGGCTGGTGCAACACCATTTGTGCCAGAGAGTGGAAAGACATTGTTTGATACTGCATTTATTTTTTCAAATAGTTCTGAGTCTCACAGTGGCCTCGTTTTCATTGTAAAGGGAAACACTTGCTATTCAGAGATCTTTTTAATTTTGATTTGCTATAAAAAGTTTTACAACTTTTTAATTGGAATAAAATAAAAGAGTGACTGAGAATAAATTACACATAAATCACCTAGAATGAGGAATGAGGTAGCCAGTTTAATACCAGTAGATCACTTAGAGTTGTTGGAGAAGAAGCAGATTGCAAAGAGCTCTAAAAGATCTCTTCAAGGAGGGAAATGACATTCAAATGACAAATATACAATTTGAAGGAAGTGTAAAGCACATTGGGGCAAAACCTAGCAGCTTCTCATAAACACATACAGTGTATGACCAGAACAGGGATCTTGCATTGCAGTAGGCATCTTGATGAAAACACTTGACTGATTGCATAGCTAGAAGAAGCAAATTCCATGCTCACAATGCTAGAAAATATGTCAAATGACAAGTATTTTAGTAGCTTTATGAAAATCTATGGTGCAACCACACTTAGACTACTATATACTGTTATGGTTACTGCATCTGGAAAAAAATATTGTAGATTAAGAAACGGGGCAAAAAAGAGCAACCACAGTAGACAATGCTACTTCCCAATTAAGAAACATTGTGTTCAGTTTGGTTTAATTAAGAAACAAGTTGAGTAAAGGTATGTGACCGAGGTGTATAAAATTATGGAAATGTGAAGCAAGTAGGTAGTACTGTACCAGAATCCATTGGGGCAGAGAGTGTGAAGAAATTGAGTATGGCTTAATAAAGTTAAAGATATCCCTGCTATTATTAAGCAACTGATAAAATGGCTTGGGCCAGAACATACAGATAGATTTCAAATCTCCTTTAGTAGACCACTTTTCTGTTAGTTTAGGTCAACTGGCACCGATTGTCTTAATATATTCATCCAGACACTTTGGCAGTGAGAAAGAATTAAATGTTTCCATTTTTACTTACATTTTTTCATAGATAAAAACAAGCATCGTATCATGTAAAGATGTTAGGTTGCTACATCACTGAGCATAACTGGTTAACTATCTTCAAAAGACATCATTCTCACTGTCTCCTTCTGACTTCATTGCTAACACTGGCAGAACCTGGAATGAAAAAGTGGGGTGGGGAAAAACAATCCTAGGTAGAGAGGGAATAATTGGATGTTACTGAGTTGCTTGACATTCACTATAGTCCCTTCTCAGCCAAAACCTCTCAAAGGCATCACATGTAAATTGCAATATTTCCAACAGAATTGGTAATCACCTGAAGTGAAATGACAAAAGAGTTAAGGTGGATAAAAAATAAGTTCACACAGCACATAAAGAGAACAACATACAAGTACAAGATGTAGGGATGGTGACCAACTTCAATGACTTCCAATAGGATCAGTGAAATAAACTGAAGGTACAGATTTATACAGATTAGTGGCTATATATTGCCTTGGTATCAGAATCCTAAACTAGATTGGTCTTTAGTACAGTCTTTTATTTTTCTCATCTTTATTAATTACATTCGAGAGAAGCACAATAGCTTGCACTATACCATTCAATCAGGTAATACAGGGATGTGCTGACAGTAGATCAGAACGCACAACTCTTGTAAAAACTCTCAGTTTCTTTGGCATATGTGTCCCACATACATGATTCTGCTTTTAAGCAAAGAAGCATTTTAGAAATAATAGGGAAAGTTTGTTTCCTGCATCTTTTGCCCCCATATTTACTTGACTGTTTAGAAAAAGTAATATGGGGATTAAAATGCAAACTACTCAGGACTTCCTCACAATTCTTCTTCTCTGTTTATCCAAATGTGCATATGGTTGAGATGCACGTGCTTCATAATGTAGCCACATTCAACGAAACATCAAGCCTTCACCCCTTTATACTGTTGCACTAAAAATTATGTGGATGGGGAAAACCAAGTATGAAAACCAAGGACATTTTTGTTTCCAAAACGGAAGAATCCCCAAGCTGTATGATTATGGTTTATAGTTTGTTGCCATTCAGTCCAACAAACCCCACAGGTTTCCTGAGAGAAATTCTATCTGGAATGCTTGTGGTTTTCAGAACTTATCCAGGTTTCACTGGGGAATCTGCTGCTGCACGCCTTGGCTAAATAGTATACTGATATTGGCAACCGTTCTCCCAGGAGAGCAGGCAGAGGACTAGCTGATACTAGATGAAAACACAGAGGAGGGAGACAATGTTGCAGGGTTGTCTGTCTGACTCTGGCTTGGGAAAATTAAAGCACAAGAGCAAAATAAATTATTTAAAGGGCTCATGAATTTTTAAGCATACAAACACATCCTGAAATATAGTAGCAGCAGGGTGATAAACCGACCAGTCCTTTCTCTGGCTTTTTCAGGAGCAGCCACTTTTCATGCAACAGCACTCAAGCACAACTTCTCACTGCAGCTCTGATTCCCCATTTGGGAGTTTGCTGCTCTTGTTTTGTTAGCCTTAGCATTTACAGTGTTGGCTCACTCACTGCCCTTATATATATATATAAAACTGACTGCCCAACGCCACCTGTACTTACTGATGTCTTAGGCCCCGGTCCCACGTCACTTTAAAAACAGTTTAAATTACCAGATAAACTGTGTCTAAAAATGCCTCCCCCACGGCCACCAGGCTTTTGGAAAAAAAAGAAAAAGAAAACCCGGTAATGCCCCTTGAAGCGAGGTTTCTGTGACTCACCCAAGAGGTAGGGAAATTTTTGCCTCACTTTGAAAATCCAGCTTTTAAGGAGGCAGACGCTGTGGGACCACACAGATGATCTGGGTTTCTTTTTCTTTCTTTTTTCATAGCACTGACCGGCTGTTCCTGGGGCCGATGGACTACGTTTTTTTAATTGCTTTTCACCTTCAGAGAAACAGGAAGCTCTATCAGGTCCTACAAGTTTTCATTTCCCCCAGCCAAGTGGTCTGTTTTTTTTTAAATGCTTCCGCCACCTGCTGGCCAAGAGGGCTGAACTGCACTTTAAAATTAAAAAAAAAAAAACAGCTTTTGACGTGAACTCCTGTCCCACTTATTCAATCACATGATGGGACTAAGAGGAAAAGCCGGACCTTCAGAAGATTAGGATCAAAACCCAGGTGTGACCATGGCCTTAGACATCAAGGTTTCTGATGGCCTTGAGAAGCTCTAACCATTATTTATATGCAAAAGAGAACCAGGTTAAGACAGAGTCTGAAGGGCCTGTTTGTTAGGCAGGAAGGAGGCAGAAAGGAACATTTCACCTAATTTATAACTAAACATTACATTACAGATGTAAATTAGTGTCTGGCAAGTTTACTGTTGCCCTTTGAAAGTTTAAAAGATATAATTGCAATGTCCTCCTTTTAACTGATGCTACTACCCGTCCTACATCTGTGCAGTAAAGCTTCTGGATGTTGGTCTGAATTAAGTGCTTCTTGTTCCCTTCGCTGTGTCAGCATGTTTAATAAATGGATTGCCGACTCTGAGAGGAGCATAGAGCAAACAGAGTATTTCTAACATGACAGGCACTTAGGAAAGACCCTAGATGTGTTCACTCCACTACCACCACCACCACCACCACCTAATACTACTATTGCTACTACTGCTCTTTTGACTGGGACGTAACACTATGTTTAGTATGAATGATACGTGGTTTAATTATACGACTAACCTAAGTCTGCTTGATTCCTATAGTTCTTCTCTAAGCATAACCATGATTGGATTTGGTCCACAAACCTACCAAAGATATGCCAGCCCAAACCTGATATATGTGAGGTGATTTTAATGTTTCTTTTTATGAGAACCAAAGTCATGTCAGGAATGAAAATTGCATCAGTCCGCCCCTGAGACCATGCTTCTTGAGCCCCAAAAACATAGTGTGTGACATATGAGTCTTAACAGTTTCACCAGTTGTATATAAAGGGATTTACAGCACATTTCTGCCCCCAGTGATGTGAACTTCACTCGTGCAATCCAGTTGATCAGTCCTTTAGGAAAGGAAGCCTTAAGGTGTTTAATGACTTATTCTAGGTAAGCAGAGGTTTCTTCTCTTTAAGGAATCAAAATATGTTTAGCTGGATAGGATGTTAAGTTACAAGAAGAGTGTATCTCTGCATATTTTACTTAGAGGGGAGTTTGATCTTTAATGTGTATTTCCTTACGTTTTTAAAGTATAGATTCAACTACAGTCTTTGTCTTCAAACTGAAGTCTTTATCTCCACTGAGAATTTTTTTTTAATGAATGAGTGTGTAGTCAAACCAGTTCCCACCTACAGGTTCAGGAAGAACTAGGCCTCAGTCAGTCAAAACATGCTACTCAATATTAACTTAAACAGACAAATGTGCACACCCACACTCACACACTTGCAAATAATAATGCATTCTGTACATATGACCAGTAGGCATATCAGGTGATTTCTTGCATTATTGATAGGACTTCTCTTGTTGAAGTAATTTAAATCTATAATCTGGAGATATGACAGGCATATCAAGTGTCATGTTAAATTGTAATTACGTTGCAGCTGTTGTTGCTTGAAGCACCCACTATTACGTTGGGAAATGAAATAAGAGGAGCAATAATGAAAATAAATTGCATTTTGATTTTTCTACATATGCGATCACAAGGCTGTTCTTTCTGTTAAGAAGCATATAGCCTGGATAGTGTAGGGAAAAGCAATGAGCAGTATCATGCAACAGCATGAAAATAACTGAATATGGAAAGAGAATACATTCAGTATGGAAAAAAAAATAGAAACTAGACCATCCCAGTTTCTTTTTATGGTATTATCACCCATGTCTGTCATAAGGCTATACTTAGGGAACAAGGGACACCCAGCAGCAGAATGAGGACAGGCGCAGTACATCCACCATGCTCCATTACAGTCCTCATTGCCTTCCCCATAAAGAATAAGAACGGAAACTTTCCCTTTATATGCAAGGCTAAAATTCAGGAGATACAGCTATTTCCGGCATGTCACATCTGCCTGCCACAATATGGAGGCATATATAGTTAAAACCAAACAAAATAATACTATATTCACCCCCATCTTTGTGCAGAGAGTTACTCTCAACATATGGAGAGCATTATAATGACTACATGACATACATGAGCTAGTATGCTCATTTATGGCATACTAGTCATGTGCTCACAACTCTCAACAGCAGAACACGTGAAAAGGGCTATACAGTCAAACCCAACCACAAAGAGGTCAAGGTTTAGGTTCGACTAACCTTAACAATTCATAGCAGTAGCAATTCAGGTGCACAGGGTGGGGGAGCTTCAGCATGTTGAAATCTCTTCATATGTGAAAAGTGTGTCGGTGAGGCAGAAAGGTACCGCATAATAACTTAAAGATGCTTTTACCATGGTTAGGGGACATTCATTTTTGCATTGATGATATTGGCCCAATTGCCTTTCTCCATATTTTAGTTGGCTCTTAGCCAAACACGTATGAAGAAGTTAGGCAGCACATACGTAAAATTCCCTGGGAGTCAGCTGGGATATAGATGGCTGGCAAAGCTGGAATTGGATCAGAGGGGCATAATAGACCTGTGAAGTTTATAAATAAACCAGATCAGAGCAAATAAAAGTAGGAAGGCAGATTAAGTGCATGTCTATGGCCCACCAGTACCATCTTCTGTCTTCTTTTTACATTGCAAAAGGAGTCTGAAGACAACAAGTGCTCAGACGCCTGCACTCTGAATAATGATTCCTGCTGAGGGAACCTCCTCACTGCATGTGGTGGCTATATTAACCTTCCAGGCTGTTGGCACACTTGATGTACCTGGAACTGTGTACGCAGGTTCCATGAAAAATCATGATTCTTGGTGCAGTAATAGCAAGCTAGGAAAAGTGGCTATGGGGATGCAGACCTCACTTGAAAGACATGTATGCAGAAAGTCAGTCCTTGGGGAACAGTTGATTTCCCTGAAGTCTCCAGCCACCATGGCCACTAGCTATGCAGGCTGTAGCTATCAAAGAGGTGTGGGCCCCCTCCTGGCAGAACAGAACAAAACACACACACACACACACACACACACAACACACACACACACACACACACACACACACACACACACACACACACACACACACACACACACACCAAACCCTGGGTATAAGTGAAGCACATATTATACACCACCTCACCTGCAATGTGGGCTATCTGTAAGTGTTTTTTTGGATTGTACTCCGAGATACAAAATATACGAAGCAATAGAAACTCCCTTTTCATTCACATTGATGGCGCTGCATTAGGATTCATGTACAGATCCTGCCTGTGGCATGTTGTTGTTCAGTCGTTCAGTCGTGTCCGACTCTTCGTGACCCCATGGACCGGAACTCGCCAGGCCTTCCTATCTTCCACTGCCTCCCAGAGTTTTGTCAAATCCATATTGGTTGCATCGATGACACCGTCCAACCATCTCATTCTCTGCCGTCCTCTTTTCCTTTTGCCTTCAATCTTTGCCTTCAATCTTTTCCTTTTGCCTTCAATCTTTGCCTTCAATCTTTGGCAACACACGTTTAGGCATAATTATGTCTAAACGTGTGTTACACTATATTTCTCTGTATACTCTTCTTAAAGAATTGCATTGCGGTTATGGAGAGCTTTGGATAATAGCACGCTCCCGCCATCAGGACAATATTAAATTTCATCCTTGACATGTAGAAAATGACAACACTGAACCTATTAACCTTCTGCTCTTTAACAGTAAGTATGAGCATTCAGCAACCATTTCCTTTGCCAGCAACTAAGACAACTTTATTAAAAGTTGGATCTCATGATGACAAGATGACAGAAAGATAAATGGGGATGCATACGGATATGGTTAGCTATCTCCCTTATTACTCATGTATATGGAAAGTGAACCCAGGTGCACAAATAAAGGCAGACATGGCCGAGTGATATTACTCTACTCTTTGCATTCTTTTCCTCTTATATTTCCATTCTAAAGAACAGCTTGCAATTTCCCAAGAAAGGACCCAAAGTATAAGACTGATTTTTAAGAGTATGAAGTCAGAGAAAGGAAAGGCGCGAAACAAGGGAGGGTATTAAGTGGAGCTGTTCAAAAATGGGCAAAAACTCTTGCATAACTTTTTTTTCTTTCGAAGCATCTTAAAAGCTGCAGTGAAATAAAAAAGGGTCATAAATATGATTTGAAAATTATAGAGGAATCAGCTACATCCTATTCTGTCCCCCCCCCACCCCCGGTCCAAGTTTCAGATGTTAGCCAGGCTTGGTTTCCTGTGGAAGGAGATGTTTGAGGTTATGGATGAGTTGACACAAGTTGAGCATATAAATTGAGCTTAGCTCTCCAAATGACTGCCAAATTACACAGCTCCCTCCACACATTTTATAGGGAGCTGATGAACGCTCTAAGATGCTTACCAAGTTCACATGTGTGTGTGTGTGTTCAGTGCTGTCAAGGTGGAACGGAGCTATCATAATCGTAGTGGGGCTTCAAAGGTAGGTGAGATATTTGAGGAGTGGTTTTACCAATTCCACTCCCCCAGTGAGTTTCCATGGCTGAGTGGGGATTTGAACCCTGTTCGCTCCAGAGTCCTAAACTATCACTCTATCCACTGCATCACTTTGGGAGATCTATAACCAGCTCTATATCTCAGCTGCAGTAACCCCTCCCCCCGGGGAGATCTTGCTCCTTTCACTTCCTAGAGGATAAACTCTGTGGCACAGTGGTTAAATGCCTGTCCTGCAGGTAAAACTGTGCTCACGACCTGGGGTTCAATCCCAGGGAGCAGGCTCATGGTTGACTCAGCTTTCCATCTTTTTGAGGTTGGTTAAATGAGTACCCAGCTTGCTGGGGGTGGGGGGTGGGGAATGTGTAGCCTGCATACTGTAATTGAAACTGTAAACCGCCCAGAGACTACTTGGAGTGGTATGGGGTGGTACAGTAATCCCTCGCCACATCACGGTTCACATTTTGCGGTCTCAGTACATCACAAATTTTTATTTGGAAAGTAGGGATGGGGGTGCCAGGTCACCATCACAGAGGAAAAAAGAGCCTGCCCTCTTGCAAGCCGAGGCCTCGGGAGGAGCGAGCGGGTGGGCTCTGCGTGGAGCAGGGTCTGTGCGAGTGTGTGCGTGTGCTTGCAGATCCTGGGAGACAGTCCCTCCAGAGCCATCCAGCACGGTCTCTTCCCCGCCTCTCTATGCCTGATGGAAGTAACTCCTGAGATCCCGGTAGGGGAAAGGTGGCCGGGGGACTTGCCGGCTTGCTCCTGGTTCCCTTTTGCAGCTGCAGCGGCGGCAGCTTGGAAGGCTTTTCCCCTTGGGTTACTTACTGCCTGCTTGCTTTTCCCCCTTGTGCTTAAGTGGGCCTGGTCCTCCTCCTCCTCCTCCTCCTCCTCCTCCTCCTCCTCGCAGCCCCAAACACGCTGGCTCCCTTCCCTTCCCTTCCCTTCCCACCCTCTCCTCCGCTGGATGACTGCCTCTTCTGGGGAGAACACGCCCACTTAAGCACGAGGGAAAGAAAGAAAGCGGGCAGTAGAGGTTGAAAGCCTTCCAAGCCGCCACCCCTGCCTTTACCTTGGCTGCAGCTGCAAAAGGGAACCAGGAGCAAGCCGGCAAGTCCCCCTGGCCACCTTTCCCCTACTGGGATCTCAGGAGTTACTTCTATCAGGCATAGAGAGGCAGGGAAGAGACCATGCTGGATGGCCCTGGAGGGACTGTCTCCCAGGATCTGCAAGCACACGCACGCACTCTCACAGACCCTGCTCCACGCAGAGCCCTCCCGCCCGCTCACTCCTCCCGAGGCCTCAGCTTGCAGGAGGGCTGGCTCTTTTTTTCTCTGTGATGGTGACCTGGCACTGCCCCCCCACCCCCAGTGTCCACATGTCGCGGATTTTCCTTTATTGCGGGTGGTTTTGGAACCTATCCACCACGATGCATGAGGGACTACTGTATATAAGCAGAACACTTTGCTTTATGTAATCTTCTCAGACCAGTTTAGCTTCCACAGCGTCTCATCATCACCAAATCTTAGGCCTATCTACATTTCAGCTTTGAAGATTATTTGTTAATTTTTGTTCTGGTTGATTTAAGCTGTTTCAAAAAGATGAGGTTCCTTGAAGAGGAAAATTAAAGCTCTGTAAGATTGTTCCCCTCCTGATGAGAGTGATGGAAATATCAGTGTCACTTCTCATTGTGGTTTTTGTACAATGTCCTTTGAATTGAAAAGCAAATGATACACTGAGTAAGCAAAAGACTGGTGTATTACTTTTAAAAAGAAAAGAAAAGTCAAACAAGCAAAGAGATTTAAGGGGAGATCAATAGTGGCAAAAAATCATTTTGTAGAATTCTTATCTAATAGAAATCTGAAAATTAGCTATCTGTCAGTCTTGGTTAAGATTATAATCAATCAATATAAAGTTTATTGTCTTGGCTACAAGCCATCACAATCAAAGATTACAAAAAGGGATTAATAGATAAAACAATAATGACATATCGATAGATATAGATAGATATAGATATAGATATAGAAAAAGGAAGCCATATAAATAGGGATATCTGGTGTTGACCTCTCTTGCCAGGGAGGAGCGGGTAGGAGAGAGCACTGATGCCACCTCATATCAGAGAGTCCCCTACACAGCTCACTGCAATTGTACTCAGAAAGTTGGCACAAATTTTCCTAGCGGCTTTGGCAAACCTAGCAACTCCTCCCACCTCCTGTCACCTATATGACAGGTTGTGTCTACAACTATATTGACATGACAACAAATATATGTATATGTAGGCAAATGTTATCTTTTATGTAAAAATCTTGTATTTTGTGCAAGGACAAGATTTTCTGCATAAACTAAAGCTTTGTAGAACCTCATACAAAAAGAAAAACTGATTCCTTTCTGATGATTTCCTTAAAGAATTTCCATAAACAAATGCACAAGATCTGAAATTATCTCTTCTCATTTGCAAGAATAACACAAACAAAGATTTACATCCAATATCTTGATTTTATTATATTTCCCCAAATAAGATCTGCATTCTCTTTTCTTTTTCCGCATTTATTGAGAAGATTTTATTTCTTTTCCCAGCACTGTAATGAATATACATTTTAGACATAATTTTGTAAGTTGTACGTTCCATGTTGACTGAAACAGCAACAAACAGGCTTACAGGTTTCATCAGGCATAAGCACCATCACCCCCACGGACTTCTTCAGAGGTCCATTGACATCATAGTACTAGTTTTTAACATTGTGCACTTTTTTGGCCATTCACATTTGAAAATGTGTGGTTCTGAAGATGAGGTAGGACAATTCTGTTTTAAATGAATTTGAATTAAATTAAATTGATTTAAATTTTATTTATTTATTTTTATACTTATACACCACACTGACTTTTCCCAAAGGAAATGCTGGGTGGTGTTTTTTTTTAAAATAATGGATTTGATTTTTAAAAATAATTGATTTTTATCCACTCTGATTTCATCTCATATTGAGTCATGGGTGGTCCACAAAGACTACTTTCACCGAGATTGCCAACTAAAACACAGTTCTTCTTCATCCCTGTAGGATGGGATGGTTCTGCAGTACTGTTGGAGCACAACTCTTATATATCCTTGTCAGCATCCTTGTCAGTGGGGAATACTGGGGAACTGTAGATCAGCTTCATCTGAAGGGTCATTCTTCCCCACCCATGCAGTAGGAAACCCATAAAAATGGTATCCCAGCTACAGCATTTCAGAGTGTATAACATCTTTGAGGAGGGGCAGTTGGCATAAGTACATTTATTCTGTCTCTGTTTTCACCACTCCCACCCCACCCTCGTGGATAAGAAGTGATTGCCACCTGTTCCAGTGGAAGTGTTTAAATTTTAAATGGGTTGAATGTGCTGTGTTAATTTCTGGAAATGTAGTTGCCTTTGGGCATTTAAAAATTGGATTGAATGATGGGTTGAAGGGGAAAATATGCAAGTCAAAGAGTATACATCTTATTGAACCACTGTCCGTTGGTAGGCATTTCCATCTTCATTCATTTACAAACAGGACCATAGCTGCCAGCGTATTTGGTGGCTGGTAGAGGTGATGGAATGTTTTCTTGCCACTCAAGATCTGTTCCTTGTCCAATGATGTGGGAAAAATAGGCCTCATTCCCTTGGCCCTGTTAATAGCATCCAAATACTAACGGATCTGTCTTACAATATTGAATTTTCACCTGCTGGTAGCTACCAACTCGAGCTTCATTCAAGTCAGATATATAGATCAGTTTAGGGCCATGGACAAATTCAAGGCAGCAGCTTTTTGGGGGCAATGAGTAAGAAAGAGTGATGTCACAACAACCTATATAAAGAATTGATGACTACTTGGAAATATTGATTCACATTATTCATCTATATTACAGTGAATAATATCTGAACCATTGTGCTAGGTATGTTTTCTCTTTCTCCATGTCTGTTCCACCCCCACTGCACACACATGTGCCCAGAATCCTATTGGTTTTTGCATAAGTGATTTATAACTTGCTGAGGCCAATAGCCATCAATCAACAAGACACCGGGATGGGTGATGCTCTCATGCCTGGTCCCCTGGCCTGCTGTGCAACTGAAATTGACACAACAATTCATCAGTTAAACTGCAAGTATAATTTGAGAATAATTTAGTTGGAAGGGGACAGTAAGGCCATTGAGTCCAAACTTCTGCTCAACAAAGGAATCAAATGGAAGCAGATCTGACGGATGGTTGTCCAATTTTCTCTCAAATGCCTCCAGCACTGGAGCACTTAACCACTTCCAGAGGTAATTGGTTCCATTGTACTGCTAGTCAAAGATAGTTATGCAAACCTTACACTAACACCAACAAGATTGCATCCCTGCCACCTTGTCTCTCTCTTCACCACATTTAAAACGTTTTAAGTAACAAAGATGTTGGTTTGTTTATTGAGCTCAAAGAACAAAATAAAACAAGAAAGAAAGAAGGCAAATAGATTCCAGTTTGTGCTAACTGGGTTCTGACTCACAAGCAGACATTGTTTATAGCTCTGAAAACCTGACTTTTTCGAGAGGCATTTGGCGACCTTTAATTCCCCCCCCATGCCGCCATCTTGTTGAGCATATATATCTATATTTTCTATTGTTTTTTTATTATGAGATCCTGTTGTTGTTGTACTTGACTTTTATTTATGATGTCAACAGCCCGGAGTTCCTCTGGAAGATGGGCGGTATAGAAATAAATAAATAAAGTTAGGAAACCCCTGTAGACTTGATCTGTTGCATATGGAGTCACACAACTTGGCATGCAACAGACTGTGCTGATGGTGATTTCTTAACCTGGGGAATTGGCCTCTAAAATGTACACTGTTTTGTTATGCTGGCAAAAAAATCCGAGTAAAAATTTGCCAGTGTGTATTTTGTTTGTTTCCCCCCCTCCCTCCGTTGGAGAGTTCAGTAGGTTTAGTAAGTGAGATATCTGGCTGCAGAGCCAGAGGTTGGGGATTCAATTCCTTGCTGGGCTTCCTGGAAGAACCAGCCTCTGTGGCCCTGGGCAAACTGCACAGTCTCAGGATGTCCCCAGGAAAAGCGAACAGCAAGTCACATCTGAGTACTTTCTAACTAGAGAAACCACTGAAAAGTGTCACCGTAAATCAAAACTGACTTCATGGCACATGCTTGTCATTTGTTTTTTCTTTGAATGAACTTATTTGATAAGCTAAGGATACGTGGAAGCAGTCTGCTCAGACAAACATTTCATCTTTTCCTAAAGATTGTTTTACTTGAGTTGGATTTACTGTCTTGGTTTTCTTTGGAAACATTAAGGTGTCATTTCCCCCCCCCCTTCTTGGAGGTAGATAAATAACAGATTTCCAACCCCACTCCCATGTATATAAATAATAAATAGGAACATGTTCACATCTTTCTTTCTTTTTTCTTTTCTTTCTTTTTTCTTTTTTCTCTTTTGGTGAAAACACAACACTTGATTTGGTTGATAATTAAATCACAATGGTATGTGTAGTGCAATTATTCACAGATTCCCAAGCCTGTTATCATTTAGGTAACTTTAGGAAACCATCCTTCCTCAGTTCCCTCCTTTTCTGCACAACTTCTTAATCACAATTCCCAGTTTTACCCAAACTTTATGTTAGATGCAAACTTTATATCTTTTGTTCCCTTCACCTGTAGCTTTTTGAAGGACTGCAAGGTCCTTTGCAACAGGGAATATTTTCTCTGTTGGCTACGTGGTACAGTAGAAGACTCCTGCATACTGATGGCAATCTGTGTTTGTATGTATGCATGCTCATTGGTGTGTGTTTGTGCTTACATGTGTGTTTGTGCACACACACAAATGTGTGCATGTAGTGACAGTAACAATCTAAAGAATGTGCATTTTCATTGCTCTGGTAGACATTTTAGAAATAAAATCAAAGAGTGGTTTTGGATGAATAGTTATACTTCATAGGTTTGATTCTCACAATTCACAAGAATGTATTGATGCCTATGTCCAGAGGTTTTACTATGCAGAATCATCAAATGTGAAGCAGGGATGCATGGCTCCAAAACCATGATGGCATAAAAAGGATACGCTCTGGGGAGTTGTCATTGAATACCTCTGCTTTGCACTTTACAACTTTAGGTGACAGAATTACAACTGCAGCTTTAAGTGTAAAGTAATCTGGCTCTCAGCTGCTTGTTAAGATCTGCACAATGTTTTCCTACCACACTAAGCCAAAAAATAAAGAAAGAAATGAAAAGAAAAACTTATATATTAATAATCCTATATGCATATATAATAATTTTAATATTTTATAATATTTCTCATATGATTATGCATATACTGTATAGTATTTCTTCTTCTGGGTTGGTTGTTCCATCTACATAATAAGTCAGGAAGATTACAATTCTAGAAATATTTTGTTTTCACTCCAGTCTTTTTCTCTCCACTGTAGATTTTCTTAGGTACGGTGGGTGGGATTAGGACACAAACATCCAAACAGGGAAAATTAGCTGCAATGCCTAGCACAGTCAAGAGAAGTAAATTAACAGCTTTTGTGGACAATTAACACAATCTAACTACAACTCAAAAAGAGGCATTGAAAAAGGCTGTTTCCTTCTGACAGGCTTTTAGCTCATTATTACTGAAGGTTGTGACTTAGAGGGTTAAGAGTTGAAAATATCTCATGAAGAGGAAGCCTGAATGAGTCTTCAGAGATACCCAAGGTAGTTTTGTAAAGTGCTCCTTCCAGGCTATCATAAGGTTGCATTCAATTACTGACTAAAATTAGTTTGAAGCAAGAAGGTGTGGAGATGTATATGGCTTACATTCATGCAAGGAAAATATAGCCTCATTCTCCTCATCAGCTGGGATTCCTCAAATGTGTTGGAAATCAGAAGTATAAACTTGGAGACATATACAGTAGTTTTAATTTTGGCAAAGTGCTTTTGATAATAAGACGAGATACTTTATAAAGGATTATATTGATATGGAGGCAGCCTAGGCATTGAGGAAAGATAACTAATGGCTGCATCTTATGTTACAGACTGGAGATATGGGATGACTTGAAAGGACGGCAGATGTCTTCTCCGAAGGGATAGAATATACGTCTGGCTCCGAGACATTCTATTTAGCTTCCAAATCCCATTAAAGGGCTTGGCAGTTCACAGGTCTGGCTTAGACCCAAATGTGTATTACCCATACTGGCAAGGCCCTTGTGATCCTGTCTGAAGTCATGAAAAGCCAGGATCAGTCCTGAGGGTGAAATGTGTGCAAATTCATTGTCAGAGCTATTGATTACATTAATTTTGCTACAGGGATCTTTCCCGTTTCCTTGATAAACCACATTATTCCATTTTACAACATTATTGACGACATAAAACTTTAAAACCGAAATTAAATACTTCATAGGCAGCTTTGAAGAAGCTTTGAGGAAAACAGTGACATCTTCATTGCAAAGTCATGAAGTTCATTGGACATGATCTTTATTACAACAAGGAAGGATTCTTGATGTAATTGATGGAGTCAAAATCCATTTGTGGTATAGTCACAGCACATTGCTATGAATTCCACTAAAATATTCCTGTGATTGTCTTCATTGCTATTTCAAGTGGACAATGGTTAGACTTTCATAAGACATGGGTGATGTGAGGAATGTATTTCTTGGTTTGAGGTGCAGTCTTTGAGAGAGTGTCCGTGCCTAGTTGAGTTATTCAAAGGTTAAGGCTTAAGTCCTCAACGGATTAGCAGTTAGAGATAGGCACAAACTGAAAAAATGGTGATTCGTTTTGGTTCGTTTTGTTTTAGGGTTCCATTTGTTTCATTTCATTTTAAATGATTTTTTTAGAAAAATTCATTTCATTGGTTCGTTGATTCGTTATTTGTTTTGTGTGTAGTGTGTGTGTGTGTGTGTGCTGCTTGTGCAACTTTGGCTGGGGGAAAGAGGGGCTTAATCTCCCCCCCCCCAGCCACTGTGGGGTGAGGGAAAGAGCTCCCCCAGCCAGCGCCTCTCAGCTGAGAAATGAATAACGAATAACAAAATGAATTAAAAAATTGTTTTGTGCCCATCTCTATTAGCAGTGTGAAGGGTCTGTGTATCTGAAATGTATAAACTATCAATTCAAGAAAAAGTTTCAAGTTTCTGTACCACCTACATTTTTCAAAGGTGAATGTTGTTTTGCATACCCCAATCCATACTAAGTACACTCACTTCTGTCATGTATTTTGTGTGTGTGTGTGTGTGTGTAAACACACAGCAAGAGACAGAGAGACCATGACAATGAGTAAGTGAGTGATACAGAAAGTTATGTGCTTCAAAACATCCATTGAAGGAGAAGTATGGCTTGTAAACAGACAGCTCTGCCTATACATGGAGAGGATGGGTGTTCATTTGTTTGAGTTACAAATGCATACCCACCCCTTCCTCTTCATGTTATGTTCCCACTCCTTTTGAAAATCCTTGCATTATGGCTGTGCTGTCATACAATTTAGCATTACACAAGTGACTCAACAAGCTTTCAGATGCAGTACATCTGCCTCCCTCTCTTGTATAAATTTGAGCAGGAGGCCATAAGATTTTGCTTTTATTTTGGATCAGCTTTGCATATCTGTGAAGAGTCTTAAGTATAGTTTGCTGAACCAAGGCTACTGGGTTGCTTTGTCTTGGTTCAATAAAAAAGGTAAGGGTTCCCCCGCATATGCATGCTAGTCGTGTCCGACTCTAGGGGCGGTGCTCATCTCTGTATTCAAGCCGGAAGAGCCAGTGCTGTGCAAGTCCATGGCCATGTGGCCGGCATGGCTGCAAGGAAACACTGTTTTATCTTCCCACCTTTTACGACAGTACCTATTTATCTACTTGTATTTACATGCTTTTGAACTGCTAGTTTGGCAGGAGCTGGGGTTATCAGCAGGAGCTTGCTCCGCTGCGTGGCACCCGGGATTCGAACCCCCGAGCTGCCGACTTTGCAGTCAGCAATTTCGGAGCCTTAGAGCTAATATTAACTAGCTAGTCTAAGGTAGAAGCAATGGCTTCTGAGATACTCCTTGTGGCAGAAATGAAGGGCATAAGGAGTAATCACAGTAGTAATGCTAAACCATAGTTTACTGCTACATGCCCTCTATGGAGCAAGCTCAAGCAAAACTTTGGGTTCCCATATTTTCCATTTGCCAGTAACTTCCCTGTGAAGTGATCTTCCCACGGATTCTGGTTGTTGTTACATGTTGAGAAACTATTAGAACTTCTATCAGGTTTTTAAAACTTAAAGCAAACCATGACAGAAGGAAAGGTAAAGCAAATCCCATCTCTCTAAATGTTGTGCAAGGGCCATATTTTGAAAGTTAATATGCAATATGTTATCTGTATGGAAGGCCGAAATTAAAAGCTTAGTGAAAAATTCTCATCAGGCACTCACTACTGATAGAAATGGTGGGCTTTTCATCATCATCATTATTTTTGGAGGGGGTGACCTTCTGCATCAAATACTTGATACATACCTTGCTGCTTTCTCTCCCCCTCTAAGTAATCGTACAGCTTCAAGTATCATTAACAAGCCAGGCAGGCTTTTGTCCAGGAACAGAGCTGTGACAAATAAGTGCCTTAATACTCTGTGCACGTTAATGCAGCAGAACAAGGCTTAGCACCAATTTGCAGGCACGAAAAACCGCTGGAATGCTACCCCCCCACCAGAGGGCAAATTGCTTGAAAACATGCTAATTGTCAGCCACTCTCAGCTGAAAGATGTTTGGTCAATGCCAAAGGTCAACATGCTTTGCAGTGAGTTTGGAATGAAGCAGCCCATCATATCCCACCCTCTCAACCCTGAAATCTTCTCTTTCAGAAGAGAAAAAATGAGATCTGAAAATGGCCAGGCTTTTGTGTTAGGTATGGTGGTCATTATAAAGCGATAGTGCTGTTATTTCTGAATGGTCCAGAAGCAGTCTTGGCTCTACAATGGAAAATGTATTTTCCTATTTTAAAAAAAGGAATTCATATCTCATTTCTAGGGTGCTCAGTGCTCTTCACACATATTATCCAAGTAATCTAATAGAATAGGTCACCATAATTGTCCCAGTATTACAGATACAATGGTGGTGATGCCTCGCCGAAACATAGTTTACTGTCCTTTTCCTTGGCTGCCCAAGGCAAGGGGCTCAACTTGTCCCATGAGCGGTGGATGGTGTGGGGGATCCAGTGGCTGCAGGGATGAAGCTTCAGGACTTCCTGATTGCCAGGAAATACAATGTCTTCAGCCACCATCACCTTTGATGTCTCAGATTCATCTCCGTTTGTCTTCAGTCCTCAAATAAACTGGGACATTAACTGAAATCCTGTTGTGTAACTAAGCAAATTCCAGCTTGAGTATGCTGACTGAATCAGTGGAATTTATGGAGAACCAGACTCACAGTCCCCAGTGATTCAATTGGCCTATGGTAAGCAACAGGATTTCAGCCATTGTTGCAAGCTCTCCCTCTCTGTAATACAAAATCTCTGAGAGTGGTTTGATCTTGAATGAGCAGTTAAGAGCTCTTAAATTTACAGAGGACCATATGGATTAAAATAGCTGCCTGCATTTTTGCATTTGTTAGAGTCTGGGGAGTGGGCCGTTTATGCACTATATGATTAGCATTTGCAAATTTTCTACTACATCACCATACATAACAGCTGACCCTGGCCTAACAAGATGCAGGATGCAGCAGAAAAGGTTTTGCTGCTTATACTGGCCAGGAAGGCATTGGTGCTTAGAGCAGTTTCCAGAAGACAAGAGAAGTGGATTTGAGTGGGAACAAAACTATGTTTGGCTTCCAGAATTTGGGAACTATTTGTTACAGCCTACTCTTGTGTTCTACATTGCCTACTATTTATTCTTCATTCTGCCCACACTCTGGACAGCTCAGTTTCTTCTTACGGTTGTTGTCTGCAATTAACGGAGATCAGTTCTTGTGGAGAGTAAGAAAGGTGTTGATGTTTATACTACTGTCATGCCCATTGCACTTTCAACTTACCTGTGGGGAACTTTTCCCTTGAAAAATGAACCACAATTTATATACTCCCTTGGATCATTTTCATGCCTAAGGTAGTGGGGATAGTGGTTATTGACCAGAGAAGGATTTATGGTTAGGATAGACAATCACTGTTATTCTGGATAATGGATTGTTTCTCTCACACTTCATAAATAATGTGCAGTGTTCTTGTCAAGCTGATGAACAGTAGCAGGGGTGGGGATTGCCTAATGCAGAAAACATCTTGTCCTGTTTCCTACCCTTAGAACTCAAGAACAAAATGTGTGCTTGATGAAGAGTGCTGTAATTGTTTCATTCATAGCTCCTTGAAAATGCAACCTGTGATACACAGGATAACATTGACCTCGGGTTTGTGTAATGTATGGGATGTGTGTGTTTTGGAATCCCTGTTGATCCATCATTTACTCAGCTTTTCTCATTACAGGATTATCCCCTCAGGGTAATTTAGTAACCTATAAAACCTGTTGGACACTCTATCAGAACTGTCATGCACATGTTCAATCAAATAAGAATCAGAGACTAAAAAGAATTATAAACTAGTTACAAATGAGACTGGTAACAAAACATGCCAGGTTTGAGGTTTCTCATTTAGGTTTCTCACCATTCCAGTCAATTTTCCCTCTCCACAGTTTCCTATATCTAACATCCAATATTCTGTACCCATTAAGCATGTTCAAAGGGCTATTTGGTATTCCCCCCCCCCCAGGAATTCCTTCCTTCCTTCCTTCCTTCCTTCCTTCCTTCCTTCCTTCCTTCCTTCCTTCCTTTCTTCCTTAGTCTGTACATTTTTGTTTTGTTTTGCTTTTTGAAGTGATCAAGAAAAAGTGGGTTTGCTACAGCCAATTCACGTACAGTAAAAACCCTATGTCCACTTATTCACCATCTGCAGATTCAGTTATCTGCGGATGGTGAGTGGCGGTGTGAGGCACCAGACCAGCAGAGTGACATGAGGGAAATAGAGTTACCTACCAGCTATCTCCTCAGCAGTTGTTGCAGTGACGGTGGCAGCTGCAGCATCAGTGGCAGTGGTGGAAGAGCAATCCACGTGGCCTGCAGGCACCTACCCACAACATCAGTGGTGGCAGTGGAAGAGGCGCCTGCATGGCCCACAGGCATCAGCAGACCTTTGAACTTCTCGCTTGGGTCCTGGGTGGTGACCAGAAGTTTTGAACTTCCTGCTCAAACTTCAGATCTGCCGCCTGGGACCCAAGTGAGAAGTTCAAAGGCCGGTTGGCCATTCGGGTCCTTAAAGACCCCATTCCACCCCTATGGGGGTGGCTGGGTGGCAAGGGAAAGGTAAGCTTTTTTCTTTCTTCTCTCCACTGCTGATGGCACTGGTACGTTCCCTCCCCCTCCCCCCCAAGCCCAGCAGCAGTGGCAAGGAGAAAGGGAAAAAAAGAAAACGTACAGTGCCACCACCACCGCACTATCCAGCATTTGAGAGGGGGATGTTGGGGGTGAAAGCTTTCACCCTGGCACCCCTGGCACTACCATTATCCTTGGATAAGAGTGTTTGCTCTTATCTGTGAATTTCACTATCCATGGGAGGTTCTGGAACCAATTCCCACAGATACGGTGGTCGTACTGTACACATTTCTATTGTCCAGCAATTGTTTGAGCAACAGAAGCAGTTTAAGTATAATATTCATTTTTGTCATAATAGTGACATACATGGTGAACAACTGCAGTTTAAACACTGTATGTCTTTAGTGAATTTGTTGACCACTGTTAACTTCTTGTGTGTCTATACAGTACTGAGTAAACTGTATCAGCTAGCCTAGTGTTATCTTTTCCCGTTAGCCATCCTGAGTTGGTGTTTGGGGGGCGGGAGATGAAATTACTTCATGATCCCTACCATGTACAAATGGATCCCTACCATGTCTAAATGACTCATTATGGACAAAGAATGGGTCTAAACAATCTACCCCTTAGATCAGGAGGAATATCTAGATCCATTTCAAGCTACCTGAGGGGCTGCAATAAGAGCTGGACAAGCAGAGTGTAGGTGTCAGGTTTCTGATATCTCTGACCATGTTAGTCTCCTAAGGATTGTTTCTGAAATAGAGTTGGGTACCCTCCAAGAGCAGCTGTGGTTCTTACATCAGTTTCGGGAGGTAGTGCTGCAGGAGACCCCATTTGATGCTGCCCCTAGGTCTTTCCAGATTCTTCTCCTTCATGGTACTTAACATGGGCATAACATTTTCAAAAGAAATGGTTCACTTTGGAGGTTTAGCACTAACATTATATTGATGACATCCAGTTCTCTTTGTCCTTTCTGTCTGTTTCCAAGTGATTGTGTTGCTGCCTTTTTATTTTATTTTACTATTTAAAATATGTAGACCCCACCTCTCTACTTAAGAGGACCCAAAGTGCCTTATAATATTCAAACAAATAATATTGAACACTTAAGAAAAAGACACACATAAAATAGACACAAACCAGTAGCCTCCCTGATTGTTCTAATACCTGGACAAGCTTACCTTCCAGTTCTTAGTCAGCAGCATGTGTTGTCATTTAAAGACTAGATGATGGTCAATAACTCAATGCTTAGTAAATGAACACAAAGGTGTTCCTGGTCAGTCTAAAGACAGAGAAGAATAGAGGGATTTGGTCTTTGCTCAGTGGTGTTACAGTCCTCTTGAAGACTCAGTTTCATAGTTTGGGTATAATCCTCCATTCATCCTTAAGCCAATACAGTATTGGCCTACATGGACCTGTGTTGGACGTGGTATAAGATAGCTTTATATGTTTCTTACTGAATATGTTCTCATAAGCTTCCAGGTATCCTCAGAATTCCTGGAACCCAGTTTGAAAAAACTGCTGCTGTTAAACAGCAAGTGAAGTGCTAAGTGCTGTGATTATGGAACGATGTGGAACAGTTCCTTACATTTTACCCTGCTTTCCTAAGGAAATAAGTCAAGGTGTGAGAGAAATATGAACATTTTTACAGTACTATTAATGGCAGTCAAATGCCTCCCTGAAACAATGTTACGACTTCGAAGTACTGAGAGATTATATATGAAGGAGCCCTTCATTTTAGCTTCAGTTCGTGCTGGGGCCCATTCTTTGCATTGACAGTGGTGGCCTTTTTGGTTTCTCCCATTGGCACTCCATTTAGAGTGAAGCTTCAAAAGAATACTTGCTGAGGAGATCAGAGATAAATCACCACAGGGTCCTGGCAAGCAGATGGCCTCAAAGGTCTCCTTTCCTCCACTCCCAAGTAATAATTTGGTGAAATCTTGGAAGACTATGTGATTGAAGTAATAGTCACATCAGTTTTATGTTTTCAGAGAGAGAGAGAGAGGTGCAGGCCCAGAGCACCCTCTGATTCTCATTGTCTGCAAGCTGTGATCTGGGCACTACTTTCTCACCCTGCTGATTTCACTCCTTCTCTTTTTTGTACGCCTGCATTGAAATACAAGATCTACAACGCAGGGTGAGTGTTCTTTGAAAGCTGGCAAATAGCCTGTTAGCTCCCCAAATAATGTTTGCCTTTTAACTTTGGAAGCAAGAGAGACATTAGATGGCTTTAAATCTCAACATCTGTGCAGCCTGGAGGGGGAGACCTGTACGTTATTGCAGAAGCATCACCCAGAGGGAGATGCAGGAATCACAAGCTGAGTTAATGGAAGAAAAGAGAGAAGAGCAACTGGTGTGAATAACACACTTTTGAAATCAGACCTGCTCCTGCCCACAAAGCTGTGTCGGAGCAGTTTTGGGGACACAAGGGAAGCACAAACTCCTGCCTACTATCATAACTAGCTGACTAGTTTGTCTAGGAGCTGTGTAGGAACATAAATGTTACCTTGTTAGATCAGCTCAAGATTTTCCAACAGCATTTTGGGAGAATGGGTTGCCTTCCAGAAACAGATGAGGTGGCAGCTCCCATTATTCTTCACTCCTCTGTCCTTAATCTAGGACTCTTAGGTACTGAAGTCCAACTACCTCCAGATGCCACACAACTGCCATCTTGATATTTGGATTGGATCTGAGGGAATGAGTTGATGGGCATTTCCCTGCTGTTTGGTGTGTTGCAGGAGTGGGTAATTTCACTCTTTTTCTAGAAATCAGATGATGTGTTTATTTATTCATTTTGTGCATTTATTGACTGACTGTCTTCCCTAAAGGGCAACTCCAGGCGGTTCACAACCGAACAAGAGAAAAAAATAACGGAGAGTAGCAAGACTTTAAAACTTCAAAACTTGCTGGCAAGAGGGCAGCAAAATAAACAAAACCCCAGGACAAAACACATCACAACAAAAAAACAACAACCATACACATTAACATATGTATTAATTTTGCCTCTCTCTTTTTCATTTACAAACAGCCCAATTTGTTTCTACCAAGATGGTATTGCTATTCTGGTAAACAGAACAACACAGAGATAAATTTTCTGATTTCTCCATGAACTGAAACATAAGCATATGGTATATATGTTATATGTATACTAGTTATTGGCTGGATCCCAGTAGTGGGGTATGTTGGCACAACACCTAGTTGTGCAAGTGGCTGTGTCTTTTGGGAGTTTGCAGATGGAGATATCTGGTTAGTGGAGTTGGTCAGGTTATGTTCAGATCAAATACACATGAGCCTGACATGCTAAGATGAAAGAGATGGTGTGCAAAAGAAGGAGAGATTGGAGACTGAGACTGAGGTGAATGCACTGGAAGTGAGGAAATAAGCAGGCTGAGTTGTTTCAAGCCAAAGGATACACTGGATCTGTATGTTTATATCCTCTAAGGAACTCAGGACTGTGTATGTGGGTTCCCTCATTTTTATGCTTATGGAAACGCTATGATAAATTATTTGGAAAATACAGTATATGTTCCCATCAGTAACTGAAATAGGGTACACAAGTTCTGTTGCTGAACTGGTTTTCAAAGTTGCATTTTTTATTATCCCAGATATTGATAGACTGACCAAGAACACCAGAGAAGGTGCCAAAACATCCCCAGCAGATGCTATGGGAGTGACTATAGATACAGGGCTTTCCTTTATCAGCTGACCATACTCAGTATGTGAATATATGACTTTGGGGGGGGGGGGAGAGAATCCAGCCTTAATTGCCAGAACACCCTTGTGTGAATGAGGCCATACGATTGACATATATTCATCCTAGTAGAAGTTTTTCCCTACACGTTGCTCCAGATATTCTTTGACTGTGGGTGTTGGTTGTTCCATCAAATTTGCAGGACGCATCACATTTCCAAAATTTATATCACATTTTTCTGGATGATATGGCAACAAGTGTTTATTACACATATATTGATTGTATATTTATTACAAGTAGGAGATGTGCATCAGTATGGTAAACGACCAGTGATCAATCTGACCCATGTAGGCATTTTTGTATATCTCTGCCAAAGTGATTTCCTTATAGGAGTGGTTTATCTCACAGGAGAGATGGAGTGGAATAATGATAGTAATTGGATCAAGGTGGAACCGGTGCATGAGAGGTTGGAAACACTGAGTGCATGCTGGCATCTCAACATCACATACTGAATTACTGATGGACCTAGTGGAGGGAATTACTTCTTGATGGGGAGCTGTACCTGTGAACGGCATTTTCAGGGTCATTCATTTAAAGCAGTATTATGTGCACCATTGTCTATGTGCTTGAAGTGTTATATCTCAGACATGGCAAATTTATATAAAGTGATCAAATATTTGCACTTAATGCATTATACTGTAGCACTGATATTCCCCGAAGGTAAAATTTTGCAATGCAGATGCAGCCAAGCTGTCATGAGAACTCTAAAGATAAGGGCAGAAGGATCCCTGGGAGCTGTGATTTTCAACCCCTACCTTTGTTTTTGTTCAGTCTTTCATGGATGGTGCTATTCATCAGAAGAAACCCATTGTTCAAGGTCAGAGCTAAAGTATGTGTGCATTTCTATCCCTTGTGGATCAGTTTAGGCATTTAAACTGCTTTCACATTATACTAAGGATACTGGGGCATAGTAATGGCTGAGTGGTGCTAGAGATAAAGTAATGTGCCTGATTCTAAAAGACCACAATTTGAAAAGGAGATGGGGAGAAGCATTTGGTTTGCCAAGGCAGTGCATACTTCAGCGTAATCATTCGGTATTCAAGGCTGGGGTGCGGTGGTGGGAATGCTTTGTAAAGTGGTTATTCAGAGCATTAGATCTTAACTGCTCAAATAAACTGATATTATTCTGCTGTCTATGTATCACTTTGCATAATGTAGATGTTAGCATAATAAGAGGGCTGTTATTTTAAATTTCTCCATGGCTGGTTACACATATCAGAGATCTACATCTCTTTTCGTTGGTTGTTTTCTCCTAGAGGTTGGCTAATACTGCCAGCTACCTGAAGGGTCTCTAAATGAGCCTCAGCCATGATGTTCAGAACGAGGAAGCATGGCTTCCTGGGCAGCTCAGAGGAAGGCGCCATTCTTTGGTGTGATCTCAAAAGGTGGCACATGTGGTAGAGGCAGAATTTGTGGACTGAGAGCAAGCACATTTCTCAAGCAGGCTGATTTGCTGGTGGTTCATATTCATTCCACACACACACACACACACACCCAGGTTTTGGAATCAAATGGGGCAATTTTCATAGTGGGGGAAATTTCATGGTGATTCGGAGGAACATTCGGAAGAACCTGATGATGGTTAGAGCTGTTCGGCAGTGGAATATGCTGCCACAAAGGAGGGTGATGGAGTCTCCTTCTTTGGAGGTTTTTAAGCAGAGGCTGGATGGCCATCTGTCAGAAATATTGTAATGGGGTTCCTGCATGGCAGGGGGTTGGACTGGATGGCCCTTGGAGGTCTCTTCCGACTCTATGATTCTATGATTCCTTCCTATTTAAAAAAACACCACATATTCTACTGCTCATTTGGCAGCAGTCGCCATTCACTATTCTCTTTCTTTAGCAGGCTAAAAGTGACCACATGTGCCCTAATCATGTTGTTGTCTGGACCTGGCTTTCTCAATAGCAAATCAGATCTCAACCATGGCCAGGACTGTCTTTACCATCTAAGGCAGATTCTGCACCTCCACCTCTGCCTTGACAGGAAATCTTTAACAACACTGGCCCATACACTTATAGTCTCAACAACTGACTTTGTTACCCCAGTCACAAAATAACGAGTCCACACAGAATATTGGGTTTTAAATCGGGCCACAACTTTATTAATAACTTTATTATTAACTGCACTGTAACTGTAACTAAATAGTTGTAGCTGAGGGATGGGCCTCCCGTAGTGCAACTTATATTTTGGTCTACACATGTTGTTTTAGTGTGACGCCCTGTTGGGACCCGGTACGGGGGTGCTGTTCAAAGAAAGCAGCCCTCCCAGCCAAAACTAGGTCAGCATATTACTTGGGGCAGCCGTACGAGCTCAGTGACTTTATGATCTTTTAATTTAATTTCTTTCTGGGGGTTTACCTATAGGATGTTATTATATTTGTTATTATCTATTGTACAGATGCCCTGTGTGCTGTCTGAGGTGCATTTACAGCTCTGGCATCACAGTCTTGGCCCCTTTTTAGTTGCACTACCCGCCATGGCAAAGGAGCTGTTATGCATGCTTCTTGCCCTCCACCAAGCCGTCCAGAACAGCCAGAAGGTCCATTCCAAAATCAGCCAAAATGATGTCTAAGCCAGCGTCAGTAAATGAATATCTTTACTAAAGAGCTCTGGTTGTGAAAGTTATATATTTGGGTAGATAATCACAGAATCGAGGCCCTGTGCATAGCAATGGCATTAACTCGATTCAAACATTGCCTGGCCCAGTCCACCTTCAGTGGGCTGCGGGCACCCAGCCACACCAGCTGTGGCAACATCGCAGACCAGACCACATGGATATAAGGGAATTGGGCCTTAAAGGCCTGCAGATCTCCAATGATCCTCAGAATTAAATCCTTTCCCTTAGCTCTGGTCAGGTCATTGCTGCCCAAGTGGGCAAGCAGGACCACATTCAAGGCTTCCAAGGCATAACGGGATGCGACTGAAGAGAAGCAATCCCAGCTCATTCTGCGCTTTCATCTCCAGTCCACCTGGACGCAGTCGCCAGGTGAGAGATGAGAGCCCCAAGGAGAGGATCTAGCAAATTTTCCCACCCCAATATATAGCTGTGGCCACAAATAATGACCCGAAGGCATTTGCTGGCGCAATGACCTGTGGGAACATAACTTGTTAGCAAAAACAACAGCCCCCTTTAACGATCAGGAAGCGGACGGACATAACACTTATAGCATGCAAGACTAGCGGCCCAAGGCCTGTATGTCTGATGTAGCGCATCCCATGGAAGCCACGCCTTTCCAGAATTCATGAGGTCTGAATGAGCACCCCTGAAATCCCGCCTGCTCTGGGGCCCTGGAAGTGGCACGCCAAAATTGATATTTTGTGAGTGGTTAAGAATCAGCATACATAAACAAGGGGCCATCTGCAAGGCCCCGCTTGCTTACCATTGCACCAAGTGCCGCCACCGGACAAAATTCCCATTGGGCGCAGCGACCTAGGGTAATAGTGGACCCTTTTGCCAATATTTTGGAAAAATATGCTAAAGCCATTATATTTCAAGGTCTTTTATTATTATTATTATTATTATTATTATTATTATTATTATTATTATTATTATTATTATTATTATTATTACCACACAGCTATCTACGCTGGATTTTATATTACCAATCACTAGTCGAACGCTTCCCAAGCGTTTAGGACTCAGTGATGTATCGGCGAATTATGCGAGCAGATCCCAGTAAGGTGGCTTTCTGCACCTGACTGATGGTGTCTTTGTCAACTCCAATTTCTTCTAAATACTTGCTTAGCTCCTTGGGCACCACACCCAGCGTGCCAATTACCACTGGGACCACCTGTACCGGTTTATGCCGCCTTGTCGTGGCAGGGGGCCTAACTGCTCCAGTAGGTCCAACCTTACCAGAGAGGTCTGGACTGAGGAAAAGAACTAAGCGCACCCAACAACCCATGAATCATGGAGAAACACAATATAAAGAAGCCTATACTGGCTCGGTCGTCGCCCGGGTTAAGAAGGACCGCGATGGGTGTTGATGAACCTGGATATCCGTCAATAAATGGGCTACAGGTCACGGGTCCCATTGCTGAGCAACCAGGGCATGGGCCTGTAGAGTTAATGGAAGCTGAACCATCTCAGAAGCGGCAGAAATATATTCTACCAGAGAATTGGACAATCATGAAATGCTATTATAGAGCAGAACCTGAAAAACGTGGCTACCAAAAGCGGATGCATCAGTTATGGAAACAAGAATATCCAATTATTATTATTATTATTATTATTATTATTATTATTATTATTATTATTATTATTATTATTATTATTATTATTATTATTATTATTATTGGGTTGGCCCGGTACGGGACTCTAGGTCCTTGGACGGTATTCTGAATCCAAATTGAAGGCCATCCCTAAGGTAGGTTGCTGCTTGACGATCTGGGTAGCTGCAAAGCCAACCCAGCATAGCTTCCATGTTGATGGGACTAGGTCCCTCTTGGAAGCTGCGCCCCGCCAGCTGAAGGTTGTTTCTTGCCTCCCTGGTCACTGATTGATTGGTAGCCCTGTCGACCCCCATGGCATGCATAGGAGGCATGGGGGCCCGCTCAGTTGGCGCACTGCTGCCTGAACTTACATGGCTGGCATGCACAGAAGCACTGGAATTGCAATCCCAGCACACCAATCGTTGCTGAACCGACTGGCTCGCTGGGCTGCAGGCAATGTCCAGCTGGACTACACAGAAAATGAGATGATTGCTACCAGTGCGGTCCTCAGTGAGCACCCGCTGTGGGACCATCAAGTGCCTCTACAGTGGGTCGAGGAGGACATCCCACCTAAGGTTGGGGTATAGTGCCGCTCTCGTCCGGAAAACCTTAATCACACAAAAGCCAGGCAGAGCTGGGATACTCCAAGTACGCTCTCTAAATTAAGTCCACGTACAGGATGAAGTCATACACTCTCCCCTGGCTTAGCCCGGGCAGGGAGCCAATTAGCCACGCATTGGCATGGCCGTTACCTTTTAATGCGTTCTTTGTCCTTGTCTTGAATGTGTTTAAGTTTCATTTAATCAACCTCCCTATTCAATAAACTGAATGCATCTACCTAGTCAGCTCGCAAAATTTTTCAACCTGAGTTGGGGGAATATGGTCACCCAGAGGCCTTGATTGATCATTATCAGGAAAGTACTGGGGCGGGATCCGCAGGGATTCAGTAGTAATGGCTGGTGCGGCATTGGGGGCAGTCTGAGGCAGTGTGCTAGAAGAGGGTGTGCCTGCTACCTGTAGTCCCATAGGGGTGGAGATTGCCCTGACAAGCCGTTGGCAGGACTGGTGCGTACCATACATTAGGTGTCTGCCCTCCTCCCCATGTGGGCCACTCGGGGCATGGGTGATTGAATCAGGAGCATACACCACTCCGTGCTTGCTGGAGGCCATGGCCACCCCCTGGGTGTAGACGCCCCTGTGTTTAAAATAGAGTGCTTGCCTGTCCGAAGCAAAACGGCCTGGTTAAGTCGGACATCCTCCCTCCCCGTTCTTGAGAGGTCCAAGATCTGGTCTGATTGGGGGGGGGGATTAGAGCCACCTGACATCTGGCGGGTGTGCTGTGCGTTTCTGCATCACTGGCTGCTGCACCATCTTGGGCTGTTGTTGCCTGTTGGCCACTGGTCAGGTCAGCCGGCTGCTGCCGTATGGAAGAGCTGGCGCGCCACAGGATAGCATTAGTGAGGCTGTTCAGCAATTTTTTGAGCTTTAGATGGCCGTGATGACCTGTGCCACCCACAGCTATCTGCCATCCCCTGTTCCTGCACCCTGCTCCGCTCAAGGGCACTCAGCTTATCATAAATGGGCCTGAAGTCCAGTAGATCCTCATCGTCTGATAAATAAATAACTGGGGCGGGCCGGATCGTGACGCATCACTTTGCAGGCTGCTTGTCCTTTTGACCAGAGGCACAGCGTTTTAGACCCATGACAGGCCAATCACCTTTTGGCAGATACACTTATCTACCTGAAAATACAGACAAATAATATGGTGCTCGTACTGCAAGCTAAAGCCCAGGCTTCACCAATAGACAATGGGATAATGAATCCCGCAGTACCCCCCCCCCTTATTAACTTCTGTACCCCTGGCCTGAGGGGGGATATGATTGAGACATAAAAAATAATGCAGGGCATGAGTAAAGTAGATAGGGGGACACTCTTCTCCCTCTCACAAAATACCAAAACTAGGGGACATCCATTCAAACTGTGAGTTAGGAAAGTGAGGACAATATATATATATATAAAACCCAGCATGTTGTTAGCCCATGGAACTCCCTGCCACAAGATGTGGTGATGGCATCTAGCCTGGATGCCTTCAGAAGGTTCTCTTTTTGTTTCTTCTGTATTTGATATGGCCTGTTGGGCTAATCAATAAATTTGTTGTTGTTGTTGTTGTTGTTGCCTTCAGAAGGGGATTGGACAGATTCCTGGAGGAGAACTCCATCACAGGTTACAAACCATGATATAGATGTGCAATCTCCAGACATAAAAACCAGGGTACTTCAAGGACCAGATGCAGGGGAGTGGTTGCAGGAGACAGATATCCAGTCTCATGCGCTCCCATAGGCATTTGGTGGGGCCACTGTGAGATACAGGGCCATGGGATATGCAATCCCCTATACCCCTTCTATCCCCTTTCAGTACCCTGTCATCTGTTTTATTATTATATATGTATTTATCATTATTATATATTATGAATTCTCAGTATTATTCTTAATATTATTATATGAATTATCAATTACTCAATTATTAATTAATCAATTATTATTTTTAATTAATTAAGTATTATCCATATATTGTGCTTAATGTGGATACTGATTAATTAAGGTTGCTTGGTTAAGAGGCCACCAGCCAAGGGACAGGCTAGCCAACTAATGAGGACAGCGCCACGCGAGGACAACACTGGGTGTCGGGCGGCACGTAAGCCCCCTACTGCCACCTCCAATCAACCACCCCGTTGGACCACTGCACTGATTCACATTTATCTTTTATACTGCTGAGAATTAATTTCTATTTGTGTATATGTATCTGGTTGGTTTATTTTTTTGGGGGGGTTGACAATAGGGCTTCCCCTAGCCGGCATTCCACCAACGGGGTGCCCGCCAGGCGGCATCTGCTGCAATGCACACAAGGGGGGGACAGGCCAACCAGCTAGGCCTGTCCTGTGGCGCTGCGTGTCCACAGCTCACTAACACACACGCCCAGCCACAAGTGGCCAAGCCCGCCTCTCAAGCCGGCAAGACACGGGCTGTGTGCGAAGCCTGGAGGGCCTTGCCGAGGCCAATTAATGAGAGCGCGCCCAACAATCGGCTGGCAATCAGGCCCACCGCGTGGGCAGCTCAGGCACGGCGTGAGTTAGCACGCCCAGAGAAGTGCTCCGTGGCAACAAGGGTGCCCCCGGTGGTGCCTCGCTGGCAGGCCACCAGCCAGGGACGGGCCAGCTAGCCGAGCCATCTATGTGGTTCCGTTGGTGGTCGCAGGAGAATCGTACCGGGTTGGGCACTTATTAGGCCCCCTGCGGGGCCTAAGCAGTGAGCCCGATATGGCTGCCCCAAATTCACCAGCTACTTAACCCCACTGCACTGGCAGACTAGGGACCTGGGGCCCAATGAAGCGCCCAGCAAGGAATGGCCCCTTCAACCTGCTGTGTGGGCGGGTAAGGACAGCACGCTCCGGCACACGCGAAAGGCCTCGATGAGGCTGGAGCAAGGCGGGCGACGTGCAATGCAAAGCCAGGCGCTCGCACTCTGCGGCCAGGAAATTGCTTCGGCCCGCTACATGGGCAGGGCGCACCAGCGCACCTGCCATGTCTCTGTGAGGCAGGGAACCAGCAGGTGAATAAGGGAGTCAGGCTCGGTGCAAAGCTAAGCCGAGCGCCGGCGGTTCTCCGGCGAGGAAGAAGGTACGCCCGCTACCTGAGCAGTCTAAAGGGAGCATGCTCTGGCGCGCCTGCAGAGGTGAAGTGGTCCAAGAGCCCACCGGTGGTCGTCCCGCTCCCGCAGCGAACGCTGCCCGCCGGCTTGCCAGCCTCGGCACTCTCCGGTTGTAAGTTATTTAATTTAATTTAATTTATTAATTTCTTGTTATTTATTTTCGATGGCCCTTTCTCTGCGGACCGTCACTCCGAGGGAGGCCCATAAAACGAGCACTCGCGGACGGGCCTTCTCGGTAGTGGCACCAACCATCTGGAATAAGCTTCCCAGTGAATTACGGCAGGCTCCGTCGCTGGCGTCCTTTAAGAGAAATCTTAAGACCCTACTTTTTCGGGACGCCTTCGGCGACGTCTAGGGATCCAGTTTGGTTTTTTTATATAATTTTTAATTTTAAACCCGCCAATTTATTCTTGGATACTTTTGTTTTAGCTGTTGCATTGATTTTACTTGTTTTACCTTTATTGTTGTAAACCGCCCTGAGTCCCCTTTGTGGGAAATAGGTGTGGCATATAAGTGTGAAAAATAAATAAATAAATAAATAAATAAAAATTTTAATGCACCCGACAAGCGGGTAAGTGCGCTGCAAGGGCCAGGGAGGGCAGGTGGGGTAGGAGAGATAGCTGACAGCCCAGTGGGCCTCTAGACAGCCCCCCCATTCCCAAAGCCCAGTGGGGTGCCACTGGTGGATATCACCCAGGGCTCGGCTGAAGCACAAGCCCCACATGCCTCCCACATTGCCAGAGACTGCTCCGATGTCCTCCTCCGCTGTGCAGTTCGGCGCAAAAGAGGAGGGTTGGGGTGCGAGCTGCCCTTTTAAGGGCGTTGATCCCTGCACAACCTGTGAAACCCACATGGTCTCCTCTTTCGAGCCAACGTAAAGGCTGACGGGGTGACAAAGCAGCCCCTATCCAAGACAAGCCCGGCAGGAGCCTACATTTTCAATGTTTTTTTTTTTATGTTGGGCTACCTTTGAAGGCAGTTTGGAAGTTGCAGTAAGTGCAGAACTGTGTTCAAAGTGTTTCAGGTACTTATGTTAACATTTAAAGCCTTGAATGGTTTAGGGCAGTGGTGTCCAAACTTTGGTCCTGCAGATGTATTGCACCACAACTCCCGCAGTCCTTTGTCATTGGCAATGTGTAGGCTCAGAATTCTGGGAGTTGTGGTCCAAAACATCTGGAGGACCAAAGTTTGGACACTCCTAGTTTAGGGCCTTGTTAGCTGTATTATGAGCGCTTCTTCCTCAAAACATCTACCCATCCCATTCATACTTCATACACTGGGTTGTTGTGGGTAGTGACCTCACAGGAGGATAAATAATCTGCCACTCAAAACTGGGTCTTCTTGTTGGTCACTCCATCACTGGAGCTCATTCTTACATGAGCTATGATTGTCCCCACTCCTCCTTGGCTTCAGGAGGCAAGTTTAAACCTGGCTTTTCTCACAAGCCTTTTATGGCCTTACCCCACAGCATTCTCAGACTGAGTTTTTTTTAACTAAGGGCGCCTTTTACACGACCCCTAAGATCCGCTGGCAACTTAAATTCAGACCAGAGATCTTGGGGGTTTGCTCCTCTTGTTGTGTTCCCACCCCTCCGCACTCCCTTGCTCCTGTCTGCGTGAGGGGAGGGAGAAAAAAAGGGAGAAAAGAATGCAGACTCACCTCTGCTCTGCCATCAGGAGTTGCCCCAGGAAGCATTCCAGTCTCTTAAAGGGGCAGGGGGCAAAAAACACACACACACACACACACAAAAAACAGAAGGCGAGGACAGCCCAGCACTCACTGCTTTGCAATCTGCATCAGAAATTTTTCACTTCCGGAGACCAGGTACTTGGAAAATGCGCTGGGACGCACTTAGGTGGGCGTGGTCGTACTTAATTTTTTTTGAAGTCCGGAGCTGGTGGGAAAACAATTTTAAGCTCTGCATCTGGGAGCCCTTTGCCTCGGATTTTAGGGGTTGTGTAAAAGCGCCCATAGTTGCCTTGTTTTGCCACCTTATTGTATTTAATGTATATATTTTAAAATTTTCTAGCATATATCTTTTATCAGGTATTTTATGAGATATTTTAAGTATTATTCTGATCTGTTTGCCACCCTGAGTAGTGGCTCTGCCACTAAATGGGCATGATAGGTAAACAAGCAATGGCCAAAGTAGATTTCTACCACCATCACATATTCCTTCAAAATGCTTCCTGGACTGTTTCTATGTATAAAATCATAAGGATAATATTTTAAGTTTAAATAGTGTTTTATCAGAAATCTACACAACAGATTGGTAGCAGTAATGGGTGGCGAGAAGGTACAGTTGGGGTTGAGAGACAGTAGTTTGCCTAAGTCCATAGAGTGCAGGAATGAGGCTTCTCATACCCGTTTGTGCTTTCTGGTTAGTGTCATGGCCCCCAGACACTCCCCTGGACTCCCTGAAGCATTCTAGCTGCATCACAGACAAAGGGGTTGGTTTGGGCTCCCACCACACTGCAGGCAGACAAAGTAAGTTTTCCCTCCCTGCATGGAGCCACATTAGTAGTAGTATCTATGGAAAGCAAAGAATTTTGTTTGATTCGTATTTTGTAAATTTGTTGAACTCACACTCCATGAAACAGGATGTGAATGCAATGACCCGTTTCCATCCACTGGTTTCAGAATGTTGAAGTGTAGTTCTTGAAATCAAAGCTCATTTTAAAAAAAGTTTGTGCACTAGGACAAAGTAGAGATATGCACCCTAATATACACCTGTGTATATACAAGCCCACACAAAGAAGTGGGAAGCTGATATGGAAACTGAATGAATTTATGATCAGAGGAATTAGATGCTGCAAGTTTCACCCATTCCTGACATTGCCTACCGATTTGAGTACTTGCATCTAGTGGGACTCATTTATAGCATACAAAGTGGTTCTGGAATCAGGCAAGAACCACAGAACCACCCTAGGTCAATTGATGCCCAGATGCATGTGAGTTCTTAAGCAGCAGACAGACTGAGATGCTAGTGTTGGCCATCCTCTGACTGAAAATGTCACTCTGTTTTTGAAATTTGCATATGCATGTATGACTGGAAGGTCAGCCACTCAAAACATTTCACCTTTCCCTATTGCATCTCTCCATTCTAACCCTTTTTAGTTATCTAAAAATCAACGAGATAGGCTGGAAGGGAAAGGCAGGAGAGTGGCATGGCATTACTCTGGTAGGTCAAAGGAGGAGCTGAAATTAAAATCTAAATCCCATCAACTTCCATTTACATGCTTCTTGAATCATGGTAACAAGCACCCAACTTGACCCTCTTAGCAATGTTATCTTTTCACTACACTGTGTCATTTTGTTGAGAACAGCCTAGTGAGAACATAGTCTCTGCTACATCTAATCTCTGACACCTAAATTAATTTCCAGCAAGCTCTTAGATATTTAAACAGTAGTTAGAGGCAAACTGTGTACAAATCTTCAGCAATACACAGAGTATTCTTCAGAGACTGTAGATTCAGAGCAGGCAGGTGCATTTCAGCTCAACAGTCAATATTTAGAACAGACACCTTTTCTGAAGCTGGTGGTGTATATTTTATTGCACTGCATAGAGCTGTGATCAGCAAGAAAATATAGTCCTGATGGATACAGCTGATTGAAAGCATTGATACGTACATATGTGTTGCGCTGTAAGGCAGATACTTCTCATTGTCCACTCATCTCTTTTTCTTTCTTTCTTTTTGTGTGAAAGCTCTCAGCAGGGTTAAAAATTCAAAAACTGCTCTGACAGCATTGTTTCATGCAATTAGTGCTATTCATCAAATCTGCTTGGCACTTAAAGAAGTTTAGGACTCAGTGTTTTGAGATTAGGATATTCTTCCAGCTGATGGGAAATCAACACTGTTTTGAGGGAGGGGTGACTTCCAGGGGAATGAAACTATGCGTGTTTGCTCAAAAGGCGCTCCTTTCTGTTCATTATGGCTTATTCCAGAATAATGCATGCATGACTGGTGCTTCAGTGCATTAAAACACTTGGTTTACAATCTTTAGGATTCTTTTCTCTTTCTTTAATGTAATGTGTGCTTATATAATGCAAGTCATATTGACTCATTGTTGTGTGTGGTTTTTCATTTCACCTGTTTCTCATTTTTGTCTTATTAGCACCTAAGGAAAGTGGAGGACATGACACAAATAATTAGGAATCAGTTCTAAGTCAAACTAGGGTCTGATTCTGTATGTTATTTCATGTCCTTCTCAAAGAAACAAAAGCAAAAGCAACCTACAAAAATTGAGAAGAAAGTGCTTGGTAACTTATGATACTCTTCAGTGGGATATTTTCTTTTCTTAACCCCCCCCCCCCACACACACACCGGAATTTATCCACATATATTTTTTGTTTTAAAATCTATTCATTCTTTTGGGCAGCAAACAACAGGCAGTACAGTCTCATTGTCCCTTGCTGATGAACATCTATAACTAGATCTGTACAGATTTGTGGCATCACCATATTCATTATGACCCCTGATCTGCTAGAGCCACATCCTGGAATTGGACTTTGAGGTTAATGAGGAAGACAGGCAGGCAGACAAGCAATGGATCAAGAAGCAAAATGATATATTGGTCTCTTTTCTGCCACTTCTGGCTTAGGCACAGGAACATTTGCAGTTTAAAAACCAAATGTTGTGGCAGTGTGGTATGACACTGCCAGGGATATTCTTGCCAGAGATCAATGGTGTGTCCAAACAAAGCAATACTTTATTCTTTGAGGCAAAACATGTACTGATGAAGAGCAAATTAGGAGGAACATTCAGTTTTCAAACTAGAGTCCTTTCCTACCTGGAAATCCCAGAGAGCTGACTTTGAGATCTCATAAATTCAAAGCATGGTCTCTATCACTGAACTGTGACTACTTCCAAAGCAACCCATACTAGAGTTGGGGAAGAATTTTGCCCATCAAGGTCTCTGTCAAGGCCCTTTTTGAGCCAGGGGTGGGAACCGATGCTATTTGCAGAAAAGAACTTCACGCCTCTAAGCTTGTGATGTGTTTGGTAAGTGTGGGGGGATGATGTGTGGAAATGATTTTGGCAAAACTGAAAGAAAACCAGTGAACAACTACAAGGCATTCACAAACATGCATCAGTTAATGGTTTTGTGTTGAACACTAGATACACTTGAAAAATACTCTAAGAATATATTGCAGGCTTTAAAAAGACAGAATGGGCATGGTGGTGGAAAAACAAGAGCTTCGGTGAGCTCAATATTTTTAGATCTACTCATTCCTAATCTATAATGTCTCTGAAGGCAACACAGAAATGCCATGGTTGGCTGCTTGTCCCTAGGGTCTTGTTATTAAGGTGTGTTCCCTATCTGTACAGGAAGCATCTATTGAGCTTTCTGATCTAAAGCTGAGCGGTCAGTCCATACAGCTAGGCAAGGGCATGTCTGGGGGGGGGGGCAGAAGTGTATATCTGCCCTGGGCGCAGCAGTCTGGGGGCACCTAGAGGGGGAAGAGAAGTGGGGCTGAGACAGCCCCCCCAATTGCCTGGGACCTGGAACCCCCATGAGAGGAGCTGGCAGGAAACTGGGCGGGCACGTTTTAAAAAAAGGAGGGAACTGAGGCAAGAAGGTGCCTCAGCCATGAGGGAGATGGACGCGTAACAAGTGGCCAGGCTCCAGCAGAGCGCTGGCCGAGGCAGCCCCTGACGTAACGAGCCGGGCTTAGTAGAAGATAAAAAAAAAAAAGAGCAACCATGGAGCCCCCCCCCCCAACTTGGCTGGATGAGAGAAGCCGGCAGCCTGGAGAGGAGGCTGAGAGCCGTCCCAGTGATTGATCCTCAGGCTGCTGGCTGTGGGGCTCTTGGAGCTGGTGACCCTGGCCGACAAGGGAGGAGAGCCGCAGGCAGAGCCAAGGCAGCGTCTGTCCCACCGGGGAGCATGGCACGCACCCTCGGCCCATGGAGAGTGAGCGAGCGACCGAGCAAGAGCACAGGGGCCATGCTGGGTGGGTGAGACATGATTGGGGAGGAGAGGGCGCAAAAACTGATTTTGTCCCTCGGCTCTCCAAACTGTAGCTACGCCTCAGCAGCTGGGCCTGATCTCCATGGTTGTGCCTGATTTTTTTCCAATGCCATTTAAATGAATGGCCTTCACTACATATTGTGACATAATGTTTTTGTTGTTGTTTTCTGAGAAGGAGAGGGTAAATCCAGGTGGTGCGGTTTAACTATCTCCAATTCAGAACAAAGGGTCTGTACCATAAAGACAAACACTTATTTTTGGTACAGACTTGTTAACTGTGGATTGGTTCTGGGTGCAAACTGCTAGTTCAAAGAAATTTTTTCCCCAGGTATACGACTATATTTTTGACTAAAATTATTAGAGTAAAAATTGAGAGTTGTCTTATACAAGAGAGTAAGCCAAGGAGAGAACTATGCAGTTGTGAAACTTTAATTTTGGGTTGGAAAACTGGGGGTTGTCTTATATATGGGGGTGTCTTATAGATAGAAAAATATGGTAATTTTGTTTATGATGCCCACTGTCAAGCCCCACACAGAGAGCACACAAACAAACAGGGTTCAGTTCTTTGCCAAGATCTTTAGTGGAAAGCCAAACAAGTTCAAGTCCTTTGCTAACAATCAAGTGCCAGATAAATAACAGAATCCAACTCCCAGCAATTACCAGTCCAAGTCAAAACCAGAATATCTCAGGGAAACCAGATGCCAAACCCAAGGGAACAGATCAAGCCATTGTCCAGGAAACCAGTCCGAAGTCAGGAAACAGAGCCAAGGTCAGAAACAGACAGGAACGTGGTTGCATGTTCAAATGATGCATTGCTCCCACAGAGAGCTTAAGGTTAGCTTGCCAGCTTTATCCCGAAACAGGGAGCACACCCTTACTTCTGGAAAGGCTTCTGCTAGTACTCAGGGCTTGCCGACCCGATTCTCCGCCTAGCATCAAAGACTCTTTCCCTAGCTCTTCTGGTAGCACGTTGTTGCAGAACCCTACTCATGGCCCTTCTAGGAGGTGAAGATATGATTTCAGCTGTCATCAGACCCAGCTGCTTGCTGATTTGAGCTGCAAGGCTCCTCCAGCAGCTCTTCACCATTTAACCCCTCAGAGTCAGGTTCTGTGGCAGGCAGGGTCCTGGCACCCACAGATTAGGATCCTCATCCATCCATAGGAGACTCAGTGTCTGTCAAATTGCAGATAACTGCCCCCTTCTTTTTATAATTTTATTTGGTCTGCATTAGATATTAATAACTTTTTAGCTGCAGGAGAAGCTAGAACAATAATTGACATTTTAAGAATTTTTGTACATAAGTTTTAGTATCTTGGCCTAGCTTTGACATGGTCCTTACCCATACCTCTGGGTATTATGGAAAAAAACATGTAGCCGACACCAACATATACAGGGCTCAGAGGGTAGAGAAGGAGAAAGATAGGCAAGTTATTTTATGATTGAGAAGCCAATGCAGTACAATAGATAGAGTAATAAACCAGGACGTAGGAGACCTGGGTTCATATTCTTGGTCAGCCATGGAACCAATTATTATTATTATCTTTGTTATTGTTTTTGTGCCTTTTTTAAAAAATATTGTTAGCTTATGTTGATGCTGCTTGTCTTTACTATTGCTGTTCAGTTTTATTGTTTTCCTTACTTGTATTTATATTGTAAACCGCCTGGAATTCCTTCGGAAAGACGGGTGGTATATAAGCAATAAATAAATAAATAAATAATAAAATGCCTGCCACTGGAGAAACCTGAAATATTTCACATAACCTAGAATTCCTAATAGGGATGCCATTTGTTGGATGTGACTTGCCAGCACACAACAAATTCCCTACAACACCCTGTAAATTGTCAATATTGTGTATACTGTATTGTAAAGAAGCAACATTGTATTTTGCTTGTAATTATACCATGAATCCACTGTTGCTCTGAAGGTGAGTTCATTGAGTGAGAGGACCATGTGGACGTCTATAGTGCCACTCTGATGAGTGCTACTACACCAATGACTCTGATTCTGAAATCAATGGCACTACATCAGATATATGGATAAGCATCAACCTGCTAAAAATATCACTATGGATGTCTATATTGTACATTGGAATGTATCCTTTTAACTGTATTCTAAAGTTTTCCCTTTGAATTTTTTGCCCCAATGCATGTCAGAGTTGAGTCACTATGCATTCATGTGGCGTGTTTCATTTGTCATTTTGATGCAATATCCAGACAGAGAGGTCAGACAAAGTGTGTGCACTGAATGGGCCAGACTAAAAGCAGTCAGTCAGATGAATTAGGGAAAACAAAAAGGAGATAAATATTCTAAAAGAAATGGGCTGGAGGGTGAATATATGCATTGTTTTGATCTTTTTTTGCCTAGTTTTCTTGTCATAAAAACATGACATTCTTTTCCAAAAAGGAGACAGGAACAAGAGAGGCTACTAAATCATTCTCTGTAAGATAGCAGACAATTCAAACTTTTCCCCCCAACATTCCTTCACATTTTGAGTCAGTTAGTATACTCAGTGCTATTGAGATGGCAAGTAAAACAAGAAGGCAGGCAATATTATTATTTTTAAAAAGCCTGGAGATTTTTTTCTTCCAGTACACCTTAAAACTGCACATTGCTGCTAGGATTTTGAAAATCATCAGTTTAACGTCTTTTTCAGAGTTCTGTCAGTTCTGTAAACCACAAATTCCATAGAAGATTGCATTTTTCTTACTACATGTAAATTCACATGCATTTTGATAGGGATTTCCCCTAATATTTGCATTGCCCCCATTGGCCAAGAATGTTTATACACATTTTTCAAGTATAAACATTGAACCATCATGGTCAAATGTGTATGATTTGAAGATGCAGAATGCTCACAAAGGTTCTGATGCCCACAGTTTGTCCTAGATAAGTGGAAGCCAAAAGGTATGAGTGTACATCTATACTGATGGTAAAGTGGACAGTTTATAATAAATACAGTAGTACCTTGTATAAAGGAATTAATTCATTCCAAATGAAGTTCTGTTCAGCAAATTTTCCTTTATACAAATTTCCCATAGGAATGCATTGAAAACAGAGTAATCCCTAATTTTTATGTTGTACGGATTCTCCCCATAGGCAATTCTGTTAAGCAAATTTTCCCTATCTCTGGATTGTTTTATGTTGTACAGATTTTATGTTATACAAACTGTTTGTTATACAAGGGTCCACTGTAGTTGAAGTCATGCCACTTCTATCATCACTAGTTCATACTGTGAATGATCAGTCAGTCAGGCAGTCACTGTCTAGTGCAGAATTGGAACAGAAGAGAGTTAGCATTAGAACCTGAGCAAATTTGTCTCCAGCAAAAGTTGATTAAAAGTAGTAAGTTATGTTGCAATGGACCATAAAGACAGCATGTAAGATTGCAGCATATAAAATTGCCCCACATCCATTGGAATGTTTGTCAGCATAGAAACAAGGGAAGTCAACAGTGCCCAAACATCCAGATTAAAAAAAAAATCACCTGTTTAATATTCTTTCTAAATGAAAAAAATGTGTTGAATGTAAACAATCAGGAAACAAACATAAAGAAAGCAGCAAGAAGACCTAATGTGAATGGTGATGTGGGGAAATTTTCTATCCCAGTAGCAAAATTGTGAACACTGAAGGATATGTCCCTAAACAAAGGTCCATTCATGGTGCCAGGCACTCGACCGACTACCAGAAGGAGTGTTCTACGGTGATAGTTCTCTCTCATACACACAGAGTGGTGGGGAGTCGATCTGGAACATTTTTACAGGTATTATGTTTGAATCTGATTTCTGGTTATTCCCTTAAGAACAAGATCATAACATCTGAATAGCACTCACCCTTTTCTTACATATCTGGGCTGTAATACAACAGTTGGAATGAAAAGTACCATGTCTTCATTTTCATTTCTGTAGTTTGAGTGGGAAGTAGAAATTCAGTAAAGTCTTCATCTCCTCAGTAAGTTATAAAGTGAGAGGAACAGAAGCTCGATATGGGGAGCCTCTGCCTCATGAACTGCACAGCAGCAGGAGGAAAGATAGTATTGAAGTGGAACTACCATATAGGATGCTGACCCCTTAGTTCCAGAGGGAAGCATGGTGCCTTCCTTCTTTTCATCTAGGGACCTCCTTGTCATAAATAAAAGGTGCACCAGGTGAACAGAAGGCTCAAGTAGGTCTTCTGATCACAACCAGGTAAAATCAATGTTTGTTATAATAATATTTTATATAATATTTTTAAATTGTTTATGAAAATAAAAAAAAATATAGTCAGCTAAGTTCTGGTAAGGTAACACCACATAGCTGTGATAATGGACCACATTACTTGGGATCTTTAAGCAACTACTGCATTGCACATAAAGGTAAATCTAAAAAGTCTCCTGCCTACAGTTAGTTGCATAAGTGCATAATTGACTTTTGGCCTCTTGATGACACCATTTGTTTTTATGAAGCTCTGTGTGTGGTGGTGGGGGTGGGGGCATGAGTCCTGAAATTTCATAGCATCTGTACTTTCTGTTTTGCTTACGAAGGCAAAGAAAAACTGATGAACACTGTTGGTCTTTTCCACTGTAAATCTCTAGAAAACTCAGCAAAACATTTTTGTTTTAAAGCAGATTAAACTGCCTTTTTAATTTCAGCAATGCTCATAACAATCCCTTGTGCTTTTCTATGACTTGGAAGAGCTATTGATATTTGTTTTTATTCAAATGCATGCCATTGCTACTGTGAACATGTATGATCAATAGCATAGTAGGTGATAAAATGGCAAAACCAGCTTCAATAAATGAAGGTGTTTGTATGTTGATAAGTGGGTGTTTTGGTTTTCTTTGTGCTGAATTAATGATTAATAATCCAATAAAAACAAAGAAGGAAAGAAAGAAAACACTGCTTGGAACAACTTGCCCCCTGTTCCATCAACCTGATGTTTGGGCATGATGCCACTCAGAGATTAATGATGCAGCTCTGTAGGTGCTGCCTTAGGTTTTCTGGCCATCTCCTGTTAGGTTGTTCTCATTGCCAGTTGTGGTCTAAAAGCATGCCTAATCTTGTGTCCACTATTTATGTGTGGCATTACGCCGGCATTAATATTGCTGGCATTATATTACAACATCCAAATAGGATGCACCTGCCTCTATAGCAATCTCACTCTGTATACCAAATTTTTGCATAATAATGGGGGTGGGAACAAAAGGATTAGTGGTCATTAGGGTGGATTTAATCCCATAGATGATGACGGTACAATGCTGGCTGTACAGCAGCCAAAGGTGTGCTAATGACCCAGGGTTCCCCAGGTAGCTGATTTATGTTTCACTGAGCTTTTCATTCTTCCAAGGTTGGTAAATAGAGTACCCTGCTGATGGGGTGGAGACAATGTGTAGCCTACATAAATAAATTGTAAATTACCCACAGAGTGGTTTAAGGGCTATGGGGAGGTATATAAGCAGCATGCTTTGCTTTTTAAAAAGTTGCAATATTTAATGTTTTCCCATGTTATCTACCCTTTCTCCCCCCACTTAAAGAATCCAATCTGTCTGGGTGAATGTGAGGCATTCAATTTTGTGGGAAGACAGTACATTTAAAAGGATGGGACTCCCTCTATTAAGACAAGCCATGCCCACATGTCCGTCTCAAATCATCAGTGGGCTCTGGGAGGCAAAAGGTATGGGGAGGCCAAGACAATAAGGGGGAGAGGATTGTTTGCTCTGTACACTCCCATGGGCTAACATTCCCAGAAGAAACTGGGAAACAAGGAAGAAAGAGCCTGTGTAAATTGGCAATCACATGAAGCTGTCTAACTGACACTGGGGGAATATGTAACATGTGCCACTGGGGCAGTTCTTAAAAATTGGCATGGCTTCTCTCCATGGGTTCTCTTCTTCATGCTCTGCTTTTTCCATTACAGGATCACTCTTATTTCATTTAGAAGTTGCTTCGGAGAGGGCATCCGTGTTAGTCTTTTCAAGAATTCCAGGCAAAAATCAAAGAAAAATAAAATAAAACAAAAGACACAAAGGACACAAAACATGTGGCACCTTAAATACTAACTCTCATATTCTAATGTAACATTTCATAGACATGTCCACTTCAGACATATAGCAGCTATAGGTCTGAAGAAGTGGACATGCCCACAAAATTTTACACAAAAATATTGAAGGCCTGGATGCCTTCAAAAGGGGATTGGACAGATTCCTGGAGGAAAAGTCCATCACAGGTTACAAACCATGATGGAGAAACCAGGGTAGTTCAAGGGCCAGATGCAGGGGAGTGGTATCAGGAGACAGATATCTAGTCTCATGCGCTCCCAAACGCATCTGGTGGGGCCGCTGTGAGATACAGGAAGCTGGACTAGATGGGCCTTTGGCCTGATCCAGCATGGCTCTTCTTATGTTCTTATGTTCTTATGTTAAGTTAGTCTTTAAGGTGGCACGTGTTTTGTGTCTTTTGTGTCTTTTGTTTTGTTTTATTTTTCTTTGATTTTTGCCTGGAATTATTTCATTTAGGAACAGGACATGACTTAAAGGTGATAAATGACATTCATCTAATTCAAAATGTAAGCATTAACAATTATATATTCAATATGGCACACTGAAGACAAGGATGGAAAGTAAGAATGTACGTCTGTCTCATTCCACCTCCTGATTTTCTTTGTTTGATTTACACAAGATCTGTAGAACATTCCACCCGCCAAGCTGAACACACGCAGGTGCAATACAAGTGTGTATGCTTCTTTCTCTGCTTCTCTCTTCCTGTGTACCATTCACACAGACACTTTAATTCCAGGTGTTTTTTTGTTTTGTTTTTGGCAAGAAGTAGAAATAGAAAAGAGGGTGGATAAGTAGCAATAATATATATCAAATATAGCAAATACATTTGAGACATAAGTAGTATTAATAGCACTTCTGTTTAAAAACAGAAAGAACTCTACACAGCTCCACTCTTGCATCAAGAGCAATCCAGTTTAAATGCCCAGTATGCACAGAAGTTAAAAGGATAGCTCAGTCACCTAGTTATTTGGAGAAGGATTTATCACTGAGCCTCTTTAACAGGAGCTGGACTGGATGATCCATCTCTGCAGCTTTAAGAACTTTGCCTACTGAGAACAGGACAACAACGAGGAAGTGGTATAATTTCCATTCATATTGGATTTGTAAAGCCTGGGATTGGATCCTGAGGAAAGCCATTTCTATAGCACCACCAAACATGGTCCCAAAAGAAGTATGTCTGGCAACAATCTGAAAATTTGTGCATGTAAGATGGTATGGTATTCCAGTCCTGAGACATTTACATGTTTTTGTGGGACTACTAAGAATGAGATGAGTTATCCCTGCATCTAAGAGATCTCAATAACTTTGGCTTGGTTTGACAGGGCTTTTTTTTTCATTTAAGTAATTTTATTGGGTTTTTGGGGAGAAGAAGAGGGGAATGAGGGGAAGGAAGGGGGAATACATTATAAAAATTCCATTGAGTATATCAAGCCTAAAATAACAATTTAACATATTTACAAATCACCAAATAGTATCACAATACTAATAAGTTTGTTACTTCTTGCCATCTTTTTTTGGAAATCTCTTGGTAGTCTCCCTTTAAAAAACCAGAGAGCTTGTCGATTTCAATACATTCTCTTATCTTTTCGTGGAGATTTCTCTCTGTTGGCACTTCTGGTTGTTTCCAAAATTTCACATACAGTGTCCTTGCTACAACTATTACATGATGAAGTACATATTTCTGATCATATGGGATATTAATATCTACTATATTTAATAAAAAAATCTGGTCTAAGCTCTAACTTAATCTTCAAATATCTTTCTAAAATAATTTTACCATTGACAGAGCTTAATTCATCCAGATTTAGCAGGCTGAAGGTATGATTCTGTCCCCATGCTAATCAATCAATAGCTCATTTGCCTGGCAACAACTTTTTGCCATGCCCAAAGCTGCTCCGAAGTTCAAGAAAGCAGCAATTCATTGGAACAGGTTTGAAGCAAAAAAAGCATACGCACCAGCAGCAAAAGCTTGCAGGTTCATATTTAGGGGAACATGAAAAATAGTGAATCAACTAAGGCATGAAGTGTTAAAAGCAATCTGTTCTTCCCTTCATACATGAGGTGAAGCCTTGGAGGGATATTGCTGTAAGTGATAAGGTATGGCAATGGTGCAGAACACCAAGGAAATGTCACTGTTCAGCTTTGATTACACACTATAATCTATTTTGCAAGTTTGGGGACAGTAAAACTCGGTGTTCTTTTATTTGATAGGATCATGAAGCCTGGTCAAGCTAAATCAATATTAACAGTTTTTTCGTGCTGCTAGATGATGATTCAGCACACAGCAGACTAGCAAAACACCCCACTGCCACAATTGAGGAAAACACATTTACCGCTCTGTCTTATACATATATACAGTACTTGAAAGTTAGTCCAGCAGACTTCATTTACTTGCATTTACAAGTAAGTGTGTGTCTGTTTACTTTGTTGAAATTATCCTCCCCCCCCCCCCAAAGAAGAACATCTTGTTTCTCTGGTGTTTTTCCTGTGCCTTGGTTCGGTGGATTGGAAGAAACAACCAGTGTTGGAGAGAGGTAGTTTTGGAGGGGAAATGTGTTGTCTCTTTGGGTGACATCATGTAGTAGGTGGCCAAGGTTGCTGCCAACTAGCTGTTGCTCCTGCCACTGTTCATCATTAGCTTGTCTTCCCAGGTGCTGCCTTTTTATCTTTACATCCCACAGTATGGGTAACATGAGGATAAGAGTGCTCTCTAAAGAAAAGTTTGGAAAATTGGTTGGTTCATTGATTGGATTGGATTGGATTGCCCCTCTCAGAATCTCTCAGCCAGCATGGTCAATGGCTGACATTTACAAGCTCTGATGTAAATTAGTGTGTTTGATTTTTTAAAAGTCCCCTTTCTCATATTGGTATGCAAACTTTGAAAATGCTCTTGAGTCTTGACACTGGAAAAAATGTTGCAAGACACATATGAGACTAGTGTTGCAAAGTGAACATATTTTGATGACAGATTTAGATTGCAGTACTGAGCTTATCAAGGCAGGCAGGTGGCAGGGACACACGGCAGGCATACTGAAGGCACGCTGCTGTTCCGAAAAGCATGCTGATGTAGGGCACAGCGATAAGAACCCTGTCTTCTCGTTTCTATCTGCTCAGTCTAAATAGTGGTAGCCTACAGATGTCTCTTTGCAAGAATTTGGCTAGAAACTTAGAAGAGGGTCAAACATAAGCTGCATTTGGACCAAATTTCAACAAAAAGTTTGCACAGCTGAATGTGACATTTCCTTTGAATTTGCTCCAGGCCCTGGTATCTTCAAGCATTGTGCTAAGCATGATGTTAAGAATATTTTTATTGCATTGTGTTGAATAATCCACTAGCTGCTTAAACAACTGCAGGTATATATTTAGAGTGGCTAATCCATATTGACTTCTCCCGTACTAAACATGCATAAGCAGAGAAAGCATGTTCTCCTCCTGTGTTGCTTCCCTGCCCGCCTTCCACCTCAGCTCTTATTTTTTGTCTCATTTTTGCCCTGGATCTGGTGCTGGAGTTAATTTGTTTGATAGGTAATTTGTTTGATGGCATCGTGCAAATTGGACTTGAGTTGGAACACTCCTGACAGGTTATATCCAGAAAGTATTGGGCTAGTACTGGAGTTGATACCATAGTCTTTGGCATGCAGTGTCCTGAGGAGGCCCATTCTGCCCCCTTCCATCTCATCCAAATCCTTATTCTTATTCTTATTCTTATATATTTTTATACCACCTGTCTTCTCGAGAGAACTCCGAGTGGTGTACAGCAATCACATAAAACAATAAAAAACACTCCAACCAATTAAAAATGCTCTGCAAGATAGCAGAACAGAAATAAACAAAATGAAACAAAACAAAACAACCTAATGGTAGCCAAATGCCTCTCTGAAAAACAGGGTCTTGAGTGCTTTTCTAAATGTGGGCAGGGACTGTGCAAGGCAAATCTCCCTCAGCAGTTTGTTCTAAAGTGAAGGGGCGGCCACAGAGAAGGGCCCATTTTTAGTGGTCAATTTCTAGTCCACCTGGGTGTGGCCACTTGCCTCTATAGCCTGCAACATTCTTGTGGGTCAGGCCTCAGTTGACCTCTGGAAGATCCGCTCTGTCAGGTACTCAGGTCCCAAACTGTCAAGGGTTTTTTAAGTCAAAACCAGTACCTTGAACCTTATTCAGGACATAACGGGCAACCAATGCAAAAGAGCCAGAACTGGGGTGATATCTGCCCGCAGCAACCACCAGTCTGGCCGCTGCATTTTGTACCCAGCGTAGTCTCCGAACAAGGGCCAAGGACAACTCCCCATAGAGGTTTCTAGGGGAAGTAGTTTGAAAATTTGGATTGGAGTGCCATCAGTATACTGTACTATTGATTCAGTTGCATTGTTCCTTGTCATTTAACACCCAGGAAGCAGTTGAAACCTCCCAGTAGGTCTGGATTTAGTAACAGACAAGATATGAATAAACAAGCTGACATGATATTGCAGTAAGGCAGAGTGCAGCAACTCCTTTGATGCACTTGCTTGGGGGCTGAAATAGATCCTGTTCTATAAAAGGACTGGGTTATCCCTCAAAGATCTGTCATCTGAAGGTGCTTGCTCAGTACATACCATACCTGTATCCAGAGGTGGCAGCAGTGTTAATGAAGGATTTCATACATTTCTTCCATTTAGTACACAAGCTACAAATATTGTGACATTATGTCCATATCACTCCAGAGAACTTCACTTTAGGCTCTCTTTGAAAAGTATCAGAAAGTTCATTTTGTGTGAAATGTTACTTGTATAAAACTAGTACTTGGTGGACTCCAATAGAAAAAAAGTCTATAAAATGGTTGTTAATTTTTTTAGGCCAGATTTACAGTATTAGTTTTATCTTCTGCTACTCAACCAGCTTGGGGCGTATCTATCTAACAGACTGCTTGTCTTATTATGAGCCTGAGTGGATATCAAGCCTGCAGGAGAGGTCCTCTTGAGAATACTGACATCTGCTAAAGCCCACTTGATAAGAATGTTGGAGAGAGCTTTTTCTGAATTATTCCCAGACTCTGGAATATATTCCCCTCAGAGTAACCATCGTGCTACTTTCCATCGTGAGGAGTGGATGGGACCATGAAAGTCCATCTTTTAAAACAACCTGGCACAAATGTTTAGTTCATTTTTATGCTTTTTCCTTGATGGCTCTTTCATGGTTGAATGTCAACTCTGTTGCTTTAGTTCAAAATATGTCTGCTTCTAGGAAGGGTGTGAAGGCACATCTTTTTTATTTTAACTTTCAAATTGTTTTGATTATCATTTAATATTCCCATTGTTTTTAACTGTTCAACAATATTTGTTAACTGTGCTGTTCTTATTGAAAGAATGGAATGACACACAGATTAAATAAAAACAGCAGTGGGTTTTTCAAACTCAGTGACATAATGGTACTGTGGGAGTGAGATGCTGTAGCACATTAAAGAAACTATCACATTGGCAATCCAAATAGAAAGAAGCAAAAGTCTCTTGTGCTTGCACAGCTGCCCCTGTGTGAGCATAATCCTTTGGAGCGAGTTGGTCTTAAATCTGCTGGCATACTTGAGAGCAGGTGGCAGAAGAGAAAAAAGGGAGAAGGCAGACAAGGGGATAACAATCTTTCTCGGATCACACTCATACTGACCATGCCAGCACAAAGATTGGCCAGGTCAGAGTAGCTCTTAGTCATTTCCAAATCCCCTACGTTGGAAGGGGTTTGGATTCAATCCAGCCTCAAGTGGCTCAGCCACCCCTTAGTCAGGGGTGGTGAAAATTTGAAACTCCAGATCTTTTAGACTACAACTCCCAAAGTCCTTTGTCATTGGCAATACAGGCATGGAATTCTGGGAGTTGTGGTCTAAAACATCTGGAGTGCTGAAGGTTCACCACCACTGCCTTAGCTAAATAAGAGTGCCCTTAGTATATGTAGAATGAAATGTGCACTTTGTGCACTTACTTAGAAGTAAGTCCCAATGCACACAGGAACAAACTTCATTTTAAAGTACAATGGTACCTCAGTTCATGAGTACCTTGGTTTATGAGTATTTTGACAAAAGAGCAAAAAAATTGGTTGAATTTTGCTTTACTCAATGAGCAATGTGTTGATATACGAGCATCAGAGGTGCTTCTTTTGCTGTCACCCCTGCTTGCCTCCTCGCCACTGCCCCCTCCCCCTCTTGCATGCACCATGTCTCAGCTGCAGACCCCATTGCCGCCGTGGCTGCACTTCCTGCTGCCGGGCCACCAGCCTCTTATTTCCCCATACAGTTGACGGTGAGCCTTCCCAGGCAGCGCTGCCAGCTCCAGCTATCCTGCTGCTGGTTGCTCCTTCATGAGCTCAGCCACCAGAAGAGGAGAAATGGAGGGGGAGAAGAATGGTCAGCCGGGGGGAGAAGGGAAAAGCAATAAACCCCTTCCTTGCTCCAAGTCCCCCACCCCAGCTAGAGAAACATTTAAAGTGAGAGGTCCTTTCACTTAATTCTCACAACACTCTGATCCACCTTTCAGGGAGTGATCTGGGAAGGATCCCTATCATGTTTAAAACGAGAGAAGCACAGATGGCAAATTACAATGCTGTAACTTGCCTAGCTCTCTTTCTGAAAAGTGGATTAATTGGGGGGAAATGACAGCATTAAACCAAATCAGCCTGCCTCCTTCTCTCTGGACAGAGCAACTTCCTTGCTCCCCCCTCCCAGGCTGCAGAAACATTTAAAGTGAGAAGTGCTTTGGCTTAAGTTTGTGTATATGTGGGTTTTTTTGTTTGTTTTTGCTTTTCCATTACCCTCAGCCTTTCTTCTGCTTGATCACAGGAGATCCTGTGGCCTGGGAGGGCTCTCCTTTGACTCTTGCTGACTCATTGCTTTCCTTCCTAACTCCCCCTCTTCCTTCCCCTCCCTTGCATGCTCAACCACCTCCCTACCTCATCGGCCCATGGCCCTCATGTTTTTGATGATGATGATGATGATGATGATGATGAAGAAGAAGAAGAAGAAGAAGAAGAAGAAGAAGAAGAAGAAGAAGAAGAAGAAGAAGAAGACCTGGGTGAGCTGTCCTCCATCACCTTCATCAACAGGATCCTCTTCTGTAATGTGCAGCTTCTGCAATCCTGTGAGCTGTCACCATCACCCTCCTTTCCAAAGCCTCTTTGGAGGGCAATGGTGGCAACAAGAAGCGTCAAGAGTCCCTGGAACAAATCATTTGAGTATCCATTATTCTCCATTGTGGCCTTCGTGAAGCCACACAGATGGGTTTCCCAGACACCCCTGTGCCAGAGGTCGGACTTCCCTAGCAATAGGAAAGTTCGTTAGTCTCCGCCCCCACACCCTGCGCATGAGCGACGGTGTTCCCGCCTAAACGCCTCAGTTCCTCTTAACCGCCAACATTAGAGGTTCTTGTCCATTGGTCTCCCTGCGTTGTTGCCTCAAAGGATTTTTTCTTCTCGTTTTTCTCCGACTCGGATTGTCTTTTGGCTAATGTCTTTCGCGCCTCCATTCAAACACTGTTCTCGTTGCCGGGCTAAGATTCCTCATACAGACGGTCATGATCTTTGTCTCTTCTGCCTCGGTGAAAATCATCGCACCGATACTTGCCCGATCTGTAGAGGTTTCTGCTCTCAGACACTGAAAAACCGTCGCAACCGTTTGGCGAATTTTCTCCTGAAATGCTCCCTTCGTCCACAACCCATGGAGCAGAAGACTGTTATGAGTGCCCCCTGAGGTTTCGGGATGTGCAGAGAAGACCAAAAAGATCTCCGTTCTTCAGGTTGTGGCGACTTCAAAATCTAAGCCGTCCACCAGCCCATCTCAAGCTCCTGCTTCGAAGTCTTCTTCGAAATCTTCTAAACATTCCAAACCAGCGTTACCGACTGTTAAGCATTCCTCGACTTCGACTTCGTCTAAGCCCTCCTCTACCTCGACTTTGACTTCGATTCTGGTGAAGGCTCCTACTTCAACGCTTGCCTCTCCTTTGGTTATAATCAAGACCAAATACTCCGGTTCGGCACCCGCCGCTATTCCGCAAGCACCCCGTCTGAAGTACCAACAGCTGCTTCCTTCAGACTCATCAGAGTCGTCATCCGATGATGACGGTGCCCTTTCGAATATTACTTTGATGGGCTCTACTCCAGTTATGGATTTGGGGACCCGTCAGTCCACTTTGGAGGGGACCTGTCGGTCCGGGGAGCCTCCGTTACGATCTCCCTCTCTGGTTTCAAAGGCAGCTTCTTCTCCTGTACCATCCCGAGAAGTCGAAATCAAGGAGCGTGCCTTGTCCTTGCTGCCGGCTTTCCTTTCCGCCTCTTCATCGAAGTCGGAGGCCCATCAGAAGCGTAAGCATGTGCAGCTCCAGTCCTCGGTTTCGGTGCTCTCACTCGATTCTGCCCAGCAGGCCGAATCCGTTGCGATGGCTGTCTCCCAAGGTTTGACTCCTCCAAAGCCTACCAAGGCTTCGGATTCGACGGCTCCTCCAAAGAAGAAAGGAAGGAAGGAGCACCATGTTCAAGCCCCTTCGGTGACTGTGCCTCCAATCCCTGCCTTTCCCTCCGTTTTGATGGAAGGCAGTGGTCCATCCAGACTACGGAGTCTGTCGATTCCGATTGGATGGCTCAAGTCCCGTCCTCTTCAGGTTCCAATAGAGAGGACGAAGAGGCTTCCGAGGTCAAATCCCTCCAATCCAAGGTTTCGGATTCGATGTCCGCCCAACTGGTTACCTCCCCCGACTCGGAGGTTGATGAGAGGTCTCCGCCATCCACGTCAAATTCGATGAGAAACTATGCCAGTTTTCCCATTAGGATGTGGAAGACCATTGACTTACCTGTGCATCAACCCCAGCATAAACGAGTCTGTCACATCTTCGGGAGGATTTCCAATGATGAAACATCTCCAGTGCATCTCACCTTGATCCCTTCGTTTCTAACAATGGTTGAGGAGTCATTCCAGGCCATGTCCTCCACTTCGGTCCCTCGCAAGCTTGAGGCCCTCTATAGGGTGCACGACGACAAGGCGCCTTATTTGAACAAGCACCCGACTCCCAACTCTGTGGTAGTGGCATCTTCCCAGGTACAATCCTGTACCAAACAAACTCCCATCCCCCCCTCTAAGGAGGGCCGGAAGTTGGACACCATGGGCCGCCACCTCTATTCCTTTGCTATTTTGCAGCACAAGATCGCCAACTACCAGGGTGCAATGGGGGCCTATCAGAGGGACCTTCTTACCCATCTTCACCCCTTTTTGGAATTGATCCCGGAGGACAAGCGTGCAGAGGCCTCAGCCCTATATGAAGAATCCATGGCTCTAGCAGCCCAGCAGATGAGAGCCTCTAAGCACTCTTTTGATGCCACCTCCAGGGTGTTAAATTCTTCAATCACCCTCCGTAACATGCATAGCTCCGCATCACTGGTCTCTCTGATGACCATAAAGCCCAAATTGAGTTTCTACCCTTCGACGACTCGGGCTTGCTCAATACAGTAACAGATGACCTAATGGAGGATAGGCACAAAAAGCAGGACACTGCTAAGAAATTAAATGTTATTCCTTCTCGCCCAAAGTCTTCCTTTCGTTACCAGCCCAGAAGGCGCTTCTGGCCTCCTTCTTCCCAGTCATCTGCCAAGCACCAACAGCGTGACCAATCTACAAGATCATCTGCCTTGTCCACCTTCACCTCCAAATCCAAGAAGGCTAAATCGACTACCATCTCCTCCAAACCCAGGGATCGCAGACCACGAGACGACTACTGACTGTCAAACCATTCATCTCAGTTCATTTCTTCCGGCGTGGCAAAACATTACTTCGGACCAGTGGGTCCTCTCCGTTATTCAAAGAGGTTACCTGTTAGAGTTAAAGTCTTTTCCCCCGTTGGGGACCCTAGTTCATACCTCACCATCACCTTGCCTTCTGGAAGATGTCGCTTCTCTACTTCGGAAGCGAGCCATCCAAACCGTACCACAAATCCAGGCTCATTACGGGTTTTTCTCCCATCTTTTCACGGTCCCAAAGAAGGATGGAGGCCTCCGACCCATTCTGGACCTGCGATTCCTGAACAAGTTCCTCACTTACAAAAAATTCCAAATGGTCACCTTGGAAAAAATCATACCCTTGCTTCGCAGAGGAGATTGGTTTGGAGTTGTGGATTTCAAAGATGCATATTTCCACATATCGATCCACCCAGCTCATCGTCACCTGCTTCGCTTTGCTGTAGGGGAAGACATCTATCAATATTCCGCCCTGCCATTTGGTGTGGCTACAGCACCAAGAGTTTTCACCAAGTGCATGGCACCAGTGGCAGCCTACCTCCGCACTCTTGGAATGGTTGTCTTCCCCTATCTCGATGACTGGTTGATCGTCGCAGACTCTCAGGACAAGGCCCGCCAAGACATCGCCACTGTCCTCGACACCCTAGAGTCCTTGGGTGTGCAGGTCAATTACAGGAAGTCACATCTCGAACCGTCTCCAGTGGTAAACTTCATCAGTGCCATTCTGGACTCTACCAGGGCCATGGCTTTTCCACCAAGGAACAGGATTGCATAGATCCTCCATCTACTGCAGCTATTCCGAGCGCAGCAGGTCATCCCTGCAGTCGAGGTCCAAAGACTGTTAGGGTTCATGGCGTCCATTACCTCCGTCCTGTTGCATGCGAGGCTTCAACTCCGACCTCTCCAGGCCTGGTTCCTCCGACACTTCGACCCTCTTCGGGACCCTCCCAACAAACTCCTCCCCATTCCTCCGGACTTACCTCATCATCTTCGCTGGTGGTCTTGCTGGTCCAACATCCTCTCTGGACGTCCCTTCAGGAATCCATTTCCCACCATACAAGTAACTACAGATGCCAGCAACACGGGTTGGGGTGCTGTTTGCCTCTCACACTCCATCCACGATACCTGAACTCCACGGGAACAACAACTCCACATCAACGAGTTGGAGCTGCTGGCAATCTTCAAGGCGTTCCGGGCGTTCATCCGACATCTCTCCGGCAATGTAGTACTGGCGGTGACCGACAACACTACCGCCATGTACTACATCAACAAACAGGGCGGAACCCACTCACAGCGTCTTCTGCAGCTCACAATCAGCTTCTGGGACTGGTGCAGCGCCAACAGCATCCATCCGATCATGATGCACTTACCTGGGGAGGAGAACTCCGACGCCGACGATCTCAGCCATCGACTGCACACCACTCACGAATGGGAACTCCATCCCAGAACTTTCCAACTCTTTTGCAACAAGTGGGGCCCTCCTCGGGTGGACCTCTTTGCCTCCCAAGTCAACACCAAGTGTCAACTATACTGTTCCAGAGCAGGGAAGGGACTTCACTCCTTGGGGGATGCTCTTCTCTTTCCATGGTACAACCTCATCCTGATCACTCCTTGGTGGCCTCAACAACCCTGGTTTGTCTCCCTCCTGCGGATGTCCTCAGAGTATCTCCACCTTCCCCAGACTCTGGAGCTTCTCTCACTAGATGCCGGTCAGGTTCTTCACCCAGACCTGAATCGCCTCCACCTAACGGCCTGGAGGATTCTACCTTGATTGAGTCTATTATTGACTCTTGCCGCAAGCCTTCCACTAAAAGACAATACTCGCGGCAGATAAGAGGTTTGACCCAGTCAATGCCTCCCTTGCCTGGGTGTTACAATACCTTTTACATTTAAAGCGTTCAGGTCTCACATCGGCTTCTCTAAGGGTACATATTTCGGCTATCATAGCTCACCAGCCACAGTTTTCGGAAACAGCCTCTTTTTTCAGGCACCCCAGAATGAAGCGCTTTCTCAAGGGCCTGAAACATACATTCCCTGACAGGAAACCTATTCCTCCTCAGTGGTCCTTGTCCTTGGTCCTTCGGGCCTTACAGCGCCCGCCTTTTGAACTGATGGCTTCTATAGACCTTAGACTGCTCACCCTAAAAACTGCTTTTTTGGTGGCCATCACCTCAGCTAGGAGGTCCAGCGAGCTTTGTGCTCTCCGCTGTGACCCTCCTCATTTGCATTTTCACCATGATAGGGTGGTGGCTTTTCCAGATGTAACTTTCCTTCCGAAAGTTGTCTCCTCCTTTCATGTTACTCAACCTATTGTTTTGCCGAATTTCTTTCCCAATCCTATGACCAAGATTGAAAAGAACATGCATACACTTGATGTTAGACAGGCCCTAGCTTTTTATGTCTCTAGGACCAAATCCATCAGAAAGACTAATAAACTGTTTGTGTGTCATGATCCTGTGGTATTGGGTACTCCTGTCTCTTCCCAACGGTTTGCCCGCTGGATAGTACAAACTATTAAGCTCTCTTATGAGATGGCAAAGGTACCCCTACCCTTGGGCATCCGAGCTCACTCCACGAGAGCTATGGCCTGCTCTGCGGCTTTCCTGAAGGGTGTGCCTCTGGACAATATCTGCCAAACGGCCACCTGGTCCACACCTGACACCTTTGTGACCCACTACAGGGTGGATGCCCGCGTGAGGTCGGCCACTTCCTTCGGGAGGGCAGTACTTTCCTTTGTGACAGCGTGACTACCCTCCTGCCAGTGAGTACTGCTTGCAATCATCTGTGTGGCTTCTGTGTGGCTTCATGAAGGCCATGATGGAGAAGAACCAGTTACTTACCTGTAAAGGTGGTTCTTCGAGTGGACCTTCGTGAAGCCACACAGCACCCACCTGCCTCCCCTCGGACCATCACGCCCTGACTGGTACATCCATTACCTGTCATCCTGGCGGTCAAGAGGAACTGAGGTGTTTAGGTGGGAACACCCTCGCTCATGTGCAGGGTGCGGGGGCGGAGACTAATGAACTTTCCTATTGCTAGGGAAGTCCGACCTCTGGCGCAGGGGCGCCTGGGAAACCCATCTGTGTGGCTTCACGAAGGTCCACTCAAAGAACCACCTTTACAGGTAAGTAACTGGTTCTTTCTTATGGGAAACTTTGCTTTGGTTTATGAGTATTTTGGTTTATGAGCATGCTTCCAGAATGGCTTATACACATAAACCACGGTGCCACTGTATATATTAATTATGTGTGCTCTCATTAGACTCCACAAGATTTATTTATTTATTTATTTACAGCATTTTCTCCACTTCCCATCTGGCAGTCATAGAATCATAGAATCATAGAATCATAGAGTTGGAAGAGACCTCATGGACCATCTAGTCCAACCCCCTGCCATGCAGGAACCCCTTCACAATATTTCAGACAGATGGCCATCCAGCCTCTGCTTAAAAACCTCCAAAGAAGGAGACTCCACCACCCTCCGTGGCAGCATATTCCACTGCCGAACAGCTCTGTCATGAAGTTCTTCCTAATGTTCAAATGGAATCTCTTTTCCTGTAGTTTGAAACCATTGCCCCGAGTCCTAGTCTCTGAAGCCATGGAAAACAAACATGTTTCCTCTTCAATATGACATATTTTCAAATATTTAAACATAGCTATCATATCCCCTCTCAGTATTCTTTTTGAAAGGCTAAACATTCCCAGTTCCCTAAGCCGTTCCTCATAAGACATTCCCTCCAGATCCTCAACCATTCTGGTCGCCCTCCTCTGCACCCGCTCGAGGTTGTCAACATCCTTTTTAAACTGAGGCGCACAGAACTGGACACAGTACTCCAGGTGGGGTCTGACCATAGCAGAATAGAGTGGCACTATCACTTCCCTTGATCTAGACACTATGGTTCTGTTGATGCAACCAAGAATCACATTGGCTTTCCTGGCCGCCGCATCACACTGCTGACTCATGTTCAATTTGTGGTCCACCAAGACCCCAAAATTCCTTTCGCAGGTACTATTCTCTAGCCAAGTGTCCCCCATCCTATATCTGTGCAATTCATTCTTTTTACCTAGATGTAGCACCCTACATTTCCCTCTGTTGAAATTCATTCCATTAGCTTTGGCCCAGCATTCTAATCTGTCAAGATCCTTTTGGATTTTCATCCGATCCTCTAGGGAATTAGCAAGCCCTCCCAATTTGGTATCATCTGCAAATTTAATTAGCATACTCTCTATTCCTTCCTCCAAGTCATTAATAGAGATATTGAGCAGCACTGGACCCAGAACAGAACCCTGGGGCACCCACTGGTCACGTCTCTCCAAGCTGATGAGAGACCATTTATGATCACCCTTTGGGTGCGATCAGTCAACCAATTACAAATCCACCTAACAGTAGCACGATCTATCCCACTTGCTACTAACTTCTTAGCAAGAATACCGTGGGGAACCTTATTGAAGGCCTTGGTAAAGTCCAGATAAGCAATATCCACAGCATTCCCCTCATCCACCAGGCCTGTAATTCTATCAAAGAAAGAGATCAAATTAGTCTGGCATGACTTGTTTTTAAGAAACCCGTGTTGACTTCTTGTAATGACAGCATTGTTTGTTAGATAACTGCAGACTGACTGCTTAATAATCTGCTCTAGGATCTTTCCAGGAATTGAAGTCAAGCTGACTGGGCGGTAATTATTTGGGTCCTCTTTTTCCCCATTTTTGAAGATGGGGACAACATTAGCCCTCCTCCAATTGATGGGGACTTCTCCTGTCTTCCAGGACTTCTCAAAGATCATTGTCAATGGTTCTGAAATTACTTCTAACAGTTCTTTTAATATCCTTGGGTGTAATTCATCTGGCCCAGGAGACTTAAATTCATTTAATTTTTCCAGGTGTTCCTGTACTACCTCCCTACCTATTCTATGTTGCAATTCCCATCCTACCTCATCTATATTTTGTCCCAGCAGATCTCTTTCTTCCTTTTTGGAGAAAACTGAGGCAAAAAAGGTGTTGAGTAGTTCTGCCTTTTCCTTGTCTCCTATTAGTAACTGGTTATCATTACCACGCAGAGAGCCTATCATTTCCTTATTTTTCCTTTTGCTGTGGACAAAACTAAAGAAACCCTTTTTACTATCTTTAATCTTCCTGGCAAGTCTAAGTTTGTTTTGCGCTTTAGCTTTTTTTTACCACCCCCTGCATATATTAGCTGTTTGTTTATATTCCTCTTTGGTGCATTTCCCATTTTTCCATTCCTTGTACTTGTTTTTCTTTATAGTTAGCTGAGTTGAAAGTTCTTTAGTAAACCACTGTGGTTTCTTTAGACCTCTCCCATTTTTTTCTTCTGTTTGGAACAGTTTTAAATTGTGCCTTTAATATCTCGCTTTTCAGGAACTCCCATCCATCTTGGACTCCCTTCTCTTTTAGTGTTTCAGTCCATGGAATCACAGCCAATAATTCCCTAAGTTTACAAAAATTGGCTTTCTTAAAGTCCAGGATTCTTGTCTGATTATGCTTAGCTTCACTTTCCAACTGTATAACAAATTCCAAGATGGCATGGTCACTTTTACCTAATGATCCCACCACTTTGACCCCATTTACAAGGTCCTCCTTATTGATTAAGACCAGATCTAAAATGGTTTTGCCTCTGGTTGCCTCCTCTACCTTCTGGGCCATGAAATTGTCTGCAAGGGCAGTAAGAAATTTGTTAGACCTTGCATTCATGCCCACTATGGATGGTTTACAACAGTTAAAGACAATTAAAGACAAAGGTACATAGTAAATTCAAATTAAACTGAGTAAAAGCAATCAAATGTTATGTAAAACAAATTAAATAAAATTAAACAATAAAAATAAGATATAATTTTATTTGAAAACAGATTAACACAATTTAAAAACACTTTTAGTAAAAGATTTCATGCAGTAACACAATATCATCAAGTAGAGATTTGAAAATCAGAGGTTCAGACAGGGCTGTTTTAGTCCACATTTCCCAGACATTCTGAATGATGAACCCGGTTTTCACTCCCAAATTACTGTGAATGTTTGGGGAGGGGGATAGACTTAAAAAATAAACACTTAAAAATACTTATTCCAAATGCACCCTGAGCCATATCTTAGCCAGTACAGAGCAAGATAGTCAAATGAAAGTGTACAATTCAAAATGTTTGTGCAAATTAAAATGTCCGTAGACATACAAACCTTTGATGGGGAAAAATAATAATAAGAAAAAAAGGAATTTGTCTCATTCCATTTTAAGACGACAAGATGAATTACAGAAAGACTGGATGTACTTTGGGAAAGGAAGGATTGGTGCACATGCAGCCTTTATAGAGGTCCACATTTGTAGCTGCCAACTTTTTGAGTCAACTATCACTTGATGGCCCTTTTCGCTTCCAAATACACTGGTTGAAAAATAACATGGCACGGGATGGAAATGTCATAGGTGAGTGGAGTAAAAAAATTGCAGCCAGAAACAATGAGGTAATAGGCATTGTTTATGCATTAAAATATGCTCAGTCTTTGGTGTGTCCCTTCCACTCCTTGCGCTCAGTTTTTGGAGAAAGATGTATTTAATTTATGACAAAAAACAAATCAAGTGTAGGAACCCTCTTTCAATGCAAGGGGCAGATTCAATTTCAATTGGATTGCCACTTTCCAGTGGTGGGTTGAGGTGGAGGTAGAAGCAGGAGAAAACATAGAAACTTAAAAGGTAAAATGTCAACCTTTTAGAATGTTGTGGGAAGCTGGGAATTCACAAAATGATGATTTAAAAGGGAAGAGGGCTTCATCTTTGGAGGAAATTCAGAGGAGTAGATTGATCACCAAAGAGAATCAGAATTGGCCCAAAGGACAAAGTAAAAGGTTCTGTACTACTGATTTAGATTATGGTAAACTTGTTCAAGTCAATCTTGCTAATCTCAGATAGTAAGGTATTGGAAAGACTATATGTGACAGAACAACACCTGAGGCATTCACATGGCATCTTGTGACATGGAGAGTCCCAGCTGATATGCTAGAATTTAGGGTTTGAATTTCTGGTTTTGTTCTTGTGTTAGGACGTCTTCAGGCCAAGCTTTCTCTAGCTTTTCCTGTGCCAATGTAAATAGTTAAAAACGTCCTTCTGTTTTCAAGCAGACATTTGTCTGAATTCATCAAGAATCACCAGTCTACAATATATTGCTTGAGGGTGCAGATGAAGTCTATATGCTGCTGGCTGCCTCTTCCTGCCCTAAGTTATATATATGTGGGTCTGATTACCTGGCTTTCTTACAAAACAGCCTTGATCCTTCTGGCAAAACTGCCAGTGATTTAATAGAAATCCAAATTGAATGTCCCTCTTAAACGAAAGGTCCCCTTGACCTTGCTTTGATTCTTGAAGGCCTTTTGGAATGGAAGTCAAGAGGAGCGGAAGTTTCATTAAAGCTCAGAGTGGAAAAGGGGTCTGAAAGGTGGCTCAATAATGAACAAAGAACAGGTTTCAAATTGGGGATCATTGTCTCCAAGGCCACAATGGTATTCAAGAACAGGACTACAGTGGCTTGTTTTGTAGGTAAATTAAGCCAAGGTGCTTAGAATGGCAGCTTGATTTATAGCCTGTATATTTCCTGCTAATTTCTCTCTCTGAGTCACCAACTGCTTCTTCCAAGTTAGGGTCTGAAGGCATGTGGTGTCCCTATATGTGGAGGACCATGCAGGAAAAACCAGAAAGTTACTATTGTACAGACTAGAGCAGTGTTGGCGAACCGATGGCATGGGTGCCAAAGATGGCACTCTGAGCCCTTTCTGTGGGTACCCAACATTGCCCCTTCACAGCCACCTGCATTCAGGTTAAATGGCTGCACTGGCACTTTGTGAAAAAATTAGTGGGTTTTGAATCTCACTTTGGGCACTCGGTCTCTAAAAGGTTTGCCATCACTGGACTAGAGCCTGCTCAAAGCAGGATATATGGAAATAGGGTACAATATTCTCTAAAATATACAGGCATCATATTTTCCAACTTGAAATCATGTAAGTGGTTCCCTTTCTTCACCAATATTTATGCTCGCCATTTCCCTTTTCCCCCCTCTGGTTCTGAGTGTTATTCCCATACATCTTTAAAAAAATTATTCCCATCCAAAGTTGTTCAAGGTGATTTCTTCTTTAAAAGAAAAATCAATGCAGACTCTGTGCACTATGCTTTCTAGAGAGCTCAGCATTCACAACTAGGTCAATAGTTTCAAATGAATTCTGCTCTGACTTACCCAGCATACTGTGCTCTTGTGAAAATACACAGAGTGCCTGCCTGTAACTCAGCAGGCTTGAGAATCTAACTTGTTTTCAGCTTGATGAGGAAATGGATTAAACCACAGCACATAGGTTTAAGTTAAATTTTAGGAGGAATGGGAGGATGGCAGTGTGTTGTGCTTCTGTAGAGATACTACAGTTATCTACTAGATTCAATTTCCAGTGCTGGTCTTGAGTTCAAGTGCCATGACAGTGCAGATTTTGCTCTTCGTAAATAAGGATCCAGTTGACACCCAATCTCCCATGAATAGAAACCCATGATGCAAGGATGGAAAATGTCTGGTCTTCCCAATGTTAGACTGTATGTCCACCAATTCTTGACATTAACTATCTGATGGGGGAGGGGATTCACTTTACTTATACCTAGAGGATGTAATTCCTTGCCATCTCATCTAGTCTGTATAAAATGGCCTATCGGAGTCCAGTTTGAAGCCATTTTAACTTCATTTGATGGACAGTTCCATGAGAGCATGAATATGGTTGTACGTGTTAGTCTCTCCCCTGCTAATGGATTTGTGATGGCTCCATTACAACCAAAACAGAAGTGAAAAGGTTTGAAGAAGGCTGCTTGACCTTAGCATGTAGGCTGGGCTCCCTGACCCTATAGATTAGAACGTTCAGTGGTAAGTTCTCAGTCAATTATTGGAGCACTTGTTCTCAAAGAGAAGTCTCCAGACTTCCTCTCATCAAGAGGTAACAAAGGGACATGGCTGGGAAAAAGGGAGCTAGCAGAGTTCAGAACAATGCACATGACCTCTTTCTTTCTTTCTTTCTTTCTTTCTTTCTTTCTTTCTTTCTTTCTTTCTTTCTTTCTTTCTTTCTTTCTTTCTTTCTTTCTTTCTGCCTGCCTGCCTGCCTGCCTGCCTGCCTGCCTGCCTGCCTGCCTGCCTCAGTCCTTAATTCTTATTAATGTGATAGTGGGTGTCTAGATGGAATTTCAAACAGCACTTGGTTTTACTTAGTGAAATGTTTTTTTTTTCTTTTTGAGGGAGTAATGGGCCTGACATTTTCAAAAGCTGCATTAGCATTTTAGATGTTTTAAAGATGGTGATGCCAATTGATAGGATGGATGTGGATGCCAGTTGCCCACTGTAAGGACTTGGGTGCACATTCTCTGAAAGCTCTGCCCAAGTCACTCTTCAGCTCCATAGGGTTGTATGTGTGAGAGTGTGAGAAACAGAGAGAGATAAGGAGGGAGGATATAAGAGAATGAGACCAAGAACAAAAGTCTGATCAAATTCTATGTTATGCTTCTTGACATAGCCTCACACAAATTAGTATACTCCACTTAGATTTATTTGACTACATCAAGGCAAGAGTATAAATGCACACAGATGGAGAGTCATGATTTTTCAGCTTAAAAGTTGGATGTTGGTGTACTAAATGTGCAAACATTAACATTTCTGTTTTCTTTCTTTCCCTTGTTCTCAGTTGTTGATGAAACTAGCTGAACTGAAAACTATTCTCAACTAACAAGTGTGATTCTTGGAACAAATATAAATCTGTTTTCCATCAACATATTTGGAAGGGGTAATTTAAGTTGTCACAATATGAATGACTTGTCTGCGAATGTCATGTTTTCAGTGCCGTGTGGAGTTACTCATTTGAAGTGTACATGCATGGTGGGCGGAAATATTTGGTTAAAAAACTATTGCCTTGCAAGCTGACATTCAATTATATTTCAATCAATAATACAACTGTCCCATTGGGACCATAAAATTTAATGCAGGGGAGAGAGTGTTTCTTCTCTTCTTAAAATGTAGTTATAATAAATTATTCTTAATCTAGGGTTGTAGTTTGCAGCAATATAATAAAGAACATTTAGCATTTCATGTGGGAAAAGCTGTTGAAAATGTTAAGATTTTTTTAAAATGACAGTTTGGGAAAACAATAATTTTATACTGCTTATCTTTGCACTCATCCAAAACTTTCCTTAATTTGTATGTTTCCACTATGTTGCCACTTCTGCTAGATACTAATTTCCTTACATCTTCTCATCCCTCAGAAAATCTCTTCCACATAGAAAGCAATTACACTTATTTTCATATACATTTATACCATATGGTAATTGGTCTATTCCACTAACTTGCTGTGTTTTTCTTTGGGCTCAAGTACTGTACTATAGCTATAACTGTGCTCAGTGGTTCAAGTACTGTACTATAGCTATAACTGTGCTCAGGACTGGGGTTCAATCCCAGGTAGCTGGCTTGTGGTTGAATCTACCTTCTGTCCTTCCGAGATCAGTAAAATGAGTACAGTAGTCCTCCTTTATCATGGGGGTTAGGTTTCCTAACCACCTGCGATAAAGGACAATCCCCTATATGTGGACACCTTTGTTTTTGGGTCGGACCAAGACAAGGGATGGTGTGACAGGCCTGTGTGGGGACTTTAGAGCTCACCCCAGGCCTAGCGCGTCCTGAAACACCCCTCCAGCTGCCTTCCTGGGCTTCTACATGGATCAGAAGTGACTTCTGGTGAACCAGAAGCAGCCTCCGGAGCTAACCTGCTGTGGCCTCCAGAGGTCACCCCGGGCCTTGTGCCATCCGTTCTGATTTGCAGTGTTGTTGGTTGGAAAAGGAGGCTTAAATGCACTGGAATCCAAGCTAATAAACAACATATTTCTATTAAAAATCAAATAACCACTTTTTAAAATATACATTGTACTTCATTAGATGTTTAGTTGTTTTTAAAGATAGAATGTTGTTGTTTTAAAGAGAGAAAGTACCTAAAACAAGTTTCAAGTTGCTCTTTTGCACTGGGTTATCCCTTTATCTTTAAAAAGACAAGAATAAGAAAAAAATTACACAAGTGGCTATTTTTAAGCTTCCATTGCTCGCCATTATTTCTTTATAAGTAGCATTTAGAAATTAATAGATTTGCACTTTTGCGTTATAGCCTAGGGAGCTATAAGCCAAATTCATCAATCTGCACACTTCTAGAATGTGAATATAGCAATAGCCTAAGCCAGAACTTGTCAAGCCTGTTAAACGCCCCCTATTTTCTCACAATCTCTCGAGACTGTAGTTTTTTCTCTCTCTGACATTTTTCTTGTGATTTCTTGTTTTAGTGTTGTGTCCTTCTCTCTCTCTCTCTCTCTCTCTCTCTCTCTCTCTCTCTCTCTCTCTCTGTCTCTGTGTGTGTGTGTGTGTGTGTGTGTGTGTGTGTGTGTGTGTGTGTGTGTGTGTGTGTGTGTGCCTGTGTGCCTGTGTGCATGCAGGGAATACACACACATGGGGACATATCATTCCTCTCTCTTACAAGAGTGATTTACAAACAGAAATAGTTATTGTTATGAGGGTACAGTGGTACCACGGTTTAGGAGTAACTTGGTTTAGAAGTAACTTGGTTTACGAGTTAATGATCTTTAATGATTTTGTCTTGATCAGTAAGCAGTGTCTTGATATATGAGCATCTGGGCTACTGGCAGCTGGCCACTAGATCTGGCAGCCAGTTTCCGGCCACTGCAGCCCTAGGATTGAAGCGGGAGATCTGCAGCTCTAGGATCGACTGCTTACTTCCTCGCCAGGTTGGGGCTGCTGGGTTTTCACCGGCTGAGCCATGGGCACTGCCCCCAACACCCGCTTCCCCCTGTGGTGCTGGGCACCCTGGAGGAGCTGGACTTGAATGGCAAAAAGCCACAGACACCAGTGGGGGAAAGGCTTTTCCCTGCTTTGGTGGGTTTGGCTTTTTGCTACCCACCTCCAGTTCCCACAGGATGCCCAGTGGGGAAACGGAGGCATTGGAGCAGGCACCCTAAAGCCGAACCCACCAAAGTGAGGGAAAGTCTTTCCCCCCACTTTGATGCATTCCGCTTTTTGCCACCCACCTCCTTTTCCCCCACTAAGTGCGCAGCAGGAGCTGGGGGCAGATGCCAAAAAAGCCTCTGGCCCTCATCTGTTTCCATTTCCATTATTTCCTATGGGAAAATTTCTTTTGATTTATGGTTTGGTTTTATATATATATATATAGGGCATGGTGGCTCAGTGGACTAAGGCTCTGAAAACTGTTGACTGCAAAGTTAGCAGCTCAGCGGTTCAAATACCAGGTACCACGCCGCAGAGCAAGCTCCCACTGATAACCCCAGCTCCTGCCAAACTAGCAGTTTGAAGGCATGTAAATGAAGGTAGATAAATAGGTACCACTGTAAAAAGTGGGAAGTTAAAACTGTGTTTCCTTGCAGCCATGCCAGCCATGTGGCCATGGACTTGCACAACACTTACTCTTTTGCTTGAATATGGAGATGAGCACCACCCCTAGAGTTGGACATGACTAGTATGCATGGGCAGGGGGAACATTTACCTTAGTGATTAACTGCCATCCCTCACATGGATATAGAGAAACCTTGATTGAAATGTCATTTAGTTCTATGCCTCTGTCCAGTGAGTGAAGCAGAAGCAGTAGTTGAAGACTTACACAGTTGTCTTGTTACACAGCAGAAAGTGCACAGGTATACCGAGGAAATGAGAATCTTGGGAAGAAGAGTCTAGATAAAGACATAAGTTCTTTGACTTGTTCTTCATAGCCACGTAGGTGCCTAATAAGGGCATATGCCATTGCCAGTCAAGTAAGCTTAGAGCATGCCTGATAATGGCTGGTTGCACAACTTGCAGCAGGTAGCATTCTACCTGTATTGCCCATCGACCTCCCATGCAGATAAAAGATTTTCAGACATGAACTCCAGACACTGGAGCCATAAGCCTGTATTACAAGTTTGTATATTCTAGTCCTCCCTGCAGTTATTCATGTTTCAATGTGGGTACTGTGCAGTTTTCAGTCATAAGCCTTTTTCTGCATTTTTTTAAAAGAAAAGACTGTATCAGAAGCTGGCTTAAGATCTGGCCTAATTAATTTCACCATATAGTTAAAACGTGAAGGTGGGGCGGTTTGACAATCATGAAGTCTGCTGACCGTGCAAGTCTCTTTACAAAGCTGGCATCTTCACAAGATGGCACCTGCAGTTTCTCCCTCCTTAAGAGTTCCTGGCCATTATAAAAACTTTGTTGGACCACCTACTGTGCCAGATTTCCCATGCATAGCTTTGGAAAAGAGATGGTTTCCCTTCCACATGAGGTAGTTTGGAAGAGAGGTGATATTTCCCTGAGGTGTGTGATGCAGACTAAGCCAGAATCTCACTTGCTCTAGTGTAGTGCACTTGAACACTCATTTAACTTAGATCTAGCAATTAATAAAATGAAGCAGGAGGCATTGCTTTCTGCAAAAGATTTGTTTTACAAACACTCCCTACACTCAGTTAACAAGTCCAGATTATTAATTTGTGGCTAATGGCATGGCATTACTAAGGAAGAAGTGTGCCTCTTATTCCAGAGACCAAATTGTCTATATATGGCCAAAACACCACTGGTTGGTACCTGAAGTGCACTTTCTTCAAATTAGTTATATGTCAAGCAGGCCACATAAATGAAATAAACAAGTGTATTGTGCATTATGCTGGTGATTCCTGGCACAGGATCCCACCCCCCCCTTCTTACAACCTTTGGCATCTAGTCCTTTTCTTCTAAAAATTATACTGCAATCATTTGGGGGCAAGGATCTGTCTTAAGCTGCTTGCCATAACAGCACAGTACTTACACTGATAGTGTTGTGGGAATATTGATTGGATTCCATTTTCACTGCTCCTTTCTGTTTTCATGCTGAAAGTGGATTTAACAAAAATCCACTCTGCACAAAACAAAGTTTGATATCAGAATATGTTTTTCTAAAAATGTTATAGAAAACAAAAGAAACAAAGTGTTTTTTGAAAAGTGTTTTTAAATGGGGAGATTGTTTTCATCTTTCCTAAGGCTGGCATCTGTTCTCATTTTCTGGAAACGGTAGGAACCACGGTGAAATTGGAAGCAGTCACACTCTTTTCATTGTTTATTGTCGTCGTCATTGTTCCTATGATTTGACAAAATAGCTAGAGCACTTGCCTCTGTGCATGAAACAGAGGAAGCGGGCACTCTGTTGAGCAATATGAACTCAAAATATATCATCAGAAAAACTTCTACTGTTTGTACATCCTTTTCATTTTTGTTGTTGATTATGGAGTTGCCTTTGTGTATTCTGAATGGTTCAGTCTATTTCTGTGTTCTGCAGTGGCATACTCTGTCTAGAATTCTGGCATCCACTTGCATTTTTTCAATGAAATAAATCTGTGACAGAGTATTTTCTTCTCTTCTGGGATTTCTCTTTATTTAAACACAGATGAGCTTGTTGTTGTATGGGAAAAGTCTTTAGAGGAACATATAGAACTTCTGTTGGAAGTACAGATAGTGGTGGGGTGAACATTCATTGAGCATTATGGAGGATGAGTATTAACAATACATTAGTGGCCAATAGCTGCCCCTATCAACCTGAAAACTGGATTGCTAGTTTTGTGACCAATGGGTGCACTAACCCACTTGTAACACAACCAATTTTCCTTCTTCACAGTCTTCCAGTATTCTGTCACAAAACCTGTCTAAGGAGGTATTGCTAAGACTATTGTTGGACTTGATTATTTTGATGAAAATACTTTAGCACATTTTTCCCAACACCTCTACAACTTGTGAGAAGACGTGCCCCTCATCTTAACAATCCACACATTTGTCTTACAGGGTCTTTCAAAGAAAGTGATCACAAAATAATTAAAACACATTTAGAGGTTTAAAAGGATATGCTCCAGCACCTAAGAATAAATTAAGGAAAACTGTGTGCAATGGGGAAAAGGTTCAAAGAAATTTATATTAGAAAAAAGTGTGTAAGTATATGTTAAGAAAAAATGTGCAAGAAGTGCATAGGGGTAAAAGAAAAAAAAACCCAAAATGTTTCAAACCAGTATGAAACAAGGGTGGGAAGGGTTTGGGAGAAACACATTGAAACAGAGGCTGAGATGTTTTTCCATCCTCATGCTATGGTAATTCTTGAAAGAGAAGAAGAGTTTGACATGTCAAACTGTCGGGTCAAACTACCAGCTGGTCAGTTTGACATGTGTCCCAGGTAAAGTGATGGAAACCATCCTAAAAGATAAAATTAATAGGCACATAGAAGAGAAGTCACTGCTGAAGGAGAGCCAACATGGCTTTTTCAAGGACCTCACTAATCTGTTGGAATTCTTTGAGAGTGTCGACAAGCATGTGGATAAGGGAGATCCAGTTGACATTGTTTATCTGGACTTTCAGAAGGCTTTTGACAAAGTACCACACCAAAGGCTCTTGAATAAACTTGCCAATCATGGAATCAAGGGACAGGTCTTGTCCTGGATCAGCAACTGGCTAAGGGACAGGAAACAGAGAGTAGCACTAAATTGGCACTTCTCCAAATGGCAGGAGGTATAGAGTAGAATCCCCCAAGGTTCAGTACAGGGACCCCTGCTTTTCAACCTCTTCATAAATGATCTAGAAGTAGGAGTAAATATCAAGGTAGCCAAATTTTCTGACTACACTAAATTATACAGAGTAGTAAAAACTGAGAAAGATGTGAGGAGCTCCAGGGGGATCTCTTGACACTGGGAGAGTGGGCCAACCAGTGGCAAATGAGTTTCAACATTAGTAAGTGCAGAGTGATGCACATTGGGGCAAAAAATCCCAATTACATTTATAAACGGATAGGGTCAAAACTCTCTGCAACAAACCAGGAAAAGGACCTTGGTGTCCTGGTGGACAGTGAGAAGCCATGATTATGCTTAGGATCGCTTTGAGCAATGGAGCTCACCTCATTTAGGTAGAGTAGGAAAGGTTAGCTTAGGAGAAATCTTGAATGTAATCAGTTAGTCAGGATGACTGTGTGAGATAGAATGCTGGGCTGGATGGGCTGTGGTGTCCTGTGTTCCAGCAAGGCTGTTCTTAGGTTCTTAAGAAGCTCATTTTTAGCTCCTTCCCTTTCATTGTGTTCTTTTTACTCACCTGTATGTCCTATGCTAGTGATGGTGAACCTTTTAGAGACTGAGTGCCCAAACTACAAATCAAAACCCACTTATTGTTCACCAATGCCAATACTGCAATTTAACCTGAATACAGTTGCACCCCGGGTTACAAATTCTTCGGATGCTACCCTTCGGGAAAGCGAGAATCGAAGAGCAAGCTTTTGAATTCCCTGTGGCCACAGCACCCTCTCTGTGGCCGTGGGGAATTTAAAAACCTGCTCTTCAATGCTCGCTTTCCCAAAGAGTAGCAGCTCATGGGGTGCGAAACTGTCAGGAAAGCCAAGGGGAGTGGTGGCAGCTTGTGGGCTCCTTTGTGGCCCCAATTTACTCTCCAGCCATGCTGCTCTGGACATCCCAAAAGTGGTACGGCTGGAGAGAGAACTGGGGCTGAAGTATGGAATCTGTTCTTTCTGGGAAGAGCTCCCTGATGTACACATTCCCTCTCTAGCACGTGGAAGATAGAGTGAGGCAGGGACATGGAACAAGGCAGAAGGGGTTGATCTAATAAATGCACCATCACACACACAAAGACACACACACACACACAATTTGCTAAAGACCTGAAATAGTGATAGTTTTGACTTTTAATTCTAGGAAAAGATTTGCATCAGAGCCATGTGAGTAAACATTTCTTTAGTACCCAACTCCAATTTTGTTCAACTATCCTTGCCTTGGCAACTCAGTTTGGAAGGCCAGGCTACTTTTTTAAGAGTCAGGTTAGAACTGTAGAGGAAACAATTGGGAACTCCCTTCTATATGTTGCCTTGTCCAATCTGTCAGTCTTAAACCAATATTCTGTGCTTCCATGTTCTCTCATTCTACGTGCACAACAGTGCAGCTGTGTTGCTTTGCAGCAGAGCAAATCAAAATTCTTCAAGGCAGCATTCCAACATTCTATAAGGCAGCTGTAAAAATAGGGGCAGCCCAAGTATAAAACTATAATGTTCAAACGGGGCTTCATTAAATGGAAGGTTCTTTTAAGAATTGAATTAATATCTTACTATCTTTGCTGAATAGTTTCATGAGTTCTTATAGGTAAAGCCCAATGTGTAAGTGTCTTTCTAACTCCAACTCCTCATTCATCCTACATTTTCATGCCTTTCAGATTTAATGATAGATCTTCCCCCAACTTTTGAGGCTTGAATATTCTATACACTATCATTTCAAAGCAGACAGACTTAGCACTATGCTTTCAAAGCTGACTGCTTTCCTCTTGACTTCAGGCCTGACTGCTCCATTCATTATCTCTGGAACACTGTCTGTGTGGAGGAAGCACGTGGGTTAGGCTACAAAAGCTTCAAAAGGCTTTTGACACAGTCCCTCACCAAAGGCTGCTGAGAAAATTGCACAGTCAGGGGATAAGAGGACAGGTCCTCTTATGGATTGAGAACTGGTTGAGATCCCGGAAACAAAGAGTAGGTGTCAATGGGAAATTTTCACAATGGAGAGAAGTGAAAAGTGGTGTGCCTCAGGGCTCGGTCCTGGGACCGGTGCTTTTCAATCTGTTCATAAATGACCTGGAGACAGGGATGAACAGTGAGGTGGCCAAGTTTGCAGATGACACAAAACTTTTCCATGTGGTGAAAACCAGAGAAGATTGTGAAGAGCTCCAGAAGGATCTCTCCAAACTGGGGGAATGGGCTGAGAAATGGCAAATGCGTTTTAATGTAACCAAATGTAAAGTAATGCATATTGGGGCAAGAAATCCAAACTTCATCTATCAACTCATGGGCTCTGAGTTATCCGTGACGGATCAGGAAAGAGATCTTGGTGTGTTGGTGGACAGCTCCATGAAGGTGTCTCCCCAGTGTGTGGCAGCGGTGAAGAAGGCCAATTCCATGCTAGGGATTATCAAAAAGGGGATTGAAAATAAAACAGCCAACATTATAATGACATTATACAAAACAATAGTAAGGCCCCACCTGGACTATTGTGTGTACAATTCTGGTCACCGCATCTCAAGAAAGACATAGTGGAACTGGAAAAGGTGCAGAAGAGAGTGACTAAAATGATTACTGGGCTGGGGCACCTCCCTTATGAAGAAAGGCTAAAACATTTGGGCCTCTTTAGTCTGGAAAAAAGGCGCTTGAGGGGGTTATGATTGAGACATACAAAATAATGCAGGGTATGAGTAAAGTGGATAGAGGGAAGCTCTTCTCTCCCTCCCAAAATACCAGAACCAGGGGACATACACTCAAATTGAAGGCTGGGAGAGTAAGAACTGACAAAAGAAATTTTTTTTTCACCCAGCGCGTTGTAAGTCTATGGAACTCCCTGCCACAGGATGTGGTGATGGCATCTGGCCTGGATGCCTTCAAAAGGGGATTGGACAGATTCCTGGAGGAAAAGTCCATCACAGGTTACAAACCATGATGGAGAAACCAGGGTACTTCAAGGGCCAGATGCAGGGGAGTGGTATCAGGAGAAAGAGATCTAGTCTCATGCACTCCCAAACACATCTGGTGGGGCCACTGTGAGATACAGGAAGCTGGACTAGATGGGCCTTTGGCCTGATCCAGCATGGCTCTTCTTATGTTCTTATGTTCTTATGTAACCACCCTGATGACTAAGTAGGAGACAAAGTAGGTTAGTAGACCAGCTTCCACTGATGAGACTGTGCACGCTGGCTTTTATAGCTCCTAGGGCAATAATGAAAAGGCTGGGACTGAACTTCTGCAGAAGATGTTTGATGATGAAAGAATGTAGTTAAGCTTAATAGGTAAAAGCATATTAGCATATCAAGAATTTTAATACTAAGAGGGTCTATGGACCAGTGCAATGACACTGGTTTGGAATTCACCATATGTTAAATTTTCTGATTTCTTATAACCGATTTACACTTTTTAGAAGTGTTTGTTCCTTCCTTTTCTCCTTCCAGCAAGGGCTTGTAGACAGGGTATACAATAATCATGTAAGCAGGGCTATGCAGAGCCCCTTGGGGTCATTGCCTACACTCTTCAGCCCTGCATTATGGGACATGCTTTTAGCCCCTTCATCTGATATCATTTTCATTTCTGAAATTCACATATATAGAACTTCCACATTTTCTTCAGTAGATTGATCAATGAATTTTCTGGCAGACCTGTGGGGCCTCCATCTCAGAGGCGTAGCTAGGGTTTGGAGTGCCCGGGGACAAAGTCAGTTTTTGTGCCCCTTCCTTCCCCCCAACTGTGTCTCACCCACCGGGCAAGGGGTGCCCGATCCTGGGGGAACTGCAGGGGAGAGGGAGAAGGGCCCCTCTTTCTCACACCCTCTTTGGGGGGGGTCTCCTGGACAAGGCTTTCGTGTGCAAACGGCACAGCGTGCAGATAGTGCCAAGCAGCCAATGTTTTTTTTTAAAAGCAATACCTCCATAGCACTCTTCCCCCACCTCCTTTCCCCCGGCTATGGTTTGGTGATCGTTAGCCCGGGGAAAGGAGGAGAGGGAAGCAAGCAATGGGATTTTTTTGTCCAAGAAGCACCTCCATTGCATGCTTCCTTCTCCTCCTTTCCCCAGGCTAATGATTGCCAAATCTTAGTGGGGGAAAGGAGGAGGGGGGCAATTAACAGAGGTGCTGCTTGGGGAAAAAAAGCATCACCTGCTTCCCATTCCTCCTTTCCCCTGACTTAGGATCGCCAAGCCTTAGCAGGGTGAAAGGAGGACTGCTGGCAGGATGGCACATGGCTTCCTCCTGCTCCTCACCCTCTGTGCGCCCCCATATTGCTGCATGACCTGGGCAAAAGCACTCCTCCGCCCCTCCCTAGTTATGCCAGTGCTCCAACTTTACTTAGCAGAGTACACATTTGAAGAAGCCAAAACAATGCTTTTAAATTCTTTGGGCTGGTTTGCCTTTGAATTTCAAAGAAAGAAAAAGAAAGAAAGAAAGAAAGAAAGAAAGAAAGAAAGAAAGAAAGAAAGAAAGAAAGAAAGAAAGAAAGAAAGAAAGAAAGAAAGAAAGAAAGAAAGAAAGAAAGAAATGGCTGCATCTTCTAATAGCTAATGAGTGGGTTTTTGTTACCCTTTCTAAATGATGAGAGCTCCCAATTTGCCTGTTGCTCAGAAAGGCACATGGTCTCCCTCTCTCACAGTCATTTTAGTGTTCAAGGGCCAAATCTGGAAGCAGGTTTTGTTCATAAGAAAACCACAAGATGTTCCTTGCTTCAACTGAGACAGTAAGGTGCACTGGATTTTCTGTCACTCATCAACATAATCCCTCGGCTATCCCAGTGTGATCGCAGATGTGTCCCTGGCAGCTGAGAAAAGTGTACATACAGGGTTAACTTTGGGGGAGCTAAGAGGGAAAACAAAGGTCCAGTTAAACACCCCACTTTTGTACAAGTGTATGGCCCACCTAACTGTTGGAAAATGTCATTTTCTCATTCCTCTGTCTGCATACAGAGACATGCTGTTTTCCTATTATGGGGAATGATGGATACACAGATGGTCATATCCCTCTGAACTTGGACACCAGCTTGTTAACAGAGTTGGAAGGTGGCAAGTAGAAAGGGGTGTTGTGCTGCTACATGAAGAAGCTCTGCTGTACAGAGAACTGGACTAAGGGTGCCGTCCGTGAGAATTTGCCCGGCAGTGAGAATGTGGCAGCAGTAATGGAGGGATGATCTAATTAGCCATGTCGCTAGAGGCATCCCTGTCACTCTGCTCCTTTCTGCGTATTAAAAACACTGAAGCCTTTTTATTTGTTTCCTTTGAATGCTTCCTTCAAATCAGAGCAATGGTTTCCAAATACTGTATTTTTTAAAAGAGAGAGAAAGAGAGAGGGAGAGTTTTGCCTGCAGCTGACTGTGACTCCGAATGAAGCTGACTCCCTGTCTCATCTGTCATGCTGAATTCTAGAACTGGTTGTTAAGAAGGCTTTTGAATGAGTAGCTTCAAATTGATCCAGTTTGCTGGAGAAGTTGGGACCCAATGAATTGAAAAATAACACCAGGATTAACTGCACACACACACACATACACACACATGCACGCACACACCCATGGAGAGAGAAAAGGGAGGAATAAAAGGGAGGAAGGGAGGGAGAGGAGAAAGCACTGAATCTTCCATACGATAATGCAGTGCACAGGGATGTGATCCAGGGTTGTGATGTCATTTCTGCTGAGGGGAAATGTTTTGATTATTTTATTAATAGCTTGATTATTTTGATTATTACTTGTATTGCTCTTATTTTGTTTTATTTATATGCTGTCTTTCTCCCCATATGATGGGCATGGTGGCTCAGAGGGTTAGAGCACTGAAAAGTGTGGCTACAATGTCAGCAGCTCAGTGGTTCGAATCCTGGGTGCCACGCAGTGGAGTGAGCTCCCACTGATAACCCCAGCTCCTGCCAACATAGCAGTTCGAAAGCATGTAAATGCAAGTAGATAAATAGGTACCGCCGTAAAAAGTGGGAAGGTAAAACAGTGTTTCCTTGCAGCTGTGCCAGTCACATGGCCATGGACTTGCACAGCACTGGCTTGAATATGGAGATGAGCATCACCCCTAGAGTTGGACACGACATGTGTGGGGCACACATGTGTGGGGGAATCTTTACCTTTATCTTTTTCTCCCCATATAGGATTCAAGGTGGTTCACAACAATTAAAATCACCTAATAATAAGTTGAAAATGCCATGTGAAATGCAAACAAACAAACAAACAAACAAATACTTTATTAAAAAGCCTGCCTGGAGACAATGGAGGGACAATAGGGAGAGGGGCAACCTGGTTTCTTGGGGCAGTGCATTTAAAAGCCTGGGGGCAGCCGTTGAGAAGGCCCTCTTCCATGTCCTCTCCAAATGAGCTTGGAAGGTGGTAGAATGAAGAGCAGGGCTTTAAAATGATCCTAAAAGCCTAGTAGGTCATATGAGATGATATGATCCTTCAAATAGACTGGACCCAAACTATATAAGACTTAACAGGCAATAATAACCAGCACTTTGAATTGAGCCCAGAAACTGAATGGCATCCAATGAAGCTGGTGTAGTAAAGGACCTTACATTCTCCCAATAACCAGGCCCAGTCAGCAGTCTGGCAAAACAGCATTCTGAAGCAGCAGAAGTTTTCAAACACTCTTCAAAGGCAGCCTCTTCAAAAGTAGAGTGCATTTCAGTAATCTAGAGATAAAGTAACTGAGACATAAGTTATAAGTAACTCACCTTATTTAGTCAAGATGGAGGGTCACGGGGCTGATGTAGTTACTTGTATCATCTGCAGCATGGTTTTTTTTTTTGCCAAAACAACTGCCAGCTTACACATGCTCAAAGTGCAAGCTAGTAGCCCTCTTAGAGGACAAAGTCAGGCAGATGGAGGCCTGTGTTTCTAATCTCCGCAAGGTTAGGGAAGAGGAGGGGACAGGGGTAATCTCAATCAGGACGAGGGCATTTCACAAATACAGGAGACAGACACTTGGAAGAATGTCACAGTCAGAAAGGGAAGAACTAGGAAACAGACAGAAAGTTTGGAGTTGCAAAATAGATTCCAACCTCTCTCCCTTATCGACCAGGACAAGGAACTGCACCAAGAGCAGCCTCAAGACCTTGCACAAAGGAATCCGAACCCTACAGCGCACCAGGATGCATCTACCAAGCCTCGGAGGAGGCGGGTGGTGGTGGTTGGGGATTCCTTGCTTAGAGGAACAGAAGCGGTCATCTGCAGGTCAGACAAAATGAACAGGGAGGTCTGCTGTCTCCCTGGAGCCAAGATTCAGGATGTAACTGAGAGACTGACGAGACTCATCAAGCCCTCTGATTCTAACCCCTTTGTCTTGGTCCATGTAGGAACTAATGATACTTCCAAATGCAGCTTTCAGGATATTGCAGAATTGTACAAAGAAATGGGTAGGAAGCTGAAGGACCTGGGTGGGCAGGTGGTAATCTCATCTCTCCTCCCTGTAGAAGGACGTGACCCACGAAGGCAAAGAACAATAGTGGAAGTTAACAATTGGCTTCGGAGATGGTGCCGGCAGGAACGATTTGGAATCTTGGATCATGGTTTGTTTTTTTCATTCAGATGGGATATTGGGCCAGGATGGGGTGCACCTCACCAATGCTGGTAGGAATCTCTTTGCCAAGAGGATTGCAGATTTAATAAGGAGAGCTTTAAACTGAGTTTGCAGAGGGAGGGAGAAAATTCTCTTAACAGTAGAGATCCAGAAGGGGTTGTGGAGACTAGCCCAAATGTTGCAATAGGAGCAGGACAAGAAGTAATGCAGACCATCAGTGCGAGGAAAAACAGGTTAAGCAAAGGACATGTAAGAAGCACACGCAGCCTCAAATGTCTCTACACCAATGCACAGAGCATGGGGAACAAACAAGAGGAGCTGGAACTCCTAATACAGCAAAATAAATATGACATAATTGGCATCACTGAAACATGGTGGGATGAGACGTATGATTGGAATGTAGTCATTGGAGGGTATAACCTGTTTCAAAATAATAGGACAAGTAAGAAAGGAGGAGGTGTAGCTTTATATATTAAGGACATTGATACTGCTGAAGAAATACAAGATAAACAGCAGAGGAACCATGTTGAGAGTATTTGGGTGAAAATCAGGGGTGAAAAAACCAGGAGGGATGTCACTGTGGGGGTATATTATAGACCCCCAGGCCAGTCGGAGGAGTGGGATGATGCCTTCTTTGAGCAGATGGCCACACAGTCAAAAGGGACTGTAGTACTAATGGGAGATTTTAACTATCCTGATATATGCTGGCAATCCAGCTCAGCTAAGAATGCAAGGTCTAACAAATTCCTTACTGCCCTTGCAGACAATTTCATGGCCCAGAAGGTAGATGAGGCAACAAGAGGCAAAACCATTTTAGATCTGGTCATAACCAATAAAGAGGACCTCGTAAATGGGGTCGAAGTGGTGGGATCATTGGGTAAAAGTGAGCATGCCCTCTTGGAATTTGTTATACAGTTGGAAGGTGAAGTTAAGCATAGTCAGACAAGAATCCTGGACTTTAAGAAAGCCAATTTTTGTAAACTTAGGGAATTATTGGCTGTGATTCCATCGACCGAAACACTGAAAGAGAAGGGAGTCCAAGATGGATGGGAGTTCCTGAAAAGTGAGATATTAAAGGCACAATTTAAAATTGTTCCAACAAGAAGAAAATATAGGAGAGGTCTAAAGAAACCGCAATGGTTTACTAAAGAACTTTCAACTCAGCTAACTATAAAGAAAAACAAGTACAAGGAATGGAAAAGTGGGAAATGCACCAAAGAGGAATATAAGCAAACAGCTAATATATGCAGGTGGATGGTAAAAAAAAGCTAAAGCGCAAAACGAACTTAGACTGGCCAGAGACATTAAAAATAATAAAAAGGGTTTCTTTAGTTATGTCCGCAGCAAAAGGAAAAATAAGGAAATGATAGGCTGTCTGCGTGGCGATAATAACCAGTTACTAACAGGAGACAAGGAAAAGGCAGAACTATTCAACACCTTCTTTGCCTCTGTTTTCTCCAAAAAGGAAGAAAGAGATCCACTGGGACAAAGACTAGATGAGGTAGGATGGGAATTACAACATAGAATAGGTAGAGAGCTGGTACAGGAGTACCTGGAAACATTAAATGAATTTAAGTCTCCGGGGCAAGATGAATTACACCCAAGGATATTAAAAGAACTGGCGGGAGTAATTTCACAACCATTGGCAATAATATTTGAGAAGTCCTGGAGAACAGGGGAAGTCCCCATTGACTGGAGAAGGGCTAATGTTGTCCCCATCTTCAAAAAGGGGGAAAAAAGAGGACCCAAATAATTACCGCCCAGTCAGCTTGACTTCAATTCCTGGAAAGATCCTAGAGCAGATTATTAAGCAGTCAGTCTGCAGTTATCTAACAAACAATGCTGTCATTACAAGAAGTCAACACAGGTTTCTTAAAAACAAGTCATGCCAGACTAATTTGATCTCTTTCTTTGATAGAATTACAGGCCTGGTGGATGAGGGGAATGCTGTGGATATTGCTTATCTGGACTTTAGCAAGGCCTTCGATAAGGTTCCCCACGGTATTCTTGCTAAGAAGTTAGTAGCAAGTGGGATATATCGTGCTACTGTTAGGTGGATTTGTAATTGGTTGACTGATCGCACCCAAAGGATGATCATAAATGGTCTCTCATCAGCTTGGAGAGACGTGACCAGTGGGGTGCCCCAGGGTTCTGTTCTGGGTCCAGTGCTGCTCAATATCTCTATTGATGACTTGGAGGAAGGAATAGAGAGTATGCTAATTAAATTTGCAGATGATACCAAATTGGGAGGGGCTGCAAATTCCCTAGAGGATAGGATGAAAATCCAAAAAGACCTTGACAGACTAGAGTGCTGGGCCAAAGCTAACGAAATGGATTTCAACAGAGGGAAATGTAGGGTACTACATTTAGGTAAAAAGAATGAATTGCACAAATATAAGATGGGGGATACTTGGCTGGAGGATAGTACCTGTGAAAGGGATCTGGGAGTCTTGGTGGACCACAAATTGAACATGAGTCAGCAGTGTGATGTGGCGGCCAGGAAAGCCAATTCGATTCTTGGTTGTATCAACAGAACCATGGTGTCTAGATCAAGGGAAGTGATAGTACCACTCTATTCTGCTCTGGTCAGACCCCACCTGGAGTACTGTGTCTAGTTCTGTGCACCTCAATTTAAAGAGGATGTTGACAACCTCGAGCGGGTGCAGAGGAGGGCTACCAGGATGGTTGAGGGTCTGGAGGAAATGTCTTATGAGGAATGGCTTAGGGAACTGGGAATGTTTAGCCTCTCTAAAAGAAGACTGAGAGGGGATATGATAGCTATGTTTAAATATTTGAAAGGATGTCATATTGAAGAGGGAACAGGTTTGTTTTCCATGGCTTCAGAGACTAGGACTCGGGGCAATGGTTTCAAACTACAGAAAAAGAGATTCCATTTGAACATTAGGAAGAACTTCATGACAGTTAGAGCTGTTCGGCAGTGGAATATGCTGCCACGGAGGGTGGTGGAGTCTCCTTCATTGAAGGTTTTTAAACAGAGGCTGGATGGCCATCTGTCGGAAATATTGTGATGGGAGTTCCTACATGGCAGGGGGTTGGACTAGATGGCCCTTGAGGTCTCTTCCAACTGTTTGGTTCTATGATTCTATGATTCTATGATTCTATGTGTCACCATGACCAGTTCAGACATCTCCAAGAATGAGCACAACTGGTGCATGAGCTTTAACTGTGCAAAGGTATTCCTGGCTACCAATGAGACGTCTCCATCTGAACCCAGGGTTTATACCAGGAGCACACCAAAGTTGCAAACCCAACATATCAGGAGGGATGTGACCCCACCCAGTATGAGCCGTCTTTTCTGGATTAAGTTTTAGTTTGTTAGCTCTCATCCAGTCCATTACTGACAACAGGCTACAGTCTAGAACCAGAACAACTTCCTTGAAATCTGATGGGAAGGAGAGTTTGAGTTGGGTGTCATCAGCATAGTAATGGCACTGAACCACCACCACCAAGCGCAACCCCAAAAATCCAGACAACTTCTTCCAGCAATTTGATGAAAATTGAGCCTTGAAGGACACCACAGGTCAACAGTTAGGATGTAAAAAACATCAAATTCTGAGTTTAGCGATCCAGGAAGCATCATAACCACTGTAAGACAGTGCCTCCAAGGTACTCCAGAAGGATATGATGGTCATTACTTTTCAATGCTGCTGAGAGTCTAGCAGAGGGACTTACTTCCCCCCAATCAGTTCCCAGTGTAGGTCATCCACCAAAGCGATCAATGGTGTTTCTGTTTTGTATCCAGACCTGAAGTCAGACTGAAATGAAGCTAGATCCAGGAACTTTATCCATTTTATCCAGGAACCCCTGGAAAGTTTATATTTAAATATTGTGTACAATTTTTGGAAAGTGTAACAGGAACGTAGTCATTGAGTAGGTTAAAGGATGTACTTGCCATTCAACAATTAATTCAGTAGATCTATTCTCAGTGCAAATTAGCCTATATGTGTGAAGATCAAATTGAAGTCTTAACATTCACACGTTTTTATATTTATCTAATTGTACAAAAAACTGCCAATAAGATACAGCCCTCATTGCTGAAGTGAAAGTGCCGTAGAAAGTATGACACTTGAAAGGCTAGTGTGATGTTTTTGTCACTGTGCTACCAATGTTGATCTTGCCATTTATCTCAACACAACTTCTGTATCTGATGGCTGTAGGACCACCCAAGTAATGGTCCTATGTGCACAGAACCTATGAATCAATGGAATTCACATTATTTTTAGCTAACTATCTAATAATTGAGTCTATGAGTATCTATCTATCTATCTATCTATCTATCTATCTATCTATCTATCTATCTATCTATCTATCTATCTATCTAACAAATAACACACAGAGAGAGAGAGAGAGAGAGAGAGAAAGAGGAGTAAACAATATAAAATTAATCTCCTTGGTGGTGCTTACATATTTGCACTGTTCTCAGACAATTTTTTAAAAATGGGGGAGAGTGTACTCATTTTAGTCACTTTTTTAAAAAAATAGAGACTATATTTATTCCCCACAGCTCACCCTCCCGAGTGTGAATTTCTGTAATTCTCTATGGTTTTAGAGACCAGTATGCTTCTAGTTATTCTTGAAGTGTATACTGTGAAATTAATGTACTTTGCTAATAGCCTTGCAACTAAGCTTAAAGAAGGAAGTGAATCATGAGGAGGGAGCCTTGGTGCACTGCAGACTGCTGTTCTTTCATGAATGACACAGCATATAATTAGTGTATGGATCTGCTGCTACAAGATTTAGTGATGACTACTGGTGTAGGTGGTTTGAAATGGAAACTAGAAAAAAGCCATGGAAGACAGCAGCATCAATAGTTATTGGCACTGGAAGATAAACAGAATTTCCTAGATCCAGTGCAGTAGACTTCTGAGTCTGAGTTCTCGAGGAAAAGGAGGCAGAAAGAAATTGATCTTCCTTTTGTGATCTTCAGAGAAGGGCCAGGCATGGTGTTGTTGGGAAGAGTCTGGAACTACATGGAATTTGTTTTCCTCAAAGGACGGAGAAATGACTTTTTGGGACTCTTAATTCCCAGAATATTGTGCATCATATGAACGATAGCTTGAGTGGAAGGCACTTTTAATTCCATGGTGGGGTACGATGATTTTCCTGCCACCTCAGATGCATACTTCAGTGGACCTCTTGCATGTTGAATGAATGAATGAATACTTTATTGCAGCCAATGAACAAATCCAAAGTGCATGTATATATAAAATAGTACCTTATAGGCCACACAGGCTGACTGTAATTACAGGAGACACAGTGGGGAATTGAATTCCCAAAATCTAGCCTCACAGTCACATACATGGGTAAGCCATCTTGGGTCCTTTTTCAAGGAGAAAGGTCAGGCAAAAATATTCAAAATAAAAATAAATTAAAATGAGTGAGTTATCCAGCCAGCTTATGCTACAGTATCTTCTAATTGCATCCAGCGTCAACTATCAGACTTTGAACCCAGGCCCCACTGCCCAGTTGCCCTAAATGCTATATTTTATTTTATTCCTCTTCACCTATTTGGGAGTTATTTCAAGTAGAAAAATTCTCAAAGACCAGAGGCTTGCTGAAATGACAATAATGTGCTTTCTTTTCTTCCAGAACTTGATGGGGTCAAAACACTTTGGGATCTGAATATAAAAATCTTGCCTTGGTAGACTGCAAGAGTTCTCATGGAATTTCATAACAATAGGAGCTAGAGGTGACTGGCTACTAGAGATCTGATGTACATGGCTTTTAAAAGAAAGTTTTGAATCAACTATTCTACTAAACTCTGCAAAAAAGAAAAAGAAACAAATAGGAGGAAATGGAAGAAGAAATGAAACCAAGTAAAAAGTTTGAAAAAGTAAATGCTATAGCAGTATTTTGGGGTGAGTGTGGGCAAAAAAAACAGATATATGTGAGGTAATTTGAGTTTCCCCTCTTGGAAATGTCAAATTTCTCTGTGTAGTGTTATTTTTGGATGGATTTTCGACTATATTACAAGTGCACACATATCTTCTCCATGTTTTATTTTTACCTGAAATTATCTTCTGTTTGAACTAAATGATCCTTTACAGCAATTATTAGTTTTTATAACTAAGTATCAAGAAAATCAAAGGGACTTTTGCTAGGCATTTCAAAACTGTAAATTCGGCAGTTAAAAGATTCCCAATCTAAGGATGAGTGAGAACTTCATTTAAAAGAGGTCTGTGAAGATTCTCAGTCCTCCAGGTGAGTTTATCTGGAAGTTGAGTCATGGCTACTGGACTTCTTTCTGTTTAAAATTAGAAAATGACATTTCAGATAGAACATTCCAAAAATGTAACATATAAATTACCAAAATTATTATTTAAAACTTTAAAGTGGGAGACACTAAAATATAGACATGTTTAAATGGGACCAAGGCCTTCAAGCATTTATTCATTTTAAAAACTGTCTAGTGAATTACTGTTTGATAAACCATGTTATGCCAGATCGTTTCCCCAACCCCAAAAAATGGCTTCTTTTCTTTAAAATTATAGAGCAGGCTCATGTTTCTGTCCATACTGGAAAGGGTGGTTCCTTTTTCAGGTGGCTGGTGCAATACAGGAGGGAAATTATTATGCTTCAGTTAATTTTGCAACATTTAACAACTCTTCATGACTGAGCTGGAAAGAACATGAAAGCTGGAATAGCATAGTTTCTTCTGTCACAATGCCATCAGCAAAGCTTTCCAGCGATGAATTGCTAGCAGTCAGTGTTGGCATTTCCTATCACACACTTGAGTCATGCAACTGATGTGTGGTAGGAAAGGTCTATGTCAGATTCTTAAAATATGGTAATTTAAAACTGAATGCCAATGACATTAAATTGATGGGTATACTGTAACTATTAAGAGCCTATATTTTTTAAAAAAATCAGAGGTGTAAGAAAAAAAGGAATTGGTAGATCTTCCTACTGCTGCTGAGAACAACAATGTACAGAGTATGTGAATGAATTGAACTTAATGTCACCCTAACCTTAACACATTCCCTCCAGTATTTCCCCTGATCTGCATGTTTTACTGGCAGGAGGTCCAAACTATGTTTTCTGGTCACACAATGATAATGAGAATGAGGTAAAACAAAATTATACAGGGCATGTATAAAGTGGATAGAGGGACACTCTTCTCCCTCTCACAAAATACCAGAACTAGGGGTTTGAAGAGTGAGAACAGTCAAAAGAAAATACATGTTTCCCAGCGTGGTGTTAGTCTGTGGAACTCCCCGCCACAGGATGTGTGATGGCATCTGTCCTGGATGCCTTCAAAAGGGGATTGAGAACAGATTCCTGGAGGAAAAGTCAATCACAGGTTACAAGCCATGATGGGGATGTGTAATCTCCAGGCTTAAAAAACAGGGTACATTAAAGGCCAGATGCAGGGGATTGGTATCAGGAGACAGATATCTAGTCTTGTGCACTCCCAGATGCATTTGGTGGTGCCACTGTGAGAAACAGGAAACTGGACTAGATAGGCCCTTGGCCTGATCCAGCATGGCTTTTCTTATGTTCTTATGTAGTGGGTTTTCAGGGAGAAAAGCAACACAGGTCATATGCAATAGGATTAGTAATAATATACTATCATTCATTAACAAATCGAGAGATATTTGAGATATTGAAACATCCAAAACAATTGCTTTTAATTTAGGAGTTTAGGATGAAAATCCAAATTATTAAGGAAAAGGTAATGTCTCCTCAATTATATAATGTTGTGTCTAAGTCTGTGCTGATCTCATAATTTGGAACTAGGTCTGTTTACTTGAATGATTCATCTTCACAGTTCCAGTGGCTGTTATTTAAATAGCTTCTCATAACTCCTGGATGAAGGGAATGGCACAGAGTTGTCTCATGTACAAAGAGTGAATTCACTTGAAAATTACAAAGAGAAATCAAATGTACTATGGACATTTTTAAAGAACTGGGGAAAAGCCAGTTCTGTATTTTTTTTTCCCTTTGGCCCTCCAAAGTTTGCATCTCACTGAACTTTCTTTTTGGTCGCTTAGGTTGTCGTGCCTTGTTGTATAATAACTGAGTTCTTATAGAACTCTCCAAATGCCGGGCTGCCAATCACTTGTCCATCACACTAACAGGTGCACTGCCATTGTCATTGTCAAGCTGAATGCTGAGGATCAGCCAGACAGGTGGAGTAATTTGCTCCTCTTGCGGTGGCAGGAGGGGACAGCTTATCAAAAGAGAAACTGTGGCTTCACCTGGCAGGCTCGGTGCTTGATTGTATAACCTGGACTTTGAAGCATTGTTGCAGAAACCAAACGAGACTAGATAGTGTTGTCTGGATTCAAATACATACCTATTTCATCTTTCCCAAAAATCAATATCTCCTTCAGTTTAAACCCATCTGTTTTCAGTCTTTCACAATCCTCTCTGTTATTTTTTCTCTGCCAAGCCTGTTGTCAGGTATTGTGGCTTGCAGAGTTGTTAGACTGCTTCATTAAGCATCACACCTACAACCTACGTACTGTAGAACAATGTTGCAATAAAATTAATGAAACTGCGATAGGGGAAGTAGGTTGCACACAGTTCTTCTTTAACATAGTAGAACACACTGGCACTTGTTCATTGCCTTATTCTCCCTGCATTAAGAGCAATGAAAAAGATGTTGCATTTGTCAGTGCCTCTGTCTGTCTGTCTTTCTCCCCCCCCCTTTTGCTGCTTCCTCATTGAGGACCGGTGTTTACCTATGGACTCTTCTCCCAAGGCCCTGAATATGAGCACTGCAAGAACAGAAAACCCTGGCCTCTCTAACTCTCTTCTGTCACCTGTGGTGAGGTATTTGTGAAATTCCCTTGACGAACAGAACTCTTGGTAAATTTGCTACACCTAAGAAGAGATTTCCATACCCCCTTTAGATTTCTTCCACAAGTGACATCTGATGACAACATATGAGAGTATGCCTCCTACTTAGAAATGGTTTGAATCTGACCTAAATTTCTTGTTGTGTTTTGTCCAAATAGAGTTGCTTCAAAGTTGTTCTTTAGAGTTGCCTCAGGGTTGACTTTAAATGGCCTTTCAGCCAGTAGCCATAGCTCTGACACTGGTGGTCATGCCAACATAGGTGAGCTGATATTAATAACTGCATATTATACCGCATATGTCATATCATGCCACTTCCTCATTCAGCTTCATTGGTAGTCCACATCAGTAAAATATGCATGTTCAGTAAAAGATGCATATTCTGTTAGTGGTTGTTCATGTTGTCTAAGAAATGGGAGAATGTTGGATTTATTTATTTATTTATTTATTTATTTATTTATTTATTTATTTTTAAGTGGTTATATACCGCCTGTCTTCTGGACGGAACTCCGGGCGGTTTACAACAAGGAGAACAAACAATAAGCAAGATTAGATACAACATCACAAAAACAATATAAACAATAAAAATAAAAAATAAGAAACGGCAAAATGACAAGATGGCAGGGCGGAACAGGCGAAGGAAAAAAAAGTGTCATCATCCTCAATGCAGTGAGAATGAAATGCTGCTGGTCTCTGGTTCAAAAAAGTGGGTTGGGATTTGAGGTAGGATTCAGGAGACCTGAGTTCAAATCCTCATTTGGCCATTGCAACACACAAGGAGAGAGGGTGACAATGGTAAAGAACTTCTTTAACATTGCCCATACCTTGAAAACCCTATTGGAACTGGCATGAATCAAAGTGACATGATGACAAAAAACAGCAACTAAATGTACTTAGATTATCAGTGTTCACTGTAAGTTGATTATGTACACAGCAGGTATATAATATTCATTTGTTTGCTTATGCTCTTTCTGAGTTTACCATAATCTTCTGAAAACGCATCATGGCTGTATTAGTTATTGAGCTCTTGCAGTTCCCCCAGTCTCTGAACCACGGAATGGAATTGAGGGGGGGGGGCAGGAGAAGTAATTTAAGTTGCAAATCTGTTTCTTTTTTAACATAAAGGCAATGTATCTAAGGAATGGCTTCATTAGTTTTAAATCTGCCATCAGGCACAAGCATGCTTTGCCTTGATTTTTTTAAATGCTATTTCCATTCCTCAATGATTTGGTTACATCTCACATGTTCGAGATTGAAATAGAATCCATATATGGGAGCACGGGAAAGAGAAGTATTGAGGTATCCATAATCAATTTAATTTATAGAAAGTTCTAGCAAATCAGCATGGATTTTGCATTTGCTTTGAATACTTCATACAAATTGGATTATCTTATGATCCAAAGTGCTTCCCCATCAATAAGAACATTGCAGCAATTCTCTTGTTTTTCTTATCAAAGCCAGGATTCATTCAAGTTTAAGACATAAATCCTATTCATACATTCTTGGGTGAAAGCTCTGTTGAACATGGTGGTTGTGGCCTAATGCTAAGCCGTGGGGTCTGCAGACCAATTAACCACTTTGGCTCTTGGGAAAGATGTGATGGCCACAGCTTATTGGCATTGGTGACAACCAGCAGTACTCTGGACAGGCATTGGGTCAGATTCATTCCATCTGGGGACCTGCCTGCCCCCCCCAATGTGTGAGACAGCACCACCAGGTGGCAGCATCCTTTGTTTTTAGCTTCAGGAAACCCCCATGGGTGCAGACTCCTTCAGGATTTCCTCCCCCAAGCTGAGCAGAGAGGCTATCTGTTGTCCCACCCGAGCTGGGACACTCTGTGCTCCCTCATGGGTCTGCTGTCACCACCTGTTGTTTCCGTGCTGCGCAGGCTCCATCCTGCTGCCACATCTTTCTGGATCCGGTTCCAGTGCCTCCAAACCACCAAGTGCCCTAGCTGTGACAGATAAAGAACAATTTTAAGACATTCCAAAAGTACAATAAACAAGTATAATGCCCCATGGTGTGAGTGGGTGGGGGAGTGTCTCTGTTGCAGACCCTCAAATGGGTCTTCCAGGCAGGCTGCACCCCTTTTAAAGGGGGAGCCAGGATGGCCTTGTGCCCCTGCGTGGCCAGGCAAGTCCCGGATGCCTGCCGCCACCACATGCTGCACTGGGTGCCAGGGATTGGCCTGGGCACCACACGTGACCTGGGCCTTCGGCCTCCCTGTGGGCTGCGTGGCCAGTGCCATCTTTCCCTGGCCTTTGCCCCGCAGACCCGCTGCCACTGCTGCCCACAACGCCAGACCCAGTAAATCGGGTCCATTTTGACTTGTCTCAGAATAAGGTTTTTTTAAATGCAGTTATGATGAAAGAACATCCACTGCACACTAGATTGACACTGATGGTGTCCAATGATGTTCCATTGTTGTGCACACATTGACAGTTGTACAATTAGTTGCACAATTAAGAACATGACTAGGTACCATAAGAACGAATGTGCTGCTCCCTGCATAATTGGGAAAACTAGCAGAACTCTGTTAGCACATTGGGCGTTTATACACGATCCCTAAGCTCCGCTGCAAATGGCTCCCAGCTCCGGAGCTTAAAAATGTTTCCCCACCAGCTCCGGAGCTAACAGAAAATTAAGTGCGACCCCGCCCACCTAAGCACGACCCAGCACACCTTTCAAGTACCTGCTCTGGGAGAGTGAAAAATTTTGATGCGGAGAGTGCCGGGCTCTCCTCACTTCTTTTTGTTGTTGTTGTTTTGCCTCCCACCCCTTTAAGAGGAACCAGGAAGTGACGGGGGGTCGGAGCAACTTCCACCAGCACTCCGGAGGTAAGAGTGCATTCTTTTCTCCTTTTTTTCTCCCTCCCCTCACGCAGACAGAACAAGGAAGTGCAGAGGGGTGGGAACGCAGGGAGAGCGACAAACCCTCAAGATCTCTGGTCCGAATTTAAGGGACCAGCGGATCTTAGGGGTCGTGTAAAAAGGCCCATTGTTTCCTTCCACAAAACACTGTGTTGAATATAGCTTAATAACTCCTATGTTGGGCCATCCTTCTGTTTAATGGCTGTTTAGTTTCTCCAATGTGGAGGTCTGAACACTCCTCACTGCATTGGACCACATATACTATATTGCTCCTTTTATGTTTTGGTATTGGATCCTTTGGGTGGACAAGTGTCTGCCTTAGTGTGTTCAGATCTCTGCATTGGAGAAACTAAACAGCCACGAAACAGAAGGATGGCCCAACATAGGAGGGGCAACAGCTCAGGACCAGAATCAGCAGTACACCTCCATTTGAAGGACAAAGGGCACTCTTTCAAAGATGAGGATATACACATATTAGACAAAGAAGAGAGGTGGTTTGAAAGAGGAGTAAGGGAAGCCATTGAAAACCCCTCCCTCAACAGAGGTGGTGGTCTCAGGCATAGTCTATCTGCTACTTATCAGGGGGTGCTTTCCAGAGTACCCAGACAAATCAAAAAGCTTTCACCACCAAGGCCATAGCTAACAACCCATTCTTGATAGGTTTCAGCACCTTAGGCCATTGTTCACCTTAAGGCTATGGATACTATTGTCTCTCTAATGAGCTTATTCAGGCCATTGTTCATCTTATGAGCCTAATTCAGACCAGGGTGACAAGAGGTCAAAGCTGACTATAAGATGGAGGACTCGCACTAGCTGTATTCAGACTGAGGAAGCTTTTTGGATGAGCAGCGAAACGTTTCTATCTCTCAAAAAAAAGAAGTCCAGTAGCCATGACTCAACTTCCAGATCTTATCCCCTTAAGACTCTGATAGGCAGTTTGACTATTTAAGTTATGGTTGAGGTCACAATTTTCTGTGCTATTACAAAACACAGTGCATGGACTGCCTTTTACAAGTTTGTAGCTGATCTCTTCTGGAGGAGTTCAGGGGCTATGTTTGTTGCATCTAAGAATCTGCACAGGTCACAAGGCAAATTTGGAGGAGCAGAAAATGGTTCAAACACATGCTGGTTAAAATATATACTGGCTGCTGCTGAAGTCTCAGTTTATATCTGCTGTCACTATCATTGCCTACTGTTTTGTTTATGAGCAGAGCTGCCTTTTAGAGCTTGCCTAATCTGCTGAAACCTGTTTGAGGTAATCCTTACTCTAAAACGGGTTCCCACGGAGAGAAATGAGCTGGCTGTGATACTGGCATCCCGTCTTTGAACATAAAGCCTCAGCCAAGGTTACTTGTCTTCTCCGGATACAATGCGAGAGGAGAGAACGGAGAGTTACAAGTCTCTTTCCTCCAGGCAGCTGCCAAGGTAATGCCTGAAGTTAACAACAAACACAGCTAAATCCTCCTATGCATTCAAGTGATAACATTGAAGTGGGAAGTTGCACATTGTGGGAAAGAGAAACACTGCAGACACAATGCGAGACAACTAGTCTAGTGGCACCCACTGAGGCAACTGTACCAGTATTATTTACACTGTTTTGGCTCTCTACAGAACAGCATTTGGAGGAAGATGCTGTTTTTCTAAACATGTTTTTTAAAGCTGGCTGCATAGCTCAATTGTTTAAGTATCTGGTTGAGGAGGCAGAAGTTGGGGGTTCGATCCCCCACTGCGTGCCTGTCCATACAGGAGTGTAGATCGTGATATGGATCAAGCCAAACGCTGGCATCCACACATGTTTCTCGTTAAATCAGCCCATCCTCCCCCTTTAAGAGCGGTCACAAACCTTTCTGGCACTGTGGCCAGGTATGCACTCTTACTGGCATGATCCAGCATAATCCAAAATAGTTCTTTGTTTAGCCTAAGGAGACACGGACTTTCCACCAAAATGGCACTGAGGGGGAAGCGTTAATTCTAGTGGCCAACCTGCGACATATTAGATGGGTTGTGGCATTGAAATAGAGACCAAACAAATGCTCTCTTTTATTTACACTTTTTTAAAAAATCCCCTAAACAACACAGCACAATTCTAGTACCATGCTAGGTGGATGCGCTGCCTTTTAAAAATGGCACTTTTTTCAAAGACCCACCCAGAGAGAGAGAGAGAGAGAGAGAGAGAGAGAGAGAGTCACCCCAGCACCCTGATGACACTTGACAACACAGGAGAGGCGTATATGTTGACTCCATAGGTTCCACTCCGCATGGAAGAGCCCTGGTTGAGGAGAAAGGCAGGAAAACAAGGGAGGAAGTCCCCCCCCCTTTTCTGTACCCAACTGTCACCCCAATATTCTGCCCTCATGCTACAGGTTTTCTCGGCTGCTGTTGCTGCTGCCTCCTTTCTTGTGAGAAAACAGTATTTATCCTTGCATGCTAGTAACAACACCTTTATTGGCATAAAAGTAGTAGAAAATAATCAAGCTGACTTGTTAAATACCCATACTGTATTTATAGAATTCCAAAGGCAAAATGTTAAATCTTGCTCATTGTGGAGCTGTGTCCTGCAAGAAGAGTGGTGTTCCTTCAAAGGGCTCTATCACACGTCCTTTAAAATGTTGATTAAATTTCAAGATAAAGAATTTCCAAAAATCCTGCCCCTATGGCCACTGGTCTTTTAAAAAAACAAGGTTATGCCCCCCATTTTCCAAGACCTACTGGAGAAGTTGGGAATTTTTTGCTGGGATAAAAAATGTGAGCCAGAAGTCCATGGGAGCTCACATATGATCCGGATTTCTGCTTTCCCCCCGCTAGCCCCGACCCGCTCGTCCTGGGGCTCATCAGCGCTTTTTATTTTATTTTTTTAATTTCCCCTCCCCCCAGCACTGATCAGCTGGCCTTTGGGCTGTCAGCCTCGCTGTGTATTTTTCCCTAGCACCACCTGCTGGCCCTGGGGCTGGTCTGCACTTTTTTAAAAAAAAAAGTCCTTGTACGTGGGAATGGAGATCCCACATCTTCAGTCATATGACCAAGAAAGAAGAAAATCTGGACTTTCACAATATCTGGATCTTCCCCCAGGTGAGATAGTGGCCAAAAAGAGCATTGTGTCAGTCTGTTTCTAATCTGTGCCACTTTTGCATGCATATACCACAAGTCTGTTCTGTCCATTCCTACAACTAAAAACATGCAAAAGCAATCAGTTACAGTTAAAGACATGTTTAAATCTATACAGTATATTTGTTTTCTGAAATCTTATTTAGTACCTAAGTCAAATCAAAACTTTCCATCTATTCCTCCCTGGTTTACAAACCCCTTGCCAAAATTCTCGGGCTATATTGTGTTCACATTGGTTTGGCACATGTGTGCATTGCCCCCTAGAATTGCAGCACAGGCACTTAGTTTACCAAGGAAGAGCAGACAGAAAGTTGTACTTTGGTTTATGATACAAACAAAAATTCAGACACTCTGTTCTTTCTAGAATTTGAAAGTGAGTGACTACTAATTATTACTTGCAGTTATATTAATTTTAACTTAGGGCAAACCTAAGGCGGGAAAGTACTCAGAAGTAGTTCACTATTCCCTTCTTCTGGGAATGCCCCTTTTTTAAAAAAGGTTTTGCCTCTGGTAGCCCATCTCTGATGTGTTTCGTCACATAGAAGAGCTTTTTTTATAGGAAAAAAATTGTTTTGGTGACCAAAAAACTGTCCACAGTTGTGGTTTTAAATGGCACCTCACACATGATGATGATGATGATGATGATGATGATGATGATGATGATGATGATGATGATGATGATGATGATAATAATAATAAATAGGTGATATTCTGAAGTGATTGGTTTATTAAGACATTCCATGATACTGGAAATGGACCGCTGAATTAGCTTGGTCAACTTTGTTAGCTGCAAGGCCTGATTTTGATCCATTCCCAATTTTTGCATGTGGTGGAAGGGAACCAAAGTAAAGCAGACCAGCAGATAAAAAATAAAAATAAAAAGTAAAAACCCTTATTTATTTATTTATTATTTATTTATTATGGAGCTTATATACCGCCTGTCTTCCTGGGGGGGAACTCCAGGTGGTTTACAACAAATTAAGAAGACAACAAATTACAATAACAGCCAATAAATTAAATTAATAAAATACGCAGACAAAACAGCAATACCAGGAGATGCAGGAGATGCAAAAAAAAAAAAAAAATCACCCAAACGCCTCCCAGAAGAGAAAGGTTTTCAATGCCTTCCGGAAGGCAGGCAGGGACTCTGCTAGGCGCACTTCTGCTGGGCGATGATTCCACAACGTCGGGCCAGCCACAGAGAAGGCTCGGGTACGGGTGGAAGTTCTCCGAGCCTCTCTGGGCGTGGCCACGCGCAGCATGTGCGCCCGCGACAACCTAGTCGGACGGGCCGAAGTTGACCGCTGGTCGATCCGCTCTGTCAGGTAGCCAGGTCCTAAACCATGGAGGGTTTTGTAAACCAAAACCAGGACCTTGAATCTAATTCGGGCTGCAACGGGTAGCCAATGCAGGCGGGCCAGAACTGGGGTGATGTGCTTAAATCGGCGCACACCCGCCACCAGTCTGGCCGCCGCATTTTGGACCCACTGCAGTCGCCGAATGAGAGTCAAGGGCAACCCCATGTAGAGCGTGTTGCAATAGTCCAGTCTTGAGATCACCAGCACCTGGTACGGGCGAATCTGGGCAATTCGGCGAAGGTGGAAAAAGGCAGCCCTGGACACAGCGGACACCTGGGCCTCCATGGTGAGCGCCGGGTCCAGGACTACTCCCAGATTCCGGACAAAGTCCGATGGCCTGAGGGAAACGCCCTCCAAGGTGGGAAACGGGCCACCGTAGCTGGATGGGGAAGCCCCAAAGAACATGACCTCGGTCTTATCGGGGTTGAGTCTGAGCCTGTTAGCCCTGGTCCACTCCATGACTGCGCCCAGGCACCGATCGAGGGTCCGGACAGCCTCATCTGCAGCGGTAGAAAAGGAGACATAGAGCTGCGTGTCATCAGCGTACTGATGACAGCAGACTCCATGTCCCCTAATGACCTCAGCCAGCGGCCTGATGTAGATGTTGAACAGCATGGGAGAGAGAGACGACCCCTGTGGAACCCCACAAGGGAGTGTCCAAGGGGCCGACAGCTCGCCCCCATGCAGAACCTGCTGGGGACGGTCCCCGAGGAAGGATCAGAACCAACTGTGAACAGTGCCTCCAATCCCAACCCCGGAGAGCCGATCCAGCAGGATACCGTGGTCGACGGTATCAAAGGCCGCTGACAGATCCAGGAGGACCAACAGTTAGGAACACCCCCTGTCGGCCCACCGGAGGAGGTCATCTTGCAGAGCGACCAAGACTGTCTCGGTCCCCCGACCGGGCCTGAACCCAGACTGGAATGGACCCAGGATATGCTCGCCCTCCAGATATGATTGAAGCCGGATTGCGGCCACCCTCTCGATCACCTTGCCCATGAAAGGAACATTAGCAATCGGGCGATAGTTGGTTAAATCGCCCGATGCTAGGTTGGGTTTCTTCAGAATGGGCTTAAAAACTATGGGTAGTGGTGCTCTCAGAACAGATTGGCTTTCTATAGTAATTGTGGCATTGGCTCGCTGTAAATAAGAGTAGTAGCTTTCTATAGTAATTGTGGCATTGGTTTGCTGCATGTTTGTCCCTGCAGCAAACCAAACAAAAGGACAAATGTCCATTGTTGCCTATAGGCGAGCCTTTTGTTTCCGACTAAAGGAATAACAAGACAGGACTATTATATTTGGGAAATCTTTAGGTCACAACTTTATTGATTACGCAAGCAGTACTCTGATTGAATCATTAGTTCGGATCTAGGACATCAAGGAGCCCGCCTGCCCCTTGATGCTCCCGCAGGCCTCCTGGTCCTTTTGGGAATGCCCCATTTCTTGCCAGTTGTAAGATCCCCTGGGTCTCTACCCCATTGGTATCCCATGTCCATTTTGCTGTTGTGGGGCCCTGAGGTGTGTAAACCTCATTGGTGGCCCATGCCATTAAATCATTGCTGGGAGCCTTTGGCACCCACTTGTTATTCAGCCCGTGGCCCCTTCCATTTGACATGACCTCATCAGCTGTTCTCCTGTAGTGCAGGTTCTCACCTGCTACTTTATCCACTTGGATCCGTCTCAATGCCTGTAAAACTGCCAACCACCTCTAAGGTTGTGACATGCATCTTATACAATTATACACAAACTAACATTTTTGCTACTACTTTGCATTATATAATGGGTGGGTGGGATGGGATTGCTCTGTCTTTCGTTTGAAAGGTGGTTGCCACTCGCCACTTCCCCCTTTTATATTAGGGCTGGCCCAGCCCCTTGTGAGCCTGTCCCACTCTCCAAGGGGCCAGGATTGACCAGCGTCACATGGTTCCGCCTGGGCCTGCTCATTGGCCAGGCCCTTTCACATGATGTGGTCTTTGGGCTTCCCCTCGCACGTGATGATCACAATTTCCTTTTGATCCAGCCAGCGCCACTCCGGCAACAATCAGTGGACCCATTAAGTCGGGTCCTTTTCCTTTTGATCAGGTGCACAGTTAGTAATCAAACTCTAAACTTCTGCTTCTGCACCACGATACCTAACTCACTGACCTATTCAGCCATTTTCCAAGTGACTAGTTACAGATTAAGAGCTACTTATTTTTAATTATTTTGCAGCAATTAAGGCATAACTTCTCCCACCCTCCCCTTGAATTTCCAGGCCCCCAAAATTATCTGAGTGTCTTCTCAGAAAAATCTTTAAGTGACAATAATTACTTGCTGTCAAGTCAGTTCTAATTTATTTTCATTCACTTTCATACCCTTTTCATGCTTTTCTCAGAAGCAACATAACCTCTGCTTCTTGTATTCTGTGTGTCCACATATGTGTCATAGGCATACATGTGTGAGCAATTCTCCTCCCCCCCCCCATGGATTATGTCACAACCTAAACAAAAATGGTCACTACAAGTGCAGAGCGGGTTGGGGGTAGGATCCCCGTGTGGAGGGCTCCAGGGGGTGCGTGGCTGCACAACGGAGAGGGAACCTTGCTTTAGGGAGAGAAACATCCTAGGGCAGCAGAGGAGATGATGGCCTTCTCTGCAGAATTTTTTTATCAGTGGATTTGGTCAATTTCAGGTAACTAATGATCAAAAAATTATTATCCATAGAGTTCCTTCCAGTTCTGCTGTTCTAAAATAATGATGATGATTTGAAACTGTCTCGTGTGAAGACCTGAAATTGATAAAAAAAAAATGGGAATGGGAGAATTGTTCAGTATTTCTCCTTGCTATTGGTCTGTGAATCTCACAGCCTCTGTTGGGGTCACTAGGGTGAAATGTTAAAAATAATTGGGGGGAAGGAATCAATACAGTACTGCACTCTCCTACACTGACTTCTCATCTTCTGGCAATTCACAACTTAAATTTAAACTGGTAGAATTATGCTGATATAATTTTTCAACTGGATTACTGCCAGAATGTTTCATAGAGATTCATGATGTTTGTTAAAATGTCACTGAAAAAAACACAATTAACAGAGTAAAGTGTTTCGTTTTAGAAGTCGAGCTTTGCTGTTTCTGTGAATCTGTCACAACAACTAATTTAGTTTTCTAAAATAACTGTATGAACTCTTATTCTGTGTTCAAAATATACATTTTAAAATATTTTTATAAAACCTTTTGAGTGGAGAATTGTATCAAAACATTTGGAAAGTATGAAAAAAAGGTGACAGGCTGAAGTGCCATTGATGTTGCTTTAGAACAGGTAGCAGAGTCAGTATGTGCTAGCTTGTTAGCTAGAAACAGAGCGAAAATTGAAAAATATACAAAGAAACAAAAATGTTGTGGCACTTTAAATAATAACTGCTATATTTTAATGTGAGCTTTTGTGAACAAGTCCACATGTGGTGAGTTTAATTTGGATTAGTATTCAGAAAGATCTTTTTTTCAAGCATTACTAGTATGAGATTATTGTCCTTTTCTGAATTCTTCTCAAAGAGGTGAGAAATATACAAGAAAATGCATATAAGAAATGGTCTGTGGATCATGATATATTTCACAAATCTTCCTGGGTGTAGTATGTCTCCATCAATTGCTACACATTCCAGGGTTAAAAGGAGACACAGATATCTACCATTAATATTTACAGTTACTTATCAGTTCTGCTGGGAATCCAGTTCAGAACTGTTCTTTAATATACATTATAAAATTATAGCAGCAGAATACAGTTTTAACAGCCATGATTCCTTCCTATGAGAGCTGGCATTGATGCTGGTGAATTTCTTAGTATTCTGCTGCAGTTTAGAGTGCCCTAAAGTATCATTATCAATAGTGGTGAGAGAAGATGGCCCCCTGGGGTGGGTACCTGGCACATTTGAAGGGGGCCATAGGCGGAAATCAGTTCTTCTCACACTTATAAGGGTCAAATATGCGATTTAAATATTCTTGACCCGGCCTATATTTCTTTCATACTGTGTTTATAGCTATCTCTCCCCCCACCCCCCAAAAAAGATTGAGAATGGCTGCTCTACAGGTCTTTTAGTAAATTCTAAGTACTTTTATTGTCCAGTTTTTCAGTCCAGATTGGTTGTGTGCTGTTTTTATATTCATATTTACATATATTTGTAGAATGGTCTGCTTTTAACATACTAACTCCAATCACACTGCTCCTAATTCTTCTTTTGAGTCAGTCATTGGACAAGCAAGTGTAGGAATGTGCATCTGTTATACACATATGATCTTGTTCTGCTCAGTTTTTGGAGTCTGGTTTAGTGAAAAATTGAAAATACCTTTTATTTGTCCCATTAACCTAAATGAAAGCTCAACTAGAAAATTGAGAGCTATTGTCAAGTTCATAATATCTAATACAATGGAAGCAAATTAGAGTTATCTCCAGTAGCAGACTTAGCAGCAGATTGCTTTATAAATCATTGTATCACTGACAGTCAATTACATTCAAAATTTTTCAAGCATGAGCATGCAGTGGTGCTTATTTACCAACAAATTCATCCAGAACAAACAAACAAACAAACAAAACAGAGCAAGTCTGAGTTGTGTTCTATAAGCACGGAATCTGTTTCTGTTGGGAATATGGATAATATGTTATATGTGCTCACATTAGCCTATTTCATATTATCTTGTTTTACCTGCATTTTGGATAATAATATAATGTGAGTCACTTTGAAAATGTGTGTGTTGTGTGGAAAGTATCCAGCAATTAAAAAAAAAGAAAGAAAGAAAACAAAAAACTCTGAAAACTCACTTTTCTTTCAAGAAGCTTAGGGGGACATTTTAGTTCTATTTCTACATTTCATTCTCAAAACAAAAAACCCTGCAAGGCAGATTTATTTGATAACTAGCAATTGGCTTGATGTTGCAGTGAGCTTATTGGCTACCAGTACAATTCCAACACAAAGACATGTTGGCTGTGGGGGACTGGGAATAGCCAGAATCTGCTGCAAATATCCCTTAATTTTGACAGATGTGTGCTTCTGCTAGAACAACTTATTTCTTCCAGCAGAAGGGTGTGTGTGCAAAGTATATCAAAATGAGTGTGGAGCTGCATTATTTCATATTGTTGCCCACCCAAGTCCAAGGACACAGTCACTATGTCAGGGCAAAGCCGGGTGAAGTTTGGAATAACCCAAAATCATTTTCTAAATCATCCCAAGTTTGTGAAGGGCTTTGATTCAGGATGTTTTCTGCTGGCTTAATATCATCTCAGCTGGTGCTAGGCTATTCTAGCATTGGCATGTGGATTTGGGTGAACCGGTGGATATAGTCTATCTGGATTTTGAAAAAGGCTTTTGACACAGTCCCCCACCAAAGGCTGCTGAGAAAATTGCACTGCAGGGGATAAGAGGGCAGGTCCTCTGATGGACTGAGAACTGGTTGAGATCCAGGAAACAAAGAGCAGTTGTCAATGGGAAATTTTCACAATGGAGATGGGTGAAAAGTTGTGCGCCCCAGGGATCTGTCCTGGGACCGGTGCTTTTCAATCTGTTCATAAATGACCTGGATACAGGGATAAGCAGTGAGGTGGCCAAGTTTGCGGATGACACGAAACTTTTCCGTGCAGTAAAAACCAGAGAAGATTGTGAAGAGCTCCAGAAGGATCTATCCAAACTGGGGGACTGGGCTGCCAAATGGCAAATGCGTTTCAATATAGCCAAATGTAAAGTAATGCATATTGGGGCAAAAAATTCCAACTTTATCTATCAACTCATGGGCTCTGAGTTATCCTTGACGGATCAGGAAAGAGATCTTGGTGTGTTGGTGGACAGCTCCATGAAGGTGTCTACCCAATGTGTGGCAGCGGTGAAGAAGGCCAATTCCATGCTAGGGATTATCAAAAAGGGGATTGAAAATAAAACAGCCAACATTATAATGCCATTATACAAAACGATAGTAAGGCCCCACCTGGAGTATTGTGTACAATTGTGGTCTCCGCACCTCAAAAAAGACATAGTGGCATTGGAAAAGGTGCAGAAGAGAGCGACTAAAATGATTACTGGGCTGAGGCACCTCCCTTATGAGGAAAGGCTAAAACATTTGGGGCTCTTTAGTCTGGAAAAATGGCACCTGAGGGGGGATATGATTGAGACTTACAAAATAATGCAGGGCATGAGTAAAGTAGATAGAGGGAAGCTCTTCTCCCTCTCCCAAAATACCAGAACTAGGGGACATCCACTCAAATTGGGGGCTAGGAGAGTAAGAACAGACAAAAGAAAATATTTTTTCACCCAGCGTGTTGTTAGTCTGTGGAACTCCCTGCTACAGGATGTGGTGATGGCATCTGGCCTGGATGCCTTCAAAAGGGAGTTGGACAGATTCCTGGAGGAAAAGTCCATCCCAGGTTACAAACCATGAGGGAGATGTATAAACTCCAAGCTTAAAACCGGGGTACCTCAAGGACCAGATGCAGGGGAGTGGTATCAGGAGACAGATATCTAGTCTCATGCGCTCCCAATGTATCTGGTGGGGCCACTGTAAGATACAGGAAGCTGGACTAGATGGGCCTTTGGCCTGATCCAGCATGGCTCTTCTTATTTTCTTATGTTCTTAAACAAGGGGGCCTGAATATAAGGACAAGCTTGCCCTATTCCTTTGATGGGCTAGGACTGAGTCAGGAATGAGTTCTCAAGTAAGCATTAAATACTTCAGATTGCAGAAAGTCCCATTCCAAAGACCACAGCAAACTGGTTGATTTTGAAATGCATAATAGAGATGGGCAAGAAATGCCAAAATGGTGTTTCGTGCTCGTTTTTTGGGCCCTGGGGTCCTCTTCGTTCCGTTACCGTTTTTCGGACCCCAGGGGCCTGCTTCATTTTTTGGGTGCCGTTTTTCGGCACCCGCCAGGAAATTGTTCCTGCGGCTGCGGGGAGCCTTCCCGGAGCTGGGCGCTGCCAGAGGTGGCGGCAAGGCTCCTGGGAGAGCCCTCTCACAGCTGCGGGGAGCCATCCCAGGCTGGGGCTCCACCGGAGCTGCCGTTAAGCCGGCCAGGAGAGCACTCCCGTGGCTGCGGGACTTTTCTTCTGCCCGGGCTTGCCGGCGACTCCGGTGCCTGAGGCTGGGGGGAGATTTTAAAAGCCCTTTCTTCCCCCACCGCATCAGGTGGGAGGAGAGAGTGGGCTTTTAAAATCTTCTCCCCTCCCGAAGCTAGCACCCAGCGGCTACTGGGCGCTGGCTTCAGGAGGGGGGAAGTGGGGGAGAGAGCACTGGTGGGGGAAGATCCCTTTCAGACCCCCCTTCACCCCTCTGCGTGCAGAGGGGAGAAGGGGGGACTCGGCTTCCCTGCAAGGCTCAGCCGATCTCCTCCGACCTGGGTGACAGCCGCCACCCGGGGCGGAGGAGATGGAGCCGCGGTCTCGAAGCCCCTTCCTTCTTGACTCCACCCCAGAGCTGGAGTCAAGAAGGAAGGGGCTCCGATCCGGTCTCTGCATGCGGAGACTGGATCGAAGCCCCCTCTTGCTGCCCTCCGCCCCACAGCCTGACAACCTAGTGGGCTGCAGGCTCTGGGTGGAGTCGGGAATGAAGGGGCTCCCATCTGGTCTCCGTGCACAGAGACTCCCGCCGCCCTCCACCCCAGAGCCTGCAGCCCACCGGGGAAGATCCACTTGAGAGAGACCCCCATTCAGCTCCTCTGCATGCAGAGGAGCTGAACGGGGGTCCCGCCTTCCCCGCGCCGGCCATGACAGGTGCCCCTGTCATGGCCCGCATGGGGAAGATCCACTTGAGAGAGACCCCCGTTCAGCCCCTCTGCATGCAGAGGAGCTGAACAGGGGTCCCACCTTCCCCAAGCCGGCCATGACAGCGCCCGGTGCTGTCATCCAGCGCAGGGAAGGCGGAGGCTGATCGGGAGGGTGCTGCGATCCGTGTTCCACACTGCGGAGCCCGGATCACACCCCCTTCCTTCTGGACTCCACCCCGGAGCCTGACAGCCCACCGGTGGGCTGTCAGGCTGTGGGGTGGAGGGCAGCGAGAGGGGGCTCCAATCTGGGCTCTGCACGGAGACCAGATCACGCAGCCCCTTCCTTCTCCACCCCAGAGCCTGATAGCCCAGTGTGCTGTCACGCTGCGGGGCGGAGGGCGGCGAGAGGGGGCTGAGATCCAGCTTCCCCTCACAGAGTCCAGATCACAGGCCCCTCTCTGGCAGCTATCCGATCTCCGCAGCGGGGATGTGACAGCTGAGCCAGCTGTAACCCCCTCGCTGCGGAGATGGGAGATTGAGATAGCCGTGGCCTGGCCTCTGCTTGCGGAGGTGAGAACAGGGCTCTCTCAACCCTCCCCCGCTGCTGGCGATGACAGCTGGGCTGTCATCGCCAGCAGGGAGGAACGAACCAAACAGAGCTGAACTCATTTGTTCTGGTTCTGTTCTGTTCATTCCTAAATTACACCATTCTCCGTTAGTCGTTCCGTTCCGTTCCATAACGAATAACGGAGAACGGTAACGAAAAAATGGTCGTTTCCTGCCCATCTCTAATGGATAACATAATGCACGGGCTTTTGCAATATCAAGTAATGACAGATTTGGTATTTGCTTGCAGTTCTGCCCTCACATTTTCCTTGCAGTCTGGACAGAATTTCTGTATGTTGCCAAATGAACAACAGAATGCTCTATCATGTAACCAGATCGAATAACAGCCACACACTGTTTAAAGGCAGCCAAGTACTAAGATATAAGGTGAATGAATGAAAAAAGCAAGAAATTAAAAAGGGAGAGGGATGAAATTGTGACTGTTGGTGTATGAAACCAGAGTGAGAGGATTTGTCTAGTGTAGTCATTTGTCAAAACCCTTTGGCCACCCAGCCTGGAAATAAAGAGACAAGACATATTTGTGGTATTCAAATTAGACCACAATTTATTGATATGAAATTAACTCAATTAAACTGTTAAATGTGGAACTCCCTGCCACAAGATGTGGTGATGGCATCTAGCCTGGATGCCTTCAAAAGGGGATTGGACAGATTCCTGGAGGAGAAATCCGTCACAAGTTACTAACCATGATGGAGATGTGTAATGTCCAGGCTTAAAGCCGGGGTACTTCAAGGAGCAGATGCAGGGGAGTGATATCAGGAGACAGATATCTAGTCTCATGCGCTCCTGGACACATCTGGTGGGGCCACTGTGAGATACAGGAAGCTGGAGTAGATGGGCCTTTGGCCTGATCCAGCATGGCTCTTCTTATGTTCTTATGTTCTTAAACAAGGGGGCCTGAATGTAGTGCAAGTGGATCAGTTAATGATTCTTAATATTATTAGAAGAGTGCTTCCCACCTGTTCAGCACCCTCTCAAAACCTGCTCTCTGGGCAGCCCTCATTCTCATCTTTGAACCTATTTATACCTAACACCCAGTGTTCCTAATTTCCTAATCCATTTCCTAATTGACATTGAGGTTTAGTGGCTAAAGATGGGCGTATTGTTCAATAAATTTCACCTGACTTAAATTAACTGCTTGCACTACCCACATATTGTGACCCTCCCTTAGCCTAAAGAGAATGGGATGGGTGAAAACATGCTGCCACTCTGGTCTAATCTGAGTGGCAGCCAAAAAATCCCATCTGGCCCCTAGCCGACCAGCTAATCTCAATCTTTTACCGGGGAGGGAGCTGACTATGCAGTCAGGCCAGGCAGAGACAAACCTGCTGCAGCCAGCCAGCAACAACAACCCCCTCTCTCTGTCTGTGTGTGTGTGTGTGTGTGTGTGTGTGTGTGTGTGTGTGTGTGTGTGTGTGTGTGTGTGTGTGTGTGTGTGTGTGTGTGTGTGTGAGAGAGAGAGAGAGAGAGAGAGAGAGAGAGAGAGAGAGAGAGAGACTGTGAGTGAAACAGCAAACACAAAGGCCAAAGCCCAGAAAACAGCCAGCCAGAACCAGCCAGACAAACTGACTGAGAGTAGTCTCTCACCTACTCTCTCCTCCAGAGACTACAAAATGAGGGAGAGAGCGCAAGCCCTTTTATAGCCATTGCCAGCAGACAATTAGCCAGAAGACACACCAACTGAAAGCAGGCTTTGCAGTTGTTTCTCAGTGTTGCAACAGGTCCCAGAAGCACTTGGCTAGGCCATGTGCTGTTCAAATGCATGTTAAAAATAAAATAAAATAAAATAAATCAAATAGCACTGTTTTACACACAAATCAACTCAAAAAATAAAAAATGGAGAGGGAAAGGAATATATTTGCCTCTGCTACCATATTAAACCCTTTCTATCCTTGCACGATGATAAAATATTCTTTAAAAATACAGAGGTACCTCAATTTAGGAATTTAATCTGTTCCAAATGCATGCTCTTAAGTCGAACTTCTCTTAAGTCAAGGTTCCTATCTAAAAAATTGAAAAAATAAGTTACAAAATCAAAACAATGAAAAGATATTTGTAAGTTGAGCAGACCATATCTAAAATTTGTAAGGCGGCAGTTAAAACGCCAACAGTTTTCAGCTCTTAAGCCGAGTTGCTCTTAAATTGGGATACCACTGTATTAAAAATCGATTGGAGTAATCACAGATTTAGATGTTTTTAGCACTGGACACCAACTTTGTAGGGATTATCAGCCATATTTATTAAATATTTAATCATTTTTATTTGATTTAAATCATTTAAAATCCTTTTATTTTACATTGCCCCATTGATGAAAAACAAAATGAAACAAAACAAAAATTTCCAATCAATCAATCAATCAGCCTTTATTGGCATACAAAAAGACTAAACATCACAGTTTCAGTAGAGATTTAAATTACAAAACTAATACAAATCTAAATATAAATGCATTACAAAAGTAACAGCTCAGTGCATCTCTGCCTGTGGGTCCTGACCAAATGGGCTAAAAAAGTTGCCACATTTTCTATCACAATAGGTTTTCTAGAAGACAGAAGAAACCTCAAATTGTCATTGTCTGAACAAAGCCTCTTATTCGGAAGGAGTGGATCAAGGAGTTTTCTACAAAAATGATCATAAAATGGACAGTACAGAAAACCACATGGGAGAGTGATTCCACACCACCTAGTGTGCAGGAGCAATGCCTGTCGTTGTATGGAGTTCCATTGAATCTCCCATCCAACACTGCAGATGGAATGGCATCCATTTCATTTCGTTTTGTTTTTCTTTTGAAAATCAGTTCATTTTTCGTTTTGTTACAAAATGAAACAAAAATCAACAAAAATATTCATTTCATGCCCATCTCTACACCTGAGGTTTATTCCAGACATGTACACGAGTGGCCACTAGCTGAACTTAATGACTTCTTAAAAACTAGAATATGAGAAAATTGTTCAAGGGGGAACTTAGGTTGCCAAGCAGAAAAGGTCATTGGAAAACTGCTGAATTTGAAATGCTTGCGTAGCTTTCATAGCTGAAAAATAGCCAGCCGAGGAAATTCTTTGACTTGACAGTTACAAATCAATGGCACATGGAAATTGAGAGCAATAGTTATACAAGAAAGGGAAACCAATGACATTGGTGGCCTCTTGTGTTCTAATTATGCTGCTACAGGGCAGCCCGGGAAAATGATTTTTGTAGCCTTGCAGCGGGAAGCAGGCAACACTATTTCTTCATCTGCAGACCGTCTGGGGACATGACAGTTAATGCTTCTGGGAAGATTTGCATATTTCCAATCATCTGCCTCTGGCAGGTATAGGGAAAAAATTTCAGCTGCCAGTTTTGACGGTTGCAACGTCTGGCAAGCTTCAGGTAATGGGGAAATAAAGGAAAGCAAGGGAGAGAAAAAGAGTAGTCGTAAAAGGAAGATGAAGAAAACAACCCACAGCACAGAGACCACCGACCTTGATATTTGGATAACACTCTGATGGCACCTGCTCTCTCTCTCTCTCCACCTTGGCTAAACACACACGTTAGTCAAAAAACAAGATTGTGTGTGTGGAGGAGTGATTAGTACACAGTCTGCTGGGCCAAAGATTCTGGTACTTTCCCAGCAAAGTAGGTGATTTCCCCGCACTTCGAACACACTTGAGAATTGTGTTTGGCTCAGTAGAAAATAGAAGTGAGAAATTACAAACGTGGGCCTCTGATAGAATGGTGGAAATCATATATCTGTGTTGACAAAACTTCAGCCTGTTGGGAAACTGTGGATGTGTGAAAATGATACTGTCCATTGTCCACCCCCACCCCCAAGTGATACTCACGGGGGGGGGCAGCTATTCCTGAGTAATTTACAGAATGAAGATTTCTGTTGTATGGCAATGTTGGTGCTTTTTTTTAAACTAGGATTTGAATTCTTCTGTTTGGTTGTTAATAAAAACACACTTATGAATAAGTGCTTCATAGTAGAGACATGTAGGATTGTGCTGTTGGTCACTTTTGAGCAGTTTACAGGGTCTTCCTTTTACAGGTTTTCACTGCTCTTATTGGGGGAAACATGGCAAGGAGATACAGTAAAGCCTTGGATTGCAAGTACCTTGTTCTGTGAGTGTTCTGCAACATGAGCAAAGATTTATTATATATTTAAACTGGATAAATGAACACTATGCGACACCAAACATCACCTGATCACAACTGAGACAATGATTTTCTCTCACTGTGGGATTGGGGGTGATCATTTTCCACGCTCAGTCTCTGGCCTCGGTGTCTGGGATAAATCAATGATTTTTCCGACCACTGAAACATGCCCACAACTTGCACTGGTGCATTTCTGTCACTACTGAGCACTTATGGACAGTCGTTTGCTTTTCCATACAAGAGTCAGCTTTGCTTCATTCTAGGCCAGGCTGCTTGCAGACATAGACCTTTTCCTCTGCCCCATTGTTGCCAGTTACCTTAAATACAGTATGTAACAAGAGTTTATTAATAGGTTGTTTTATTTTTCTTTATATTTTCTATTTTCTTTGTTATTTTGTATTATATTACAGTATTGTAAACATTTTATATGAATATATTTGTTTGGTAGAATGAATAATCTGAGTTTCCATTATTTTTATGGCGAAATTCACTGATATGAAGGTGCATTGGATTACAAGCATATTTCTGGAATGAATTATGCTCACAAACCAAAGTTTTCCTGTAGACAGACAGACAGACAGACAGACGATAGATAGATAGATAGATAGATAGATAGATAGATAGATAGATAGATAGATAGATAGATAGATAGATAGATAGATAGATAGATTAAGCTTTGGCAGCACATTCCCACTAATCAACAAGGTGCTGCTAGCATTCCAGTTCAATGCCCTATTGGCCATAGACAGGGGCTTGATTGTGCTGGATAACCTAATGTTCTTGTGCTGGGATGGGAAGAGACAGTGGGGCAATGATTTCCCTGCATTGATCCCTAATCTATTCCATTACCTAAAAACTGGAAGGAATTGGTTTGGTTAGTCTGGAGAGATCTCTGGGGGAATGGGCAAATCAAGACTGGGGCAAAATATTGTATTTTCTTTGGAAACACTCCTTGGTGAGGTTATTATTAGTATTATTAATATTTGTATCTGGAGGGTAGCAGGGGAGAGTTCTCCTAAACTGGAATCTTGCGCATAGTATTTGGCAATGTTTTTGCCTTCCTCCACTCTTCATTTTGAAGCATTATCATCATGAGACATGACCCATCAACATCCAGTATTTACTGGACCAGATAGAGCTCTTGTGTGATGATCACTAGATTTCATCAAAACTATAGTAATCAGGTTTTCTCATTATCATAATCAAACAGCTAATTGACTGTTGTGTTTCAGAAAAAAAAAAGATAATTGAGATGTTCAGATTGGCTTGCATCTTTTTGAAATTATATACTACTACTACCGTATTTCCCTGAAAATAAGACACTGTCTTATATTTATTTTTTCTCAAGAAGACACACTAGGGCTTATTTTCAGGGGATGTCTTACTTTTATTAAGTATAATATGCTTGAATGTCAGCCCTACACACAACCATCGCCACGCCCATCACTAGGTTTTATTATCAGGGCTTATATTTAACAAATGCATAGAAATCCTGCTAGGGCTTATATTTGGGGAAGGTCTTATTTTCAGGGAAACAGGGTACTACTACTACTACTACTACTACTACTACTACTACTACTACTACTACTACTACTACTACTAAAGCAGGTCATCACGTTTCACACTGTTTTGTGTCCCCTTACTACTGTATTATGTCCCTCTCCCTGAATTTTATGACCAGCAAGGGAAGGTTGGAAGCCACAATCACAGGGTGAATTAAAGTACATACATAATTGCAATGAAGTGCAAGAAAATAAAACTGAGACCCCATCCTAAGGGGTCTCAATCCTGACGCTCCTTTAAATTTCTCCAAGTTGTTTGCTCAAGAACACACACACATTTCCATTATGGAAAAATCAGCAATAACATAAGGATAACGTAATGACATACAGTGGTACCTTGTATAAAGGAATTAATTCGTTCCAATGAAATTATGTTAAGCAAAATTTCATTTATCAAAATTTCCCATAGGAATGCATTGAAAACGGAGTAATCCCTAATCACAACCATTTTTATGTTCTACGGATTCGCCCCATAGATGATTTTGTTAAGCAAATTTCCCCTATCTCTGGAATTTTTTATGTTGTACAGATTTTATGTTATACAAACCGTTTGTTATATGAGGGTCCACTGTAATAACATAAGGATTCTATGGGATTGTTACTCCTTGGGTCTTTCTGCTAATTAGCTTTGCATTTTCTCACATATTTCTTAAATATTCATTGTTGTATGTTGTTGCTCATAGATTAGCTCATCTGTGAATTCCATATAACAACTGTACAGAGTTGTTTTATATGCCAACAAAGATATATGTTTGAGACATCATACTTACTAAATCTGTAGGTGCCTTTTCATACACTCTTAATTTTTTGATATTTCTTTTCTCTGATCACTTATCTCTTTTTTTAACTTTTTCTATATTTATTTTGAGCATCACCTATAAATCCCATATTACCCTTATTCCCAAGTAATTAATATGACATTATTTCTTCCTCCTCATAATTTAATAACATGCATTGAGACTTATTCCAATTCACCTTTAATCCTATTGTTCCTTTGAGTTCCTTTGAGTTCCTGTTTTTGTATTCTACATATAGATCTTACTGAATTTTTAATATTAATAATGCATCATCTGCAAATAAGTCCCCCCCCCGTCTCTCTCTCTCTCTGTGTGTGTGTGTGTGTGTGTGTGGTCAGGTAGACTTTGGATTCTCTTCTCCTTTAAATGTATAAAACATAAGACCTCTGGCAATAATGTGAATTTTGAAAAGCTTGAATAAGCAACTTTCAATGGAAGCTTTGTTCAGACTTGTATTTTCCTGATTTTTTTCTTCCAGTCAGAATTACATCTCATTTCCTAAAACAATAAGGATGCCCATGAAATGCTAAGATTAATGTTGTTTTCCATGTTTGTGCTGATCTTAGCTCTAATTCACTGATGATTTCACTAGGATTTCTATATACAGTACTTCTTAAAACAAACACAAGTTTATTGGGTATGGTCATATTGTGCTGTTACACCATGGATTTTGATACATTTCTCATTGACTTGATGTTGAATCTGCTTCAAAGTGTCTGAAAGTGAAACTCCCAGAGGACTTTCCTTTCCATCTTTGCTGTAACAAGAGTGCTGTTCACAACACATACTTCCTGCCATGAATGTTAAGAAGAGAATATAGTATTCAATGTTCTCATCTGCCTTGTGCATTGAGCAGTAGGTGTACTGAATTTTAGCTTATTGTGTTTTGTGAAAGCATTCTGACAATTGTGAACTCTTGATCAATGAGAAAACAAATGAGACTTGGTCATTTTCTTAAGACATCAGTTTTTCTCCCCCCCCCCTCCTTAGTAATGGAAAGGGGTGAAAAGGGGTATCCTAAAGACTATTCTTGCTGGATTTCTAGGCCACACTTTGATAGCTGTCTTTAGTGACCCGCTTTGGCACTAGACCATTCTTTAAAGCTCAGTGCTCAGACAAATGGAGGGCAGTCATCAATGATTTCATGTTGGACCAAGACATGAAGAAGCACAACTCTACTTGTGTGATGTTCACTCATCCTTCCCACCACTCTGTCCACTACAACCACTTTCCCTAGTGCCTCCTTGCCAGAACAGTTGGCTGCCTGAGGAGTTGGGAGTCAGCTTCCACTGTAGATTGGCATGCTGCTGCCAAAGAAGGACCCCAGCAGTGTGAGGAGCTCAGTAAGTGGACCAGTGGCTTAGGGGAAGGACTTGGAAACTCCTGTTAGCCAGCGCTTTGTGCTTCATGCAAAGCGCAAAGCACCCATCTTTAGCCCTTATGCTTCTGAAAGAAGTTGTTTTGTTTACTGACCATTTCTACTGAATGGTTGGGGATGGGTCTGCGTCCAGACAATGGAACTGGATGGATTTGACCAGCTTGCCCTTGCAGTAGATGTTCTCTTATGCTTGTACAAGGCAACAATAGATCGAACCCTTGATTTGAAGACCAAGACAAAGGGGCTGACAGATCTTTCCCATTGCTGATGGTGTCTCATGTTTTGATAGTGGTTAGGTTGAAAGATGATTAAACCCCCCAGGAAAACAGACTTAAGACTTAATCAATAAAGGTTTAACAGACAAGAGTAATTAATTCCAGTTTCAGCAGGACATTATGGGGAAAATGTCATGTTGAATCTGATCACATATTTGTAATGAGTTGAGTTTACAAAATCTAATTTTGATGGTACTTCCTTCCCTCTGGGAAATTATGGGCTACCTTAGGCAATATCTCACAGATTCCACCTCTTTATGATCTTTTGCTTCTTTAGCACTTTTTACTTTATATTTTTTTTATTAAAATAAATTTCCCTTCTTTTGTGCTACACAAATGATGGGTTGGACTAAATTCTGTGGGGGCTGCTAGGAATTGTGTATGTGATCATCTCTGCCTGTTAGGTTGTGCATAAGAAGCTTCTCAAACAATACAAAACAGAACAGAACAGAACAAAACAAAACAAAACACCCTGACACATCCGTATAATAATAATAATAATAATAATAATAATAATAATAATAATAATAATAATAATAATAATAATAATAATAATAATAATAATAATAATAACAACAACTTTATTTTTATGCCACCTTTCTCCCCAAACCCATTCAATACCCACAGAGCTTAGCCCTACCCACCCATTTCACTTTCTTCTCTGCAGGATGAAAATGGTAACTGGAGTCTAGAATTAATTAGTTTAAGTACAAGACAATTGTCAGAACTTTTATTGCCTGATTAAAGACCCCAGAAGTCTTACTGCAGGAGGGCATCAGTTCCTGCAGGTGTCTAGGAACTGAAAACTTCATGTCTAATTGTCAGTTTGGGCTGACACACCAGTTAGAACATAAGAACAGCCTTGCCACAGGCCATCCAGTCCAGCATTCTGTCTCACACGGTGGCTCACCATTTGCTTCATGGTATTCCCAAGCAGATGTCTTCACCTGCTTATGATTCCATGCAAATGATATTGAGAGATATCCTGCCTCTCTCGCCAACCTGGAGGTTGTCCTTAGGCATCCATAATGATAGCCATTGATACCCTTATTTTCCATGAACCTGTCCAATCCTTTCTTAAAGCTGTCAAGGCTGACAGCTGTCACCACTTCTTCTGACAGGGAGTTCCACAGACCACTGATCCTCTGGGTGAAAAAGGACTTTCTCTTATTTGTTTGACATCTAGCACCCAAAAGTTTTATCAGTGTCCCCTGACTGGTAAATGGCTGCAAGGGAGGAAAACATGGAAAATGAGAGAAGGAAGACATCAGCACTTGGAGAAATTATGTTTTGAACTACAAGTTACAGAATCATGTTGTCATTTATGCTGGTGATGGATTCTGGACCTTCTAGTCTGAATATTTTTTTTTTCTGAGAGGAGCTGGATAGCAAGAAAGCCTAAGGACATCAGAAATAGCACAATACTGTGTTAGACCAGTAGCATATATAGTGCCATTGTGTTCAATATCCTGTTCAGGTTTTACACACATATGGAACCCCAACCGCAGTAGCTGTCATTGTAATCTGAAGAAGTGGCAGTTGCTGACTGGCCATGTCAGAGCACAGCCGTGGCATCGACAGGGGGAGCCCAGGAACCCTTAATGTTGGACAGGGTGCTGATTACTGTGCATTCTGACTGGCAGCCTCTCTCCGACGTCTCAGACAACATTCACCTGCTGTACCTGTCTGTACAGAAAGAATGAGCAAGAATGTTTCAAAATGAACTTAATTAGCCTTTACCCCATCCTATCCGAAGACATTATGAGGAAGCCTGACCTGATGGGTTATGTGCCATCATAACATTATCATATTGAAATCGCTTACATGTTTGGCCCAAGAAGGAAGATCCAGTGTTGTCTCTTGACTTTTCAATTGTGACTGTATTTTGAAAGAGTCAAATGAGAAGACATAACTGCCATTAGTTGAATATGTGCTTAGTGGGTGGGTGGCAAAACACTCAGGCTTGTAAATTTAGACAGTAGTTATACATAAGCACTACTTATGGTACTTGAATTCTTTAGCAGAGGCAGCCTAGTTAGTGCAGAACAAATTCTTTTATCTGTTAATGAAAATGTGTTCTGTTTTATTCCTTGGGCAGTCTCTAATCCAAAATGGCATTTGTATGCAGCTGATGGTGGAGTTACAAATGCTTATATTTCCTGCATCAATTTATTTGAACATAGCGTTAACGGGCAGGCTGGAAAATCGCAGTGACCTGTCATGTAGATTCAGAGAGCTTCTCCAGCATCTTCTCCTTTTTGTAATTTAAAACCTTTCAGTGTTTTCATTCCTTTCTTTTTTCTTTCTTTTTATTCCATGAAATGGAGTTTTTAGCAAGGCGATAACAGCAAGGAGCAAATGGACAAATGGAGAAATAGTGAGGTGTTCGCCATTGTGTGGGGGATACTTTGCTAGGATTTTTTTAAATGCAATTAGGTCAGGACAGGTGAATAAAATCACTTTTAAAAATCACAAACCATTTAAGCTTGGCAGGAATAATGTGCCCAAAACTATTAAAAATGTGTGTGCCCCCAATCAAAATGGGCTGCTAAGTTTCCTGCTGTGCTTAATGGCTTTGAATTGCCTCTGGTGTGGATATATTATGTTAGAAAATTCAATATGAATATGCTGAAACACAGGACATGAGAAACAAATGGCAGGTACTTTGGAAAATGAGTTGCTATTTGTTTTTCTTGGTTTTACCTGCTCCTTTCCAAATCTACCTTGGCTCCCACCTTCTGCACTTTGTAGCTGCAGAATCTGCCCCTCTAGTGCAGTACGTTCAGAGGGGGCCCACTGGACTAGGCCTGCAGTCAAAAGCCACAAAGACTCCGAAGAACCCTGCAAACATCTGCTTCTAGTTTGACTTCTAAGGAGGTGGAACAATGAGTTTGTTGGCCTATGGCCTCAGTCCTACCAGCGTTTTATGCGTAGTTGCCCTGTGGCAAACTGCACAGAAAAAGATTGTGTGCTAACCGCAAAGAGAAGTAAATTCCAGGCCCGGCCGACCATGCCCCTGGAACAGGAGTTTCAGTAAAGTTTCCTAAACCAACACCAGGGCCTGGATTTAGAAACTTCGCTTGAAAATGCTTACTTATTTGCTTCTGTAACCACGACAGGACCCTTAAAATACACAGTAAAATCTGTTGTTCCCCCTTTTTGGCAGCTTCCAAAGGTTAAACACCACGGAGGCTTGGAAAGTGGAGCCAGAAAGAAGGGGAAAATGCGAAGTAGCCAGGGTGAGACGGAACCAGAATAGGAAAATACATCACAGAAGAGAGGAAACTGACTGCACATTAAAAACCACGTGGCCACCCCCCAAAAATGCATGAAATTTATATATGCAGAAAACTATGGTAAGACTGCAGTCAATGTCATAGAACAGTTGTTGATAATCAACAGTTGTTGTTCTGTGGTGGTTCTAGCTCTGTACACAATTGAATGTGAAAGGTGTGACTTCTGCCACTCTCTCTCTCTCTCTCTTGCATTTAATGATCCTGTCAGCAAAATAAATAAATAGGTGCATTGTTTATCAATGAAACTTTACATATTTGACTTAGCATATTAATTGGGAGGACATGTAGCTAGAGCAAGTTATACAATTATGAGAGTTTGACATGTTACTTAATATTTGCCATGGTGGAGGGCGCCTGGGACTGTCAGTGCCTCTGTACAAACCGGGTAAGATTCTGAAACTCAATAGTGCCACAAGCAGATGCTCCTCCAGAAGCCAGAAAGGATCTGCAATAAATGACATTCCTTTCTGTGAATCTTTGGCATGATCACAGTCTCTGATCCCCTTGGGTTATAGTTACTCAGATTTCAGTGGCTTTATATATCAGATATGCCAATGAAGCTGGCATTTTCTTATTAAACTCACTCAGAGTTTTAGACTGTAAACTATTTGACATGAAGAAGTATTTAAATGTTCTGAGTATTTACAGTGGTCCCCTGCCCATTCGTGGTTCATATACTGCAGTCCTGTTCTATCGTGGGACCACAGTACAGTGGTACCTTGTATAAAGGAATTAATTTGTTCCAAATGAAATTATGTTAAGCAAATTTTCCTTTATACAAATTCCCACAGGAATGCATTGAAAATGGAGTAATCCCATTTTTATGTTGTACAGATTCTCCCCATAGGCGATTATGTTAAGCAAATTTCCCCTATCTCCGGATTTTTTTATGTTATACAAACTGTTTGTTATACAAGGGTCCACTGTATATGAAAAAAATGTCCCCTAGGGTAAGGGGAAAGGGGCCTGTTTCAGGCCTCCCATACTTTTCCCAGGACTGACACTGCCCTGAACGGGCCTGTGAGGGCCTTCCAGGGCCTCCCTGCGAACCGGAAGTGACCTGGAAAACCAGAAGTAACTTCTGGATCGCTGAAAATCATTTCTGAGGACTCTGAGGGCCTTTCTAGCCCTGATGAAGGCCTTAGAAATGATTTTAGGTGGTCTGGAAGTCACTTTCCATTATTTGCTGAAAGTGACTTCCATTTCGCAGGGAGGCCCTTTTGGGGCTTCCAGAGAGCCCGGGAAGGCCCTCGCAGGCCGATTCAGGGCAACACCTGGCTGGAGGTAAGTACAAGAGCCCCTAGTTAGACCCCCCAGGCCCGACCGACCTGTATCCGCATATCATGGATTTTCAATTATCACGGGTATGTATGCCAATATTGTTTGCTTGTAAATAATTGGATTAATAGATGCCTTTCTACCAGAATTGGGACCCCAAGTGGCTTACAAAATCATTTAATAACGGAAAGTAAAAATAAAATCAGTCACACAAAGGTAGAATATAAATCACCATGTTATTAAAATACAATTAAAATTAAAGCATTTAAAATTACTTGATAGGAAATTCCAACATTTGTTTGCCTTGAAACAATGCTGGACAATGCAGTGCCTTTGGCCTCTGGCTGAGGAGCCAGAGGTTGAGAGTCCAGTTTCCCACTATGCCTGTAATAGAAGGCAAAGGGCTCAGTCATCCACAGGGTCCCTTCTAGCTCTGCAGTTCCAAGATTATTTTTAAGGCAAACATTAAAAAGAGGGAATAACATAATAGGTGTAATAAGTTTTCTTCATATGATAATACATGGGCATTTTTCAAACTTTGGTCTAGAATGTTTCTTCCAAGCATTTTGCCAATTTCTTTCACAGAATTCAGAAATCCACGGAATGGTGGTGTTCTCTGTTGATTTCCTATACGGAATTTTTCAGAGGCTCTTTTGATTTTGTTCCGAGTTCCTTGTTTCCAGCTAAATAATTCTCAGTCCCTTGGCATTCCACATAGCTGATTTATATAGCCATTCTTGCAGGATGATTCTTTGGAAAAAACCCAACAGTGGTTATTCATCTGACAACAGAATTGTTAAAACACACAAGGGATTGGAATCAGACTGCCGAGCAGCCTAAAGAGATTAGAGTTGTGAGGGCTACACACAACACTGATAGATTCTGTATTAATAAATGTAAAGTCCCTGAGTCAGAGGGGAGGGAAATAAAAACAGCATAGAAACAATACTGAAAGAAGTAACCAAGCAACTGGCACCAGAGCTTGTGTGTAATTTTCTCCTACTTTTATCCAGTCCAAATGTCCCTTTCAAATATCATTTCAAATCCATAGTTACACCACAAATATTATTCTCAGTACAGAGACGGGATATATTTCCCAAGATGATCACAACAGCCTCAAAGAGTTATTCATAGTTTGAAAAACAGGGCACCCTCCTCCTCCTCCTCCTCCCCTCCTCCTCCTCCTCCTCCTTCTTCCTCCTCCTGCTCTTGTTGCCCTTGCAAGTGCTGTTTTGATCGTGCTGCTTCTTTGCCATTAATGGGGAAGAGCTGGAACACAATGCAAGAGTGCACGGTTGCATGCCAGTGGCTTCAGGCTCATGCTCTGTACATTATATCACAAGCAACAATTGGAAAGACTCAAGGAACCACTGGCAGGCAGCATAAACAGCATGCATTGCAGGCCTCTTCTTCTTCCTGGTTATTGCAGAATAATTTTAAACCCCCAAATGGTTTTAACATCCTCCTCCTGTGTGCCATCCTGCCTGCTCCCCAGGATCTGATCTGTCTTTTCATCTTTTTCTTTTTAACTCATTCAAGACCTGCAAGAGAACCTGCTGTGGGGCAAGAGGGAAGTCTAGACTTATCTTCCACTGTACCCTCCCTGACTATCAGCTGCCATTTTGTTTAACCCTTTCCACTAAAACAGGCTTTAATATGTCGTGGCTGATCTTGTTGCTTTTGAATACAGAGAGGACTAGATCCAGGCATCAGATAATTTTGGAGCACTGCATCTGCTCTTGTTCCCCTGGCCTAAAAGTATCCCACCCCTTTTTGCTGCATTCCATGTGCTTTGATGATGAAAAAAGTCCCCATAGGCTAGAATAAATTGGAGGGGCCATGTGCCTCCCACAGGATGCAAGGACTCTTCTGTTTTTTTGGGGGATTTCTTTTGAGCTTATTGGGCCCCATGGGCTAGCATCTATTCCATGACATGTTTGCATTAGCCCTAAACCTTTTGAATTAGTGAGCACATGTTTTAAAAGTGGAATATTTAGTATACAAGCCTAAGCAAATATGCACGAACAACCTGCAACTGAATTTCAATGAGTTGCACCTCTGGTTATGCATGAACCTTGTAGCTTTATTAATTATGCATACACAGAGTTTGGGGTACAACCATCTCTGGTCCCAGGCTGCGTGTCTCTGTGAATGAGTGTCTGCGTGAGTGTGTGTCTCTCTCTGTCTCTCTGCGTGTCTTCATGAGCTGAGTGTGTGTCTGTGTGTCTGTGTGTGTGTGTCTGTGAGAGCTGCCTGGGACCCAAGCCTTTATTGATAAGAGTAAACAAGTACACACAATAGGACAAAGGAAATACGGGCAGATCTGCTTTGGTCCAGCAAAACTCTGCATAGGCTTTGAAGCCTGCAGCTTCTGATCCCTGAGGTGCCTTCCCTGGGAAATGGAATTCTGAGTCTTAAATGATTCCAGGGCTTTCTGTATAGTGCTCTGGTACAAGCTGTGGCTTATAAGCCTTTCCCTGGGGAATTTTTCCCACTGATTTTGCTCCTTGCTGTAAAGTTTCACAGCAGGAAAATCTCCTGGCTGGATGGATTCCAGAGCCTGTGTTACTGATACGTGGCCCAAGGTGTGGCTTCTCTGCATTTCTCTGGGCAAATCTTCCCCATGGGGGGCTCTTTGCTGCAATGGAGTGACTGAGCTAACTCCAGTGCTGCCTTTGGCTGCCTTTGGGGTTTTTCTTTTATGTGACCTGCTTCCTGGAGCAGGTCTCATTTTGCTCTTTGCCGGGACAGCCTCGACTGATTTCTGCTTCTGGGACATCACTTCTAGTGGAGGTGTGGGTGGCAAAATAATTGGTAGGGGAGCTGTGATTTCCAATGGCATGAGTAAGGAAGCCATCTCCATGTGCCCCTATGATCCCACCTTCGGGATGGTGGGCAAAGGCTGTACGATGTTTGGAATTATCTCAGTGATTTCCAAAGGCATTAAAAGAGAGGCAAACCCCCATTGCTTCTCTGCTCTCCCATCTGCGTCCTGGTTGTCAACCCTGGAAGTTTATGCCTGCAGATCCCTTCCTACTACTGGTTTCCAACCCGACTCTCCCAGGGGCTTTTCTCCTGACTGCCAAGGCTCTGTTCTGAGCTCATGGCTGGCACAAGGCTTTTCTTGGCCTCCCCAATTCCCTGGCTCTATGAATTTTGGCTCTCCAAACATGAAGAATGCTCTCATCTTACCTATGGGATCCCTTTTCGAAGGATGTCTGGGCACGCCTCGAAGCCTCTTTACGGGCGAGGTGAGATGACGAAGAGCCACATTCTGTGCCTTCTGGCGTGGCGCTTGGGATGTTCCTTGTGCCTCAGTGATTCCCTCACATCTTCATTGCCTTAGGAGATCACATTGGGGTCACCATATGTAGCTTCATTAATTACGCATACACAGAGTTTGGGGTACAACCATCTCTGGTCCCAGGCTGTGTGTCTCTGTGAATGATTATCTGTGTGTGTGTGTGTGTGTGTGTGTGTGTGTGTGTGTGTGTGTGTGTGTGTGTGTGTGTGTGTGTGTGTGTGTGTGTGTGTGTGTCTGCATGTCTTCATGGGCTGAGGAAGAGTATGTGTGGTTGTGTCTGTGTCTGTGTGCGAGTGTCTGTGAGAGACTAAGAGTAAACAAGTACACACAATAGGACAAAGGAAATACGGTAATGCATTCCATTGGTGAGGGGGAGAAATGCACCTTATCTGGAGGAGCATAGTTAGCTAGTTTATTGATAAGGACAGAGGGAAGGAAGCTTTGGGCTCGGTCACAGGCCAGCTCTGTCCTGATATCCGGGACTGCCCTTGTTTTTCTGGCCTCCTGAGTGAGGTCAGCTCAGGGTCAGCTTAACCACACACTGGGCTTTCCTGCTTGCTCTCTGGACATGCCTGCCCACGGCCTAAGGATGATCCTCAGTGTTCCCAAGTTATTGGGGTTCAGAGCGTATTGGGGTATGAAATCCCCACAGAACCTATTTATACAGTTAGTTGCAGAATTTCTACAGTTGCTTGCATCACTGTTTAACAGCTTTGGCAAAGTTTTTCAGTGCACTATTTATGGGTTGAATTTACATCTATAAAATTTGCTTTTCTGAAAAAGTTCAGCTGGCCTACCCTAAGTGCTTTTTTCAACAGAAACAACCAAGTAAAATAATCATGTGCCCCAGAATCTGTTGCAGAAAGAAAGGAATCAGCTAGAAGTAGAGCTAAGGCTCTCAAGGATTCCATATTATGAACAAGTATTTCTGGAAACATAGGAAACCTCTGGAACAGGAGTACACCTTAAAGTTTCTCAGCTTTGCCGTCATTCCAAAAGGCTTTCCTATGGTGTCCTGTATGACCACTGGAACAGGCAGTGAGTGGTGTGTTTCTGTCACAAAGGTTACTGCAAAAGAGCAGATGAGGATGGCAGAAGAGATGAGATGGCAGAAGCTTGGGGAATATTCCCCAAGAAAACGTGAAAGAGGCGGCGTGGAGGGGAAAAAACGCACAGCTGAGTTTGGAAAGAAGCAAGTAAATAAGCAAGCTGGAGAGAGAGAGAGAGAGAGAGAGTGGGGTGGAGGCGATAGAAGACAGTGAGGGCTTCACATATAAAACATGAACATTTTTAAGGAACTGGACCTTTATTTTAATATTGAGCCTAATGGGAAAATAGAATTTGACTTACAACAACTTGCTTTTACAGCCACCATCAGGGAACAGTTTGTAAGCGAGGGTTCTGCTGTAGGAAACTGGAAAACCACTAAGGAGCAGTACTAAGGAAGTGTTTTTGTATGTGTATAAGAGAGGATAGTGGTGGTAGTGGTGGCAGAGGTGTGTCTGACAGAGACACAGGTGGACTTCCCTGAAAGTTAAACTAACACTACATAGCTTCATTTGTTCTTCTATTTTTATTAAAAATCTGAGCACTGCATACTGCAAAATATTTGACATATTCTTATCCTTATGTGTGCCATTCTGCTGTGTAATATCACCATAATATATGAAGCTGAGATTTGTAAACTTTTCATTTTTAAACCACTGTTAACCTAAATATATTCAATGAGTACAACAAATGTTTGAATTTTTCTCAGCTGTGGTATTCGCTCAGCCTGCCATGATATCTTTTGTAGTGTTTTCTCTCAGTAATTGAATGCTTAGTTAAATTTGGCTTGGATGTGTTCCAAGCAAATTCAACATGAGCCAAACCTGAGTGAGCATACATAAATCATAATTACTGTCCGTCTTGCAAAGAAGCATTATCTGAAATATCCTGAAAACTTATTATTATTTAGCTTGGTATCGTTTGGGGCATTGAAACGCAAAATGAAAGCACGACCCTTAACTTTGCAAGTTTGAATTCTAGCAGTCCATTTCAAAGCAGAGTTTACACATGAGTAACTTTACTGACAAATTAACTGAAGCATATAGAAGAACCTATAATAAACACTGGAGCTAAATAGTTTCTATTTAACGTGTTCTGCATATTTTAAAAGTAAGTGCCCAAAACTTTAGGTATATTCACAGTGATGTTTCTGGAGGATTTAAGTCTACATCTGAAAATGCATGGCATGGATGTAGCATACGTGCAAATGTTGTTATCACACAAAACGCTTCTTGGGGAACAGAATGGCTGTACCCCTATGTAGAGTGCATAACTGGGTACCAAATAAACATATATGTCATGCACACAGCATGAAACTAATGATTTTCCAGTAATTCTTAAAACATTGTTAGGCCACCAAGAAGTATCATAATGTTATATAATTACTAGGCAATCACATTTTTTAAAAAAATATTTTTGAGGAAGTATTTTGCTAGTTTTTCTGCCATTTACTAGAGAATGTCAACATTGGCCAAGTGACACTAGGTCATTAGTGTTGGCAATTACTGGTTAAACTCAGAGGTATCAAGTACTTTTTATAAATTTCTGATTATTTGTGTTGTTACCATAAATCTCCTAGTAAATACCAGTACTGACCAAGAATATTGTTATCATTTGGTAAAGAACGTGTTTCTGACATTTTCATCAGGGTGTCAAAGATTTTCACATTGCATTGGCAAAGATACATTTTCTACACATATTCCATCATTTAACCATAAATGTTAAATGTGAGCGTATATCAAGGGAAAATTTTCAAAGAAATTGCATGTAATTGTTTCTTCTACCATTTTGTAGTATTAGGAATCTGTTGGTTTTCTTCTTCCCTCCAATGATTAAAAATGGTGAATGCAGAATCCCCCCTATTATATGAATACGAGCATCAAACTGTAAGTTCCAGATTGCTCACTTTTAGAACCTGAAGTCCTTTAGCATTCTAGGGATGTGAATGAGACAGCCTTTTTTTTTTAAAAATTAAATTTACAAAGTCTGTTATCTCTTATAATCACAAGCCATTTGAAGCATAGTTTCCCCCTACAAACAAAAGCAAAACAAAACAAAACAAATAACAGGGGACATAGATAAATAGTTGGCCAGACCCCCCCCAGGGTACCCTGCAGCATGCACAAGGTATCTTTCATTCACAGATAGCTTGTTTTATGCCTGTGAGCGGTGTATACCCCTCCGCAAACTGAAGCAGAACACACTTTGTTGTCTACCTAGATATGCCCTGCCATTTCTAGTTGGTTTCATAGGGACTGTCAAAGCATATACTGATATTCAACATGTAAAGGACTACTTACCAGTCTTCAATCTATTGACTACATTTCATGATGATCGTTAAAAACAGCTGAAGAAATTTTCACATGCTAAGAGTAATGCTAAAAAAAGGAAATATAAATTCAAAGAAAAAATGGTGTTTGGAGGGGTGTTGTTTTCTTCATTTAAAAACACACAGTATAACAGTGATAACAAGAATAAAACATCTTGTTTGCTTAGTCCAAATTTTCTGTAAGAGCTAATGAGAAATGTAGGGAACAAAAGAGAAAAAAAAGAGGGAACAAACACATCAATATGAGAAGAAAGGAATTAGAGAAAGAGAGATTGGCCAGCTCAGAACTAATGGAAATACCAGAGATTGGTAGTTAAACAAATGGTAGAGTTCTGAGAATGCTAATTAATCCTGATATAGGTTCATATTTTAACACTACTGGCAGCATAAAAATAAGCCCTTCATTATAGCATGCACACTTTATACTGCTTCCATTGATTCACCAAAAATAATGTTGGAGGAAGAAATGAAGTCAGTGGAATCTCAACCCAAGCTGCTTTTACATTTCAGCGAGAAAACCTGTTTTCATCAAAAGAATCCACCAGATAGTTCTTACCAACTGATGTGCCATATATTTTCAGTAGTGGCTGCATGACTTAGACAATTTTATCAGCATCTATATTTCAGAGGAAATTTTGAAAATAAATAAATAAAGCATTTCAACACAGAGATAAGGCAGCTGATTTTGGAAGCTGTTAAGATGAAGTAATGCCATGTATGCTGGACAGTTTGTCCCTGGACTACTAATGAGAACATCTGGAGTAAATTCAGCCAAACATTAAACATAGTGGAACTATGGGTGCTTTTACATGACCCCTAAAATCCGAGGCATAGGGCTCCCAAATGCGGAGCTTAAAATTGTCTTCCCACCAGCTGCACACTTTAAAAATTTTTAAGTACAACCACGTCCACCTAAGCGTGTCCCAGCACATTTTATAAGTACCTGGTCTCCGGAGGTAAAAAAATTTCTGATGCGGATTGTAAAGCAGTGAGTGCTGGGCTCTCCTCGCCTTGTTTGGTTAAGAGACTGGAATGCTTCCGGGGCTGCTCCGACCGGCAGACGGAGGTGAGCCTACATTCTTTTCTCCCTTTTTTCCTCCCTCCCCTCTCCGCACACAGGAGCAATGGCATGCGGAAGGGTGGGAACACAGGAAGGGAACAAAACCCCACAATCTCTGGTCCGAATTTAAGTTGCCAACGGATTTTAGAGGATGTGTAAAAGCGCCCTATGATATACGGATAACAAAATTCTTTTTTTTTAAAAAAAAAATATGTTTTTATTAGAAAATTTTAGTATACAAAAAAAAAAAAATTCAAGTTCAAAGCATTAGCAATATAAAATCATTCTACCACTAAAATTTGGCTTCCCTCTGTTCTTCCCGTGGTTTTAGCGTTATTCATCTCCTAGCCTTCCTTTCAGACAAACCCCTTTATATACTTATAAAAAGATTTGAAAAATAAGTAGTAATCCTTCGAGCTCTATCCTAATCCGGTAAGGGTCTTTAATTCCTTGCAATGAATCTCCATGTAGTTCTTGAATTTTTGCCAATCTTTTTGGAACCTCTGGTTGTCTTGATCCCTCAGTCTGCACGTCAGTCTGGCCATCTCTGCGAAATCCAATATTTTCGCCCTCCATTCATCCAAAGATGGTATATACGTTGTCTTCCAATTCTGTGCCAGGAGCATTCGTGCCGCTGCTGTTGCATATAGAAATAGAGTCCTGTCTGCTCCTTTAATTTCATTATCCACCAACCCTAACAAAAAAAGCTCAGGCCGTTTTGGGAATGTACACTTTAACATCTTTTTGAGTTCATCATATATCAATACCCAATACTCTTTCACTTTCTCACAAGTCCACCACATATGATAAAAATCACCTTGTTTCTCTTTACATTTCCAGCAGTGGTCATCTTTCATCCTATACATCTTTGCTAACTTCGTTGGGGTAATATACCACCTATACATCATTTTCAACAGATTTTCTTTTATCAAAGTACATGGTAAATTTCATATTCTTTTTCCACAATCTTTCCCACACATCTAACTCAATATTATGACCCAGATCCATAGCCCATTTTACCATACATTCTTTAACTTGTTCATCTTTAAGATTCAACTCCAACAAAAAATTATATAATCTAGTCAACAATTTCTTTTTTGGGCCCATGATTATGGTTTGGAACTTAGATTCCTTCTCTCCAAACCCAGACACCTTTCTATCTTTCTGAAAAATGTCATTTAGTTGATGGTACTGAAACCAACCCGTTAACTTCTCTTTCAACATATCATAAGATTTCAGTCTAGGACCTTTTTCTGAAAAGAATAACACATCACCATAGGTGATCCCCACTCCTTCTTTATCTTTCCTCTTGATCGCCAATGCCTCACTCGGGATAACCATCTCGGTGTATGTCTCTCTAAAAGGGGTTTCAACCTGTTCCCAGGCCTGAAGTAGTGACTTTCTAATTACATGATTCATAAAACTTTTATGTACTTTCACTTTGTCATACCAAAGATAAGCGTGCCAACCAAATCTGTTATCATGACCTTCTAAATCCAATAGATCCTCATCAACTAAAGTAATCCAATCTTTTATCCAACCGAGGCAGGCCACTTCGTAGTACAATCTCAAGTCTGGCATGGCAAATCCTCCCCTTTCCTTAGCATCTGTTAGCAATTTAAATCTTATTCTCGGTCTTTTACCTTGCCAGACAAATTTAGACAATATCTTCTGCCATTCCTTAAAGTGGCCTATTCCTCTAAGTATTGGGATCATTTGAAATAAAAATAACAACCTTGGTAGCACGTTCATCTTTATCACCGAAATTCTTCCCATCAGCGACAAATTCAATCTATTCCATGTTTCCAGATCTCTCTTAATCAAGTTCCATACCATATTATAATTATCCTCAAAGAGATTTAAGTTCGTAAGAGATAAGTTAATTCCCAAATATTTAACTTTTTTCACCACTAAGAGGCCGGACAATTTTTCAAATTCTTCACAATCTTTTTTTGTTACATTTTTCAATAAGACCTTTGTCTTATTCTTATTTAGTTTGAAACCGGCTAGATTACCAAATTCCTCAATTATTTTCATCACCTCAGTAATACTTTCTTTTGGATTCTCTAACGTCAAAACTAAATCATCAGCAAACGCTTTTAATTTATATTCCTTATCCCCCACACATATACCTTTAATTGTCCCCATGTCCCTCAGTTTGACTAACAATACTTCCAATACAGTAATAAATAACAATGGGGACAATGGGCACCCTTGTCTCCTACCTTTCCCAATCGGGAAACTTTCTGTTATCACATTATTAATCAGTAAACTAGCTTTCTGTTCCTTATATATTGCATTAACACCGTTCCAAAACTTTGTTCCCACTCCCATGTTTTCCAGATTCTTCTTCATAAATTGCCAAGAAACATTATCAAAAGCCTTTTCAGCATCAATAAATATCAAAGCAGCTTGTTTCTCTTTCCTGACTTCTAGATACTCTATTATATCAATTATATTTCTCATGTTATCTTTCATCTGTCTGCCAGGAAGAAACCCCGCTTGATCTTTGTGTAATAACTCATTTAAAACCTTTTTTAGTCTATTAGCCAAAACATCGGCAAATAATTTATAGTCTCCATTCAAAAGGGAAATGGGCCTATAATTTTTAACATCTGTTGTGTCTAAGTTCTCCTTTGGAATCAGTGTTATATACGCCTCTTTCCAGGTGTTAGGTATGACTCCTTTTTCTAGAACTTCATTCATAACCTCCACCATAATTGGTAACATTTCTTCTGACAATTTTTATAATATTTTGCAGTCAGACCATCTGGGCCCGGTGATTTTCCAATTTTCGCCCTCTCTATTGCACTTTGTACTTCATGTGGGGTAATTTTCTCACTTAATATCGACACTTGGTTTGTTGAGATTTTTTCAATCCATTCTTTTTTAAATATCTGTCCATTTGTTCCGGGTTCTCTTTTTTCTTCGTATATAAATTTTTCTGTAGAAATTCCGAAACACCTTTACAATTTCTCTTGGATCTTCCACTAATTTTTGGTCTACTACTAATTTGTTCACAACCTTTTGTTTTTGCTTCCATTTCAGTTGCCAAGCCAGCAATTTCCCTACTTTATTTGCCGATTCAAAATTTCTTTGTCTCATCATCTTTACCTTCCACTCAATTTCTTGATTGATAATCATCGACAACTGAGTTTGAAGCATCTTTAATTTTTGAATCCATTTCTGTTCCTTTGGCTTCTCCACCAGTTTCTTCTCTGTCTCTACCAGTTCTTTTAAAATCTCATTTTGCTTCTTTTCTTTCTGTTTCTTCTGATACGCATTTCTTTGAATAAAGAGGCCTCGCATAACAGCCTTACTAGCATCCCATACCACATTTGTTGGTGTTTCTCTTCTCAGTTATTTTTCAAATAGTCTCTGAAGGTTTTTTCGCTATCTGCAGAGTCTCAGTCTCATCCAGTAAACTTTCATTCAGCCTCCAACGGTATAATCCTTGCATTTTGTTTTTGATTTCCATCACCATTGCATTATGATCTGAGATCGTTTTAGGTAAAATTTCCACTTTTGTGACTCTATATGAAATATCATTAGGGACAAATATATAATCAATTCTCCCCAACTCTGGTTCGGTTCAGAAAAAAGGTAAACTGTTTTTCCATTGGGTGTCTCAATCTCCAAATATCGGTCCATCCAAAATTTTCAACTAAGTCATAAAAAGATTTTGGTAATTTCCCTTCTGAACCTTTCTTTTTCTGAGATCTATCCAAATCTGGCATCATTACCCCATTACAATCTCCCATCAGAAAGAGTTTTTCATCCATATAATCTAACAGTTTTTGTTCTACCTCTCTGTAAAATTCTGATTTCCTTTCATTTGGCGCGTAAATGCCTACAATAAAAATTTTTCAGATTGCCAAGTGATTTGTACCATCAAAAATCTTCCCTCTTCGTCTTTCATAATCAACTTAGGTTCCAATTTATGTTTTGCATATATCACCACTCCTCTTTTCTTCAATTTATCAGACGATACAAATTCTTGCCCCAAAATTTTGTTTTTTAGAATCTTCGTATGTTTCATTGCAACATGTGTTTCTTGCAGGCAAATCAAGTCCAGATTTTCTTTCTTCAATAAATGCGTAATTCTGTTTCTCTTGGTCTTTTCATTCAGACCATTAACATTCCAAGTCAATACTCTCAGCGCCATTGTAAATTTCAAATTAAATATATTTTTATCAATCTCTATTCAGATATTGGCCATAGCTAAATCCGCTTTACCTTCTTCCTCCTCAGAGAGTTCTAACTCCTCCTCTTCTTCCTCTTCTTCTTCTTCAGGTGATTTTTCACCCTCTTTCGATGGTTTCCTGTACCCAAGCTCTTCTCCATATTTTCTCAGAAATTTACCTATTTCCGACTCAGATATTATTTTAAATCTTTTCATCTTGTAAGTAAAGGATAGACCTTCTGGGAACTCCCAGCGAAATCTCAAACCATTTCTTCTCAGCGTTTCTGCCAGAGATTTATAACTTCCTCTTCTTCTCAAGAAATGAAGCGGAATCTCCTTGTATATCAGAATCTGTTGTCCATCAATCACAAACCGATTGTCATAACTATGTTTCAGGATTCTATCTCGCACGGCCATAGATGTCAATGACACAATAACGTCGCCTGGTGTCTTCTTCGCTCTCAGTTTCTTTGATCTGACTGCAATTCTGAACACTTGTGAGATTGCATCAGCTACTTCCTGTTCTTGCCATCCAAGCCACTTCGCCAATTCCGTTATTACTTTGGCCTTAATATCTTCTCCTTCCTCCCATGGAATCAAACGGAAACGAAGATTCTGTTGCCTTTGTCTCATTTCAAGAAAAGCAAGCTCCTCAACCATCCTCCTTTGCATAATTTCTACTTCTGACACTCCTGTTCTATTCCTCTCTGTTTCTTCTCTGCATTGTTTAACCTCTGTCTGCACTTTCTTCACTTTAGCTTCTATATTTTTGTTTTCACCGTTAAATCCTTCACTTGAGCTGAGAGCTCCCAACTGCCTCTTTAATTTGTTTCTGCATGTCTTCCTTTAGTTCTGACAACTTCTGATCCATACTTTGTTCACTTTTTTCAAATTCTCTCCTTATATGTATCATTAATCCTTCCCATTCTTTACCCTCCTCTTGTCTGGAATCTCTTCTCTGTGTTAAAGGTGTTTTCTTTTTCTCTGCCATCACAATTTTTATTAACTTCTATTCCAATAGGACACAATTTAAGCACGTATTAAAGTTAATTCATTCAATAGACTACAATAACCTTCAACCAATCGAGTTAATCTATTAATACTCCATTAATTGATGTTGATTAATATTCACCCAATTACCATCAAAGATGTTAAATTTACTTATACTAACTTCATTTTAACCTCTCTAACTTTAAATTATCCAAATATCAAATTTATAACAATTTATCAAATTTTATCAATTTTTCTATATAGTCAAACTCTTTCCCATTCAATATAACATTCAAATTGAATTTTATATGCAATATTTTTCCAAATCCACCAGATGGCGATCTAACATAAAAAAAAATTTTCTAACCAGTGTCCCATACAATAATTTTTAAAATCCACCAGATGGCGCTCCAACCTAAAGAATGAGATTCTTAATCCAGCTCACAGCACAGACCTTATCTTTTTGTGTCTTTCTTATGACCTTGAAACCAGAGAAAGCCTCAAAGGAAGACACGCAGCAACTTAAGTTCGTTTCTACTGCAATCGAATAAACAAAATGAGACCCGTAAAGGAACCTTTAAAAATTAAGAGTTGAGAAAAAAAATTGAAGCAATTCTTCTGCTTTTTCACAGTCTAAACCACTTGTATTGCTTCTCTGTAACAAAGAGTTGTTTAACAAAGTTTTTGCCCGTCCAAAAGATATATAAATCTTCAACCGCTTCAGAAGGTCTAATCCAGTTAGGAAAAAGTAGATAACAATAGCTCCAATTTATAATAACTCCTAAACTGTTCCCAAAAAAAACAACTTTCCAGCCGACTCTGATGAAATCCTTTGAAATGTAAAATCACACCACCTTGTCCGCCACTCAAATTCCTCTAAATATCCGGTCCTCCATAAAGAAAAAGAAGTGGGAGGGGGAATTCAATTGTTAATCAAAAGTCTTTGGAAGTGTAGAATCAGGTAAGGGGGAGAGTAACTTCAAACACCAGAGTTTTTTTTTTTTTTTTTTAAATATCCCCTTCCACCCCCACGCTCTCCTCTATTCACTATTCACTCCGTCTCTTCACAAAAAGAAAAGAGCGGGGGTGACTTCAAAACGCCAGTCTTGAACTACAGACTTCACGATCAAGCTTCTCCAGGTCCCATTATTCTTCCACTTCAATTTAAATATTAAATTAAACTCACTTTGCAAATGAAGGGATGTCTCCTCTGCCCCCACCGCTTGGTTTCGATTTGCATTCACGAAGGGGAGTTATGGCTGCTTTCCACCGCGCTCCGAACAGATTCCGATATAAACAAGCAGACTCACGTTTCTTTCGGGTGTGATCTTTATCTTCTAAATTGCCGTTTAACAGCCTGTTGATTCTCCCTCCGATAGAAACGACTTGTAAAGTCCTTGGAGGTTAATGGCTCTTCTGCCAAGACTTAAGAGACTTCGCAAACACAGGAGTAGCGATAGTAAAGTGCCGCAACTCGATCCTTTCCCCCCAACCCCTCCAGATCGGGGTGAAAGGAGAGTCGCAAGAGGCAACAGCTGATACCCAATCCCTCAGGGGCCCCCCCCTGAGGTTAATGGAGGCCACGTAGTCTTCGCGAACCTCTTGAAACCTCCTGTGCGCTCTGGGGATTCCTCAGAGGAGCTCCCTAGCGTCTTGTTCAGTCGGCCATTAAACCGGAAGCCTCCGGATAACAAAATTCTTTATGGATTGAGTTAGAGCTTGAGGAAAGAGGTTAAAAATCATACCCTTCATAATATGAACTCAGTTCATGCCCGACTGAGGGCCAAACTAGATGTCTGCAACAGACCTCTGCAACGAAATCTGGGCCTTTCTCTGCAGACGAACTGTGCAACATTGAAACATGCAATTTATAGTCTCAAAGCACTGAGTGTCAAAGGTCTGCTCAATTTCTGCTACTGGTTTCTCCTGTAGTGTTGTAAACGAGTGTCCAGAACCTTAGCAGGCAGGGTGTGGCAAGATGATTATGAAGCAAAAAATCAGTAAGAAGAGGGAAAGTTAAGCACTATGTTCTCAATCTTCTTTCATATCTGCAGAAAGTGCAGCATAAGCATGTCCATGCTTTCGTAAAAGATACATGTGGATTAAGTACAAAGGTCAGTGCCTTGCCACACACAGTCAACAAATGCTAAAGTGAGGTACAAATTTTCTTCTGGAGTGATGTGCCCTGATTGTCAATTTGTTTTGTCAATTAATATCTTCAAAATATGAACAATAAGGGCAGCTTCACTTCCAAAACACGGCAGGGAATTTGATTGAAATGGGTGTTTTATGTCAAACATTACATACTAAATGTCTGTTCCTCAACCAAGTACATAATTCTTCTCAGTATATATTAAAGTTGTAAGGAAGCAGCAAACACAAAACATTCTTCTGAGCATGTGAAGGGTAAAAATCAGAATAGCAGCCAGGTTGTACCTGCTGTCCCCAATGACACTAGGCACATTGGGCTCCCCTGCCCAGGGCATAAAGACATGAAGGGGGTCAGTTCTCCTGATTGTTTGAATATAAATGGAACTCTGCCGTCTTAGCTATTTTAAAACCAGGAACTCTCCGTGGGAGGTTTTGGAATCAAGTGGGTGCAGCGCAGCCCATATAAGGATTGGCATCAGGAACAGAGTGCATTACACCATCCCGTCCTGTGTTAGACCATTAGGTAGACCTTGTGCAACTAGATACCCCAGGCTACACATAGCCTCCAGACCAAACAATATTGTCCTTCTCCAGGTGTTACATTCTCCCTTTTCTGTGTTTGTATTGCAGAGAAGCAGCAAACACAGTGCATTTATTGAACTCCTGGTGAGGTTCAGTTTTGTGGGTCATGTGTTTGTGGCAGAGGTCTGTTGTAAAGTGAATGTGGGGGTCACACATGTGTTTCTGACTCCCTGTACTCTCAGCAAGAAGCTCAATGATTTATAGAACAGTTCCTTTGTGTATCATAACTGGGTTTGACGGAGTTTAATATGTCACAAGAATTGCCTTTTGTAGACTCCACAACCTGCAGTGAAATATGCAGGAGATAATACCTACCATAAAGGAGCAAAAAACATGTAGAAACTGACAAATTAAAGAAAATTTGACATTTTACTGCATATTTTATTGTGACTTTTAAACTACACCATTTGTTACTGTTTAACAGCACCTTCCAATGAAAGAAAGAATATATTTTTCAAGAAAATAACTCGTTGCATCAATTGGCTATTCATATGCACTGCCTGCAGGTCTCTGAATTTATACTCTTTTTATTATTATTTCAGCAGAAGGTTACAGTGACCTTTATCAATACAAGACAGCATGGGGGGATGACAGGCAAGATATTTTTATAGAAATATATTTATGAGGGAGTAATAAAGAGAAAAACATAGTTCCAGATTCGATCACAACAAAATACAAAATACATTTTCTAGAACTTATCCAACTACGTAACCCCCACCCCTGGGTGATACTAGCTCTAGACCAAAATGAAACAAGTTAAAGACTTTCCTACTTTCTTGGAGCATGCTAACATGGAGATACAGTTAAGAGACCAAGCTTTTGGCATGTATACCCTTCATGCCATTTTCAGGATATCAGAAGTGGCAAATGCTGACTGCATTGCTTGTTTGATATAGCAGAACATTCAGGTGGACCAGTTTGTTCAATTACCTTACTCCTGACCTTATGCAATTAATTACAGGCAGCCACAAGTCTTTAAGTTTTTGCCCATCCTTCTGGTTCATCACATTCTCCTTCAAATGTATATCCGAAGACTTCCTTTTTCTGCTCGTATTGGCCTTCTACCATCTCAGGCCCATCTCCCAGATTCTCCCGTACCTTGATGGGAACTCTCTGAGGACAGTTGTGCAGGTGCTGGACCTGTTGAGGATAGACTATTGTAATGCATCACCCCAATTCTGGCTCTCCTGCATTGGCTGCCCGTTGCCTCTTGAACAAGGTTCAAGGTGTTGGCTTTGGTTTACAAAACCTTCCGTGACTTTAGACCTGAATGTCTGGCGGAGTGTATCTCCCAAAGTTCAGTGCTGGCCCAACCCACTAGAGCGTCTATGGCACTCTCGCTCCAGGTGGCCACCCCCAGGGAGGACCCTAAATTTGCAACATGCAATTAGCCCTTCTCGCTAGCTGGTCCAGTGGCATGGAATAAATTGCCAAGCGAGATTCGCCTGGCTCCATCCCTGGCATCATTTAAAAAGGCTGTGAAGACCTGGTTATTCAAGAATGCCTTCGGCAATTGCTAGGAATGTTGTGTTCTTCCTGTGCTTGTTTTTGTCTGTCTGTCTGTCTGTCTGTCTGTCTGTCTGTCTGTCTGTCTGTTGTTGTTGTTGTTGTTGTTGTTGTTGTTGTTGTTGTTGTTGTTGTTGTTGTTGTTGTTGTTGTTGTTGTTATTCCCTCTTGTCAGGTAGTTGTTTTGTTTGTTTCATTTTTGCTTTTTATCATTGGGTTCTTTTCTTTTTCATTTTCTAGTTTTTTACTATTATTGTTTGTTTTTTGGTTGTCTGATAAGTCGTTGTTGTTAACCGCCCAGAGTTGCCATTTGAGGGAAATCGGATTGCAGTATACAAATAAATAAATAAATAAATAAATAAATAAATAAATAAATAAATTTAAAAGCCTTTTTTACTTGGAAGCTAACCTCATGAACTATTAATTAATTAATTAATTAATTAATTAATTAAGAGACCTTTATTGGCATTAAGACAACAGACAAGTTACTGGTACAGTTCAAAAGCAAAACCAGGAACAAATAGGTAATAGTACTGATATAATGAACTAATAGTGAAAACAGAAGAGGGAGGAGAGGAGAACCCAGGGCGCCGAGTTGCTAAAATTCTGGAAACAAAAGTTGCCACCTCCTCCAGAAAGAAGGTGACATGTGTGGAGAGAAGAAACCTAAGCCTAGTTGAGTCTTCCCACCCCTGCATTCTTACGGAGTGTATCATGAAGTGGGCAGTAGAAAAAAATATGTTCAAGTGTTTCTATACAGTTGGTTTGACATGGACAAAACCTCTGAGAATGGGGGATTCCACCAAACCTGCCCGCCAACAAAGCAGATGGAAAAGAGTTGCATCTAGCAAGTGAGTAAGCTCTACGAGCCTCTGGGCATGTCAGGTGGGTGAGGAAAAAGGCTGGCTTCCCAGGGCAAACCTGGATGTTAAATTGAAGGGGGGGGAGCATGTGGTGTTGGCTTCACTGCCCAGTTCTTGCCATTCAATGTCCAGTAGCCTATCTTGAATAGTCTTATAGGCTTCAGATTGTCTAGGCATACCGAGCTGCTCAATGTCCCAATCCTTTTTGTTGATATTTTTATCAACAGTCTGTTGATTGATATTGGTCTACCTCTGGTTTATGAAATACCCCTTTCTTCAGTTTTGGAGTACAAATTTGTTCTTCATCCATAGTTACAGTATTATAGGGATCAGAGGAATTAGTATATGTATATGGTTATCTTATGTTTTATCACCTAGGATAAACTTAGCAAAGCACTAGAATCCACAGCTGCTAAATACATTTAAATGGTTCATAGAAATTGCAAGAATCAATGAGCACATTCTGGTGACTACTTTTTGATATATGAGGGCACAGAAGAACTATTCTCATAAGTGATGGCAATTGTCATGGTACTGCTACACTCTTGTTCTTGATTGTATTGTTGTCTTAGTGTCTCTCTGTGTCAGAAAACACAGGCTTACAGAGCTGGGGAATAATGGAAATATTTGTGATTAGAAAAAGACAAAGATCACATATATTAAAACACCAGAAATTACATGGAGTATCATTCTATTATCTAGACAATGGGAGGAGAGCAGGAAAGGGAGAGAATTCTGTTTGAATTGTCCAGAAATAATAATTAAACAACAACCCAAGAAGTAAACAGTGAGGTATACAACTACTTTCAAAGACCCAAACTATTTTCCTCATTTGGGAAATTAATTCTTTCTGGATGATATTATAGTATTTAAAAACCAAACAGCCCTCATTATCCTAGAATTGTAGAGTCATAGAATCCTGAAGTTGGGAGGGGCCACTGAGTCCAACCTCTGCTCAATGCAGGAATACAAATCAACGGATATCTGTCAGGTGGTTGTCAAAATTTATCTTGAATGCTACCGTCCTTCCCACCTAACATAAGAGGTTTTTAGAAGTGAGGGATGTGGTGTTCTTCATGTCATTAGACTGTATTCCTGTCTCCTTGATTTTGCTCATTTAGAAAATTAAAAAGCAGTACTCAGACAATCTCTTTTTAATGACATTTTGCTTTTCTTTTGTTCCACATGATGTGGAATGGCATTGAATGTTTATTCTTTTAAAACTTCCCAATCAATATTATTGGCTGATGTGAAAAGGAAGATGAACTTTGCCAGTGAAGAAAAGAGATCAAACCAGAACTTCTTAGGAGACAATAGATCTTTTCTAACCTAATTACAAGAGGGAAAATTGTTTGTCGGACAGCTGATGAGATAAACATTTATAAGAAGATACACACATGCCATATATACATGAACAGGTATCTTGTTTGCATAGTTAGTATTTTGCATCAAAACTTGTGACAATGAAGTGATTTGTAGAATGCTTTGACAACTTTCCCAAAACCTACTGTACTTTCCTGTCCCTCCCCTGCCCATTAAGTGTTGCAGTTGTTTCTTAGACATTCCTAACATTCTGAATGTTTCTTCTCCTTCTTCTTCTGACAGAGTGAGTCAGAAATATGTTGCTAAGTCTGTATAAAAATTACCAAAATTCATGAAGAACCTCAAAATGGGGACTGAAAGCATTTCTGAAAACCCTCCATTGCCTGATCTGATGTGGGAGAATCTAAAATGGGTTAATTCACTTTAATAGGTGAGGAACTTTTGAATCCCTGTTTGTTTATCAACAATGATGCTTATTTATTTATTTATTTATTTATTTAACAAGGCAAGTTAAGATAACAGTACAATAGCATCTCATTATTTATACATTCTATAGGACCAATATCCATTTCACAATCCACCCACTAATTCATCTTCCAACACAGTTAATTGTAACACACACACAAATAAATTAATTCTTTTAAAATTTTACATTCTAGAAGTCAAAATTATTCCCCATAACACATTCTTCGTTTTTAGTGCTAATTCCATAAGTTAATAAAGGTTTCCAGGTTTTCATAAATGTATCATGTTTTATTTCCCCTCTATATATTTTAATTTGATGGGTCAACTTTTCCATAAGGGCCATTTGCCAGATTCTGTTCACATATTTTTGTAGTGAGAGATCTTGAGCATTTCTCCAGTTTTTTGCAATTTCAGCTCTTGCTGCACCAATCAGATTTGCTATTAAGTCTTTATATGATAATTTTTCATTTCCATCCTTAAATATTGAAAATAATAGTAAAGCTTCATTTATAATTATTCTTTGTTTTAACAAGGTTTCTGTCTATTTATTTCCTGCCAATATGCTCACACTTTGGGGCAAGAGATTCACATGTGTTCTAGTGTGCCTTTGCTTCCACAATTCCTCCAACAATTATCTGGAATTTCTTGATTAATTTTATGTAATTTTGTGGGATACCAATACCATCTGTGAGCTACTTTTAACACCATTTCTTTCGCTTTAGCTGATATTAATTTGTAAGGATATGTATTCCATATTCCCATCCATTCTTTCTCAGATATACTGATATTTAAGTTTGTTTCCAAGGCTACTTTAGATCCCATGCCCCTAACAAATGCTTTTTCAACCAAATATTTATACATTGTTGTTGTTCAGTCGTTCAGTCGTGTCCGACTCTTCGTGACCCCATGGACCAGAGCTCGCCAGGCCTTCCTATCCTCCACTGCCTCCCGGAGTTTTGTCAAATTCATTTTGGTTTCATCGATGACACCATCCAACCATCTCATTCTCTGTCGTCCTCTTTTCCTTTTGCCTTCGATTTTTCCCAGCATTAGGGACTTTTCCAGGGAGTCCTCTCTTCTCATGAGGTGGCCAAAGTACTGGAGCCTCAGCTTCAAAATCTGTCCTTCCAGTGAACATTCGGGGTTGATTTCTTTCAGGATGGATAGGTTTGATCTCCTTGCAATCCAGGGGACTCTCAAGACTCTCCTCCAGCACCACAGCTCAAAAGCATCAATTCTGCGGCGATCAGCCTTCTTTATAGTCCAGCTCTCACTTCCATACATCACTACTGGAAAAACCATAGCTTTAACCATCCTGACCTTAGTTGGCAAAGTGATGTCTCTGCTCTTTAGGATGCTATCTAGGTTTGCCATTGCTTTCCTCCCAAGAAGCAGGCGTCTTTTTATTTCGTTGCTGCAGTCGCCATCTGCAGTGATCAAGGAGCCCAAGAAAATAAACTCTGTCATTGCCTCCATTTCTTCTCCTTCTATTTGCCAGGAGGTGATGGGACCAGTGGCCATGATCTTAGTTTTTTTGATGTTGAGCTTCAGCCCATTTTTTTCACATAATTCTTCTGTATATTCTTGCCATCTCTTTTTGATCTCTTCTGCTTCAGTTAGGTCCCTACCATTTCTGTCCTTTATCATATCCATCTTTGCATGAAATGCCCCTTTAATATCTCCAATTTTCTTGAACAGAGCTCTGGTTTTTCCTTTTCTGTTGTTTTCCTCTATTCCTTTGCACTGTTCATTCAAGAAGGCCTCCCTGTCTCTCCTTGCTATTCTTTGGAAGTCTGCATTCAATTTTCTGTATCTTTCCCTTTCTCCCTTGCATTTTGCGTCCCTTCTCTCCTCCGCTATTTGTAGGGCCTCGTTGGACAACCACTTTGCTTTCTTGCATTTTCTTTTCTTAGGAATATTTTTCATTGCAGCCTCCTGTACAATGTTACAAGCCTCCATCCATAGTTCTTCAGGTGTTCTGTCCACCAAATCTAGTTCCTTGAATCTATTCTTCACTTCCACTGTGTATTCATATGGGATTTGACTTAGGTTATACCTGACTGGCCCAGTGATCTTCCCTACTTTCTTCAGTTTAAGTTTGAATTTTGAAATAAGAAGCTGATGATCTGAGCCACAGTCAGCACCAGGTCTTGTTTTTGCTGACTGTATAGAGCTCCTCCATCTTTGGCTGCAGAGAACATAGTCAATCTGATTCCGGTATTGTCCATCTGGTGATGTCCATGTGTAGAGTCGCCTTTTGTGTTGTTGGAAAAGAGTGTTTGCAATGACCAGCTTGTTCTCTTGACAAAACTCAATTAGCCTTTATACATAATTGAAGTTATTCCCTTCCTTTTATTTCAATCCTTTTCTATACTGTATTGTTTGAGTTCTGTAAGTGTTCTCATGGGTCCGTGTCTTTGATATAATTGGTTTGCCAAATTTCTTGTATTAATTATAGCCAATTAACTTTTATTTCCTTTGTTTTATCTTCTAACTGTCTAATTGTTGTTGGTTTCCCTGCCTCAAATAAGTCTCTTATTCTATAAATTCCAATTTGTTTCAAATTTTTAAATTGTGCATATTTCTCTCTTGATTTAAATTTAGGATAATCCAGCATAGGGCACAAAGGAGATATAGGTGGATCAAAATGTTCATATAGTTATGCCAAATTTTCAGTGTCTCACAAATATAAGGGTTTTGTATTTGCTCCTTTTTTCTAATTGGTTCCATTGTAAAAATATAGGTACTAACTATTCCAGTTTCCTCGCCTTTTTCCATTTCAATCCAGTCTGGGATTTCTTCTGTCTGAATAAACTTTATAGCTTGAGTGATTTGAAAGGCTTCAGAGTATTTTTTTAATTGTGGTATTCCTAGCCCCCCTTTTTGCTTTGACCACACTGCTTATGAACCTTATTTTCTTCCCCTTTCCTCCAATAAACTTCTCCATATTTTTGCCATAGTTTAATTTTTTTAATTTCAGGTTGTAATGGTATATTTTGAAATAAAAATAAAAATTTTGGTAATATATATGCTTTAACTAATGCTATTCTCCCCAGCATTGATATATTCAGTTTTGTCCATTTTCTAATATTTTCTTTAACTGAATTAAATACTATTTTGTAATTTCTATATATTAATTGGTTTTTACTTTTTGTTATCCATATTCCCAGATATTTGAAAGTTGAATAGCATAAATCCAGATTTGATTTTTAAATTTCCTTTTGCTCTGCTATAGAGATATTTATACATAATAATTTGGATTTTTGATAGTTGATTTGTAGGCCTGTATAATAACAATGTTCTTGTAATATTTATTTAAATGATTCTATGCTTTTTAATGGGTCCCCCAAAAACAGAAGCATGTCATCTGCGTAAAGGTTCATTTTATGTTTTTTAGTTTTAATCACCAATCCTTTAATATTTTCATTTTCTCTTTTTTGTGAAGCAAGTGGCTCAATTGCTATTGCAAATATAGTTGGGGATAAAGGGTCCCCTTGTCTCCTTCCCCTACAAAGAGTAAATTTATCTGATTCTATTCCATTAATAAGGGCCTTAGCCTCCGCTCCTAGCATTCGCTCCTAGCATTCTGCTGAACGCCAGGTCAGTCCACAATAAAATCCCCATCATATATGATACCATCCAAGATGGGCGGGCTGACCTGGCTCTCATTACCGAGACCTGGGTGGGTGCAGAGGGGGGGGCTTCGCTCTCCCTGCTGTGCCCGCCCGGGTATCTGGTTCAGGGTGTGGGAAGGCTGGAGGGTCAGAAGGGAGGAGGGGTCGCCATCGTCCATCGGGATTCTCTTTATGTTTGCAGGGCCTCGACATTGGTTAGCCAGGGGTTGGAGTGCCTTCACCTGCTGGTGGGACAGCGGGACAGATTTGGCATTGTGCTGGGTTACCGTGCTCCCCGCAACCTAGCACAATCCCTCCCGGAGCTCTCCGAGTTCATCGGGGCTGCACTATTGAAGTCCCCGCCTTTTTGGTTGCGGGTGACTTCAAATGTGCTGCCGGCGGTGAGCTTTCTGGGGCAGCTCTGGAGTTCATGGAATCCATGGCTTCCATGGGTCTGTCCCAGCATGTTGTATGTCCCACTCACAGGTCCGGCCACACCCTGGATCTGGTTTTTTCCTCCATGTCGGGGACCTCGAGTCTGGAGGTTGGGGGCATTGTCCCCCTTCCTGTGTCATGGTCAGACCACCACCTGCTTACTTTCCCTTTGGCGATCCCGGCCCCTCCTCGCGGGGACCATTGTTTTGGCCCGCCCCGAAGACTCATGGACCCTTCTCGGTTCCAGGAGGTCTTTGGGCGTTTCCTGGAGAACTTTGGCGCGCCAGCCGAGGTTGTGGCCAACCATTGGTTTGAAACAGCTGCCCAGACCATCGACCGGCTCGCCCCTAAGCGTCTTCTCCGGTGCCGAGCCCGGTCCTTGGTTTACGACCGAGCTCTCCGAGCGATGAAGCAGGAGAGGAGAAGACTAGAGCGCAGCTGGAGAAGAACCCGGACGGTTATTAGTAAGGCTGCCGTTGTATCCCAGACTAGACGCTATTCCAACGCGATCAGGGAGGCCCTAAGATCTTTTGTCTCCCTGAGAATTGGTGAGGCCTCGAACCGCCAAGCGGAGCTCTTCCGTGTGGTTCGCGACCTCACCAATCCTAGTCTGGCTGGGCCTCCTCCTACTGAGTTCAGTAGTGAGAATTTTCCTTTTTTGTTCTAAAATAGAGGCCATCCGGGCCGGCTTCGACTCCGGTTGCAGTAGTACTGCCCCGGCACCCCCAGGTGCTGGGCCGCCTTCGTCGCCTCGGTTGGATGTGCTTGGGCCTGTTTCTGCTGTCGAGACCTCTAAGGCTATGGCTCACTGTCGACCGGCGTCCACTCCTTTCGATCCCTGCCCAGCTTGGCTTATAAAATCTGCCATATGGCCGAATGGGCTTCGGCTTGCCACCGCCTCATTCAGCGAGGGGTTTTTCCTCTCGTCTGAAGGAGACGGTGGTGAAGCCCATTCTTAAAAAACCTGGCCTCCCTTTGGACGATTTAACCAACTATCGTCCTATTTCCAACGTCCCGTTTATGGGCAAGGTGATCGAGAGGGTGGCGGCGGTTCGGTTGCAGTCATACCTGGAGGATCGGCAGTGCCTCGATCCATGCCAGTCCGGGTTCAGGGCCTCGTCGGGGGACCGAAACAGCTTTGGTCGCGCTGCAAGATGACCTAATCCGGGCGGCCGACAGGGGTTGCTCTACCCTGTTGGTTCTCCTGGATTTGTCAGCGGCCTTTGATACCGTCGACCACGGTATCCTGTTGGATCGGCTCTCCGAGGTTGGTATCGGAGGCACTGCTTCCAGTTGGCTCCGATCCTTCCTGGAGGACCCGTCCACAGTACGTTCTGCATGGGGGAGTTGTGGCTCCTTGGATACTCCCTTGTGGGGTTCCACAGGGGTCGTCGCTGTCCCCTATGCTCTTCAACATCTACGTTTTTTGGAGTCTGCTGTCACCAGTACGCTGATGACACGCAGCTCTATCTCTCCTTTTCCACCTCTGCAGTGGAAGCTGTGAGGATCCTTGATGAGTGCCTGGACGCCGTACTGACCTGGACCGGGCGAACAGGCTTAAGCTCAACCCTGAAAGACGGAGGTTATATTCTTTGGGAGTTCGCCATCTGGGTATGGCCCTCTTCCGCAGCTGGGGGTTTCCCTCCAGCCTGTGGAGAGGGTGCGGAATCTGGGCGTGGTCCTGGACCCGGCGCTGACCATGGAGGCTCAGGTGGCGTCGGTGACCAGGGCCGCTTATTTCCATCTTCGCCAGATCGCCCAGATCCGCCCGTACCTGGATGTTGACTCTCTGAGAACAGTGGTCCAAGCACTGGTGATCTCGAGGCTGGACTACTGTAACGCACTCTACATGGGGTTGCCCTTGACTCTTCTCCGGCGTCTGCAGCGGGTACAGAATGCGGCAGCCAGGCTGGTGGCTGGTGTGCGTCGTTATGACCACATAACCCCAGTCCTGGCTCGCCTGCATTGGTTGCCCGTTGCAGCCCGGATTAGATTCAAGGTCTTGGTTTTAGTTTATAAAACCCTCCATGGCTTGGGACCGGACTACCTGTCAGAGCGTATCGTCCAGCGATCCATCTCGGCCCGCCCAGTTCGGCAGGTGCGAGCGCACGCGCTTCGGGTTGCCACCCCTCGCGAGGCCCGGAAGACGGTTACCCGGAACCGGGCCTTCTCTGTGGCAGCCCCATCTATATGGAATGCCATCCCCTGTGAAGTGCGCTCTGCAGAGTCCCTGCAGGCCTTTTGAAAATCCTTAAAGACCTTTTTATTTCGAGAGGCCTTTGGCGAATATTAATTTAATTTAATTTAATTTAATTTTATTTTATTTTTATTTTTTCCGCCATCGCTATTATTATTATTACTGTTATTATTATGCCTATTGGTGCCTCCAATTTTATCTGTTAGGACTCACGTCTTTGACGTGTCGGGATGCGCTTGGAGGCTTTAGGACTTTAGGATTTTAGGATATTAGGATTAGGGAGGATTACACTGTTTTGTCTTAACTTGTTATTTTTGTGATTTGTCCTTTGCTGTATTATGATTTGTTGTTAGCCGCTTAGAGTCCTTGTTGGAGATAAGCGGGATATAAATATAATAATAAATAAATAAATAAATAAATAAATTTTTCAAAAGATTAATGAATTTTCCACCCATATTCATTTTTTCTAGTACATGAAACATATACTACCATTCTACACAATCAAAAGCATTAAGTGCATCTAACGAGAGGACTGCTAATTTCAGTTTTTCTTTATTTGTTATATTTATGACATTCAGAACTCTACGAGTGGCATCCTGCATCTGCCTTCCTGGCATAAATCTATATTGATCTGTGTGAATATACTCAGTAATAAAACTATTTATTCTCTGTGCCAATATTGAAGAAAAAATATTTTGGTCTTGATTTTGTAATGTTATTGGTCTATATGATGAGGGAAGGACTGGGTCCTTGTCTGGTTTTAATATAGTTATTATTCCAGCTGTTCTCCATGATTTTGGAATTTCTTCACCTTCCATTATTAAATTAAACAATTTTAACAAACGCCCTATAATATCCTGTTCCCAAATTTTATAAAATTCTGGTATAAACCCATCACAACCTGGGGTTTTCCCTTTTTAAACTTTTTTAATAACTGATTTTATTTCCATTACTGATATTGGGGGGTTAAGTTGCTTTTTATACTTCTCTGTAATTTGACTAACTGGTAATGTATTTACAAATTTCTTAATGTTTGTATCTGGCGTTAATTCTGTCTTATATAAATTTCTATGATACTCATAAATGTTGTTACTATTTGCTGCTGTGAGGTTACTATTTTTCATCTTCAGTTTTCACCGAGACAACTGTTCTCTTTATTGCTTTCTTTTTTACTGCATGAGATAATAACTTAGAATTCTTATTCCCATGTTCATAATAATTTTGCTTTAAATAATTTATAGCTATCTGAGTCTTACTTGTGTCTAGTGCCTCTAATTCTGTTCTGGCTCTTGCTAGTTCATTATATACCTTGTTTGATCCAGATTTTTTATGCTGGTCAGAGAGATTTTTTATCTTTATTTTCTAATTGTTCTTACAATCTGTTTCTTTCTTTTTTAAATCTGGAGCTTTCCATAATAAATTAAAAATGCTTTTAGGGTGTCCCACAGTAATGCAGGATTGATGCCTAATCCTATCTTTGTTTGATTGATATGCCCTCATGTTTTAAACATCTTTACTGCAGTCATAGTCATCTCCAGGGAGGGACCAATTGTATCTCTTGAACTGGGGACAGAGCAGGTCACTACAAATATTATTTTAGTAAGATTTCAAAAAGGATGAAAATGCATGAAGTTTTAGAAAATAAACTGAAGATTAACAAGTCACTGGGCCCATATGGCATCCACCCAAGGGTTATTAGGGAGCTGAGAAATGAAATTGCAGCTCTCTTAATGGTAATATGCAACTTGTCTCTTAAAATGGCCACAGTGCCGGAGGACTAGAGGATAGCGGATGTCACACCAATTTTTAAAAAAGGAAGGAGGGGTGAACCCGGGAAACTACAGGCCAGTTAGCCTTACATCTGTCCCAGGGAAGATGGTGGAAAGCCTCATCCAAGAGAAAATCTTAAAACATATAGAAGAAAAAACCTTGCTGAGAGAAAATCAGCATGGCTTCTGTAAGGGTTAGTCTTGTCTGACAAATCTTTTAGAATTTTTTGAAAAGGTCAACAGGCATGTGTATTTGGGTGAACTGGTGGATATAGTCTATCTGGATGTTCAGAAGGCTTTTGACACAGTCCCTCACCAAAGGCTGCTGAGAAAATTGCACAGTCAGGGGATAAGAGGGCAGGTCCTCTTATGGGTTGAGAACTGGTTGAGATCCAGGAAACAAAGAGTAGGTGTCAATGGGAAATTTTCACAATGGAGAGAGGTGAAAAGTGGTGTGCCCCAGTGCTCTGTCCTGGGACCAGTGCTTTTCAATCTGTTCATAAATGACCTGGAGACAGGGATAAACAGTGAGGTGGCCAAGTTTGCAGATGACACAAAACTTTTCCATGTGGTAAAAACCAGAAAAGATTGTGAAGAGCTCCAGAAGGATCTCCAAACTGGGGGAATGGGCTGCGAAATGGCAAATGTGATTTAATGTAGCCAAATGTAAAGTAATGCATATTGGGGCAAAAAAATCAAAACTTTATCTATCAACCCATGGGCTCTGAGTTATCCATGACAGATCAGGAAAGAGATCTTGGTGTGTTGGTGGACAGCTCCATGAAGGTGTCTCCCCAATGTGTGGCAGCAGTGAAGAAGGCCAATTCCATGCTAGGGATTATCAAAAAGGGGATTGAAAATAAAACAGCCAACATTATAATGCCATTATACAATACGAAAGTAAGGCCCCACCTGGAGTATTTTGTACAATTGTGGTCTCCGCACCTCAAAAAAGACATAGTGGCACTGGAAAAGGTGCAGAAGAGAGTGACGAAAATTATTACTGGGCTGGGGCACCTCCCTTATGAAGAAAGGCTAAAACATTTGGGGCTCTTCAGTCTGGAAAAAGGCGCCTGAGGAGGAATATGATTGAGACGTACAAAATAATGCAGGGCATGAGTAAAGTGGATAGAGGGAAGCTCTTCTCCCTCTCACAAAATACCAGAACTAGGGGACATACACTCAAATTGTGGGCTGGGAGAGTAAGAACAGACATAAGAAAATATCTTTTCACCCAGTGTGTTGTTAGTCTGTGGAACTCCCTGCCACAGGATGTGGTGATGGCATCTGGCCTGGATGCCTTCAAAAGGGGATTGAACAGATTCCTGCAGGAAAAGTCCATCACAGGTTACAAACCATGAGGGAGATGTGTAATCTCCAGGCTTAAAACCGGGGTACTTCAAGGGCCAGATGCAGGGGAGTGCTATCAGGAGACAGATATCTAGTCTTGTGCGCTCCCAGACACATCTGGTGGGGCCACTGTGAGATACAGGAAGCTGGACTAGATGAGCCGTTGGCCTGATCCAGCATGGCTCTTTTTATGTTTATGTTTATGTTTATGAAATTGTGATGGCAACTATTTCCACTCTAGTCCCAGAAGGGAGATGCAAAGTGCCCGGCCCCCTTTAAGAAAATGTGGCTATCATGTTGAATTTCTTCTGAGATGGAAATCTGAAAGACTCCTTGAAATTCTGTGTTATGTAGCATGTGTTGAGTTTAGAAAAGGGATGTGTAGAGCTGAGATATTTACTGTACTTCTTAGGAAAGTGCTCAATGCCTGTCCGGTTTCATTGTCATGCCTTGGGTTCCCAAGCTAAGATAGTTTTTACAAGTGTTTATGCATTTATGTGATAAAGTTTCTTAATCCTAAAATCAACACCAGATGGAAATCTAAGCTCTCAATTTTTCTGGAATTGGTAGGCGCGTGTCAAAATAAGTGTGACTTTTAGACATTGCTTTTAGAACACTGGAAGATGGAAGATTTCATGGGCACAGGTGGCAGGTTAAGATACATCAAAGTTAGTGGACTAAAAATGAAAGCTAAAAATCAAAACAAAGTAACATTCTGAAGAAGGAGAAAATATGCTCATTCCGTCTCCCTTAGCCCTAGCCAGCCCTTCACCTGGATTTAAAGAAAAAGCTTTGCTGGCAAACAGAAATATAGGAAATTAAGTTCTTGCCTGCACCTTTGTGAAACCAGGTGATAACCACATTCCAATTATGTCTCAGGAAAAAGAGCACTGGACTTAATTGCTTCTATTCAAGTAGCTATGTCTTTTAACCAACTCCATACAAATGCGGATCTAGGGACACTGAATATACTACTATAGAGGGGTGTATTTGTGTGTGTGTGTGTACCTGTTGCATAAGACCCTTGGACATTTCATTGAAAAAGGTTCCCACAGTTATAGCTCTGGGACAGAGAAAGGCCAGAGCAGAATCCCTGTCATTATCATGCAAAGAGTAGCCCAAGCAGCAGTGCAAATAGTTGTGAAGAAAACTAAGCTCCACTGAGCTATAACTACAGTGAGGCAACAAGGATTTGACCCAGAGTGCTGAGATGTAGAGGGCATGCACAATTTGGTGCTGCAAGGCCACAAACCTGTCTCCTCTCAGCACAAATGTGGCTTTCTGTTTCTGTTCCCTGAGTAGAAGAACCAGCATAGAACCAGGAGCCTGCTTGGCTCCAGGTATGTCCTTGCATTCCTCCACCCTCTCTGTGCATTTATAAACCCCACACATCTCACCAGAACAGTGGATTAAAATTGCTAGTTACTTTTCTGAAGATTGGATGGCATTTTAAAGACAAATATAACCAATCTTTAGGTGGGCCAGTTTGTTCTTTTTCTTGCTCTTCTTTGCTTGCTGAAAATATTTTTGCGGCAAAAATTAATCTGGAAGTAAGTTGCCCATGCAGTGGAAAGTTGTATAAATGTTATTCCTACTGGGAAAATCTAGCATTCTGTCTTTATTTATTGACTGGGAAATCCTTTTGAAATATGGCTAATGCTAGCGTATATATCTGCTTTCCCACTGACTTTGTGTAGTTTGTCTTAATCCAGAAGACCTTCTGATCTCATTGGAAGCTCATTATACATCATACTGGAGGGTAATGAGGAGGGTATTTTTTAAATTAAATGCTTCCTGTGGATGGGACATTTTATCTCAACAATATACCGTACATTCCAATACACTTGTACTTTCTTCTTGTGTATGACACGAGTAATACCAAAATTCATGTGGCATGTAAACAACATGATTCTTAAAAAGCTCAATTTTGATATATTTTTATACGCACGAAATTCAAGTGTTTGGCTTTGCACAAAGAAAAAAGAATGTGATCTATACAGAGAACTTCAGTTGCTAGATCATTCATGTGAAAGTAGATGGAAGCATTTTTCAGATCTTTCTTTCATCTCTTTATCCAATATGCTGTTAATCAAAGGATTATCTGTGTAATTGTAAGCAATAAAGATGGGGTACGACAAAACAGTTATATTGCACTTAGGGACTGATAGGAAATTTGTTGGGTTAGCATTTTTGCAGGAAAATATTCATTTCACACCTCAGGAAACTGGTAATGGGATGAAGCACATTTTCCCTCACAAATCTGTATATTTCTGAGGCTCACAACGTATTTAAGTTAAGAAGAAAAATGGACAAACCCAAGTCTACATTTGAAGGCTGTACATGAGTGAAGATTTGAGGCAAAAAAATACCAAAAGTACACAGGTTTGTGTTTGGAAAAAATGGAAAAAGTTATAAATTAGTAGGAATGAGTGTTAAAATGTGCATATTTTGTGGAGGTATGCACAAACATGCACACAAAATCAATTTCACAAAAGACTTCCAACCCAAAACAGAATTGGATTGTGATTCTGAGAAACACAACAAAAATGAGACAAATGTTCACATCACTAAGGGTTGATACCTAGATACTATTCTTCCCACTGTCTGAGTGAAGGTCCTCAGCCTTGTTTGCAAACTAAGGGCAGGGGACCTAATCAAGGGTTATGGGCAGCAGAAAGGAACACCATGGACATTTACAAAACCATGTTATATGGGTAAAATGTGGTAACATATGGTTTTACTGACCAGACATGAGTTTATATAATTATTCAAATCATGTAAATTCAGTTTATGCTATAAAAAGTTAAACAGGTTTCAGAATGGTCACTTTTAATAGGAAGGAGTCTTACAATTACCTTTTTTTTCAAATCAATGTACATAATCCTAGTTGTGTGCATGTAGGCTTTGTGTGCATGTAGGCTTTGTTGTGTGCATGTAGACTTTGTGCCTAGTTGCTGAGGTGTCAGGGTGCATCCCAGTTGTGTATACACACTTGTAATTGTCGTACTTCATTAATTATTTGCAGTTAGCTTAGCTATTGTAAGTTACGAAAACCTTACATGAACAATACTAAGATTCTGAGCAAATGTCATTCAACACCTCAACTTTGGCTGGATTGTACATTCTGTTATCAAGAGGTTTTAAGAAATAATTGATAATGAGGGAACTGAGGGATTTTTTTAAATCACACCATTTCCCCCAAATGTTTAGGGCATTATGCAGTCCACTAAATTCTATCATCCAGCCCCAGTTTCCCAACTTGCCAAGCCAGAATTGGTGAGGCCTCGAACTGCCAGGTGGAGTTGTTCCAGGTGGTTCGAGACCTCTCCAGTCCTGGTCAGCTTGGGCCTCCTCCTAGAGAGTTCACTAGTGAGCAATTTGCCGTCTATTTTAGATCTAAAATTGATCCTCTCCGTTCTGCCTTCCAACTGCTCTAGTTCATCCCCAGAGATCCCTGGGGCCTCACCCACTTTGTCTCCTTGTCTGGTGGAGTTTGGGCCGGTGTTTCCAGCAGAGGCCTCCAGACTTATGGCTTATTGCCAGCTGGCTGCTACTCCTTTCGACCCTTGCCCAGCTTGGCTTCTTAAATCTGCCGGAGGGAACATGCCAGAGTGGGTTTCGGCTATTGCCACGGCCTCCTTTGGGGAGGGTATCTTCCCTTCCCGCCTGAAGGAGACCGTGGTGAAGCCCACTCTGAAAAAGCCCAACATGGAGGCGGACGATTTATCCAGCGATCGTCCGATCGCCATTGTTCCCTTCCTGGGCAAGGTTGTTGAGAGGGTGGCTGCCGTCCGGCTTCTGTCGTACCTGGAGGATAATCGTATCCTGGATCCCTTCCAATCCAGGTTCAAGCCGCTTCGGGGGACCGAGACTGCCCTGGTCGCTCTGCAGGATGACCTCCTCAGGGAGGCTGACAAGGGGTGTTCCTCCCTGTTGGTCCTCCTTGACCTGTCAGCTGCCTTTGATACCGTCAACCATTGTAACCTGCTGGATCGGCTTGCTGAAGCTGGAATCGGGGGCTCCACTTTTTGCTTGCTCCGATCCTTCCTCGGTGACTGGTCTCAACGGATTCAGCTGGGGGATGATTCGTCGGCTCCTTGGACACTCCCTTGCGGGGTGCCCCAGGGGTTGGCAATTTCCCCCATGCTGTTCAATGTTTTCATGAGGCCGCTGGCGGAGATCATCAGGAGATTCAGAGTTCGCTGTCATCAGTACACTGATGATACACAGCTCTATCTCTACTTTTCGTCTTCTGCAGTGGAGGCAGTCTGCTCCCTCGACTTCTGCCTGGAGGTGGTTCTGGAATGGACCAGGACTAACCAGCTCAGGCTGAATCTGGAGAAGACGGAGATTCTGTTCTTCGGACCGCCCTCGTCCGGGTACAATGGCCCCCTCCCTAGCCAGAGGGGGGTTTCCCTCCAGCCTACGGACAGGGCCAGGAATCTGGGCGTGGTCCTGGATTCAGCCCTCTCTGCCCAAGTGACTGCAGTCTCCAGGGCTGCTTTTTTCCATCTCTGCAGGATCGCCCATATCCGACAGTACCTTGATGAGTCCTCCCTGAGGACAGTTGTGCAGGCCCTTGTGATCTCGAGGATTGACTACTGCAATGCTCTCTGTGTGGGTTTGCCCTTGACCCTTGTCCAGAGGCTCCAGCGGGTGCAGAATGTGGCGGCCAGACTGGTGGTGGGTGCTTGTAGATTCGACCACATCACCCCAGTTCTGGCACACCTGCATTGGTTGCCCGTTGCCCTCCGGATAAGGTTCAAGGTCCTGGTTTTGATTTTCAAAACCCTCCATGGCTTAGGTCCAGAATACCTGTCGGAGCGTATCTCCCAGAGGTCAACGGGGGTCAGGCCCACTAGAATGGTGCAGGCGTGCTCACTTAGGGTGGTCACACCCAGGGAGGCGCGGAAATCGCTCACGCATAACTGCATAACATCACTTCTCTGTGGTAGGCCCCATGTTGTGGAATCATCTTCCTAGTGAGCTGCGCCTCACACAGTCCTTGCCTGCCTTCAAAAAGGCTCTGAAAATCTTCCTTTTTAAGGAGGCACATGGCAACCTTTTCATTTAATGTTTTTTTTTGCCCGTGTTGCCTCTTGCTGAGGGTTTCCCCCTCTTTATTTTACTAGTTATTTTTTCTTTTTTACTTGTTATATACTGCTGGTTTTATTCTCGATTGTAAACCGCCCAGAGTTCCTTTTGGAAGATGGGCGGTATAAAAAATAAATAAATAAATAAATAAATAAATAAATAAGAAATGGGCCCGGAAATGAATAGGCAGCCAATGCAGCTGCTGGAGAAGCAGCTCAACAGAGTCGAAATGCCTAGCTCCAGTATCTACATGGGCTGCTGCATTTTGACCAGTTGTGACATTTCCGAACCATCTTTTAAGAACATTGGAAGAGCCCTGCTGGATCAATTAAAGGCCCATTTGGTCCAGCTTCCTGTATCTCACCGTTGCCCCACCAAATGTGTCTATTTTTTATTTTTTTTTAATTAATAAATTTTTATTGGATTTTTAAGAGGGGAACAGAGGGAAGGAGTATGGGTAAGAGGAAAAAGAAAAAAAAAGGAAAGAAAGGGGGGGATACAGTTTTTAAGATTTACATTGAGTGTATCAAGCAAAATAGAAATAGTAATTAAACATATTGCTAAAATTGCCAAATGTTGTCACAATACTAATAAATTTGTTACTTCTTGCCATCTTTCCCGAAAGATCTCGTCAGTCTCCTTTAAATAACCAGAGAGTTTATCAATTTCGATGCATTCTCTTATCTTTCCATGAAGATCCTTCTCTGTTGGCGTGATTGGTTGTTTCCAAAGTTTCACAGTATTCTTGCAGCAACAATTACATGATGAAGTACATATCTCTGATCATAAAAATATTCATATCTACTATATTTAACAGAAATAGTTCTGGTCTAAACTCTATTTTAATTTTCAAAGATCTTTCTAAGAAAAGTTTTACCATGTTCCAGTACGCCTTAGCCTCTTTACAAGTCCACCACATATGATAAAAGGTTCCACAGTCATAATTACATTTCCAACATTTAGGTGAACAATTATACATCTTGGATAAACGATGAGGCACGAAATGCCATCTATAAAACATCTTATAGCAATTTTCCTTGAACGAAATAGATTTAAAAATTTTAACTGTGTTCCACAGAGAGTCCCATTTATTTAAATGAATAGTATAGCCTAAGTTTTCTGCCCAACTTATCATACAGTCTTTAACCAGTGTATCAATCATTTTTTCATTTAACAACATGCTATAGAATTTACTAAGAAGCTTGGAGTCACTATTTTATCAAATGAGGTATCAGTAGTCATAAAACCACCCTCTTTGGAAAGCTCTTTGAAATGTGAATGTATTTGTTGATATTTCCACCAATCCAGATTATAGCCTTCTGATACTAATTTCCCTAGTGGGCCCCACCAAATGTGTCTAGGAGCGCATGAGACTAGATATCTGTCTCCTGATAGCACTCCCCTGCATCTGGCCCTTGAAGCACCCCGGTTTTAAGCCTGGAGATTACACATCTCCCTCATGGTTTGTAACCTGTGATGGACTTTTCCTCCAGGAATCTGTCCAATCCCCTTTGGAAGGCATCCAGGCCAGAGGCCATCACCACCTCCTGTGGCAGGGAGTTCCACAGACTAACAACATGCTGGTTAAAAAAAAAATATTTTCTTTTATTTCTTCTCACTCTCCTAACCCTCAGTTTGAGTGGATGTCCCCTAGTTCTGGTATTTTGTGAGAGGGAGAAGAGCATCCCTCTATCCATTTTACTCATGCCCTGCATTATTTTGTACGTCTCAATCATATCCCCCCTCAGGCGCTTTTTTTCAAGACTAAAGAGCCCCAAATGTTTTAGCCTTTCCTCATAAGGGAGGTGACTCAGCCCAGTAATCATTTTCGTCACTCTCTTCTGCACCTTTTCCAGTTTCACTACGTCTTTTTTGAGATGTGGTGACCAGATTTGTAGACAATACTCCAGGTGAGGCCTTAATATTGTTTTGTATAATGGCATTATAATGTTGGCTGTTTTATTTTCAGTCCCCTTTTTGATAATCCCTAGCATGGAATTGGCCTTCTTCACTGCTGCCACACACTGGGTAGACACCCTCATTGAGCTGCCCCAATGTGCATTACTTTACATTTTCCTACATTGAAACACACCTGCCATTTCAGAGCCCGTTCCCCCAGTTTGGAGATATCCTTCTGGAGTTCTTCACCGTCTTCTCTGGTTTTTACCACATGGAAAAGTTTTGTGTCATCCACAAACTTGGCCCCCTCACTGCTCTTCCCTGTCTCCAGGTCATTTATGAACAGATTGCAAAGCACCGGTCCCAGGACAGATCCCTGGGGCACACAACTTTTCACCTCTCTCCATTGTGAAAATTTCCCATTGATACCTACTCTTTGTTTCCTGGCTCTCAACCAGTTCTCAATCCATAAGAGGACCCACCATCTTATTCCCTGACTGTGCAATGTTCTCAGCAGCCTTTGGCAGAGGCGTAGCCAGGATTTGGAGCACCCGGGGACAAAGTTCATTTTTGCACTCTTCCTGCCGTCCTGCCACATCGCACCTACCCAGCAACAGGGGACCGAACCCTGTGGGCGTGGGGTGTTTGTGTGCATGCATTTGCACATGTGTGGTGGTGCACACCTTACTAATGTCCCACCTAGGCAAGGAAGAGGAGGAGGAGTGCGCCGTGGCCACCATGCTCCTTCCTTCCTGCCTGCCTGCCTGCTTTGCACTTGCCTAGCACGCGGCAACAGAGGCAGCGGAGGGGGTGCCATCACCAAGTCTTAGGGGAAAGGAGGACTGCAGGGCAGTGGGAGGTTCCATGGCTTCCTCCTCCTGCTCCCCCTTCAGGCACCCCCAGATTGCTGATCCCAGGGCAGATGTACCCTTCTGTCCCCCTAGATACGCCCTTAGCCTTTGGTGAGGGACTGTGTCAAAAGCCTTCTGAAAATCAAGATATGTCAAAAGCCTTCTGAAAATCAAGTCCACCTTTGTTAGTTGCTGCTACTTTTCTAAGAGACATCTTGTCCCATTTGATGATCCCAGGCAAGATTGTTCTTTTTCCCCTGCCCCATCAAAAAGAGTTTTGTCTGTCTGTCTGTCTGTCTGTCTGTCTGTCTGTCATCTGCCTGCCTGCATGCCTGCCTTTCCACCTGTCCACCCACCTGCCTGTCCATCCATCCATCCATCTATCCTTTGAACTAAAAAAAGAATTCCTTCCTTTCTGTTGACTGACATCACCCTTCGTTCACTCAACGCAGCAGTAATGGCCATCCTTGTATTCTATGCAATTGTTTCTCAATGACAGCTGGAATTTATAAATCACAATAAAATGTGCATCGTTTAGATACCACTGGAAACACCTGTTTATAAATAATACTGAGTATAAGATATAATAGTTGGATGTATACTTATATAATTAGTAGTCACTGAAATGAAAAAATATGCATTAGTGAGAATAAATGTAGTTGTCTGGGAAAGATGTTACATTGCATTGTAATGTGCCCTTAGGTCAGGCCTTCCCAAAGTCCGGTCCGGGGCCAAATTCGCCCCATCAGGCCATTCTGAGTGGCCCGCAGCTGGCTGGCCTGCCCCTCCCGCCCCTCCTTCGCCCCATGTTTTTTTAAAAATCTTCTGCCAACACTGACACTGCTGGGAAGCTGGGGCGGCTGGGCAGTCTGCCGCCACCGGCAGCGCAGGGGAAAGTGTGGGGGTGGGCAGGCCAGCGGGCCTCTGCCACCACCAAGGAGCTTTGGGGTGGGCTGGCGGATGAGCCGTTGCCACCGCTGGGGAGCTTGGGGGGTGCAAGGTTGCAGAGAGCGCCTCTTCCAAGGGGCGACCTGTGGCCACAGCTCCCTGTGCTTCCTTTGGTCCCCACCTTCCTTCCTCCCTCCCTTCCTTGTTCCCCACCTTCCTTCCTTCCTCTCTTGGTTTCCACCTCCCTCCCTCCCTTCCTCCCTCCCTTGGTCCCTGCCTTCCTTCCTGCGGGTGGGGTTGCAAGGGGTCAGTGGGTGGGGCTTAGGGTCAGTGGGTGGGGCTTACAGTGGGGTGGCAGTGTCGGGGAGCAACTGGCCCCTGACACATTCTCAGCCACCAAATCTGGCCCTCCTGACAAAAAGTTTGGGCACCCTTGCCTTAGGTAGTATCTAACGTTATAGCATCCGTAATAGGGTTTTCAAGGTACAGTGGTACCTTGTATAAAGGAATTAATTCGTTCCAAATGAAATTATGTTAAACAAATTTTCCTTTATACAAATTCCCATAGGAATGCATTGAAAATGGAGTGATCCCATTTTTATGTTGTATGGATTCTCCCCATAGATGATTATGTTAAGCAATTTTTCCCTATCTCCGGAATTGTTTATGTTGTACAAATTTTATGTTATACAAGCTGTTTGTTATACAAGGATCCACTGTAGGTGATATATTTAAGGAGTGGTTTTATCATTGCTTTATCCCCCAGTATGTTCCCTTGAGTGAGTAGAGGTGTCAGCCCAGACCCACCAAGTCCTTGTCTACCACTCTGTTAGCTACAGTATACAGGTTTTCATTGTGTTCTAATAATGTAGAACAAATTAATTTTGTGAGAGAGTTTTCCTTACAAACTGTTGCACAGTATGGCAGACTGGTTAGCAGAAATGAGGGCCTTATTTGAAAAGTCAGTCTTGTGGGCCCCCTCCCCCACTCCTTGAAATGAATTCCCATTTCGATTAGTCATGTTACCGGATAACCAGGGCCAGGGTGTCCATTAAGGCTAACTAGGCAGTTGCCTAGGGCGCCAAAATGGAGAGGGGGCACTGGCCAACCTGCTCCCCCGGCCACCATGGCCCTGGGGGGGAGGCCTCTCAACACTCGGCTTCCATGGAGGACCCCACTCCAGATTTGCAGAGGCAGGAAAAAAACTTCCTTCCCCGCTTGAGTCACACACACAAATCTCCCCCGCCCCAACCGAAGCACACACACACCCAGGTATTTCGTAGGGTGAAGAGGAGCTCCCTTGGGCTCAGCCCCACATTCTCTCGCCTGCCCTTCTCTCCGCCCTTCCTGGCTCAAGAAGCCCTCCCTCCCCCTTCCGAGCAAAGGCTACCACCAGTGGCTATCTATCTGCTCTGCGCTCCTGGTCCAGGCAGGGAAACCAGAGTCGTGGAGGCGGGCGCAGGTTCACCAAGCCCCGCTCCACGGTGGTCGGCCCGACAGATTAACCTGGCTGCCCCCTGACTGAGGCTGGGAGGGTCTGCTTGCGGCGGGCAGCTTCTTCCGAAGCTTCCCCTTCTCCGGCGCCCCTCTCATGGGATGCAGAGGGTGCCTCTGAGCGCACGCAGAGCGCCTTCAGCATCCCCATCACAGCCTGGCCTCCCATCTCTGAGCCGGCAGTTCCAGGAGAAAGGGGCCACCTGCCCCGCAACCATCGGTCATGAGCCCCGCCCAGGCCTGGGGGGCTCCTCTCTGTTCCCTCCTGGTGCCTCCTGCTTCCCCTTTCCTGGGGGGGAGGAAGGTCGGGGCCCGGAAGCGCTCGGGTGTCTGCTGGGCTTGGGTTTCCACCGCGATCAATACAGCTCCGGTGATGGGACCTGCCACGGCTGCCTGGGTAGGAGCGGCACCGGGGCGGCTGGCTGGTGGGGCCCGGCCACCCCCTCCTCCCCGAGCCCCTCGGAACAAAGCCGGCCGCCCGCCTCTGGGGCTCCGGCAGGAGGCGAGCGGGGGGACTCCCAGTGCGGTCCCACCCAAGCCCCCTGCCCCAGGCCAAGCGGTGCACCCCACTCCCTCCCCCCACCCCCACGGCCACCTCCGCCCGACCACCTGTGGCCGCCTGGGGAAAGAGGGAGGCACGGGGGGCAAGCTGGGGAGGGGCACCCTTACCTGGCACCTGCGCGGGGGTCCACTGCCCCCCCGCCGCCGCCGCTCACCCCCACCTAGGGTGCAAAAAAACCTAGCGCCAGCCCTGCCTGGACTGTGCCCGCTAGCAAGCCTTGCACGGTGCAGTAAAAGCAACCCAACCAAATCAAGCCAAACTTCCCCAACCTCTGCTGCCATTCTGGGAGCAAACGACTTACTGGAGCGAAAAGCAGATCCCCCGCTGCTCTCCCGGCCCCTTCTATGGGGATGGGTCTGTGTGTGTTTGTTGGGGGGGGCTCTTCCCTGGGCATCATAGGGCAAAGTGGGCTCCATCTTGAACCAGACCAAACACCTCACGGCAGGGCCGTTGCTACTTTTTCTGCGCCCTAAGCGAGGGGCGGGGAGGCGGGGCAGACGGTGGGCAGGCAGTGGGGGGGCAGGGCAGGGGTTAGGGTTAGGGTTAGGGGAGGGGCGGCAGGCATGGAGGGGGGGCAAGCTGGGGAGGGGCACCCTTACCTGCCACCTGCACGGGGGTCCGCCGCCCGCCCACCTGCCCGCCACCGCACCAACCCACCACCAACCCACCCCTGCCTAGGGCGCAAAAAAAACCTAGCGCCAGCCCTGCGGATAACACAGTGCAGGTTCTTCAGGAAGCAAAACAAAGATGATAACATGTCCTTGTCACTCTTCTACATCAGTGGTGTTTGTAATATGCTGTGATTTCCCTGTGGGGAGAGCAGTGGTATATTAAACAAACAAACAAATACAGAAAAAAGGAGAAGCAAGGGCTTCATTCTGACCGTTTGTTTCATATACCTACCTATTTCAATCTGTCTTTTATGTGTTTCAGGGTTCTTATAAAATTGAAGTGATGTAGCTGGATTGTGCTTTTGATATGTAGTTTATTTATTTATTTATTTATTTATTTATTTATTTATTTATTTATTTATTGGATTTCTATACCGCCCATCTGGCAGCAAGGCCACTCTGGGTGGTAGTTTGAAGAAACATGAGTGAGAATTCAGTTTTCTCCCATGATGTGAGTTCCTTTTATTTCACAGTGGGGAAATGGGGACAGCTTCCTGCATGTGGAGCCATGTTCATGATGCTGCCTACCCTACAATCTGAGATTTCTCCAACTGATAGAATGGACTACTTGTGCCTTGGCTTCAAGGGCCATGAAAGGGACGGTCTACAAAATAGACCATGCAATACCGTATTGGGCAGTGATGTGGGTGGGTGGATTTGAAGTAGACACATGAGTAAACTGTGACTGATACCCTTTCATGGAACAGGTAGTCCCTCTAGCATGGCAACATGGGGAATGGTTCTCTTCAGGGAGATTGCCATTTGGACAATAGCAGATTCCCAGACGAAGTCACTGCTGGCACTTTCCATTCAGCAGATACTCAAGAGAATAACAGGCCTGTATTTTTCTTATGTACTTTGTCTTCTGCAGGGTATGAAGTTGGTGTTAAAATGTTTTTCCCTCCCCAAAAGTGATGTTCCTCATCCCTGGCAGAGGCATGACAAGAAATGAACAACTAACTTACTTGGCTGTTGTCTTTTTATAACTGCCAGGCATCGTGCTCTTGAAATCAAAATACTTGGCTTGGCTAATGAAATTGGATTTTTATATGTTTTAAAATGTCACTATTATAATTAGGTATATAGGTTTTGGGGAAGTAGTGGAGCACCTTCTGTTCTTGTCTTCTGTAATATTTTTTCCCACACTTGGGTGCCACCATCTTTCCACAGCCCTCCCCAATTTCACCTGTTTCCTCAAGTGAGGAGCAAAATATGACAGTTCAGTTGATGGTCTCGGTGTTGGCAGCCAACGTGAAGGACAGCATTGAGCCTTGCAGTGGCCTACCTGCTGCTAATTAGCTGTTCGGAGGAACTCTCTGTGCCACAGGCATAGTCTTGATCAGTAAAGGACATATTTTCCATTCACACTGACAGCTGAGATGCAAGTGTTCATGAAGAGAATGGCATATTGAGAAGGAGGACGGGAGAGGCAGCGGAGGATCTGGAACAAGTGACAATTCCCATGTCTTGAATTCAAGTAGTCCCGAGCGATCATAAAGAACCAAAGTAGAAAATAAAAAAGGTAAGAGTCAGAATTTAGGGAATCACAATGTAGACATAAAACAGTGTGAAGGAGAGAACTGCAGAAATGGAAATAAGCATTCCCTCGTACAGTACTTATTTGGTATAAAAGCTGGACTGATGTATTCTTGTGATTGATCCAAGCCCAGGGGATTCCTTTGGCTGCAATACAGAAATAGCTGTGACTTTGAGGCAAATGTGTGCATGCCCTTTTTTAAAAAAAAAGCAATTGTGTCAGGAACCAAACCCACATTTGAAGAACCTGTAGTACAAAACATATCTGAGTAATGTAAAATGCTGTACAACTTTTTTCATGGGGAGCAAAATAATGAGAAAATAGGTTTTTTACTAGGAAGGAAAAGATAAAATACACCTACTTAAGATTTATTTATTTATTTATTTATTTATTTATTTATTTATTTATTTATTCCCTGCCTAATGATTACATAATTTAAAAAAACATCAAAGCTAACAACAGCATGTGAATACTAAAAAGGACCAAAGAAATACTATACAAAAATCCATTAAGAAATGCCAAGATGTATTCAAAGATGCAACAATGCATTTCAAAACCTCACTCAGTCTGCCAGTCACTCACTCAGAGAAGGCCTCCCTGAAAGAAAAAGGTCTTTGTCTACTTGCAGAAGGGGGACACCCTAATTTCCTGTGGGAGAGAATTCCAAAGACTGGGAGCAGCAACAGAGAAGGCCCTTCCCTATTCTCACTAGACTTTTGAAAACAGCTGGACTGAGAGAAGGGTTTCTCCTGATAATCTTGACACTTCAGCAGATTCATCAAGAGAGATGGCCCAAGCCATTTCAGGTTTTATGTATGTATGTATGTATGTATGTATGTATGTATGTATGTATGTATGTATGTATGTATGTATGTATGTATGTATGTATGTATGCATGCATGCATGCATGCATGCATGCATGCATGTATGTATGTATTTGATATGCATACTGCAACAATCTAGTGCAGTGGTTCCCAACCTGGGAGGTTGGGAACCCTTTGGGGGGGGGTTGAATGACCATTTCACAGGGGTCACCATGAGCCAGTGAAGAAAAAGTCACAAATGGCTTGGGTCTGGAGGAGGAGGAGAAAGGGGGGGGTGAGTTAACACCTTGTTAGGTTGGAGGGGATGTCAGTGAATGGCACCAGAGGCTGCAATTGGCTGAGGGTGCCTGTAGAGGACAGTTCTTTATGGCACCTGGGGAAGTGGCCTGCCAAAGGGGGCTTGTGGCCTCTTCCAAGCAGGGCAAGGGGTCACCACAACTTAAGGAACTCTATTAAAGAGTCACATCATTAGGAAGGTTGTGAACCACTGATTTAGTGCTAAGGCTACTCTGATTTAGTGGGAGTGGCTTGGTCCTGGAGAAATAGATGTGTGCTGATGTCGGTGAAGTTTTTTTCTTTTCTTTAAGTGCTGTAATCTTTAGTCAGCTTAAGTTCATTAACTGAATCAGTTAATCATTCTTGGGCAACTGACTGATGGGACTATAAGGTTGGGCCATGTACCAGCATTTTATAATAGAGATGGGCACGAAACGAGCGATTTTTCATTTTCATTTTCATTTTTTTGTTTCGTTACGCAACGAAAATGAAACAATTTTTTAAAAGAAAACGAAAACGAAAATGAAACGACCAAATTTGCCGTGTTTTTCGTTTTCGTTGCAGCAGATGCATTGAACTAAAAAGAATGCTAACGAAACAGCAATTTTTCGTTTTCATTTTTGTTTTTTCGTTTCGTTACCCAACGAACGAAAAACAAATTTTTTGCAAAAAATCACGAAAATGAAAACGAACCGAAACGGACCCCTAAACGACCAAACGACAAACGAAACACCATTTTTGAGTCGTGCCCATCTCTATTTTATAAATATATTTTGGTTCTGGTGTTTAAGCATAAAGAAATCTGATGAAAATAATATTGAGCAATCACTTTCCTTAACCATATGTAATATCCTTCATGTATTACTCCATTTTAAGTTATGTTGCACTTCCCTCAGTAAGTTCAGAATGTATCTGTATTACGGTAGATTGTCCAGTCTCAGATCACACACACCAACTGTATATATTTTGGGTGTCAAAAGTAAAACCAGTGCAGTGGGACTTGTTGTCTCAATACATTGCACATTGGAGCAGCCATAGCATGGTCTGACATTAGGATATTAGGGGAACTCTACATTGTACTTACATGATGCCTGATGAGAGCTTCCTGAACCTGGGAGAAGTGGGTTATATGAACTGAGAGCTTCTTCCCTGTCATTCTTTCTGCTTCTTATCGTCTTGGTAATTCCATGCAGAAGCAGAATGATGCCTGATTTGTGACAATGCCTTTTGCTTGTTCTTGATAAATGCCACACTTCATCACTCTTTAGAGCTGGCTATGCATAAGGCAAATGTTCTGTATTTTCTGATTCTTTGTTGTTCAGTCATTCAGTTGTGTCCGACTCTTTGTGACCCCATGGACCAGAGCATGCCAGGCCCTCCTGTCTTCCATTTCCTCCTGCAGTTTGGTCAAATCCATGTTGGTTCCATCAATGACACGGTCCAACCCTCTCAATCTCTGTTGTCTCATTTTCCTTATGCCTTCAATCTTTCCCAACATCAGGGTCATTTCCAAGGAGTCCTCTCACCCTGTTGCTAACTGAAAGACTTTGAAGATGCCAGTTTAGATATATTCTCTCTCTCTCTCTCTCTCTCTCTCTCTCTCTCTCTCTCTCTCTCTCTCTCTCTCTCTGTGTGTGTGTGTGTGTGTGTGTGTGTGTGTGTGTGTCCATCCATGTGTGTTTGTGCATGCTCACATAAGTGCACATGTTTGTCTGCCTCTCTGTGTGTACACTAGTTCTCTTCCTCCTCCTGTTAAGGAGCATTTGAACACTTTCATTTGACAGTGGTTCATTTGACAGTCATTTTTGCATGAAAATATAGTTAACTCCTGCAGGGGTGACACAGAGGCTTAAGTTTATTCTACATACAAGAAGTCTATTTTGACACTGCTTTCATTCTCCCTGAAGCTTTGCTTTGTTTTTATCTATGATCTTTTATTGAAGATAATATGATAATCTACAGTTTATTGCCCTTGGCTGTAGCCAAAAGCTATTAGAGCTATCCTTTCTGTGAAATTAAAAGACTGCCTCGGGATGTGAGAGATGCAATCTGTTTGTTTGGCATACCTATCTGTTTATTGAGTCACTAACTGACAAAAAAGTTGTTTGGAACAGCGTGGGTGTGTATGTGGGTGAAAACCAGAGAGATTCTGACTGCAATCAGACCACTTACTTGAGAACAATTTGCCCAGCTTGTGTGTGTGTGTGTGTGTGTGTGTGTGTGTGTGTAGATAGATAGAAGATAGATATAGATAGAGATAGAGATAGAGATAGAGATAGAGATATCAGGTGGATGATTGACCATGCCCTGCTGTAAGCCCCAACAGGTAACAAAAACCAAGATGTTCATGAAACCGTAGGTGAGAACATTGATATTATAGAGTTAAAAAAAAACATGTTTCTTATACTGGGTCAGATTCTCCATGTGTGCTTAAATTAGGCTGTTGAAGTATGTATGTGAAGATTCTCAGTCATCCAGGTGAGTTTATCTGGAAGTTGAGTCATGGCAACAGCACTTCTTTTCTTGAGAGATCAAAATGTTTCGTTACTCATCCAAGCAGCTTCGTCAGTCTGACAGGCCCCTTTTACAGAGACATGGGAGGATAATGGCAGAGTACATTGATTATCAGGATGCTACCCATTCAACAGGCAGTGAATATGGAAGCTGAGTTTCCTAGAAATGATTGTGTTGTTTCATTTTTTTTTCATTTCTGGAACAAAGGTTCAAAATAGTTTCTAGAATGTGAGTAGAATTCCACTCATGGGGAAGGAACTCTCACTCTAAAATTGGAGCTCAAGCAATACACAATATAAAAAGCTCTCTTGGAATTGGGAGTGGGCCTGAATCCTCGGGGGGTGGGGGAGGCATGTGGGCAAACAGGACTCAGAATCTGGGCAGTCAGAGAGAACAGAGCTGGAGAAATCAGTGGCAATCAAAGAAGTGAAGTCCAAATGTTTAGGTTCAGGCACAAAACATGGATCAAAGGAAACAAGATATAGAAATGGGCCAAAACGGGTCCATCTATATGCCAGCACTATTTTAGAACGGCTGGGTACCTCAATGGCTTCAGCCCTGTGGCTGAGGGGTCAGTTAGAGTTCAATTTCAAACTGCTCTCCTTCGCAGGGGCTGGACTCAATGTTCTATAGGGAGGAAGTTGGATTTGAAGGATGGCTTTGTTTATTTTGTTTTTATTCCTTCATTCTCCCAGTGAATGGACTCAAGACAGGTTCCAATAATAGCTAAGATACATATGTGCTGAAAATCACAGTAAATTAAGATATTAACATTAAAATATAATTCCATATTAAAATCTCCACTCATGCTAGGGTATTCACTACTCAAAGGCCAGATTTAAAAAAGGAAGATTTTCACCTGTGGGCAGGAGAACTATAAGAAGTCCCCCAATGTAGCCCTTGTGAGGCAGGAAATTCCACAGATTGGAAACCACCACCCCACCACCACCACCCCAGGTCCCCACAAATGCAGCAGTGAAGGAAGGCCTCTTCTCAAAGATCCCAGAGGCCATGGGAGGAAGAGCATAGGATAAGATATGGCACTTCCCATAGCCTGGATCCAAGCCACATGGACCTTAAAAAACAAAAGCACACAACCCATTGAGGACCCCAGCCTTCATCCTTGCACTAATTAAGTTCTCATCTCCTCTACAGCTGCATTTCACAATATCCATTAACTAATATTTAGACTCTCATCATAGAACACCTCTCTCTTTGTTTGTTTAGAAATGAGGATACATACCAGGCTTGTTTTAAGGCTACATAGAGAATATACTAAAAGCACATTGGAGTGCTGTTTTTAATGCTAATACAGTGGAACCTTGACTTACATACTGCTTGACTTGCATCATATTTGACTTGCAGCAAGAAGGGGCCTGTTTGACTTGAGTCGCAGGCTTTGACTTACATCTCGGAGCCCCAACGCAAGGCACCGGAATTGGGTGGCAGCCACAACCCAGCATCGCGGCTGCTGCCTCCAAACTGCTCCTGCCTTCTTCCCCTCCTCCGGCAGCGGCGGCTTCGGCGAGGCCAGCTCCGAGCACCTGGAGCTGGTCCTCAGCCTCACCGAAGCCGCCGCTGCTGCCGGAGGAGAAGAAGGGCCGGGAGCTCGGGGCTGGTCTCCCTGGTTAGACAGTCGGCTCAGTCTTGTAAAAAATCTGGCTGCAGAAGTCTGGTCCACAATGGAAGCATTTTAGTTGGGGAGCTGTAAAGTTGTGGGACTCTAATGGTAAGCATAGAGTTGTTCAGAACTTGGAACGTCAGGTTAAAAATCAGTAAAACTTAAATGTTAGACATTGTTGCTATGAACATTAAAAAGTGGAGGCATATAACTTGTGGACTATAATTCCACTGCCGCCTCCTCTCTTTGAAGAGACATTTCATTTACATCCCCAGAAGGAATCTCCTATCCCAGTCAAATTTGTGTTAAATTGCTGTTTTCGGGGGTCTTTTTCATAATCTGAAACAGATTAATCCGCTTTCCCATTACTTTCTATGGGAAACATTTGTTTGACTTAAGTCATGTTTGACTTAAGTCTAGACCACTGGAACGGATTAATGATGCAAGTCAAGGTTCCACTGTATATATTTGAAGAGGCATTTGTCCAACAGGCAGAGGAAAAGAGGCAGGCACGGAAAGAACGAAACTCGAGGACCGGGCAAGAAACAGAATACATCTGTCCCCAGTGCAGTAGAGACTGCCATTCCCAAATTGGTCTATTTAGTCACACTAGGTGTTGTTCTTAGGATCTCTACTCCAGGCATGATACCATAGTCTTTCGAGGCTGAAGGATGCCAATGATGATACTAAGGGATGAAGGATTTTGCAGTTTTACAACCTGAATGATCAGTGCTAAATGGTGACACTTTCCCATGTCTTGAATTCTGGATTCACAGTAGTAATTTCTGCTTATCCCTCTCTTCTCCATCTCTTACCATCACTTTTTTGCATTTAAAAAATCCCAAAGAAATTTTAGCTACTACAGTGCTTGCCATAAGCAGAGGAAAACTGTCAGATATTAGTTAGTGAAATATATGTATTAGACAGGATGTTCTATATATATATCTGATATGTATTTAATTGATTTAAAGATGGAGTCTGTGAAAGTGCAAAGTCACAGTGACTCAATGTATAGTTTTTTTCTAATGAAGTGCAGATGTTAAGAATGAGCATAATGATTTTGGCTGATGCAAGGGGTTGCAATAGCTATGAGGTAATGTCATTCATGATTGGGCAGACATGTGTATAAAAATGTTCTGTAAATCATTGTTCATTGGGCCTTCCATGAGTAAAGGCACCCACTTTGTTTCTCTGCCATATATTCTGTCATATGTACTGAATAATGATATGCTGTTATGCTGTTGAACTTTGTATAAGTTCTGTGATGCTGTGATATATTTTTGTTCATATGTAATATAGCTGTTTGGTTTTAAGAAAACTCTGTCTCTGGCTAACTGTTTATTCAATAAGTAATTGCTTCTGCTGGCTGATTAGATAGCACTAAACTCTGACGGTTAATACTAATATGTCTGTGCTGTGGTTTCCCTGTGACCTTGAAAATGACTCCCAAGACGGAAAAGACAGAAGTTGGGTGATAACCCCCCAAAAAAATGGCCTGCTCCATGATGAATGGAAGTAAAAATGTTAGTGTAAAGAGAGGTGTGTGTTTGGTTCAAACAAGACCTAATAAATCCTGTAAGTAACGTGTGCTGTGTTGGGCCGGGCTGGCTTCATGGTCATCAAGACTTTCTCCATAAAGCTCAGCACAGTATTTACTGGAGCCACTTGCTGAACACCTCTGTGCTTTATGGCTATCAACCCTCGATTATGGCTGGAGGCTGCAACGGTTATTAATGACCTGTTCCAGGGCTAGCATAGCTCAGCAAAGGCAAGTGAAGGAAAGGCAATCAGCCACATGAATCATTTAGCCTGCATTTCCCCAGCACCCTTCTTTTCCTGGTTGCTAGTTTATTTTCAGGATGCTGCTAAAAGCCATCAGGAAGTGAAGTAGGTTCATGGAAGATTTGATAAAGGAAGTGCAGCCCCCCAGAGTTTTTAAAAATGCCCTTGAGACTGGGTTCAATCACACAGAAGATTTAAAAGATATTCTCATGAATGTAACATGATCAGCGCATTGGACATTCAGGATATTAGGTTTCCTCTTAAAGCTCTTTCTAAGAAAGAGAAGAACTCCCAGTCTTACTTTGACCACATATTTCATTTTCATTCTGTTCTCTTGCTGTGCCTGCATCCTTGTAGTTCACTTTAAAAAGGAATAGCTGTTTATTGTTTTGCCTTCAGCCTTGCTATTGGTATATGTATATGTTAGCTGTTGGCTGCAGGCACTGCACCTTAGCTTATTATAGCCAGATAGTAATTCTTCCTAAAATAAACACAAATTAGGGACAAGTGAATCTGTGCAGATTTCCCTTTCCCTTTTGCTATTTGTGCCCATTTTTTCTGAAGAGAAAAAAATCTGTAAACAGTTTTGCACATTTTTTCTATTAGGCACATTAATAGACACATGCCTTGATTAATTAACATTGATGTGTGTGCATTTTAGAAATCAACAAAGTGCTTTTTTCACATTCCCCCCAATGTGCATAGATTGTTTGCTAATTAAAAACTCACTGACATTCTAAAGTATCATTTCCTAACCCAATCACTAGCACTGTCCCCCCCCAAATAACATTCTTCCTGCAAATGGGGGGATGAGAGGGAGTGTTTTTGCAATAGTCCTTGTGCAAAACATTCCCAGCCTATGAACATGTTCATTCCACTCTCCAGCCAGCACTAGAGGTCTGCATGCTCCCCCACAACCTTTTACCCACCTCTGACCTAGGACATGTTTGTTTTTGAAGATTGAAACATGAGTTTTATGTGGTTGAAGGTCTTCTCTGGACAACCCTCTTCTCTAAACACAGTGTCATAGTCATAGTATTCCAGGACTTCTAAAATGACCACCATCGTTTTTCCAACATATCCCTCAATCATCTCTGAACGTTAGATGTACCTCTGGTTTTCCAAGAGGTGGCCCATCTCAAAAATGAACACACATTCACTACAAGTATGCAAGTATGCTTGAGTATGCAAGCCTCCCCTTTTGCAGCTTGGATTCCACAGATCCAATTACTTCATATATGCATATACTGAGTTATAAGTAAAGATGTAAATCTAGAAGCAGTTGCTACTTTTCAAATAAAAATACAACATGTAGCAGCAGCAGCAGCAGCAGTAAAGGAGACAGATTTATTTATTTATTTCTATCCCACCCATCTTCTAGAGCAGTGATGGCAAACCTATGGCATGGGTGCCAAAGGTGGCACCTGGAGTCCTTTCTGTGGGCACCCGTCATCACCCCTTCACAACCATCTGTATTCAGGTTAAATTGCTGTATTGGCACTTTGTGAAAAATTAGTGGGTTTTGAATTGCATTTTGGCCAATCGGTCTCTAAAAGGTTCACCATCACTGTTCTAGAGGAATTCTGGGCAGTTTACAACAATTACAGTTATATCAAAAGGAACATATATTGGACATATCATCCAATAATAATAGACAACAAAACAAAACAAAACAAAACAAAAATGAATAAATAATAAAAATTTAAAAGATCTACCAAGACGGCAGCACTTGGAGGGGGGAGACATAACTAATGGTCGCCCAATGCGTCTCCCCCCTCCGTCTAAAGAGTAGAGTCTTCAGGGCTTTTTTTAAGGCTGGCAGGGACTGTGCTAGGTGAAACTCACTTGACAACTTGTTCCAGAGCATAGGGGCAGCCACAGAGAAGGCCCGGTTTCGAGTAATCAACTTCCGGGCCTCCCTAGGAGTGGCCACCCGAAGTGAGAATGCCTGCAATGTTCTGGTGGGTCAGGCCTCAGGCAAGCCTCCTGAGAGAGCCATTCCGCAGCCGCAGGGAGCTCTCCCGGGGCCGAGGGCCGCCGGAGCCGGTTTCAATTCTGCCGGGAGAGCGATCCTGTGGCCATGGGGAGCCCTCCCGGAGCCGTTTGCTGCCAGAGCCACCGGCAAGCTGGCCAGGAGAAAACTCCCGTAGCCACGGGAGCGCTCTCCTGGCTGGCTTGATGGTGCCGGCGGTGCCCGGGAGGGCTGGGGGGGGAGATTTAAAAAGCCCGCTCTTCCCCTACCCCATCAGGTGGGAGGAGAGAGCGGGCTTTTAAAACCTTCTCCCCTCCCAAAGCTAGCACCGAGTGGCTACTGGGCGCTGACGCGGAGCCCGGAACCCAGCACCCTCTGACCGCCCTCCACGTGGTGAATGACAGCCTGTCATTCACCAAGTGGAGATCGCTGTCATCCGTGTGGGGAAGATCCCTCCCTTGTTGGAGACCACCGTCCGGCCCTCTGTGTGCACAGGGGCGAATGGGGGTTTCGGCTTCCCCACGTGGGATATGACAGTGCCCAGGTGCTGTCATGACCCAGGCGGGGAAGATCCCCCTTTCAGCCCCGCCCCCTTCGCCCCTCTGCATGCACGCAGAGGGGCGAAGGGGGGACTCGGCTTCCCCGCGAAGACATGACAGTGCTGGGCACTGTCTTGACCTGGGCGGGGAAGATCCCCCTTTAAGACCCCCCTTTGCCCCTCTGCATGCATGCAGAGGGGCGAATGGAGGACCCAGGCAGGGAAGATCCCTTTCAGACCCCCCCTTCGCCCCTCTGGGTGCAGAGGGGAGAAGGGGGGACTCGGCTTCCCCATGAGGCTCAGCCAGTCTCCTCCGCCCCGGGTGACAGCTGCCCGGCCACCACCCAGGGCGGAGGAGATTGAGACATGGTCTTGCCTCCGCACACGGAAGTGAGACCATGGCCGATCCTATCTCCTCCACCCTGGGTGACAGCTGCCCGGCTGTCATTCCAGGCCGAGGAGATTGGATGAACGAACCGAACTAATTTGTTCCGGTTCTGTTTGATTTGTGCCCAAATTACTCTGGGCTCCGTTATTCGTTCCATTACATAATGGAACGGATAACGGAATGAATTTTTGTTTGTTTGTTTCGTGCCCATCTCTAATTCACATCCTTAGTATCAATGTTCTTTCTGTGTATAAAAAATACGACATGTCATGTTGCACATGGATCAGGCATGAAGAGTGAATCATACATTGTAATTACATGACATCTAGTCAATTCTGATTTAGGATGACCATTTCAAGGTGTTTTACATATAAATACTGAGTTTGCCAGTCCTTTTCTTTGGAGACATTCTAGGGCTGTGCAGTCTGATATATTGTTCTATCACTAGTGATGTTATCATAGCATAGATATTCTTGGCTTCAGTGTGTTTACATTAAATGAAAAATCAACATGGATTTAAGTTGTCTGATCCTGGTAAAAGTTATAGAATACTGTATCTTTACATCTGCCTACCTTTTCATCTATCTGTCATCCCCTTGAATGTGATCCTGTCTAACAAATACTGTATCTAGAATAAAACCATTTTGCTCATATGCAATTGCTTTTGTGATCTAATGCAACAGTAACAGAGCTCAATAAACCAAAAAGCCAGTCTTTTCTCACTTTCCTCCCATTTCAAATGCAAGGGCAGGGAATTTGCTTCAATCTCGTTGCCTTTATGAGGGAAGATATTGGGGGTGTGCAGATAGAAGAAATAAATGAGATCAACATTCCTAGGTTTGATGCAACTCTTTTTGAAACTCTCCAAGGAAATGTGTGAACTTTTTCTGTGTGTAGCATGTTATATTCTGAAAAATACTGTCAGAAACGAATAGGATTTTTAAAAAATGTTTTGGAATAAAAAAATGTGTAGCACAGAAGGACGGTGCCCTATAATAATCCTTGTATTTTTAGATGTTCACATTTTTGTGTGTGCGTGTTGAATCTGGTCTCTGGGTGTCTGAATTTCGTTGTATGTGTATACTGTGTATATACACACAATGACAATAAATTAAATTAAGATGTTCACATTTTTCATGAACAACAATGTGACCAAGGATTCCCTTAACAGAAACACCACTTTTAAATTGAATTAGCTGTTAGCCTGTGTAGGGTGTTTTTTTTAGTAAGGTTTTTGAGCTAAGCTTCTATGAGTGCTTAACTTGGATATATTCTATAATTACTTATTTGTAATTATAGAATCATTGCTGCTGTAGAAACATACATGGGTTGGCTGAATATAGAGCATTTGATTCCTGAAAATACATGTATCCATTGACTGTGTAACAAGTATCTGTACATTCAAACATGAAGTAGCTTTATGGATTGTGTGGCATTCAGTAGTCTTATCAACAATATATAGTACTGGTCCCCTGTTAGATTTTCAGCAGACTTTGCCGGAGGGGAATCCTCCAAGCTCACTTCACATTTTGCTGATGATGAGCGATCACACATTTCACAAAATTATTAGTCTGAATTGAGATTCCACTTTACCAGATGGTAGCACTGCAACTTTGAAAGATGTCATGACAAAATCATCATCATCATCATCATCATCATCATCATCATCATCATCATCATCATCATCATAATAATAATAATAATAATAATAATAATAATAATAATAATAATAATAATAATAATAATAATAATAATAATAATAATGGCTGTATGCTTTTTGCAGTACAGATCAAAATGTATCAAAATGGGTCTGGGAGTCTGGGTAGACCACAAATTGAACATGAGTCAGCATGCAGTGTGATGCGGCAGCCAAGAAAGCCAATGTGATTCTTGGTTGCATAAAGAGAAGCATAATGTCTAGATCAAGGGAAGTGACAGTACCACTCGATTCTGCTCTGGTCAGACCCCACCTAGTGTACTGTGTCCAATTCTGAGCACCTCAATTTAAAAAGGATGTTGACAACCTTGAACAGGTCCAGAGGAGGGCGACCAGGATGGTTGAGGGTCTGGAACATGTCTTATGAAGAACAGCTTACGGAGCTGGGAATGTTTAGTCTTACAAAAAGAAAGCCGAGAGGGGATATGATAGCCATGTTTAAATATTTGAAAGGATGTCCTATTGAAGAGGGGACTGGTTTGTTTTCAGTGGTTTCAGAGACTAGGACTCGGGGCAATGGTTTCAAACTGTAGGAAAAGAGGTTCATTCTGAACATTAGGAAGAACTTCCTGAGGGTTAGAGCTGTCCAGCAGTGGAATATTCTGCCATGGAGTGCGGTGGAGTCTCTTTCTTAGGAGGCTTTAAGCAGAGCTGGTTTTTAAGCAGAGCCATCTGTTTGGTCACTGCTGAATGTTCAGTACTTCCCTTATACATATGTACCTTCACAATAAATCAGTTGGCCAGCTGTATTGAACTGATTTGGCCATGAGGAATTTGTCACCATAAGATGATGAGGAGATTAATGGCAAAGCTAGGCTCTGAGCTAGTTTCCCAGCAGATCTAGGCATTCACTCACTGTTTCTTGTGGGGATTGAGCAAAGTGTGTTCAGTTGGCTGTTGACAGAGTATCGGCTGTTGTAGACATTGATTCTTTAGAAATTGTGTAGTCTTTTAATTTTATTAGTTAAAACCTGTGGATAATATCAGGCATTTATAAAACTATTCAGCAGGACTGTAATTTTAAAGGGGGGTGGCACTCTATTTACCTTTGGAGCAACAGTAAAAATACATATCTGGAGAAGAAATACAGTATTTTCCATGTATTTATTTATTTTAGAGTAAATAATTTATTTCATTTTTGTTTTATCCTGCCTTTCTCCTTGGAAAAAGGACCTAAGGCAGGTTACAGAATGAGGGATAATATACAGTCCAGTACCATTAAGAAATGTTCAATTATTGAGAATAGGGAATTGTGGGACATCTTACAGCATTAATAGACAACATTACATTAAATCTACAAGAGAATGCGAACAGTGAAATAAGTTAAATAAAACTATATTTTTATCTAAAATTGTTAGACTAAAATTTGAGGGTCGTCTTATACATAGAAGTAAGCCAAGGAGAGAACCATGCAGTAATTTTGGGTTGGAAAAGGGGGTTGTCTTATACATGGGGGTGTCTTATAGACTGGAAAATGTGGTACATAATCTCATGTTTTTAATGTCCAAAACCACTGTCAATGAGATTTCTCAGACACTATGGCTTTTGTTCTCCACCCTCCAAAAGTAATGAATTTAACATTAAGTTGTCCATTTTAGCAAGTTATATCTAAAAGCTGGCTTAAAACCTTTAAAAAACCTTATTACTTACATGCCCATTTTTGTCTTTATGGATCCATCAATCATATTCTCTCAGCTGTTAGCAGCAATATGTGTCTGCAATAGAAGGCATGGAATTTCCCCCCTAATATCTACATCATCTATATCTTGCCTTGTTAAGGTAACTGAGACAACCATTTGAAAAGAAGTCACATAAGGGCAGGGTAGTTCTTTTCCCCCCCTCCAGTTTCCTCATGGATCAAATCAACTATTCTGACATCCTGAAAAGCTTTTGAGTTTAAATTCATAGCCTGTCTTAAGATGGAAGAATGTTCTGCACTGTATGAGAAAAGGAAGAACGGGGGCATTAAATGGATTTGGATGATTATTTTCTGGCCTTATAAATCAAATCAGGGCTTACGTACATTACTGGTCAACCTTGCAATATGCATCGAGCTTTGGGCTGCAATTTTAAAGTCACATGGTATTACATTATATCAATTATTCCCTGCATCTCCTTGAGATAGTAGGTAATAAGAGCATAGAGCAGGGAAGGTGAAAGGGGAACTGGCAGTGGGGGAGGATTGGGCAGGGAGGGAGAGTGAGGGGCTTAGGAGTCAGGCAAGCATGCGGGCACTGGTACTGAACAGGGAAGGTGAGCAAGGGAGCTTGGAGACAAGTGCGTGTGATGGCAAGGGGGGGAGGATCAGGTAGGGGCATGAGCCAGGGGGCCGGGTGGCAAGCGGACTTGCTGGCGGGGGGGGGGAGCAAGCAGGAAGGAGAATGAGGGGGGGCTGGCAGGCGAGTGGGAATGCTAGAGGGCGAGTGAGGGGACTGGGAGAAAAATGATCGGGAAAGCAGAGGGTGATGGAACAGGGAGTAACCGATGGCAGGAGAGGAGGGCACGTTGGGCAGCTCAAGGCATCAAAAGGCAACTCAAGCCACGAGCAAAAAGAAATGACCCCACCGGCAAGATGGCGGCGGCTAGCCCAGACGTTAGCAGAATGCAGCCCAGCTAGCGTCGAAGGTATTCCAAGTCCCTTGAGGGTGATTTCCACTTCAAGACCACCCGTTGGGAGCAGAAGATATCCCAGAACCGATCCGGGGCACCCAGGTGCGGTTCCCCCTCCCCGTGAGGGGTTGTAATCCCTGGGAATTCCCGTGCGGCTGAGACTCTGGAAGATCCGGACGGAGATCGAGCTGCGTCTACTCCCCCACTAATGTAAGTGGCTTCCCTCCACCGATAGCCCTTTCAAAAATATGAGTCAAGCAAACTTACCGAATAGAATCTACTCTCCTCTAATTACTTCTTCAGCCTAATCGTCATTATCTGCCTCTCGGAAAGGGCTGCAGATTTTTTTTTCCACTTTCACTTTCTCCTCGTTAACGGCAGATTAACCCTAGAACATCCATCTTACCCCCGATAGGGTTTTCGGACTCTGTTGGCTCAAAAGTGAGTATAATATGCCATCTACTGGACTTCTCTATGTATGCAACTACACATACATCTTTTGAAAATAATAAGCCAACTGAGACTTTGCAATTTTCCTGAGAAGAGGCAACTGATCTCTTTACCTCCACAATGAGCAGAACTCCACCCACACAAAAAAAGTCTGCTTCTATACCTCTGGCTCATCCAACGACCATGTCTCAGCAAACAAGCCAAAGCCAGATTTTAGATGCTCTCAATCAATTAAATTTAACCCAGGCCAAGCTTGTATCAGATCAAAGCATTGGGTTCTCCAATTTAAGAGCGGAAATGAAAGAGGGCTTTTCGAATGTGGATACTAAACTAGAAGCCTTCAGCGGACGTTTACAAGCCTTGGAAGATAATATGAACATAACCGACTTCCGTCTAGAAGAAATTGAAACCACAATGGAATCAACAAGCAGACTGGTCCTCACGCAGGAAATTGAAGCCTCTTCCAAAATTTTAAGGATCCAAAACCTCACTGTTGACAAAGATGAAAACCTCTACACTACAGTTGGAGAAAGCTTGGCAACTTTACTTGAGGCACCCGTCGAAGAATTCCTACGTGAGGTAGACGTGATCTACCGTCAACCTACAGCTTATACCAGAAGAAATAAACTACCTCCGGAGGTAATAGTCAAACTAGTCAGAAGATACACCCGAGATTGTATCCTCAAGGTTATCCGAGACAAAGAGGTGGTAATTAATAAATCCAAAGTGGCAATATTGAAAGACGTCCCTGGGATGTCCGCCAACTGCGAAAAGAATATTCATTTCTCACTAAACTTTTGCTCAAGCATGACATAAGATACAAGTGGCTCTACCCTCAAGGTCTCTCTTTCCAATGGGAAGGGAAATTACAGAAAATTGAATCCTACCAGAAAGCTAGAAACTTTGCAAATAAAAACGCACGGAAGTTGGGCTACTCTCCCTCCTCCTCTTCACCGTCTCCTTCCGAAGGTGAGGATACAACTGATACTCAAACCACTACCAAAGATGACAACCGAGAAAATCAGACCTCCAAACAAGTGATTTCAAAGCAGGTTCAAGATCCTCATGGCGCAGTGGGAGGTGCCAGGCCGAAGCACTATCTCAGGCCAAAATCAGGGAAAAAGAAATATCGCTGGAAGTAAAATAAGATGGCCCAGAAAATTCTAACATGGAATATCAATGGATTGAACACCCCACAGAAGCGTCGGAAGACCTTTAATCTCCTCCAAAAACAACAGTGCTCAATCATCTGTTTACAGGAAACCCACATTTTGAGAAAGCATGAACAATACTTAATCCAAAACAAACTGGGGAATTTATTTTCCACATCAAACAAAGTAAAGAAGCAAAATGGGGTGGCACTATATATTAAACCAGAGCTCTTCCCAACCCTTTTGGAAAAAGATGAAGCAGGCAGATGGATCCTTGTCCAGGCAAATATCCAATCTAAAGAAACAATTATTGTTGGTATATACGCCCTAATGATAACCATGGAAGACAAATCTTTTTGAAAAATTGGCCAAGAAACTGTTACAATACGAAAACCATCAGTTAATAATATTGGGAGATTTCAATGCTGTACATACCCCATCTGTAGATAGGAAAACATCCAAAAGGGGAAAATCCAGGATTTCATCTTCTACACTGCCTAAATCATTTCTGGACATGTCCAACATTTTAGAACTTCAAGATATTTGGAGAAGGAAAAATCCACTCAAAGATGGCTTCACCTTCCATTCAAGACAATATGCCTCTTTCTCCCGTATAGATATGTGCTGGGCTACATCCGACCTTCTGTTAAATACAAGGGACATAGAAACCTTGCCCCGAACAATAGCTGATCACAATGCCATTCTATGGACACTGAAATCTTCGGGCAAGCCCAGACACTGGAAAATCAACTCAGCCCTGTGGACGGATAAAGAATTTATCCTAGAGGCAGCCAAAGACTTGAACCTATATTTTGAAACGAACCTGAACAAGGGTACACCACTGAGAACTGTGTGGGATGCCTCAAAGCCTTATTTTAGAGGTTTTGTCATTCAATATATGGCAAGAAAGAATAAAGAGAGGAAAAAGCAACTTGAATCAATTCTTAATACGATGAAAAAGCTTGAAACGGATCTAACTCACGATCCCCGCAATGAGCAGCTGGACAAAGACTTGGCTTCTTGTAGGCATGAACTAAATCTGATTCTGACTGCTGATATAGCTCACAAAATCAAGTTGGCCAAACTGAATTTTGTGGAAAATGTAAACAAACCAGGCAGATGGTTAGCCTACAGGTTAAAAAAGGTACAATCTCAAAATCTCATATCATCGCTCAAAGACAAAAATGGGGAAAAATCAGACAGCGCAGTTACAAATCCAAAAATTATAGAGGCATACTACCAGAACTTATTTAAGCCAGAGACGATCGACCAAGATGCCATCTTTCACTATCTCGAACAAACCAACTTTCCAAAACTTACTGAAGAACAGAGAGCCCAGACAAACGCTCCTATTACAATGATGGAAATAACAGAAGCTATCAACCACCAAAAATGAACAGGGCTCCTGGGCCCGACTCAATACCGGCTCAATTTTACAAAAATTCTCAGAGATAGTCTCTGGAAATATGAAAAACCTTTTACATCCATTTTAGAAGGCGAAGACATACCAGATTCCTGGAAATCATCACACACGACACTGATCCCCAAAGAAGGGAAACCAAAAGACTTGATACAGAACTACAGGCCAATTGCCCTTCTAAATGTGGATTACAAAATCTTTGCAACCATCTTGGCTAATAGATGGCGGACGATTCTACCCCCCTTGATATCGCATGATCAGTCTGGCTTCCTTCCGAAAAGGCATCTTCAATCCAACATCAGAACCTTCCTCAATGTGTTAGAATATTATGAATCCCATTCTGAGAAGCAAGTAGCTTTCGCTTTCATCGATGCTGAGAAAGCTTTTGATAATGTATCCTGGACTTTACTTAAAACTCAGTTAGACTATCTACAATGTGGCCATAGAATGCTGCGAGCAATCGAACAAATCTATTCCACTCAAAACACCAGGATTATAGTCAATGGCCACCCTACAGACATAGTTAATATATATAAAGGTACCAGGCAAGGATGCCCCCTCTCTCCTCTCTTGTTTATATTAACCCTGGAGGTACTCCTACACGTTATAAGGAAAACCCCTGGTATCCAAGGCTTACAGAGCAAAGGAGAAGTTTATAAGGTACAAGCTTTTGCAGATGATTTGTTGGTAATTATGGAGAACCCCCAGACCTCCCTTTTAGAACTCTTGAAGTCCTTGGAGGCATACTCTAAAATCTCTGGATTAAAGGTAAACAAAGAAAAAACATTGTTGCTCACCAAAAATATGACCTCACCTATGGTCGAAAAACTGGTAAATCAATCGGGTTTTCAACATGCCAGTAAGGTAAAATATCTGGGTATTACTGTATCTAATCGTTGTAACTCTTTACTTAAAGATAACTATGTAAATGTTATAAAAACAATCAAAGCTGATCTCGAAACTTGGTCAAGACTCCAACTATCCTTAATGGGCAGAATTGCCACAGTTAAAATGAATGTTTTACCTAAACTGCTTTTCCTATTTCAATCCTTGCCCATATTACCTAATTTTAAGATCATTACAGATCTGGAAAAAGTATACGTATATTTATATGGCAAAAGAAAAAAGCAAGGATTAAAAATCTCTATCTACAGGATAGAACCAAAACTGGTGGCTTTGCCCTTCCTAATTTAGTATTATACTATAAGGCCGCTGCCATGACCTGGATTAAAGACTGGATTCTGATGACAAACAAAAGAATTTTGCAGCTTGAGAGTTATGGCCTAGATAAGGGCTGGCACTATTACATGTGGTACAAGGGCAACATACCCACTCTCTTCAAAAACACTGGATAAGGAACGCCCTATTTAGAATATGGTTATTGATTAAAAACAATTCTACCCTAAAGTACCACTGTGGCTATCTCCTCTGGGAGCGACCCATAGCTCCCATATAAGTGAAACTCCAAAAGTTATAACTTATAGACACCTTCTGAATGTTGACCTTTCATTGAAACCATTAGGGAAATTAGTATCAGAAGGTTACAATTTAGATTGGTGGAAGTATCAACAAATATATGCACACTTCAAAGACCTCAACAAAGAGGGGGGATTTACGACTACTGATACTTCACTTGATAAAATACTTTCTTCCGGCGATGCTAAGCTGCTTAGTAAATTTTACACCATATTGTTAAATGAAAAAATGATTGATACACAGGTCAAAGACACTATGATAAGATGGGCAGAAAACTTTGGTTATCCTATTCATCTAAACAAATGGGACTCTTTGTGGAATACAGTTAAAATCTTTAAATCTATTTCTTTTAAGGAAAACTGTTATAAGATGTTTTATAGATGGCACTTTGCACCACACCGATTATCTAAGATGTATAATTGCTCACACAAATGTTGGAAATGTAAACATGACTGCGGTACTTTTACCATATGTGGTGGACATGCAAAGAGGCAAAGGCATATTGGAAAATGGTAAAACTATTTTTAGAAAGATGTTTGAAAATTAAGATAGAGCTTAGACCAGAACTTTTCTTATTAAATATAGTAGATATAAATATTCCATATGATCAGAGATATGTACTTCACCATGTAATTGTTGCTGCAAGGATATTGTATGCGAAATTCTGGAAACAACCAAACGTGCCAACAGAGAAGAATATCCACGAAAAGATAAGAGAATGTATTGAAATCGATAGACTTTCCGGCTATTTAAAGGGAGACTATGATGAGATCTCTCGAAAAGATGGCAAGAAGTAACAAACTTATTAGTATTGTGATAATATTTGGCAAACTATCAATATGTTATATTACTTTTCTTCTACTTTGCTTGACATATTCAATGTAAATTTTAAATTTTATCCCTCCCCTTTTTCCCTTTCCCTTTTCCCCTCTTCAAAAACCCAATAAAACTATAAATAATAAAAAAAAAAGAAATGACCCCACCAGGAGGAGGTTAAATGATGCAGTTCCATACAGAATGTGAGTAAACGGGGGGGGGGGAGAGAAACAGAGATCCACTTTGTGTTGTGTGATCAACTTTTTTTAACATCAGGCAAAAAAAAAATATTTTTACCCAGTGTGCTGTTAGTCTGTGGAACTCCCTGCCACAAGATGTGGTGATGGCATCCAGCCTGGGTGCCTTCAAAAGGGGATTGGACAGATTCCTAGAGGAAAAGTCCATCACGGGTTACAAACCATGATGTAGATGTGTAATCTCCAGACTTAAAACCGGGAGACTTCAAGGGCCAGATACAGGGGAGTGGTATCAGGAGACAGATATCTAGTCTCATGCGCTCCCAAACGCATCTGGTGGGGCCACTGTGAGATACAGGAAGCTGGACTAGATGGGCCTTTGGCCTGATCCAGCATGGGTCTTCTTATGTTCTTATGTTCTTATATTCAGTGCAATTGCAGTTAAATGTGATTCAAATTCCATTTACTGTATTTTACTAGTATAATCAGGACCTCAGAGTACCTTTTAGTCACAGGGCCAGTAACAGCTATTGCTCATGGTGATTGCTGGGGCAGAAGGCACAGGAATCAACTGAGGACCAAACCAGGGGCAGCAGTGATATTCCTACTATTCTTACACACGGAGACACAGACAGACAGACAGACAGACAGACAGACACTATGAATGGGCATGCAGACAGATCGATATTCACAAACAGGAGAGGACAGGCTGGAGGGTAACCTACGTTTGAGCATAATTGAGACAACCCTTTGAAAAGCAGCCACGTAAGTTCATGGTGGCTCATAAACCCATTGAGGGTTTTTTCTCTCTCTCAGGTTCTTTAAAGGACAGGCCACCACTGGACAATTCCAGCTGGACAATGCTCACCAAGCAGCTCTTGGCAACCTTGGAAAGGGTATATGTCAATTAGATAATGGTTCTTAGAACTGATATATTGGAATGAGAGTGATAAATGCCTCTTTGCAACAAAGGAGAGGACTCGCATGCCTAAGGGAAGCAGTAGTAAAACCGCTGTTAAAGAGCCTAAATCTCACTGTGCTGGATAATGATCATCCCATCTCCAACATTTGATTTTTGGGCAAGATATTGCCCTGTGTAGTGGCTTTTCAAATCTGGGGGCTTCTGAATACATCCATTTCCATCTAGCTTCAGGCTTCGTTATTGGTGATGGACAAGCTTTGATTGCCTTTGTGAATGATCTGCACCAGGAAATGGATAGAGAGAGCTTTGCCCCACTTATATTGCTGGACCAATAGCCTTGGATATCATAAACCACAGTATCCTACACACACACACACACACACACACACACACAGAGAGAGAGAGAGAGAGAGAGAGAGAGAGAGAGAGAGAGAGAGAGAGAGAGAGAGAGAGAGAGAGAGATCTTGGGAGCACAATTTTATCTTGTCTCCAAAAAATCAGTGGTAGTGCTGAGGAAATCTTGTTTGACATCCAAACCGTTAGCATATGAGGTTCCCCAATATTCAGTTCCGCCATCCATGCCATTTAACAGGAAAAAAGCTGGGCTGTAGTCGAGTGTATGATATCATCAATGGGCTAGAGAAGGGTGAACAAAGTGAAATTCAACATTCTTGATCAGTAAAAAGGCAGATAAAAGGATGCACGGGGGCAGGGTAGCTGGTACCAGGTGGCGTTGCACATCACCTGAAATGTAGGCCCACAGCTTAGGTATACTGCTAGATTCAGCTGCATTTTCACAATTAAAACTCATGTATTCTTTGAGATGTCTGATCTCACTGTGGTGACAAATGCCTACTTACATGCCATCTGGATTTCAGCAATATTCTGTACATGTGGCTGCCTTTGAAAACTACTGTATTCAGAAACTTCAGCTGGTGGGAAATGCTACAACCAGGTGGCTGATTGGCTCTAGTTACAAAGTCAATTTAATGCCCGTATTCCATCAACTTATTTTATTAATTAATTAATTAATTAATTAATATACCACCCATCTTTCAGAGGAACTCCGGGCAGTTTACAACATTAAAAAGCAAATGATAAATAACAATGCAACAACAATAATAATGATAATACGAAAAAGGGTGAAATATATGAAATAAAATAGCTATATTAATACGAAGGCAAAGCAAAATAGAAGAGATATCTGGAAAGATGGCAGAAAAAAACTTCACTGTTTGTTTCTTTGTCCATTTCAAAGTATTCGCCCTGATTAGCAATGGGCATGATTTGGAGTTTGACAGCATGGCACCTGCACACAGGTGTTCTGTCAGAGCTGCATGCTACCCCCTCGCACCTCCTCTGGGTAATGGCCCACTCACCAACAGAAGCACATTTCTCTGCCTGTTCTGGTGGCTGCCAATTCAAATGAGGAGGTAGGGCAAGGAAGCCTGTGCTGCTGCTAATGAGTGGGTGATTACCCAGAGGAGGTGGGGAATGGAAGCATGTGGTGCCTGTGGAACACCTGTGTAGGTGTGCCAAACCAGGCCAAACCAGCAAAACTCATTTTGTGCCCATCTCTAATCATGATTAATGACTAGATGGTTTGGGTTCAGCCTAGGGGAAGGATTTTGTTATCATTAGTTTTCCCAGCTTTACAATTTTCTCACCAGGTCATTTTCCCAATCCCATCACCCTCATGTATTCATTTGCATGTAAGATGGGAGAGAGGAGTTTTCCACTGGTTCTCCCAAGTTATGAAATGCACTTCCATGCAAAGTTGGGTTGGCCACCCCTCTTCTCTTTACAACAACAAACAGTCAATGGGCCTCTTTTTAAAAGGCAGATTTTGAATTGACTTTGGACAGGCAGGGCCTATTAAGGGATGTTAACTTTTTTTTTATTGAGATAGATCTCCTTCAAAATGATTTTATATTGTTTTATGATTTATTATTTTTTGTTTGATATTATTTTAAAACTATATTTTACTGTGTTTTTCACAATATTTTACTGATGCATGAGTGACTTTGAATATCCTATTGGGAGCAAGATGTCATATATCAAACAAACAAAGCAAAGTAAACAAGCTTATCTCATTGGATAAAGAACACCTTTCTATGGCCTAGTCTAACTATTGGCATATCCTGCTGAAAGGATCTCAAGCTACAATAGTATGTTTACTAGGGTCACTAAGAGCTGCAGCCAGTAATTGGTTGGACTAGATAACTTTATGGTTATGATGAGCTTTTTTGTTTGTTATTTTGTTTTGCTCAGAGAGAATTAATATGTCTAAATCTCAATAATTCCAGTGAGAACATGAAATTGGTGAGTGATCATGTCCTTCTTCTGTGTACTCGTTTTAAACAAATTCTGCCTTCATACGTCTCTGGACCAGTTCAAACAGGTGCCTTTTCAGAGGGCAAGTTCTAGTGATTTCCCCCAAGAGATAAATGACAGCAGAAAATGTTCATTTGGGTTGTTGTTGTTGGATCCCAAGACTTAGTGATTTTTTCTCCAGTAAATTAATGGATTTTAAATGCATTTTCCCCAATACATGTATGTACTTATAATGCCTAACTCCCCCTGCCCCCATTAACTGGTGTGCATTTGTTTAACATTGTGTATTTTAAAGCATTTGCATGCAATCAAGGGGTTTTTGTGGCTTTAATTTCTCTCAAGTGGTCCATAAACATCAGAAGTGTGTGAATTTTCAAGGTGAGGTGTGTTAATGTTTACAACAAGTCCTGAGAAGTGCAAAAGTACTACTTTCACAGAGGCTGTAGTCTCTAGCTAAAGTCTTTCGCACCTCTAATTAACTGTGAGCTGACTCTGCCAAATAAGGAAGGAGACAGAAAAGAAGAGTTACTTACTTCTGCCATGCCCACAATGGTGTCTTCTTGTGTGGCAGACTAGATCCCAGTCGCATGGCCATTCATTTATGCTGGATGCCCACATGCAACTGCATGAAAGCCTATGCCTTGCATCTGAACATATCTGTTTTAAATCAGCTGACGGGTGCATCTCTGATGCCTGTTGAAACAGAACCCCTTCACCCTTCAGCCCTTTCACCCCTCAGTCCTGCAAATTGTATGTGAGAAAGGCCTGATGTATTCTGAGCGCCTTTAGAATTCTTCCCACATTCTCTGTCAACTGAGAGGGAAGTAGTAGCTGTCTCCTAATAGGTATGATGATTAAAATGTCAGTAGCTGAAGGTATATGCTGAGGTATGCCTATGTTCATATGCACTGCTCTGGGGTTTAAGAGTAGTGTTTATGGGAGAGTATATGTGTGAATGAGCAGGAGAGAGAATACTGGCAGACTGAAAAGACAGGCTTCAGAAAACAGATCAGGGACGGCTGCAAATACTAGTACTTTGTTAGCAGCTATTTATGAAAAAGCCAAGTCTGGAGGGTGTCAACTGTCCTTTCCATTTGCTTCACAGGGTCAGGAATAATGGGTAAATCTAGTTTAATGGGGTCTCCATAGCTGACCTCAGGCACTTTAGTGTCCGCCATGGAGAAGCATTTGACTGATTAAGTGGGCCAGCTTTATTGACTGCATTATTAAATATGAAGGCTATAAAACTGAGGTACGATCCTTACTCCTCTTCTTCTTCTATTGGAGCAGTGCTATCATTGCAGACGGCAGTGTGGAATGTGTGGCATTTTGAAAAGATCAGAAAAGAATCTAATGAGATTTACCAGAAAGGGAAAACATATGAATTATTGACTAGGACAGTCTGTAATAAATGCAGTTGCTTTAAACAAAAACTTTATAGAGGTGACAGCTCTCATTTTATTAGAGAATATCAGAAAGGAAAAGTAGGCAGTCTTCAGAATGTTCAAATTCTGTAACTTTAAGGATGCTTAATCTTACTCATCCATGTTCCTCCCTAGCACCTCTCTCAAACAGTGATACCAAATCAACAGCCTCCCATTGGCTAAAACTTCAGTGCCAGAACTTAAGACCAGAGACCAATCCTTCGTGATGCCACATTGTTGGGGAAGGCAATAGTTGTTTCACCCTGAGATTTGTTTCTGCACCTGGAGACAAATGGAAGGCAGAGATTTAATTTAGTACCTGGGCTGGCTCTGAAGTTATAAGTTCAATTTAAAATATGGTGAAATATTGATATGAATTAGGTCTACATTCATATTTATATAATGGACACTGCATCTCAAGACATAGCGGAACTGGAAAAGGTGCAGAAGAGAGCAACTAAAATGATTACTGGGCTGGGGCACCTCCCTAATGAGGAAAGGCTACAACATTTGGGGCTCTTTAGTCTGGAAATAAGGAGCCTGAGGGGGAATATGACTGAGATGTACAAAATAATGCAGGACATGATTAAAGTGGATAAAGGGACACTCTTCTCTCTCTCACAAAATACCAGAACTATGGGACATACACTCAAATTGAGGGTTGGGAGAGTGAGAAGAGACAAAAGATTTTTTTTTTGCCCAGCGTGTTGTTAGTCTATGGAACTCCCTGCCACAGGATGTGGTGATGGTATCTGGCCTGGAGGCCATCAAAAGGGGATTGGACAGATTCCTGGAGGAGAAGTCCATCACAGGTTACAAACCATGATGGAGATGTGTAATCTCCAGGCTTAAAACCAGGGTACTTCAAGGGCCAGATGCAGGGGAGTGGTTGCAGGAGACAGATATCTAGTCTCTTTTCATTTAAGTAATTTTATTGGGTTTGGGGGGGGGCAGAGGAGGGAGGGTGTGGGGGAGGGGGAGGAAATACACTATAAAAATTACATTTAGTATATTAAGCCAAAAATAATGGTTTAACATGTTCACAAATCACCAAATAATATCACAATACTAATAAGTTTGTTACTTCTTGTCATCTTTTCCGGGAAATCTCATCGTAGTCTCCCTTTAGAAAACCGGAGAGTCTGTCGATTTCAATACATTCTCTTATCTTTTCATGGAAGTTTCTCTCTGTTGGCACTTCTGGTTGTTTCCAAAATTTGGCATAAAGTATCCTTGCAGCAACTATTACATGATGAAGTACATATTTCTGGTCATACGCGATATTAACATCTACTATATTTAATAGAAAAAATTCTGGTCTAAGCTCTAACTTAATCTTCAAATACCTTTCTAAAAATAATTTTACCATTATCCAATATGCCTTTGCCTCTTTACATGTCCACCATATATGATAAAAGGTACCACTGTCATGTTTACATTTCCAACATCTGGGTGAGCAATTATACATCTTAGATAAATTGTGTGGGGGGGAATGCCATCTATAAAACATCTTGTAACAATTTTCCTTAAAGGCTATAAGTTTAACTGTATTCCACAAAGAGTCCCATTTGTTTAAATGACTAGAATAACCAAAATTTTCTGCCCACCTTATCATATTATCTTACCAGTATATCAATCATTTTTTCATTTAACAAATTACTATAGAATTCACTGAGAAGCTTTGAATCACCAGAAGATAGTATTTTGTCAAGTGGAGTGTCATTAGTCATAAATCCCCCCTCTTGTGTGAGATTTTTAAAGTGTGAGTATATTTGTTGGTATTTCCACCAGCCTAACTTGTAACCTTCTGATACTAATTTTTCTAGTGACTTCAAGGCGAAATCAGCATTCAGAAGTTGTCTGTAGGTTAGAGATTTAAGGCTTTAAATCAGATATCTAGTCTCATGCGCTCCTAGACACATTTGGTGGGGCAACTGTGAGATACAGGAAGCTGGACCAAATGGGCCTTTGGCTTGATCCAGCATGGCTCTTCTTATGTTCTTATGTGGGGCTGCCCCTGAAGATGGTTCGGAAATGTCACAACGGGTCAAAATGCAGCAGCCCATGTAGATACTGGAGCTAGGCCTTTCGACTCTGTTGAGCTGCTTCTCCAGCAGCTGCATTGGCTGCCTATTCGTTTCCGGGCCCAATTCAAGGTGCTGGTTATGACCTTTAAAGCCCTATACAGCTCTGGACCATGATATCTGAAAAACTGCCTACTTCCATATAATCTGGTCTGTCCACTTAGGTAATCGGAGACGGCCCTTCTACGAGTGCTGCCGCCCAGGGAAGTGCAAGGGGTGGCAGCATGAAATAGGTCCTTCTCCGTACTGGCACCAATATTATGGAACACCCCCTTTTGAGCTGAGAAATGCCTCCTCCCTGGAAACATTTAAACGAGACTTTAAGACATTTTTATTTAGGCAAGACTTCTGAGCCTCCAGCCTTTAAATTTTTTTTAGTTTATAACATCTTAATATTCAGTCTTATTGGCTGGGGGCATTTTAAACTCTGCTGCTGTTGTTTTAGTATTGTTTTATAGTGTTTTCTTATTGTTTTTAAATGTTGTTTTTGTTACCTTTAAAATTTTAAATATTAGAAATATCTTGTTATCTTTAATATTTTAAACATTTCAATGTATTTTAATATATCTATCTTGATTTTAATTTGTTAATTTTATTGAATTAAAGCTGTAAGCCGCCTTGGGTCCCTTGTGGATCTTTCAGGCAAAGGACAGCTGTCCAGTTGTGTAGGTTTGTTTGATTATTATTATTATTATTATTATTATTATTATTATTATTATTATTATTATTATTATTATTATTATTATTATTATTATTATTATTAGTGACCTATAAAAGTATTATCTGGCCTATTCTTTTATTATTTTTATGTGCTGTCAAGTCACCTCTGACTTATCGCAACCCTATCAGTGGGAAATCCTGAGAATGTCCTGTTCTCATTAAGACAGCAGGTGGTAGGTGTTAAAGGGCACAAAGACTTAGTTAGTCTAGAGTTATTTTTTACTTCTCAGATAACAATAAGTTTGGTCTTGGAGACCCCACAAACCTCCGATTTCCTTGAAGAGCAGATTCCCTCTTTCTCATGAGGAAATCTCTGAGGAGGAAGTACAAGAGTCGGATTGTATGGTTTCCAAGATAGGTCTACTTTTTGTTTGATGGCATTAGGAATTGAATGAAAAGTGGAGTATGCTGTAATTTTTATGCCTGAACTTTCAACCCTGGAGTGTGTGTTGTTATTTCCATTTTAAAAAGAATTTTTAATGGAGGGATTGTAAGCTACTAGAAGGTAAAAGATGGAGAAGTCTGATGTCTGAATCTGTCTGATTATGAATGTGAGGAAAAACAGGGCAGTCTTCTTCTTTAACACATAGCTAAAAATTAATCACTGGGAAATGAAAGAAAGCACAGGTACTTGTTAGTGTTTGGCTGTTCATGTTAGATTTCCAAATTATAACTTCTGGTGCATTGCTCTTATATTTAGCTTGCTTGCAGTAATTTGCACAAAATCCACAAATGGAAGCGCAAACCCTTCTCTAATAATTAAAGAGTTTTTGAAACAGGTAGATCAAGCCATATCTTTGTAGTTGTTAAGTTGCCAGAATACTCTTTGCTGGGTTGTGTGCACAAGGTTGTCCCATAATGTTTAGGACTGTGCTAAAAGATGTTCTGTATTTTTTCACAGTAAAACATGTTAGGTGTGTCTTTAATTTCAAACTTGAGGCCTATTTAATGACTTGAAACGTTTGCACATTAAAATAAGGTTTATCTTTAGTAGGCTGCTTCCACTTTACTCTCTATTCAAGCTCTTCAGCGTGCCAGAAATAAAGACAAGCTGGCGGCCAGAGCATTAGGAAGACAAAATAGGCAGTGCCAGGTGGCAGAGATAGAAAATGAAGAAATTGGCAAAGTCTTATCTGGGGCTTTTTCCTGAATTAGGAGTTTACTGTGCAGGTTTTTTTAAAAAACTGTATGTATGCATCTATTAAAGTTGTCAAGGTACAAGTGGAAGCAGTTTTCCTGAATTCCAATTATTTACTGCTGCTGTTGCCACTTAGTTATTCTTTGGTCATTACAGGGGAAAAGTCTTATTTCCTATGCATTTTCAACAGTTTCACAAGTTGTTTTTACACAAGATTCAGATCAGAGATGTTTCCAGTTTTGCAACTGGCTCTGTTTAGGTGTCACAAAAACCAAGAGATCCATGGGAATCCAAGGTTTACTAAGAGGATATTGTTACACTTTGAGTTACTCCACATAGGCAATATTTTAATATCCCTTTTTTCACAAAAGAACATGTGCCCAAATCTAGCAAGACACAACTATGGGGCAGCTCCCTTACATAGCCTCCCAGTGTCTTTTTGATGCCAACTGGAATGCTACTCACACAGTAATGCCCATATTGTTAGCATATTCAAACAAAAGAGACAGGGGATGTGTTGTGTATTGATCTATATTCCTATTATCTGTAGTTACTTATGTTGAAGTAACTGCCTTCCTGTTCCAAAGGGAACAGGCCTATTGGTTATTTCTAGTTGCTGCATTTGGATCCTCAATCCTATTGGTTTCCGCCAAAAGACAGCTTTGTGATTGCTTGTAATTGTTCCCTCCAAAAATGTATCTTTTCCTAGCCAGTCCTCATTCCTATAAATGTAGCTCCCTCTCCCCAGTCCCCAGATTGTTCTCTCCCTGAATAAAGAGTTCTTACAATAGAAGCTGTCTCCAGCCTACTATGTCACAGAGCTGAAATCACTTGCTGAAATCACTAAACCCCACGCTTTTACACTGGCGATGAGGATGGGATCCGGAATGCTGAGTAGGAGAGGATCATCACTCTGACTCAGAGTCCGGATCACAGGGAAGAACAAGACTCACCAGCCGGCTTAGAAGACGACCCTGCCCGCCGGGAGAATGGAAAGTCCACGGGTATTGGAGCCCTTCCAGCCATTGGAGCCCCACACTTGGGAGGACTATGTTGAACGCTTCGAGTTCTTCGTGGTGGCTCAAGAAATCACTGATGACAGCATAAGAAGGGCCACGTTCCTGAGTTGCTGTGGGTGTGAGACCTTCTTGTTGGCCAAGGCACTGCTCGCCCCAGCAAAGCTGAGTGAGAGACATTTTCGCCTGGCTGACAAGCCACTTGGCACCTGCCAAAACCAAGTTGGCCTGGCGGATGGAGTTTCAGAAAAGGCATCAGCAAGTCGGAGAATCTGTGGCTGCATTCCTGGCAGGACTCCGGGAGCCTGCTCAGCACTGTGGCTTCCCAAATCTTGAAGACACTCTCTTGAATCAATTTGTTGGGGGGCTCAGCAGCAAAAAAGCCCGAAGGCGCATTGTGGCAAAGGAAGATGTCACCCTTGCCTCCGCCTTGAAAGAGGCCACCGCCACAGAGAATTATGAGCAGGAAGAGCTCAATGCCAGTCGCAAGGCCACGAAGCTGTGTGTAGAGGCTGCCATGCCATGGATGAACCAGAGGCTAGTCCAAGCCAGAGCCCAGTCCGTGGTGTTGAGTTGGTGCGTCAGGCTGATGCACGGTCCAAAGATCGCCGAGGCGCTTGCCCAGGCTGTGGCGGAAACCATGAGCGGAAAAGCTGCTGTTTTTGTGATGCTTCGTGCAGGGCATGCAGAAAGACAGGACACATCGCCAGGGTCTGTAGGTCGGTGGCAGCTGGAACAACGGGATCAGTCCTAGATCAACGCGTCGCAGATCATCCACCACGACTCATCTCCTGGACGACTGCAATTATCTCACAGAGATCAACGGAGAGACCGTGCAGTTTCCAGCGCAAGGCAAAACATCCATCAGAGTGAAGATTGAAGGTCAACCGTGCGACATGGAGGTGGATTCCGGATCGGGATTCACCATTGTCTCAGACCAGACTGCAAGGGGGCTCTTCCCTGGGGGTAAGTTCCCCTCTCTGGAACCATTCCCAGCAACCTTGTAATCATACACGGCTGGCCGCATCCACATTCTAGGAATGTGTGCTGTGAGGGTACAATTCCGGGAGAAACAGGCCGTGCTTAAATTGGTGGTTGCAAAGGGGAGTCGCCCCAGTCTCCTGGGTACTGACTGGTTTCCTGCCTTGGGATTGAGTATATCAGGGCTCAACTCAGTCCAAACGTCCCCAGAGTTGGGCAAGGCATTAGGCCAGGAATTTGCTGAACTCTTCAGTGGTAAACTGGGTTGTTATACAGGGCCTCCAACTGACTTTGAGCTGGACCCCAAGGTGGCCCCAATTTGACTCAAGCCGATGCGAGTGCCATTTGCGCTACAACCCAAGATTGAGGCGGAACTGGACAAATTGGTTAAACAGGGGTTCTTTCACCTGTGGACTCTTCTAAGTGGGAGACTCCTATCGTCACACCCCTTAAGGCAAATGGGGAAGTGAGAATTTGTGCAGACTACAAATGTACTGTCAACAAGGCACTCAGGGGAAATTCATACCTCATTCCAGTCGGCTCACAGCTGTTGGCAAAACGAGCCGGGGGGAAATTTTTCGCCAAACTTGACCTGGCACAAGCTTACCAGCAGCTGCCAGTGACTCCGCAATCTGCGGAAGCACAGACTATCGTAACACACAAAGGGGCTTTCAGAGTAAACAGGTTACAGTTTGGAGTTTGTGTGGCCCCAGGGATTTTTCAAGGTCTAATGGAGCGCCTGTTAAGGGGTCTGCCAGGGGTCTTGCCATTTTTGATGATGTTCTGATTGCTGGGAAAGACCCCCAGGAACTAGTTGGGCGTATCCGGGCTGTGTTAATCAAATTTAAAGAGGTGGGACTGCAGCTTAAAAAGGAAAAATGCAGTTTTGGGGTACCATCTGTGGATTTCTTGGGGTTTAAAATTGATGCAACAGGCATCCACCCCACTGACTCTAAAATTAAAGCCATTACTGAGGCTCCAGGCCCACAGAACAAGACGGAGTTGCAGTCATTGCTGGGACTTATTAACTTTTATCATTCATTCCTACCTCAGAAAGCTTCAATAGCGGAACCATTGCATAGACTATTGGGGAAAAAAAGCATGTGGGGCGTTGGGCTCAGGCACAGCAGAAGGCTTTTGACACCTTACGGGGCATGCTGACTAGCAGGAGCGTCCTTGCTCATTATGACGAGTCGAAACCTCTTGTCCTGGCATGTGATGCCTCTCAGTATGGGCTGGGAGCTGTGCCGAGCCATAGGGAAGCAGATGGGTCGGAAAAGCCCATCTCATTCTATTCTCGTACGTTGTCGCCAACGGAGCGCAACTACGCACAAATTGACAAAGAAGCTCTGGCAATAGTGGCAGGGATTAAAAAGTTCCATGACTATTTATACGGTCGCCACTTCTTCCTTGAAACTGACCACAAGCCATTGTTGGGATTGTTCAACCTGAACAAACAGACACTGCAGATTCTCTCCCCCAGAATGTTGCAATGGTCTATATTCCTGAATGGGTTCCAGTACACCCTGACCCATGTTCCAGGGAAAAGGTTGTACCACGCTGATGCACTAAGTCACTTGCCCCTTCCTGGTGTGAGCGATGCGGATCCTGCCCCAGCGGAATGAGTGATGATGCTGGAAACACTTCCGGGGGCCCCTGTAATGGCCACTGAAATAGCTGAGAGAACAAGGAAAGATACTGCTCTCTCCCGTGTGCTCACTTGGGTGGGGAGGGGATGGCCAGGTGGCCTGCATGAAGAAAAATTTAGACCATACGCAACAAGGCAACATGAGCTATCCCTGCATAAGGGCTGTCTCCTGTGGAGAGACAGGGTGATCATCCCAGCACCACTGAGAAACAGGGTTCTGGATACGCTTCACACGGGGCATCCGTGAATGGTCAGGATGAAGTCGCTAGCCCGGTGCTATGTGTGGTGGCCTGAGATGGACCAAGATGTTGAACAATGGGTACGGACGTGCAAGGCATGTCAGGAAGTGCACCCAGAAGTGGCCAGAGCACCAGTCCACTGGTGGGAGCAGACCCGGACTCCCTGGAGCCAGCTGCACTTAGATTTTGCTGGGCCATTCAAAGGAAAGGTTTTTTTGGTTATTGTTGATGGGTATTCTAAATGATTTGAGGTAGCTATGGTTCCAAGCATGTCATCAGCTGCAGTCATCAAGTGTTGAGACAGCTGTTTGCGACCCACGGGTTGCCCGAGACCATTGTGTCAGACAATGGAGCAGCCTTTGTATCCCAAGAATTCAGGGCATTCTTGGCTGATAATTTCATAAGAGGGGTCACATCAGCTCCCTTTCACTCCTCATCCAATGGGCAGGCTGAGCGCATGGTGCAGACAGCCAAAGGATCTATTGCACGCTTGATGGAGGGTGACTGGTCAATGTGCATTGCCCGAATGTTGTTTTTGCAGCATGCGACACTGTGTACTACTACGGGCAAGTCGCCAGCAGAGCTGCTCCTAGGTAGAAGGCTGGTAAAGGTGCTGGATTATGTCCACCCAGACAAAATGCCAATCCGCAATGCTAGAGCACCTCCACAGGCAGAGAGCGACTCTACAAGGTATTTTGCTCCTGAAGATTTGGTCTGGGTGAGAAATTATGCCAGAGGTCCCCTGTGGGTGCCAGGGGTGATCACCGGAGCGTCTGGGCCAGTCTCTTATTACGTGACCATTGAAGATGGCAGGGTCTGGTGTAGGCACGTGGAGCAACTGAGGCGCAGAGCGCTCAGTAGAATTGGTACAGGAGTGGGGGAATTGCAGCCTGAGAGTGACACTACTCCCATTAATGAGTCACAGCTGCAAGACCATAGCAGAGATGCCCCAGGAATGCAGGTACCAGTGGCTTCAGCAAATGAATCTGCTCCTGCAAGATTCCTGGTGCCGAGGAACAGATCAGGGACAGAGTTGTCTAATACACCCTCCGTGTCAGACAAAGCTATTACAGTAGACTCTCCACCACAGACACTGCCTGCTCAAGCCCCTGCAACACCAGTAGTCAGGAGATCAAATAGAAGTCGCAGGGCCCCACAATATCTAAAGGATTCCCCCTCCCGGGGGGGAGGGGTGTTGTGTATTGATCTGTATTCCTGTTATCTGTAGTTGCTTATGTTGAAGTAACTGCCTTCCTGTTCCAAAGGGAACAGGCCTTTGGTTGGGAGTTGAGTCATGGCTACTGGACTTCTTTTTTGAGAGATAGAAACGTTTCACTGTTCATCCAAACAGCTTCCGATGAAGCTGTTTGGATGAACAGCGAAATGTTTCTATCTCTCAAAAAAGAAGTCCGGTAGCCATGACTCAACTCCCAGTTAAACGAACCTGGATGACTGAGAATCTTCACAGAGGCCTATTGGTTATTTCTAGTTGCTGCGTTTGGATCCTCAATCCTATTGGTTTCCGCCAAAAGGCAGCTTTGTGTTTGCTTGTAATTGTTCCCTACAAAATGTATCTTTTCCTAGCCTGTCCTCGTTCCTATAAATGTAGCTCCCTCTCCCCAGTCCCCAGATTGTTATCTCCCTGAATAAAGAGTTGTTACAATAGAAGCTGTCTCCAGCCTACTATGTCACAGAGCTGAAATCACTTGCTGAAATCACTAAACCCCACACTTTTACAGGATGGACTGACGAGACCCACTACTACAGTTGTGTGCTCTACCCTGACATTTACACATTTAGTGAGGCATGTGTATTGAAACGTTTTTCTGTATAACTGGGCATCCTGCATGATTATAGTGCATGTAGTGCCAGTGCATTTACAGCTTACATGCAGCTCCCTTATGCCGTATGTAATGCCAAATACTGTACATAGTGAACTGAAATTGCCAATCTTTCTATGCATATTGCATATAGTAGGACTGAAGGCTAAGTAGCAATTTTGAAACTTGGACCAAGTGGTCCTGCCTCCCACTTAATTCACCCCAAGGGCGGGTATGAGTTTCCCAGGATAAGTATCCAGGAAGGTATTCTGTCCCTGCTAAAAAAGAATTTCTTTAGACTTTCAAATAAATAAACAAACAAAAGGAAAGGAAAGGAAAGGGAAAGGGAAAGGGAAAAAGGAAGGGAAGGGAAGGGAAAAAGGAAAAGAAAGACTAGGAGATGTTGTCATGGTTTTTTTTTCTTAACACACGTTGGTAGTTGCACCTGTAGATTTTGACATCTAAATTTTGGCACCCTGAGGCAAAACTCTGGTTTCCCTGCTGTAGTTATAGCCCTGCAGTAAAGCCTTACTCAGTTGGCACTTACTGGAGTGATGGAAACATGTAAGGAAGGAAGTGTGCTACATCAACAGCTCTGTACCATTAGGGTAAACTCGATTCTTTATGTGTCTTGCAGTGACAACCACTGAGGCTCCAGTTCATGCTACATTACCTGATGAGAATGGTGTGTGTACATTTTCACTTGCATCCCAGGAATCTCTTGTGTAACACTGATATATGAGGCTAGCTTTGTGCCAGCACCTTGGTCAATTTCAATAGCAGTTTATAAAAAAACATGATTGTTGCTGGACAGGAAGACCTAGAAATATGTTTTTCCTCCTCCATTCTTTCTTTTCTAATAATTATTCCACCTTACTGTAAATATGAGAAAAGGATAGAAAAGGGGGCACTCCTTTCGTAGCTTCAACTAGAAAAGTCTGGATATCAATTGAATAGGGAAACTGGAATTTTTAAGCCAATCCCCAATTTTGTACTTATTTCAATTGAGTACAAGATTTAGTGACAGGATGGCACCAGCCAGTGGCAGTACTAAGCTACAGTAGGCTCAGTCCTTGACATACACTGAGTCTTTGCACAAAAAGAAATGAGCAAATGTAGACTGTTAAATTGCAGGCAACAGTGATAGATGTGGAGGAGATGCCTGAAGGGTTTTTCTTTTTTTGCATGACTTCCAAATTATTGTGTGGATTGGAACTTAAGTTATCGATTAGATTTTGTACCTCCTGCATGTTTGAAAAGAGTTTTGATCTCAAAGAACCCAAACAAATCACAGCATAAAATTGCCTGAAAAATATGGGGGGGAGTGAAAAAGTGTACATCGAAATACATTAAATGCTTATTTAATTATGTACTCAAATGTAATCTCTTGTCTGGAGTAGATTCATGAAAAAGCTGTAGTTTTCACAGACCATAATGACAGATAGATAGGGTATCATAGCAAGCATTCTGGAAATCAGACCATCATACCTTTCATGTGGATTGGATTGCGAGCTGTGCATTGTAGTCCTGTAATTCCAGGCTTTTTATGTATGGAAATCAGTCATGATTTGCAACATGGTACCTGGCCCTCAGTAGACATGTAAATTCCTGTTTTTTTCTTCCTCATAGATAAGGGAGAGAAATTAGAACCTGATCTGTGAGCAGTGAGAGAGATATATTTTAGTACCTGCTCAACATTTTTTTCACAGATTGGGTACCTGAAAGTGAGACAATCAGTAAGGATCCAATTCTGCAAAATTACAATAGCTGCTGATGTTTAAGTGACTGGAATATTTGGAGAGATTATTTCCACCCCCAACCCCACACACCTAAGCATTAGCAAGTAGAGATGGGCATGAAATAACGTTATTTGTTATTTGTTTTGTTAGCTAATGAAATGAATAATGAACCAACCCATCAAAGAAATCATATGAACCCAAACCGAACCAAACCAAGGGTGGGCCCGAAACAGAATGAGCCGAACCATCGGTTTTCTATTTTGTGCCCACCTCTATTAGCAAGTTGCCCTGTGCTTGCATTATATGTATGATTTAAGGTAGTGGTTACCAACCTGGGGGTCTGGACCCCTTTGGGGGTCAAACGACCATTTCACAGGGGTCGCCATGAGCCAGTGAAGAAAAAGGCACAAACAGAGTGGGTCTGGAGGAGGAGGTAGAGGAAGGGGGAAAGAGTGAGTTTACAGCTTGACAGGTTGGATGGGATATCAGTCAATGGCATTGGAGGCTGTGATTAGCTGAGGGTGCCTAGAGAGGGAAATTCTCTATGGCCCCTGCGGCAGTGGCCTGCCAAAGGGGGCTTGTGGCCGCTTCCAAGTGGGGCAAGGGGACACCATAACATGAGGAACTGTATTAAAGGGTCACAGCATTAGGAATGTTGAGAACCACTGGTTTAAGGGATCACTGACAACAATTTTGGACTATCCAAACCTTCCATCCCCATACTGAGGTTTCCAAGGGAGTCCTAAGAAGCCTCAGAATGTGAATGGGAGGGATCAGAAGCCTTTAGATCATTTACATTAATTATTGCAGACACTGGATCTAGTTTACACACACATAACCTTATGACAACAGGGATTTGCATAATACATAAATTGCAGAAGTCTTGAAAAAGGAGAAAAGAGCATCTTGTCTCGCTCTCACACTGTAGGCAAAAGATACTGAGGTGAGCAGGCATTCAGACAGTCTAGAGCAGTAGTGGCAAACATTCAGCACTCCAGATGTTTTGGATTACAACTCCCACAGTCATTTGTCACTGGCAATACCATGTTGCAATTCTGGGAGTTGTGGTCCAAAATATCTGGAGTGCCGAAGGTTCACCAACACTGATCTAGAGTGATGAAGTGATGGATTTAGTGAGCATTCTTTTACTTCACACAACAGTATTATTTCACAAAAGAGACAATGGCACCTGTAGGTCCTTGAAAGCATATACTTTATGTTGTTCAACAAGAAAACCATAATGGCACTCAGCCAATTTATTACAGTCGTCCCCCACCATTTCACGTTTCATATACTGCAGTCCTGGTATATTGCAGGACTGCAGTATATGAAACTAAGGGCTCCTAGAAAATCAGAAGTGACTTCCAGATCACTGGAAACCACCCCAGGAGCCTCCGACAGGCCTGGGAAGCCTGTTGGAAGCCCGTTCAGGGCAGCACCAAGCCTCAGGTAAGTGTAGGAGGCCCCAGATAGCCCCCCCCCAGCCCCGACCCAACATCCACATATTGTGGATTTTCCATTATTGCAGGTTGTGTCAGCTCCCTAACCCCTGCAATAGGTGGGGGATTACTGTAGCAATCTTTCAAAGCAGTCAGAGAAATGCTTGTTTATTTTTATCAGCTATAGTTATTCAGCATTTTTGTTGATTTTCTTGAGAGCACTGAACACATACCACATTATTCAGTGTCTGTTCATCAGAGTTTCAAGTGTAAAAATTGTCCTTACTATGATGCTTTAAATGTGCAGCTAATAAAATATAAGAAAAAGTCTTATAAAACCTTTATATATATAAGTATGTTTTTTCAGACAACGGATGATGCAGAATTGTTTCTTGTATTCTTGTTGGCCTCCTTTAGACTCTCTCTTTCATGTTCTTTGTGTAGCCACCTTGAGACTTCAAGATAAGCGCAATATTGTGCAGTTAGTTTCTAAATGTTCCTGTTTCTAATGTCAATTTTATATCCTTCTATTTTCTTCATGATGGCTGGATCATTGGTCCTATGTAAAATATTGTTAGGCAGTGCTGGTAAATGATAACATATTGTATATCTCACTGGAAGATGGGCAAGTATACAGACCTCTGATGTGGAATATATGAAGAGGTTCCTGAATATAGACATAGGGGCATCTGTGTCTGAAACAGGTCTAGTTTTTCTGCCAGTACAATGTCTGATGTTGCTGCTGAGTAGTATTTTGGGATTTGCTCTCTGTCTGTATACAAGTATAGGCCTCTCACAAAGGGAGAGAAGGGGAAGGGACACTGGCCAGCATGAGCTGCAGAGGATCAGTGGTGTCTTTTAGGTGGAAGCTGGGGGTCACAATTGGCAATATTCTGCTGATACCTTTTGCAGGTTTCTCCTGTAGATGATTGTTCCTAAACAGCATTCTAGCCTTTTTTGATACATTTTTGTTTCCATTTTATTTGGAGGGTACTGCAGTCTGAGAAATGTCTCACTTGAATCCTCAAGTTGATAATGTCTCTGACAGGTCCATGCAGAATCCAGTTCCAATGCAGGGCTTGATTGGAGCTCTCTCTTCTTATCTGCTAAAATATATTGCTTTTTTTGCCCTATGTTGAGCTGCACAATGGTATTTAGAAAGTAGATTTCTGTGATAGCACATGATAGGCAAATAAGCAGATAAAAGACTATAGTCTCATACCTTAATTTATCAGCCTTGGTTTCTTAACCTAGGGAGCTGAAGGAGGTCAGAAAGTGTTTTCTGGAAGGTTTCCAAAGTTATTTTTAATTGCAGTTATTTTTATAGTTAGTATATTAAATATGACATACAGAGCGCTGCTTTATTTTAATCCTATTGACCCACAGAGGCAACCTAGAGCTCCTAAATATTTCTGTATCCCTTTGGGTAGATTTTTCTTTTGTGCATGCATGTGACTTTTTCCCTCTGCAAGAGAGGTGTTCTTGCTCACTTCTCTCTGCTCCTACCTCTCCACCTTTGGGGGATTAATGCCAGCCCTTTGGAACACTGAGGCCAAAGAGGGAAGGAAGATTAAGCACGTGTGGCTGTGGCGGCAGAAGCAGCGGTGGGGCCTTTCACTTTGCCGGGTTCCCTGCTCTTCTGCGTGTGTCGACCGGCAGCACAGGGCAAGGGGAGGAGACCTGGATGGGGATGATGCCTCTGGGGCACCCCAGCTGAGTCATGAAGGAGGAAGACAAGAGGGGCAAAAAGGTGAGGAAGGAGAACCAGCAAGATGGTGGGGGACAGGGCAGAGCACATAGGGGAAGATGTCAGTTTGGGCATTGAAGAGGAGAGCTCTTCACTGAGGGAGGGTCCCCCCGAAGGAGACTTGAAGGGAGGGTTATCCCCACTTCTTAAAAAGTAAATTGAACTCAACATGCATTCACATGTTTTCCTTCTCAAATGTTACCTGTTAGAGGCATATTTACAAGAATGCATCTTGTGTATTATTACAATCCTATTACTATATTAGGTTAGAATAATGTTCTGAAAAAACTATTTTACCCTGTTAAAATACATTTTTATGCAAAAGTGTGTGTGGGATCACAGGCTACTTGACTATTTAAAAGGGGTGTGCAATTTAAAAAAGATTGGGAAACAGTGCATTAAAGCAAGCAACAGATGTTTGCAGGCCATCAGCTTACACCCAGAACACATGGCAAAGTCTGCTCTCTACAGCCAAGCCCTGTATTATGACCACCATGGGTCTTTGGGGGTGGGGAAAAAGGAGGGATAGAAATATTTTAAATAAATAAATAAATGACCCTCCTTCAAGCTTGATCTTTCCATAAGCCCTATGCCTTGATGAGATGAGTGTTATCCTATGTATTTCACCTCCCTACGGAGAAGTTAAGGAGAAGGCAGATGAATTGCCTCTATTACACTAGTTTGGGATGTACTCCATCTTTAATGTGGAACTTGACAAGTAGACTATCCTGCATCCCTCATGGACCTACCTGCACATTTGAGTATCTCCAAGCTTGCATTTGTCTCATTCATACATGATATTTTAAGGCAGGGTAGACAAAATGCACGCCTGGGGCCACCACAGACCTGCTCCCCAGCAAGAAATTTGGTTTCACAGCCTCCAGTCCTCCCTTTGGTTGCTTTTCCTGACCAAAAAAGGTAGCTTGCAGCTTGTGGAGATTTAAGGAGTATCACTCTACATATTAAATAGGTCACAAGGTCTCCCTGCACCTTTACATTTAAGGTGCACTCCCCCAAATTTTTTTGGGGGGGAATATCATCTCATTGGCTACCACGTTCCCATATAGTATGAATATTTGTGTACACTTCTATCTGTGTCTCTCTTGTCCTTAAAACTCATGATTCTGCCAGTTTCAATCCCCATACCATAAGAGGGTCTGCTCTTGTGATAAAAAAAATCTGTCGAGAACTTGGTACATGTTGTGCTTTATTGCCCACTATTTGCAATCCATCGCGAAAGACCTTTGAAGTTCATTTTAGAAAAATATCCTGGTAGATCTGACCAAGAAAAGCTCAAAATCCTACTCCGTGACAGAGATAAATTTGTCACGTTCAAAATGGCAAGGTTCTGTTGCTTACTTAAAAAATGAAATCTGCTTTAACTACTTCTAATAGTCAAATTAATATCTAGGTTTCTGTACCCTTTGGGCCCCTCTTTTATCTACTTGTATTTTTATTTTATTGCTTTTTTTATTGTACTGTTTTTACTTGATGCATTTTGCATTGGCCCTGTGAGCCACACAATAAAACTCATATGATGGTGAATACCAAAAGAGCACAGTCTTTCATGTGTGTTACTGGATTCTGATTAAGACATGTACAGAAAATACTTTAAATATGTTGCATCAGTCTGCCTGCTGAAAAACTACCAGGATGTCCTTTGTTCAACTTCAGTTCTGCAAGCAACAAGGTATCGGGCTGTCTCCTTTACTGTGTGCTGTCCAGTCTGCTTTGTTTTGTTTTTAATTGGGCTTGTCTGGGCTTCCATTCCTTAACTTCCAGACTGCTGGATTGCTTTATGTCACCAAACCAGCTGATTTCATGTTCGTCCTTCCTTGCCTCCCCTTTCCCCTTTCCCAAGTATTATTCCATTCAGACATTCACGCAACCCCCATTCTTTTTGGATGCAGAGTGTGGGCGGGATGGCATGGCAGGCCCAGCAATCGTGAAAAATACACCCACATTTTGCAGATGTCACTGCCTGAGACAGAAACATAGGCAAAGGCGGTGAAAGATTTACAAACAGGAACTGTAGTTTTCAGACAAGAGGCTTTATAGTAGCTTCAGTGAGGTTGACTTTTAGACCCCTGGTGGAAAAGCAACTGTGGATGTTGGGCTCTTTCTTTACTGAGTAGTCCTGGAATTTGAATGTATGGGATGGTTACCTTCTCCCTTTCAAGTGTTTTCATTTATTTTTAACCCAAGTGTCAAGAGAGCCATGGTCTCCAGATTTTGCTTAAAGCAATATACATGCATGTACGCATACATACATTTTAAAATGTGATGAATGGGGGGCCAACGCTTGAGGAATCTTAAGTGAGCTTAAATGAGTTGCAGCAAGACTAGTGGCATAGCTCCACTGTGAGATACTGTTTTAGATATGATAAGCAGTATATAAGTTGATTAAATAATGATAAAATAGATGGATTTTACATAACTCTTCTCACTTGAAGAACATACATGATAGTCACTTCAACAGAACTATCTTTAATCAGTAAAGTCATATATTTTTCAAGGATTTCATTTTTAATTTTTTTTTGTCAATTTCTTTTCTCTTCGCTCACGGTGAGGTGCAGAATAAGAGCAAAACATGCAAACAGAAGCCCTGTGTGATTTACCTGCCACTGGGCTATAACTCTTGTGCTGTGAAGGTGCAGGGAATATAATGACTGAATGTTTCCTACACAGTCAGCATGTTAGGAAGAAAGATTTGGGCTAGCCTTTTCCATAGCATACTAATTTTGTTCCTGTAAAGATTATTTTGTGAGTGGAAATATTCAAATATTCAGTCACCCACTTGCTGTCTGAAGTAGTGAAATCTAGTACTGCCTGCATTCTGTAGAGCTCATACTAGGCATGGGCATTTTATTTCAGAAGTGGTCCGGTGCAGGAGCCCATCTGGTCTTCAGGACCAGAACAACCTCCAGAATGAATTAAGTCAATCCCTTACCTTGTTCGGTGCTAAACTCCAACAAGGAAAAAGCCTCCAATGTCATCTTTCCTTCTCCCTGACTCTTGCCAATCAGAAGCTGTGCAGAGAAATGCACCATCCCACCTCCCTGTCTGATTGGCTAGCACCAGGGAGATGGAAAGATAACGTTGGAGGCTTCCTCCTTGTTGGAGTTTAGCCCCACGCAAGCCCAGAGCAAGGTAAGGGATTGGCTGAATTCCTTCCGGAAGGTTAGTCTGGTTTCAAACACCAGCTGTGCTCCCGCATTTCATTTTAGGACCGGACCACTTCCAAAACGAAACACCCATGCTAGGTCATACTGTACATATGCTGCCAACATTAAAAACCAATCGGTTCAATATTCAGGCAGGGCCTGTGTCAGGCTTTGTTGCACCCTAGGCAAATGTGTGCCCCCCCAACAAATTTTCAAAAACAGATAAATTGTAGAAAAAAGAGAAAATACAAAAGTTGAAATTGTGAAAGATTTATTTTAAAACACTGAGAGAACAAGTAATAGAACAATCTTCAATTTTCTTTCTCAAATACAAAACAGTTATAGCAAACAAATAATTTTGAATAATCCTATGAACTGTAATGTCTCTTAAATGTTTCTATTTTTTGCAACATCAAAATCTCATTTTGCATGCCTTTCCTTTTGCATTTTTTTCATTGATTCCTTCAGGTCCACGGCCGATGCTTCAGCATGTTCAATTTAGCCTACTTTGTCTATCTAGTCTAGTAGACAAGTCCAAAGTCTACTTTGCAGCATTGTTGAGCATAAATATGTTTTTATAAGCTTGAGCTTTGAGAGTCTTTGTTGACACTGACACTGGAAGTATGAGAAGGATCTTTAGAGCAACAGAAGCATTAGGCACACTATCCAGGAGTTTTTGATGCACTATGACAACAAGTACTCCTTGTGGTGGCATAGACTTTGGAAGTCTTTGAGCTGTTGCTATAAGTTCAGCATCAATATCTTTGTTTCCATTGTGCATCAATGATTGTTCCAAATTCTTGCAGGCCTTAAGTACAGCTTTAGTACATTTTTGTTGATCTTGTGTATGTCCTACTTACAGGACGCCAAACAAGAAATTATATCATTGTAGCTGTTGGAATGTCTATTCAACAGATTGTATGGCCCTGCCTAAAACAGCATAATAGAAAAAAGTATTTTTGAATTTCTGCTTGGCATCTTGTGGTGCCTTCTCTTGTGCTTCATGTTCAAACTGCTTTTTATTCTCATTTTTCTAACTTGTTCTATCTCAATGTTTGGTAGTATTTCTAACTCCTTTGTAATTTCAGTAGCATCCATCAAAACTTGTTGAAAAGCTGCATCACACCTACAGCCTACATGGTAATTCTTAGTTACTTGCAATTGGCTTGTAGTTGAATTTTAACAATTTTACTTATTTTGTAATGGCTTGCTTGTAAGATTAATTTCAAAGAAAATGTTGTACCCTGTAACAAGGGATACCACAAATTGGAACTTTAAAAAATGCATCAGCAAGGGCCTTAAGCTTCAATTTGCGAAGTATTCCTAGATAAATTCTTTGGGCTTGTGTTATCAGAGATCTCTGTTAAAGCATCATATATACAGTGGTACCTTGTCAGACCAAATTAATCTGTTCCATGGGTCCTTTTGTCTTGCATACCAAATTATTTTGCAAAACACAGTTTCCCATAGAAATGCATTGAAGACCAATTAACCCGTTCCAGGGAATGTATTACATTGGTTTTCAAAGCAATCCTGTGGGAATGCTATCCTAAACTCCCTCAGTCAACCGACAGCCCGACAGTCAGCTAATTTTGACAGATCTGAGCCTTGCTCTCTCCTCCTCCTCCTTCTTCTGAATCCTTGGATCTCTTCGTGGGCATCACAAAGACATCCAAGCAACCAGGTGGAGGAAGTGAAGGAGAAGGAGAAGGAGGAAGGAGCGAGGCAATGGAGGCAGAGATTGCACTGCCTCTGTCGCCTCACTTTGCTCCTGAAAGGCTCCTCCAAATAGCCCCTAGCTGTAAAGCTCACATGGGAGTTGGGCTGCCAGGAGGAGCCTTCAGTCCCAGAATTTTTATTCATCTTACAAGTTTTTTGTCTTACGAGGTACCACTGTAGTACCAAGATGATATCTCAGAGGTTTTAAAGCATCGCCCCAACTCTTCTGTCTTGTTTGACTCAGTGGCTTAACAGTTATGCCTGATGCATGGCTAGTTAGAATTTGCCAATGGTGAGTCAATGCAGAGAAATAATTATAGATCTGTGGAATCACACTGAAATAACTTGTTGCTTCCAGACAACATTTAGTGGCAGCAACATCAACACTGTGGATGTTGCTTACCTTGGTTTCAGTAAGGCCTTTGATAAGGTTTGTTGAACTGACCTGAGAGAGGCACAGTTTTATACTGACTAGTTTCTTGAAAAAAAATTGAAACTGAAAATTTATATTTTAAAATTTTAAGATAAATACAACAACAGTGCTATGGAATATAATTAATTGACTAAGTTTGAAGAAATTATAGATTAAAGGTATAGTAACTGAGATATATAAGTTATATATAAGAAGCAATGCAAAGGAAATAAGTTAAAAGAGATATGGCAAGAGGATATTTAAGAAATAAAAGAAGAAGAATGGGTGAAAATGTGGATTAAAAGAATCATGAAAGATAGGTCAGTGAGAGTAAATGAAAATTGTTATAAAGTATATTGGAGATGGTATGTAACACCTGTGAAAAATATAATAAATAAAGAAATATCTCCAATATGCTGGAGGTGTAAAAAAGAAAAGGGGACATATTTACATATGTGTTGGATGTGAGATAAGGAAAAAATAATGGACATAGGTTTTTAAAGAAACACAAGAAATACTAAGGGTCGGCACAGCTTTTTTTCTGTTCTTTTTTCTTTTTACTTGTGCCGACCAGCTGGCCTGCGGGCCGGGTCAGTGCATTTTTTAATTATTTTTATTATTTTTAATTTTTTACTTGCATGCCGGCCGTTCTTTTTTTTTAATTTATTGCACCGACCTGAGGCTGGGTTTGGGGCATTTTTTAAATCCCCCACCCGATCATGTCAAATTGGGTGGGCGAAAGGAGGGGCTTTTAAAAAAATTTTCCTGGCGAAGCCCTGCACTACAGCTGATTGGCAGTGGCTTGGACAGGGGAAAAAAGCCTGCGGTTTCCCCTGCATTGGGGCATGGGTAGCCATTTTTTCCATAGGAATGCATTGCTTCAATGCATTCCTATGGGAAAACAAAAACAAAGTGAACAAAACAGAAATTTCCATTTTTTTTTCATTTTTCTTTGATGGGTCTTTGTTATTCATTTAATTCTATAATGAAACAAATAATAAATAATGAAACAAATTAAAATTTCATTTTGTGTCCATCTCTATTCAAATGTCCCCACAAATGACATTGTTAAATATGGTTGTGGATACACAATTGAAGAAGTAGGAGGTGGAATTGGTAATTGCAATGATAACAGCAAGGATTATTTTTGCTAAGTATTGGAAATCTAACAACCAAATATCACTGGAATAATGGTATAGGGACTTATGGAACATGGCTATTAATGATAAATTGACAAGTGAAATTAAAATTAGGAAAGGCTTGAAAAAGTCTAATTATTTTAATGGAATATGGGATAAATTGTTGGTATATGTATTTCAAAAAGGTAATGGATATACACCCGGAGAGGACTCAATGTATTCTGGAGAGAAATGGGCTGGTCAAATCCCGAGTGGGTTGCACTTTATTGATTTTTGCTATGAGTTTAGATTAATGTTTTTCTTTTTTTTATCTTTTTGTATAATGTCTTATGTTTTTGTATTTCATTTTTATAATTTAATAAAAATTATTTTAAAAAACAATGGTTTATGCTTTGGTAATCTCAATTGAAAGTTGCAAACTGCTCTCCATGGAGCTGTGCTTGAAGGTGCTTCAGAAGTTGCAGAAAGTGCAAATTGTGGTGGCCAGGTCAGCCACAGATACATCAGCATCTGACCACATATTGCCTGTGGTGGCCTATTTGCACTGGCTGCTAGTATGCTTCTGCGTGAAATTCAAGGTGCTAATGTTCACAAAGCAAATCATAACAGTTTAGGACCTTCGTGCTTGATAGAAGCTTTTCCCTCAGGCCAACCTCCTGTTCCACAGATACTTCTCAACCCTGATGTGGGTAACAACTACTAATGAGGCCTGGAAATAATCAACCACAGGCCAGGCTTTCTCAGGAGGAGGCGCCTTGCTTTGAAACTGTCTTCCAGTAGAAGAGCACCAGGCCCCCACCCTCCTCAGCTTTAGGAAACAAATTAAAACCTAGCTTTCCACTAAAGCCTTACTCTTCTTTAATTTATTTTTCTTGATATCATTGTGATGTCCTGATATTGATTGATTACTGTTTAGTGCTGAGCTGTCATTTTTATTACCTCCTTCTTGTGACTTAGATAATGATTCTTTTTGTCAGATTGCATTTTTCCTTATTATTATCTCTCAGAGGTCAACTGGGACCAGACCCACGAGAATGGCGCAGGCGCACTCACTTAGGGTGGCCACACCGAGGGAGGCGCGGAAGTCGCTCACACGTAACTGCGCTTTCTCTGTGGTGGGCCCTACACTGTGGAACGAACTACCTAGTGAGCTGCGCCTTGCAGCGTCCCTGCCCGCCTTCAAAAAAGCCCTGAAAACCCATCTGTTCAGGGAGGCATATGGTGACCTTTTTGCTTAATTTTCCTCTTTTTTTTTTTCTTTCTTCCTCTCCTTGTGGCCGCCTATGCCATTCTGTGCTGAGGGTATTGTACGCTCCTATTTTTTATTGATGTTTCTGAATTTTTATTGATGTTTCTGATTGCTGTTGTTTCTTTACTTTTATTGTACACCGCCCCGAGTTCCGTCTCGGACGATGGGGCGGTATATAAATATAATAAATAAATAAATAATATTGCTTTCACTTTTATTTCTATACCGGTGTTTAATTTTGTGTGGTTGCTCAGAGTAGTGGCTCAACAAAACAATGCTGGTAATATTAGAAAAGAATGTTATTTTGGGGTTCATTTGCTAATAACTTGGGAGGCTTTTTTGTGGAAAAAACTGAAAGGGATTTTTTCTTGTGTGGGTGATGGTAGGACCATTTGTCTATGGAGGAGGAAATGAAAGAGAAGCAACAGGCAAGAGATAAAAAACCTAGAAGTATGAGGGGAAAGGGGACCAGAGGGAGGATGCATGTTCACACATACACTCACAAGCTGCACCAGTATTCACCTCTCTGCAAAGCCTCTGCTCCCCTAAGCTGCCATGTCTTTTTTTAAAACAGCCCTCTGGCCCACAGTCTTGTTTATCTGTTTATTTATTTTTAACAGTTTATGAACTCTGTCAGCAAGATATGATTACAAAGAAAGCCTTTATAAACATAGCTTCTTTGAAATGTACCACCTACAGGCACTTCAAATGGAACTGCAAGTAGAAGAATTCTTTTCCTCTGCTTCTAGGGTCACATATCAGACAGAACGGAATGCCCTTTGTGACCTCACAGCAGGAGAAAGCAAGTTAATTTGCATTTTCCTCACAGTGTAATCATGAACTTCAGACTCAATATTAGAGGAAAGTGTTTTCAATGATCATAAAGCTCAGAAGCTTCTGTCAAGATCATTTTTTAAAAAAAGACAACCATGAAGTGCCTTTGCAATAATATAGCATGTGCGTAACATCTTGGACATATTTGCTGGCAGAATGTTAAAACAGGCCCATTTTCCAAAAATAATTATTCTACAATTTAATCTACAATTAAATAATTTAATCTACAATTAACAAGTTTAATCTACAATTTCTGGTGTTTCCCTCTTTGTTCATTGACCAATAATAACAGTGTGAGCAAGTAGTTCAGAACTAAATGTTAGTGTTTTTTTCACAAGGTATGTAATAATGATGTAGCTTCATAATTAAAATTGCTGATTGTTAAATAATATACAGCATGTTCTTTAACTGTATAACACTGCAGAGGGGGAGGCATAAAATACTTGTTAAAAATAGATTGTAGTAAAATTATTGTTTTAAAAAAGATACTTTGTAAAACGTGACTGAAGGGAAAGAAGCATAGGAACAAGGGCCAAACTGTAATTTTTGAGGATCAGGATTAGGTGACCATTTGAGAAAGAGATAAAAGAGCATCTGTTCCTTTATTAGATTTAAACAAGGGATCTTTTATCAAATATATATTGTGACTTGCTGAAGTTGTGTTTGCTTGCTTGCTTGCTTGTTTATATACCTTGCATGTTTATTTATATTGTTGCTCTCAGCCACTAAAAATGAAATCATCCATTATAAATATCATTTAAATGCTATTTAAATGGGCTATGTAAAGGATGTCAAATATGATAACCTTACCATGCGGCCTATGGTTCTAAAAGCTACTGTGGCATCCTGTTACTCCCTGTTCAAATTTCTGGACTTTCTTTGGGTTTATAAGTGAATTTCATATGGGTTTAAAAAGGCTAAGGTGAAGTAATTGACATAGACACTAGTTTCTTTTTACGACCATTAGTGTTAGCAACACAAAGGTCAAGGAATATGGAGAATCGGATAAACTGAACACACCTTAGAACAAAGCTTGGTATTTATGATTAGTTCATATATGTAACCAACAAAAAAAAATGGACAGAATATATGGTGGCTACCTGTGGTCAGTTGTGAAGGAGACCTGGAAGACCAGGGTGTTGTTTAGGTAGTCAGGATCAGGGATGGATTTCTTTGTAATAAAGCTAGAGATATGAACAAGTTTTGTCATTGCTTCCATTTTGGTCAAAATGCCTGCAGAAGATTCTTCTTGCCATGGACGTTCTTGCCTCCAACATGAGAGAAAGTCCACAAGTGCTTTTCGTGCCATTGTTTTTATAACATTATTTGCAGTGCACAGTAGGCAAAATGAATGCCTGTTCCCTGAGCACACGAACATGGTGAACATTGAATGACTGGCTGATTGATTTAAAAGCCCTATAACAACCACCAGATGCTACTACTTTTGCTAGCTCATGCATGAACTAATCACATTTCCCAGTAATACTCATTTTGAAAATGCTCAAAATCTCTCTAGGACCAGATGATGAGAAGTGCCATCCTGTGGTAGTGAGAAAATTCTTGTTTCTTTGTTTCTGTTCTCTCCCTGACTGTACAAAAATGTTCCTATCTGGTATTAACCAGGAGCATGGAAAACAAGTGTTGGGAGCTGCAGAGTGGTGAAATGGAGATAGAATAATCAGCAGGTGTTGGTGAAGGGTTTTCAGGTTCAGCTAGCTTACAAGGATGCCAAGGGGGATCTGAGAAGTTAAGGACTTGTCCTCCCCCATACCAACCTTTTATAAAGAAAGGGCTTATCACTGTGAGGACCTTTTGGATGAAAACTTTGATGTTTCCAGTTATTTGGTCATTTCATTTACGACCCATAGAGCCAATTGTTGAGTGGTATCTGATGTTACTTGGGCAAGACTACTATACACATTGTACATTTAAGGACAGAGCATGAACAACTATGAATGATTCCATATTAAATGTAATTGTAGCTGCTATTATCATCTACTGTTATTTCACCGATTCAGAGTTGATTTATAATACCTCAACAGTGCATTCAATTAAAAAGAAATTTCTTCTCTAAATAAGGCAGTTGAATGTTCAACAAACAGAACAATAAAATCCTGTTCTCTTGACATTTTGTGGCTTGATTACAGGGTAATTAAGAAACAGAGCTTGACTGTGAACTGTAAGCTTTTTAAAAACTAGAGATTGACTTCTAATGCAACCTTTATCTAGATTGTCCCTAGAAAATCTTTTAGGATTATTCCCCGCATTTATCTTGTGGATAAAAGGATTTTTGCTGTGCAAATGCCCACACAATGCCATTCTTTCTAACATTACTGTTAAAATATTCCACCTGTGGGAGTGAGTTCCAGAATTTGAGAGCTTAACAGAAAAGGCTCTGCCCAATGTCCCAACTAAATGCTCCTGTAAGAGTAGTTGGACTGACAGATGGATCTCTACTGAGGATCTTAAAAGCCCGGTAGGCTCATAAAACAACACCAACTCCAAAGCCACAGCAATTTCCCATCTTAAATGAGTAAGCTTCTTTATATTGAGTATTTTTAACAAGTCTTTTAAAATATGTTCACACCGAAATAGAAAGTCTTTTGGATTTTTTTCTTTGGGGGTTCCAGGAATGGTTTGCTTTCTTCCTTAAAGTAATTTAATGTGGTTCGGATTGGCAGCTTCAAACGGCCAGAACTTAGTTTTTCTTAAGCCAATAAATGTTTATGTTTATATTTAGAATGTTGGTGTTTATCTGTATCCCAGGAACTCAGACCTCTTCTCCATTTGAAATGGCTTATTTGTATTAGGATTCCTAATAATTTCTTCCAGATTAAAGGGTCTGGGCCTAGCTATTCCCTGTCAAGGTAATTTGAAAAGCATTTGACAAAATATCCCCAAATGTCGCACAGAGCAAGAACCAACTGTTGCTAAAACTTGCCAAATGCCATGCAGATCTGAGCTCGCTCTATCTATCTATCTATCTATCTATCTATCTATCTATCTATCTATCTATCTATCTATCTATCTATCTATCTATCATCTTGTTTGGTGTCTCTCTAGTTTTTGAATTGCAACAACCCACAAAATATGTTTACAGTTCCTGTTTATGTGCTGTTACATGGAATTTATTTATTTATTTATTTATTTATTTATTTATTCAGCTTATATGCCACCCACTACCCAAAGGTCTCTGGGTGGCTTACAATTAAAGTTAAAACAGGTAAAACATTTAAAAAGCAATGGACAATTAAAAACAATAAAAACATGTAAACACTAAACACTAAAATTGCCACCAGGACCCAAAATCTATGTTATGTCAGTTAAAATACTTCAGAAACAGGAAGGTTTTTCCATTAGTTAATTAATTACTTGAGACCAATTTACCTATTATGGAGGAAGTCTCATGGGTTCTCCTTGCTTCTCTTGGCTCCCAGGGCAGGAAGGAAGGGGAAGTCAGTCACAGAATGGTGAGAGGACCATTATTAATGGCGTGGGCCTCTCTCCCTTTTCTACGGCTGCCTCCTCTGCTGTTGGAGAGACGGAACATGGTGGGTGTAGGTTTTCCCATGTGACTCAGCCATTTAATATCATTTTTCTTCTTTCATACATAATATGGAATGCAAACTGTGGCATCCAAATAATAAAGCGGTACCCGAATCCCCCTTAGACATGAATGGAGCTTTGACTAGAGCAGAGTAAGCACATGGATTCATTTCCCTGATCCATCCCTTATCCCTATTTCCATCCTGATGGAAAACACAGGCATTTTTACATAACATGTGGTACAAGGAGTTTTGAGTGTCAGTTCTAGACCCAGTTGCTTAAACTATGTGATTCTTCCCTTAGTGCCTCTGGGAAAAGGAAGGTAGCACCCTTCTAAAAGAGGATATTGTACATCATAGGTTGTGCATCATGAGAGGGAAGGGGCACATATCATAAGGGGACTCAGCTCAAAACCCTTTAATCAGACTTTATTATGGGTTGAGCCAGAATCTGGGTGGGGGTAGGGGGGGATTATCTACCGATGAAGGAAAGGTGACAAATTGTTTTATTCAAATATTACTTGCTTTTTAGGCACTGAATTTTGGAGATATGCCGAAGTACTTGTGGGAGATGTGGGTACCTGACAAACCAGGGGTGGTAAGATACCAGAACTGTTTACACAAAAAGAAACAGTTCGTTTTTCCTTCAAGTCAAGTATTCCCATTGAAATCAATGTTCAAGCTCTGTGGGGAGTTCAGCTCATGACAGTTACTCACCATCATAGTTCTTTTCATAGACTGGAGGTGGGATCATTGTGGTGTAATAACATCCCTATTTACCCAAAGAGTCATACACGTCATTAACTACGCAGTCATTAACCAAGGGTGTGGAGCCTATATGTGCATGTTAGCATATATAAGGCCCAGTGGAAAGGATGCCAGGCTTCTGGCTGAGCTGCAGAGGCTTTCCAGAAACAACTTCTTCAGACTGTTGTTTTCACATGATGAAAGGGATGACAGAGGGTCATGGGGCTATTGTGTTCTGTGCAGGGGATGGGCTTCAAACATTGCTTCATACACATGATATCTGTGATCCCTGCTTTAAATGCTTCAGTGCTGGGGGAAACAGCTCATACATTGGTCCACACATAACAACTAAATGTTTTCCTTGCTTTTATGGATCACACACAGGGAGCAAGGAATACTGCTAGATTTCTAGAAAACAAGTATTTGGTTTCTTTCCCCCAAATGTTGATTTGCATCTATTTAGGTTAGTGCAGGGCTGTCCAACTTTGAACAGGCCAAGGTCTACTTTTTCCGGCCTAAAGTGCCTGAGGGCTACTACACTAAAATCTCTGCTTACAAATTTTATTCGTTCCAAGCGCATGGCCATAAGTAAAACAAATTGCAGGAAGAGCAGCGGTTTCCCATAGGAATGCATTGAAAATCAATTAATCCGTTCTGGAGGGAACATATTTCAATGCATTTCTATGGGAAGGCTGACCATGTGCACGCTTCCCTTGCACCCAGTCAAGCTGGTGTGAGTGGGTGCAAGGGAGGAGTGTGCATGCTTGCACAGATCGTCCCTTCCAAGGGGCAACCCACGTGACCATGCACATGCCTCCCTTGCACCCAGCTCGAGCAGGTGCAAGGGAGTTATATGGATCCTTGCGAGCAGCCGGGGCAACCAGCAGTGGCGGATCTGCCACCAGTGCTTGCCCGGGGGTGCTGGAAGACTTTAATAAAAAGGTGCGCTTTCCCTCCCAACCTGCCTGGGGCCTGGCTCAATTCTCCTCCCCCTCTGGCCTCCTCCTCCTCCTCCTCCTCCTCTTTCCCCCCTCCTCCCTTCCAGCCCCCTTGCTGCCACTGCCACTGCCACTGCCACTGCTGCTGCCGCCCATAGCTCTCACTCACCTCCACCATGTTCACCGCACATCTAGGGTGGGCTGAGCCAGCAGCGGGGCAATCACATTGCCACGGCAGCACAAGGAGGAGGGAATGGCTCAGAAGGGGAAGCAGGAGGAGTGGTGGCGGCAAGTCATGATCCCTGTGAGGCAGCTGTGGGGTGGGTGGAGGAGGGGGGAAGGGTGGGATGAAGGAATTATCTGGGGCAGAGAAGAAGGGAGACATCACCACACAAAAGAGGTGGGCACACCTGCAACCCCGCCTCTTGCTGTCCCCTCCCCTCTCCTCCCTCCACTCCACACCAGTGACTTAGCTGTGTGTCAATCATCTGGCCGGTTGGGGGACCAGGGGGGTATGCCATGGCCCTTGAACTGCCCCGCTTGGCTGAGACAGTGGGCTGGCAGACCCAGAACTTTGCTGGGGCAGTGGTGGTCCTTGGGGTGGGGGAGGGAGGGGTGGAGAACTTAACCCCTCACTTTTATAATTGCCAGCAGGCTACTTTTGAACCCTTCATGGGCTACCTGTTTTGCAGGCCTGGGCTAGTGCAAAGCTGGAAAATTCAGTGGCATGACAAGAGCACACCATACGTGATACCACAGTGAAACTTTCCTTTTTTTATATTCTCGGTTTTCATTAATTGTTATAAATAGTCTCTTGTGTGTACTTAAGATACATAGAGTTGGAAGAGACCTGTGAGGCTTAGTAGTGGTCCCTCGCTGTGCTGTTGGATCTCGAGTCCTCTGTGTAGGGTCTGCAGGTTGATCTTGCTGCTCTTGCTGCAGTTCCTTTTTTGGGGTTGGGAAGGGAAAGAGGTTGGAATCAGTTGTGCAGTTGCAAGCCCTCTGTCTGTTTTCTAGTTCTTCCCATTCATACTGTGACCTTCCTCCAAGTGTTTGGCTCCTGTATCTGTGAAATGCTCTCATCCTGATTTAGATTATCCCTGTCACCTGTGTTGACAAAGGTTTTCTTGGCTTTCACCAATATATCGATAGATAGATAGATAGATAGATAGATAGATAGATAGATAGATAGATAGATAGATAGATAGATAGATAGATAGATAGATAGATAGATAGATATTGGTGGAAGATTTGTTTCTAAAATAAGGAGTGGCCTGTGCTTCTAATCTTGTAATCCCCAATATTAGGGAGATAGATAGATAGATAGATAGAAATTGTTGTTGTTGTTGTTGTTGTTGTTGTCATCGTCATCATCATAACCTCCTGCTCCCTAATATTAGGGATTACAAGATTAGAAGCACAGGCCACTCCTTATTTTAGAAACAAATCTTCCCATGAAGAACCTTCTATCTGACATCAAGTCTGTACTAAGTGTTCATTTCAAGTTTCACATTTAGGTGAAATTAAATCAAATTAAAACGATCTGTATCACAGCACAATCCAACCAAACACATGTTAACATTCCCATTCGAATTTAGGGCTGGAAGGCTGGGAATTAGGCATATAATTAATTCTTTCACTGAAGTCAATGGGACTCCAATATTTCTGCTTTCCTGAGCAATTCTGTGTTTTTGTGTACATACACACATATGCATTTACTAGAAGACATCACACAAACACAGTCATTTAATAAGACAGGTGCTTTATTTCTCTTGAGTAAGTAACACATGTGAAACCAGCTTTAAAAGGCTTCCATGCAGAAATTGTTGTTGTTGTTGTTGTTGTTGTTGTTGTTGTTGTTGTCATCATCGTCGTCGTCATCGTCATCATCATCGTCATCATCATCATCATCATCATCATCATCATCATCATGACGACTTCATATATTGTGTGGCTTAGTTTGCAATCAAAAATGTTTCATTGAACCAAGAGGACTTACATCAGTGCTGTCTTAACATTTTTCATTAATTTGATGATCTAATTGGGCCTGACAATTTGGTTAAGACCTTGATGTTTTTGATAATTTGACTATGAGTGTATACCGTGAATAGCATTATCTTCTTTCAAAACAAGTAACAGTAATATAAAATGCAGTTCTCAAATGTAGGCAAGTAGCTTCATACCCATGAGTGATTTAACTTGGAAATCCCACTGAGTTTTAGTGGTATTTACTCTGGAGCAAGGCTGCATGAGAGTGTAGACTGAATTCATCGCCCTCCCAATGTGTCATTAAATGTTTTTCAGTTTCATTTGCAGTGTAAATAATTGTTCCTGCTATTTGAGAGTTACACAGGAATCTGAATGTCTTGAGGTCTTGATTTGGAAGAGGACTCTTGCATAGACAGGGAGACATAGACATAGATATAGATAAACAGACATATTTGGTTTCCAACATAGCCAGTGTTAACTCATATGGCATCTGAACGAACATTTAGAACTACATCACTGTGTTCATTCAGATCCCATTGGAAAGAACCTGGTAAAGTTACATTTCCAAGCATTACCAGTGAACAGACTCAGTGTTTCTTTTTGGATCTGAAGCTAACTCATGGCTGGAGCTCAATTTTAAGCACATAGAACTGGAGGGAATCTTTGGGTTTTGTGGTTGTGAAATTTTCCTTTTATCCATACGAGCAAACATAGCTTCTAATTTTATTCAAGTAATTCTTTCAAATGATGTCATAGAGCTAATCTGAAAGTTTCTTCATTTACCCAAGACACATTATTAATCTATTAAAAGTAACTTTTCTGAACTTCTGTTTTACTTTGACTCATACTATTCTGAGTCTGTTTGCCTTGAAAAGTAGCTGTTTAATTTGAATGTAATTTAGGCAACCAGAACAGGGCTAATTTGCTTTTTTGTTCCTTTTTGAAAATGATGCCAGTTGTTAAAGCTCCTAACAAGGTAGCAATTATATGGAAATTCAATCCAACTAGCTAGGTGCTGTTCAGAAACCATCTCAGTGAAGGAAGCAGTGCAACAAGATGTGTTTTATATCTCAAGTTCATCTCTCCCTAATTAGTGCTGTTTAATGAACCATTCACCCCCTTGGTTCCCGCACCTCCCCTTGTGGATTTCCCAGCTGTTTTGCTCTCCTGTTGTAATTGAAATCAAACTTGTTCCAACCTGTAATTGATAGTGAATTCAACCATTTTATGTTTGCCATGAGACAGACGAATGGTACATGCATGCAAAACAGCATATGGACAAAAGAATGTCGTACTATTATGAAAAGGAAAGTGATTTTGTGTTGCCATGTGGTTATTTGTCCATGTAGCAGATAAGTAGATAAAATGACAATATTTGCAGATGGCACATAAATATAGGGCCATCATGCCAAGTAGAGATTATGTGAGAGGCAAGGATGACGTGTGAGCTACAACTGACAGGGAAAGAAAGAAGTTGGAAAGAAAGTGAGATGAGGCAAAATTGGGCTAGTGCATTTTCCTATTCTGTTTGCCTCCTTTGGAATTAAGGCAATGAAATTGTCCTTTTCACTGAATGTATAACTATCTTGCATTTCCAGAGGAAACACAGGACAGGCTGATACCATTACTTTTTTGTTCCTATTAGGTTCCTGATTTACCATGCTTAGAATTGCACTACTGCTTCTTTATAAATTGCATATAACCTCTGTGGTATCTTGGTGACCTAACCAGAGAGAGTAAATCGATATATGTAGTTTGGGGTGGTGCTGTTCATGGCATCGATTCCCATCCCCAACCACTGAGTGATGAATTCACTATGTGATGGCAATTCACTTTGGTATCCACTTTGCTCAATTACCTCCATCAGAAGCTGATTTTTGAGGGGGAGGGAGTCCAGTTTTCTCCCAGGGGTCCCAAGGCTTCAGTGGGATACGTTATGTCTTCTTGCCCAGTTTCTTACTTCAGTTTATTTTAATCTTACACCAGTACCTATGCTGTTTTGCAATTTATGATTATCTTCTGCACCTCTTGATAACTCTTCCTCTTCTTTTCCCAGCCCCTAGCTTTCCCAGCACAGACCCTTCTGTCAGGAGGGCCTTTCAAAAGCTTTAATCCACACTAAATGGGCAACTTTCTGTTTTCTCAAAAAAAAAAAAAAAAAGGATTCTGAAATTTGTGTCCTGGCAGCATTCTTCCCTAAGAAGCTGGGGTGAAAGAATATCTCATGACTTCACAAAGGTCATCAGACACTTGGAGACAACATGCCCTCTGTTTTTTGTCCCCACTGTGTGGGACTCTCTTCTGTGTACATGTGTACTAGGCATGCACATGCAAGCAACTCTCCCCTCACCACAGATTTCATTGTAACTGAAAGAGTAATGCAGTGGGGTCCTGGGGTGGATGATCCCTCCGTGGAGGGTGCCAGAGGCATGCATGTCTCCATGGCTATGCAGCTGAGAGGGAAACTTGCTTGGGGATGTTTTACAATCTTGCCATGCAGTTTTTAAATAGGTGCATAGCTGAGGGGTAGAACAATGTTTTGGAATGTTTCACTCAGTCTCTACGTGGGTGGCCAAGCTCTCTTCCAACTGAGGCAACTGGGACAGAGAAGCGCCATTGCTGCCAGTCTGCCACCGTGCCATCACCCGTGCCAAATGCTCCTAGCCATCTGCATTGTCGCTGCCACCACCACCACTACTCCTATCACTTTTGATAGGAGTTCATTTCTAGTTTTTTTGGGGGGGGGGGTAGGGTGGGAGGGAGAAGTCTTCAGTTATCCAAATATAGGTGATGAGATATGACAGACTGGCCATGGGGAGTCATTTGCGGTTTTCTGACTGACTGTTCTGCCCTATCTTCTTCAAAGCATCTTGAACTTGTCTACCCTTGCAATTCAATACACTGGAGGCTCTACTGGACAGAGCACAGATGCCCCCCCCCAACACACACACATGGGGGAGGGAGAAACACAGCTAATTTCCTTCTTTTAATGAAATGCATTGCCCAAGAGAATATTGTTTTCTTTTGGACCTTTTGTCTCTTATCATGCAATCCAGCGCATAAATGAATGGTCCGATTGACTAAACTGAGTTGGCGAAAACCTCTAGACAATGAAGGCAATTTGCCACTCTTTGACATTCCATGCATTAGTACACATTACAAGGTTCATTTGGGATTTTGCCTTTTGCTGATTCTATTCATAATTTTATCTCACGTCAGTGAAGGTTCGCAGGCTATTGTTGTACTCATACACATTGAATGCAAATTAAACCCTGCCTCAGTTTAAACTAGACAGTCTGTAGAGTTCTTATGGGTGGTGAAGCACTCTCCCCTAGTTTTAAATAATCATTTCTATTTCTTTGTGTTGTGATTGGTGTTCATTTGATATCTGTCATCTCTGCTTTAAAGCCTTCAATGTGGAGGGGGGGGAGTCACAGGTTCAGTAACTCCCCCCATCTTTGATTTCTGAGATGAGCATTAAAATATGTACATTTTAAATGCCTTCTTATGATGCATGTTTAAAGGCCTGGGTTATTCCTAGTTTTGATCCTTTAAAAAAGAAAAGAGAGGCAAGACCTGTCAGAAAGAGATTGACAGTAATTGTTGGAAAGACTCTCCCATGCTCCCATTTTTGTGCTTGAAAGGGGGCTGCCTCTATCTCTATACTCTTCCCTTCTGAGGCAGTTTGTCAGAGACACTGGCAACAACTCGGGATGGTTAAATCAAGCTTCTGCTCCTTGGGTCCTTAAGGTACAATTCAGGACATTAACTACTGTTTAAAGATAAACTTGTTTTGCTATTTGCTACTCTCCAGAGAGAGACTGAGGACTGGGAGAAAAAACTTACACATGTAGACTATGTCTGCTGAGCTTCTTCCCACAGGCAGAACCTTCCAAATCTGTCTCTATAACTATTTATTTATTTATTTATTTATTTATTTATTTATTTATTTATTTATTTATTTTAATATTTATATACCGCCCGTCTTTCAAAAGAACTCTGGGAGGATTAACTGTCACCAAATGCCTCACAAAAAGGCCTGGTCTTTAAGGCTTTTTTGAAGGCTGGCAGGGATTGTGCAAGGCGCAACTCACTTGGGAGATGGTTCCAGAGCACGGGGCCAGCCACAGAGAAGGCTCGGTTGTGTGTCACAGTCTTCCGGGCCTCCCTGGGCGTGGCCACCTGAAGTGAGAGCGCCCACGACATTCTGGTAGGTCGGGCCTCAGTTGATCTTTGGGAGATTCGCTCTGCCAGGTATTCCGTTCCAAGCCGTGGAGGGTTTTATAAATTAAAACCAAGACCTTTAATCTTATTCGGGATGCAACGGGTAGCCAATGCAAGCTATATTTCAATCTATATTTCCACTAATATCTTTGCAGCTATCTGTCCATAAATATTTGCATATATATTTATATAGATATAGATAGATAGATCTCATGACAAAAATGATTAAATATTGTATGAGTTCTCAGAAGGGAAATTGGGAAGATGGTTCCTATTATGAATCATCCAACTGAAAAAAGTTGCACTAGCAAGAATTGGAACACAGCTGCTCTAAGGGGAACTCTCGAGAAAAAGGTGAACCAAACACGTTTGGACCACTTCTAATTTCAAAAATTCACTGGTACAGGGCTATCTAATTATACAGACAGGGCTCCATCCAGCATTTTATTAGTGGACAGTCAGAAGGAAGCTTACTGATTTAATTTGACCAATTCGGAAAGCAGACAGTAAAGGGAGTCCTGTGGCATCACTGCATCAGTCACATTAGCACGATAAAGCTAGGTGGGCAATTTGTTGTATGCTGACCCACCACATCCAAGGGATTAGATTACATCCATGGAGCACTGAACCTCCGTTTCTGTAGATGGGAGCTATGAGGTTCAAGAAAGCCAGAATTCAGAGATTGGCATGTTCAGCTTCACTGCGTGCGAGTACAAAGAATTCCAGAAGAAGGAAGCTAGTTCTGCAGTCTTCAGGATACTGATATACAGTATATTAGCATGGGGACACTTCTTCTACTCTTAATCATTATCAGATCAAAGAAAGGGTTCTTTGGGCAGATCAGAGTAAAGTCTACCACCTGTTAGAATGAAACGCCTGTCTTAACATAGCAGATTTTCAATTCACGAAAGAATAACAAATTCATAGTCATTTAGGGCCTTTTCACACGACCCCTAAGATCCGCTGGCCACTTAAATTTGGACCAGATATCTTAGGGGTTTGTCGCTGTTCCTGCGTTCCCACCCCCCCTGCACTCCTGGCTGCTGGCTGTGTGAGGGGAGGGAGAAAAAAAGGAAGAAAAGAATGCCGCTCACCTTCGTTCTGCCGTCCCGGCACTACATTCAGATCTCTTAAAAGGGCGGGGGGCAAAAAAAGAACAAACAGAAACAAGGAGAGCCGGGCAGTCACTACGTTATATCCGCATCAGGAATTTTCACCTCCAGAGAGCAGGTACCTGAAAAGTGCGCTGGGACGCGCTTTGGTGGGCGTGGTTGCACTTAATTATCTGTAAACTCCGGAGCTGGTGGGGAAACAATTTTAAGCTCTGGAGCTGGGAGCCATTTGCGGCGGAGTTTAGGGGTCTTGTACAAAGGGCCTTAGTTTGTAATTATCTTATCTTTATTGCCAGCCCAGGATGTTTCAAGGGTTTTTTTTTTTTTTGGACCGTGATCCAGAACATTTCAGATGGCTTTGGGAACTTGAGACAAGTGGATGAGGAATATAATTTCTTACTCGACTTAAAAAAAAAAAGTATTAGGCCACTTGTGGTACATGCCGTGAACTAAGTGAAAGGCCCATGTCTTAGGAGTTCCTGCTAATAGCATCAGATTATTTTATTCCTGGGAATTACTCAGTGGCTAAATGGTTTTGCCAAAACATCTCAGGAGGCTCAGATCCTATTTAGCCTTTCATTTCGCCCCTTACACAGTACATGGCGTATTTACTATAGTATGATAATACAATACAAAGCTGCATTTATCAAGCAGATTCCATCCATGTCTTTTCTATATTGTGCAAGTATTCTTCCTATTTAGGGACAACATTTGTGTAGCAAGTAATATCTTTGTAGGAAAACATTACATATGAAGCAGTCCTTAGTGGAAGACAATTAATCTAGTCATGTAATTCCCCTCCCTATTAGTTATAAAATCAAATGTGTTTGTTTATTTTTGGCTGGTATAAACATCAAGCATGAGGCATAAACAAGTGTTTAAATATTAATGCTATTTAAATAATTCAGAGTAAATAAAATGACACCAAGGAACTCTGGTGCTGATATACTGTCAGTATACTATCTGGATAGGCTCAGAAAATTCCATAATTATCCACTCAGTTTAAATGAAGTAAAACAAAGTAGTAAAATGTATAGAGTATATCAAGGCCAAATTGTATTGATAACTGGAGGCGTGTTCTTCACAGCCCAGCAGAAGCAATGTTGAACTGTATTTTTGCTTGTAAATGGAAATTGTTCAGATTATGTTGAAAGTTTGAGGGTCTACAGTAAATTTCCATGGAAAGAATATATCTGTTATATATGTGTGCGAGAGAGTGTGTGTATATCTTTCTCCCTTGCATTGTCTCTTTCTCTCTCAATTAAAAAAAAGCATTTGGCTCCAGCCATTTCCACCCCCAGTTCAAGGTGCTACGCTTGAATTGCCAAATGTACACATCTTCAGAGGCTTTGCTCTTTATTTTGTCCTCAGGAGAAATATGTTTGGTGGAAATATAAGGTGGGGGACCTTTTGGGTTGAGCACCCCAACAGTAGAAAGGCAGCAGAGCTTTGTTCTCTCATCAAATAATTTTAGGCAGGTAGTCAAGATGTGTCTCCTCCTCTGCCAGCCTATTACATTTTTCAGCTCCTACATGCTTTTTACCAACCTGTTATTTTATACCATTTGTTTGATTTCCTTTTGGAAGGCTGAAAGGAATTTTATAAACAATTGCATTTTTAAAGAAAGAAATGAACATAGAACAAAGCATGGTGTTTTGTTAGAGGCCAGCTCAGATGACCAACTTTTTTCATGTTTCAAAGTACAACTTAGTGTGTCTTCCACTCATTGGTTTAGCAAAAACCTGCTAGAGAAAAGAAGCATCACTGGTTGTGTTTTAAGAAAGCAAACTTTTGTTGCAATATTTACAGAGAGCTCATAGATAATAATGCTGGGCTGGATAACATATAGTTTATACTGACTCTAGCTCCACCAAGGCTGGGTCTGCATCTATGAAGAGAATGTAGCTACTGTAGAACCCTGTGGGGCTGTCAGGTGCAATACTCACAAAACATAGATAAATAGTGGGAACACATGCCAATGGGTGATTGTTTTAATCTTTCTGTACAGTACCCGGTTTAAATAAAACATACAGTAATTGCATCTAGTGAGTGAGGCATTTTCTGGCCTACAGGGGAATTCCAATATATTGAGGATTAGCTTTGCAGTGGGCAGAGTGCCCTGAGTCTTCAATGTCTCTGATTCCAGGGACTTCAGGAACCAGTATAGGCAGCCTATTAACTGACAGGGATGCTAACTGATCACCCTTTCAGTGTGCTGCCCTCATGACTATGTAAATAAATTGATGGGTGGGTCATTGAATCTGTTTCTTCTCATCAACGACAATTTATTGGGGGGAAATAATGGAATTTAAAGAAGTAAATTGGAAATTAATTGTATTACAATTAGATAGATAGATAGATAGATAGATACAGTGGTTTGCAAATGTATTCGGCCCCCTTGAACTTTTCCACATTTTGTCACATTGCAGCCACAAACATGAATCAGTTTCATTGGAATTGCACGTGAAAGACCAATACAAAGTGGTGTACACGTGAGAAGTGGAACAAAAATCATACATGATTCCAAACATTTTTTTACAAATAAATAACTGCAAAGTGGGGTGTGCGTAATTATTCAGCCCCCTGAGTCAATACTTTGTAGAACCACCTTTTGAAGCAATTACAGCTGCCAGTCTTTTAGGGTATGTCTCTACCAGCTTTGCACATCTAGAGACTGAAATCCTTGCCCATTCTTTGCAAAACAGCTCCAGCTCAGTCAGATTAGATGGACAGTGTTTGTGAACAGCAGTTTTCAGATCTTGCCACAGATTCTCAATTGGATTTAGATCTGGACTTTGACTGGGCCATTCTAACACATGGATATGTTTTGTTTTAAACCATTCCATTGTTGCCCTAACTTTATGTTTAGGGTCATTGTCCTGCTGGAAGGTAAACCTCTGCCCCAGTCTCAAGTCTTTTGCAGACTCCAAGAGATTTTCTTCCAAGATTGCCCTGTATTAGGCTCCATCCATCTTCCCATCAACTCTGACCAGCTTCCCTGTCCCTGCTGAAGAGAAGCACCCCCATAGCATGATGCTGCCATCACCATATTTGACAGTAGGGATGGTGTGTTCAGAGTGATGTGCAGTGTTAGTTTTCCGCCACACATAGCGTTTTGCATTTTGGCCAAAAAGTTCAATTTTGGTCTCATCTGACCAGAGCATCTTCTTCCACATGTTTGCTGTGTCCCCCGCATGACTTGTGGCAAACTGCAAACGGGACTTCTTATGCTTGTCTGTTAACAAAGGCTTTCTTCTTGCCACTCTTCCATGAAGGCCAACTTTGTGCAGTGCATGACTAATAGTTGTCCTATGGGCAGATTCCCCCACCTGAGCTGCAGATCTCTGCAGCTCATCCAGAGTCACCATGGGCCTCTTGGCTGCATTTCTGATCAGCGCTCTCCTTGTTCGGCCTGTGAGTTTAGGTGGACGGCCTTGTCTGGGTAGGTTTGCAGTTGTGCCATACGCCTTCCATTTCTGAAGGATTGCTTGAACAGTGCTCCGTGGGATGTTCAAGGCTTTGGAAATCTTTTTGTAGCCTAAGCCTGCTTTAAATTTCTCAATAACTTTATCCCGGACTTGTCTGGTGTGTTCTTTGCACTTCATGGTGTTGTTGCTCACAATACAGTATTCTCTTAGACAATCTCTGAGGCTGTCACAGAGCAGCTGCATTTGTACTGAGATTAGATTACACACAGGTGCACTCTAGTCATTAGCACTCATCAGGCAATGACTATGGGCAACTGACTGCACTCAAACCAAAGGGGGCTGAATAATTACGCACACCCCACTTTGCAGTTATTTATTTGTAAAAAATGTTTGGAATCATGTATGATTTTTGTTCCACTTCTCACGTGTACACCACTTTGTATTGGTCTTTCATGTGCAATTCTAATAAAATTGATTCATTTTTGTGGCTGTAATGTGACAAAATGTGGAAAAGTTCAAGGGGGCCGAATACATTTGCAAACCACTGTAGATAGATAGATAGATAGATAGATAGATAGATAGATAGATAGATAGATAGATAGATAATGTGTGTGTTTGTGCATGTGTGTGTAATATTTATTTATTTTACACATTAAGACCTCCCCAGTCTAGGTTACAACCCTTTCAGGTTGTAAGGGCTTGAAAAATGTCCTTTGTTCCAGTCCATGTTACCCTACCCTGGATGTGCAGCAATGATTTCTCCCAGCTGTTTTCTGTTTGTGGGAGTAGTACACAGCAAACAGTGGCAACTTGGGGGCATTGTTTACATCTCTTTGCAGTGGCCATAGGATACCAACATTTTAGGCCTCATTATTTGTTAATTTTGCAACAAAACCTGTCTCCCTGGGGAATAAAATCTCCCTTGCTGAAGTCCACAGTCACAGTGTTGCTGATCTCACAGTCACTGCTTTTATACAAGTCAAATCAGGTATTCTATGTGGTAGTGACATGGAAACTTTGTGGTATTTATTTTAGATTGTTCAGGTCTCTGAATATTATAAACATCTGCACAACTTCAGTATTATCCAACAACCCTTGTCACCCTTTTCACTTAGTTTTTTCCGGTATTCATTTAAATATCCAATAAAATAGGCTGCTTCCATTAAAGATTACCCATTTTGTAATAAAAAAAAGCTTCTAATGATTCTCACTGTACTCATCCAACATATTTCTTTTTATATTACTATTTTAAAAGCACTACTATAGCGTTAACTCTATCTTTAAACATCTAATTGATGTCAAAGTGCATGATTAATGTATTAGGTGGAATAGGTTCTGAATATTCTGCTGGAACATTTTGATAAATATTTATTTTATAATACATTGTGTTTCCTTCATGTTGTTGAAGGGTGCCTTGGTTTGATAATATTGGAAACATGTGAAATTCCTCTTTGTTTATCCAGCTAGTAGATTTATATTTTGCCTTTCAGTCTGAGAGCTAACACATTATACATCCCAATAAAACAATTAAAATGTTAGAAGAAACAATTCCATTCAGAAACCACCAGCTGCATTTTTTTTTAAAAAAGGAACTGTTCCCCATGTTTATAAACCAGAGTTTCAATTGTCTGCCTGAAATCCGGCAATGCCGAAGCTCAGTTCATTGTGAGCCTCCCCTGTGAAGTAATTCTGAAGGATGGATGCCAGATTTGTGAAAGCCTGCATGTCTTGTGATCTGTGGCCCAGCTCCCGATGGCTGTGGAGCTTGGTGTAACAGCACATGAGGGAACATTACATGAGGTAAGATGGGTTAGACATAGGCGTTACAAGTTTACTTTAAGAGAAAACTAAGGCACACTGAAGGAGCAACAGTGGGCTGTTTTCCCTTAACTGACAGCAGATGCTGATGCCTCCAGTATTCTCACTGCTCCGTGACAATCTATTTATGTGCTCCCATCATTATAAAACAATCACAAGCAAAGCATACACAGATGCTCTGTTTCGTCAAGATGTGTCTTCCTCCATAAGCACCCAGCATTCTTCTTGCCAAACATTTCAACTCTGCCTGTGTGAATCAGTGCCATCTTGCACCACTCATTAGTGCGACAAATAATCAACACTTCTGCCTATTATCTTTAACAAAACATTAATGTCAAGCCATCTAATTTCTTTCTCTTTCTTATGCTATTAAAAACACAGGGATGCAAACAGTTTGAGACTATTAGCTAAATAAGCCTTTAGCCTTCCCACCCCTGTTCTTTCATAATGATACAGAATGTTCTCCATGTAAATATCACAGGTCTTGGAAATCTTTCTATTAAATACAACCACCAAAGTGATAAATGTCTATTTAAATCTGCCCTGTGATTGTAAGTGAGGAAAGTGCATTGAAAATGGCTAATATAGAACATAAGGAAATCCAGCCACTGAAGGAGGGAAGACTTCTGGACTTTTGCTGGAGCACAACTGGAGGGTTGAGGAGTGGGCAGGAGGACATGTAGCTAAAAAGGAGACTCAAGGGAGAAGGGATTAGTGTAAGGACTGCTTTACATCTCAAACAAGTTAAGTGAGTATGTGATGAATGCAGGATAAATGACACAGTTCCAGTACTGTACCATTATTTTTACTCTGGCTTCTCTCAGCATTGTATGTGTTATTTCTAATGGTGCTACCAAACAAACATAGAAAGTCACTCTTTGTTTCTAGTGGCCAATGGTGGAATATAGTCAAAATGGCTTTAAAAAACACAGAATTAAACTCAAATGGGTTGTTCCTGACATTTTCTTTCCAGATGTTGTGTAACACCCCTCATGGTCTGGTTGTGACTGGGAAGGGGTTAGTAATCCAGTGCATCATGAAATTGTCACATTGATATTGACAGTATTCATTCAATTAATATTCATATCAAAATGCTTTTTTGTAATAGACCCATCCACCTGGAACTGTCCTGAGTTTTATCAGAAGAAATAAAAACACTTGCAAGGTTACTTTCTTACTTTCTACTTTAAAACACACACATTACAGGCTGAAATCCAGTGGTAAGTCTCAACTAGTCATCCCATTGGATCACTGGGAAGCTTAATCCCCTCCGCTGTAAATTACATTGATTCCATGGGCCTAATCTAGATGCAGTTTACTGCTGGATTTCATCTATAGTGAAACATACTAATGGCTGTTATGTGTTGCCATGTTTGAAAGATAATTGATAGCATTATCTTTAATATTGTTTCTTGCTTTTCTGTTCATTTTCTGTGATTTAAGGAGAAAATTGGATTGATGAGAAAATAGCAAAAAACTTGAAAAATTCTTTTCAAAACTCTTTGGAAATGCCTTTAAATATAACTTTGAGAGCTACTAAAATGGTGATGGTGAACCTTTTTAGAGACTGAGTGCCCACACTGTGAATTCAAAGCCCACTAATTTTTCACGAAGTGCCAATATAGCAGTTTAGCCTGAATACTGGTAGCTGTGAAGGGGCAATGTCGGGTGCCCACAGAAAGAGCTCCGATTGGCACCTTTGGCACCCATGCCATAGGTTCACCAACACTGTCCTAGAATGTTACATAGTAAATAACGCGTCATTCACATTTTGTTATATTATTGCTGAAAAAATACCTAGTTAGTCCCCAAAGTATGTAATTATACTGTATGTCATGATCTACTTGTAATAAGTTACTTCCAAACTAATCAACAAGTATGGACTATGTAAAAGCTAGTTATGACATTTCTTAGATTATATATTGAAGTGCTTTTAATTGTGCGTTTAGTATATTTTTTGCATTAAGTTTTTCATTGGCATGAATTTTTATTTGAATGCTATAACTGTAAGGGGTCTTCCATGCCTCTTTTGTGGTAAGGTGGGATATACAGTAAATAATTGAGCAGTGAGCACTTATTTAAAATGGTAGCATACAATCAGAAAGGTGTTCGAAATCCCTATAAAACAGAGCGACCAGATCAAATGCCAAAGCAAACATTGGCACCAAGAGCACTGTGCAGGGTTCTACACCTCAGGTGCCAGAACAGAGAATTTTCCTTACCCAGTTAATACAAATATTGTCCTTCATCTACTCCCTCTACAACCTGGCCCAGAGTTACTGTTTCCCTCTCAGACAAAATCAAAGGGTGCTTTTCCCATCTTTCCTTTCTTGTTCTGCTTTAAAACCAAGGGATATGCTAATCAAATCATTCATTTTGTACATGCATGACTATATTGCAGGACTTGTGTTGAGTCTATCCCCCCCCGCCCTTCTCCCCATCCCCCTCTAGCATTTATCCAGTGATTTATGGGTCCAAGGCACAGTCACAGCCAGGACCAGCCGTCGGTGAACTTCCAAGGAGAAGGAAACAGGGGAAAAGAGTTTTATGCTCTGAAATGTGTTGTCAGCGCCCAATTAAAACAATCAATCTTTTGTCCGCCAGCTGCATTGACCACCCTGTTTGTGTGGAGCTGCAATGATTGTTACAAATAGACACTTTGTTAAGAAAGGTGGCAGTTCATTTTCTCTTTTAACTCCATGAGAACCAAACAATATACACTGAAGCTGAAAATAAAGGAAAAATTCAATGTATTGGTTCTCTTTTTGTTTTGCATACTGCAGAACACACACACACACACACACACACACACACACACACACACACACACACACACACACACACACACACACACACACACACACACACACACACACACACACACACACACACACAAGATGAGATTCTGGGCTTTCTCTTATAAGGTGCCAGGATTCTAAGGGAACTGAACTTTTGACCCTGCAACTCCAATGACTGTGAAGGAAAACATGTAACTCCTTCCTGGCTAAACATTTTAAATTCCTTCCTATTAAAATATTTTATTTTTGTTTTTAAATGGAAAATAATATTCATCAACTCACTCATTTAAGCTGAAATTTCTTTTGTGGTGGTGGTGTTTAGGAATGATCTCAAAACAAGTTTTATTACTCTTCATAAAGTGACACCACACAAGGAAAAATTCCATAAACTGAGACCTTTGTCCAGTACTTCACCACTTCTCACCCAAACACAAGCAATTTTCAAAGCTCTGAATGGTAGTGAGCAGAAGAGGGCATCCCGTAGTGTAGACCATATTGACTTTTACCCTTGGTGTTGTCAACATTCAGGCTGCCCTTTGCTATGTAAACGTTGGCAAGAGATTGTATGACTAATCTCTCTCTTTGCCCCCCAAAAACCATACAATCAAATCAAAAAAGGCATGGGAAGTTGAGTTACCACTAGAGATGGGCACGACCAGGAAAAATGACGTTTCAAGTTTTTGATTGTCGGGACGGGTCTGTTTCGGCTCGTTTCCGTTTGTCGAGGAAATTTTCAAAAATTTGTCATTTCCGTTTGTCGTTTGTCATTTGGGTTGGGTTTGGGATTGGGATAAGTGGGCTCTGGGAGGCACCTCTCTGGGTGCTTCTCTGACGTCTGACCCACTAAGAAGGGAAGCAAGGGAAGCGTTTCGCGGAGCCGGCGCGTACCATACATTTACATTACATTATGTTAGGGTGGGGTGACAGAGGCACCTCTCTGGGTGCCTCTGACTCAGTAAGAAGGGAAGCATAGTAGCGTACTGCCGTACAGGTTAGGGAATGGGATAGGGGATAGTGGGCTCTGCGAGGCATCTCTCTGGGGGACTCACTTTGACTCACTAAGAAGGGGAGCATACTAGCGTACTGACGTACAGGTTAGGGAATGGGTTAGGGGATAGTGGGCTGTGGGAGGCACCTCTCTGGGTGCCTGGGACCCACTAAGAAGGAAAGTGTACTTGCATACGGATCTGGGTTGGGGTTAGAGTAAGGGCTAGGCTTAGGGTTACGGTTAAGGTTAGGGTGGGTTAGTGGGCTGCACCTCTGGGTGCCTCTGACCCACTAAGAAGGACAGCGTACTGGTGTATGGGTTAGGGTTGGATTAGGGTTAGGGTTAGGGTTTGTGGGCTTTTAATGCCCTCTCTGGCACACCCAGAAGTCTCAGTCAAAACCTGGCCATGTGATTGGTGGAATGGGTCCAAAAATTTGTATGGTCCCATCCCATGGCCCATCATTGCGCAGGTGTAAAAAAATAAAAATAAAAATAAAATAAAATAAAATCAATTGAGAAGTTTTATTGCAAGAAAAACCCACTGCTGCTACTATAAAAAGCCAGGCATTTAAAATACCTAATTTTCAAATATTTCTGTGGTGCTTTGGTGGGTTTTTGGACCATGATTTAAAAATAAATACTGTGGTCGCCATTTTGGATTCCCCCCTCCAGCGCATGGCAAATGGAGACGACGAGGATGCCCCCCCCCCAGCCTCGTACCAGCAGCCCAGGACAGGAGAGGGGGGAGGCCGGGGACCCCCCCCAGAAACCACCCCTCGGTAGGTGCCCTCACTGAGGCAGGCATATTTTCACCTGCTTTTATGGCCGGGAATCGGGTTTTTTAAAAAAACTTTTTTTCTGTGCTGCTTGGCATCGCGCGATTGCCGCGATGCCATGAACGACAACGAAAAATCAGACCCAATTTTTCTTTTTCGGTTCGAGTTCGAGTTGGAGCGGAGTAATTCTCGTTACCGTTACCCGTTACGTAAGGATAACGAGAACCAAAAACGGAAAAGAGAATTTCGCCTAGTCGTGCCCATGTCTAGTTACCACATCTCAGGGGTTTATGCCACTCTGTGTCTTCCTGCATTTTTGTGATCCACTAACTCTACACTGTTATATTGAAAGAATATATAATGAAGGGACTCCCTCCCGAGGTCACCTTTGCCGCTTATCGTTTGAGCCAGAGCTGGAATAACCACGCCAGAGTTTCGTGCAACGGAGAAATGCTTTACTTCTTTGCAAAGAGACTCTCAGCCGAATTTTTTCGGAAAGCTGAGAGCCCCGAACAAAAAACTTTCACAGTCTTTATAGCATTCATTCACCAACGCCCCTTCTTATCAGCATAAAAAACAAGGATATATCTGGGCACTGTAAAACGCCCCCAACGAACAGAGAAACTAAAAAACACATAGTCATCACATTGTTAGGACATCGTTTACAAATCATCTTGACAGTCCATTGACAAGGGAAGGCATCTCCACCATCCAGCCTTATAATTCCTGGAAGCCCTCTTGCTGAGCTATCAGATAAGTGTGACCGTTGGCAATTTCGTGACTTGACAAAACAGGATGCAGGTTCAGGGAGATGTGTCATGCTTTGAGCCACAATTTGATGTAGGAAGAAGAGGTGAATTAAAGGACATGGCTCGGATCGGAAGATTGACCCAGAGCACAGCCATTCTGCCTACCATGGTTATGTATATATTTACTTATGCCAGATATTGAAATATCCCTAACATATTCCCTCCTCTTCAAATTAGACAATTAATTTGTATGCAAATTAATTCGTCTATAGACAATATACTTCTTAATATTCAACATACAATAAACTTAAGGTCAGTGACTAACAAAGAATAGTAGCAGAATATACAGAATTACATAAACATAAACATAAAAAGCAAGGTAACACATCTCTTGTGAAAAGTGTGTGTGGATCCCACTCTAAGCAGATGAGTCCAGTATGTTTACATTAATATATAGGAGTGTAAGTGAAACACCATTTTCCCAGGTTCACATTTCGAATGAAATACCTATAAGGATAAATGCCATTTGTAGCCAACTAATTCATTTATGTTTGTCCAAGTAAAAATGTGGGAGAGACTGCCTTTTTGCCATTTTTACGTTCTGCCATGTACCCTTTTGGCCATGTACGTTTCAGACTGACAACATAGCTGTCCTCCCCCTTATTTTGTGAGACACTTCAAAGAGGGGGTATGTGTGTGAAATATGCTAGTGTCTTATGCTGACATAAATGGTTGCAACCATTATAAAACCATAAATGTGATTCTAGTTCACATACCCTTTTGGCGCATATGAACAAACACATTTCCATCCTTTGCACAACTTGTTTAAACCACAGGGGTCCCAAACTTCTGGATTGCCTGTTCAGGCCCCTTTCATGTGGGTAGCACAAATACTTGTCATTTAACTTGCATGCATTCACTCATGTAGCTAATCCACAGCGAATTCCTAGGCCTTTTCCAAGTGCATTATAAGCGTCAAACTAAATTACTGCCCGCCTGCCACTGTTCTTTAGGACAGTAGTGGAGTTTATATAGTAAAGAGACCCTCCACCTTCTGGATTGTCCCTTCTAGGTACTTTAGTCCTAGGCATTCCAGCCCAAAATCGTGTACCTAAATCTATGTGGGACCTCAGGTCAGGCTTATAATATAGAGACACATTGTACCCTCTTGTGGACATTCTACTGGGCACTGGATGAAATAACCCAAAGTGCTTACCACCTTGTCTCCCTGAGTAGCTACATCAACACAAAGCTTACATCCTTCTATGCCTTCAGGTTCAGCAGCTCCTCGCTGTAAAACCCCCTCCCTCCTCTTCTTGTGGGGGATGGGTTTAAAAGGCAGGAAGTTTAAAAGCTGAAAGGAAAAAGTCAAATCCTCTGGAAAGAACTTATTGACAAGCACACACAGAGGAAGGACCAACATTTTACTTTGGCCTCTCAATGTCTGAAGTAGCTTTCTTGGCAAATCAGTTTTAAGCTGTTATCTGGGCTTAGATGCAAAGTCCACAAGTCCAGTCCGCGCTGGTTCCCTCTGGTCTGGTCTGGTCATCTTTGGTCCTCTGCCTCTGGCACGCATTAGCGTCTACCAATGGCTTACTAGATTTAAAAACAGCCTGTCTCTGTTCTGGCGAAGAGGGTGTCAGAAGCTGCAAGTCTGCTGGCCGCATTTCAAAATAAAAGTCAGTGGCTGTTTTAAACCCACTCTCTCCCCCATAAAGAAACACTCACACAAAAGGAAAAGGAAACAGGAAGACAGGATTTCAATCTGTCAACCTGAGGTGCAGAGTGAATCATCAGGCTGCTTGGGGACCATCGGAATTGCCAAACACAGCCGTCAGCTGGGCAAGGGTGCGATGATCACAGACCTGATTCGCATGGATTCCCTCTGTTCCGGTTGATGCTGGCTTCAGTCATCTGCTGCCGATGGGACATCACGGGTCTGGTCCCTCTCTGCCACAGGGTCGCCTCTGGGGTGGACCTCCTCGTCTGCTGGTTCTGATGCCTCCAACTTGAGACACATGTGGTGAATTCAGGGGGAGAAGTCATCGTGATGATGTTGGCTGGGTCGCAGGGCCTCATCCCATGCTGGCTTTAACTTCCCCGTCCGGCAAATGGCCTTACAGAGGGGTCCTCAGCTTGGCATCCACGAACAGAGCTGTCAGCCTTCCAACCCAAATCGACTCAGGACGGAAAATGTCTCCTCCAGGGTTTATCTGTGCAAAAAGAGACTGACAGACAGACAGACACACACACATATACACACACACACACATATACACACAAAATTGGCCAAGCAACCTGAAAGTCTCGAAATGTTTACTGCCCATCATGTTGAACTTTAAACCAAGGCGAAACGTCATCCCTTCATTAGTCCTTAACAAGTTCAACTTGAAACAATGTGTCACTAGTGCGTCTGGGCTTCCAGTCTGCAGTTTGGATTTTCATAATAAAGTGAGAAGGTTTACTACAGGATTGTTCTTGAAAAACAAAAATTTCACCCCTGCCATGGAGTTCCGTAGGCAGAAAGAAGAAAAGAAAGAAGAAAAAAAAACTGTTAAGTCCATTTAAAAAACCTCTTTTTCTTCAGGGAAGCTCTTGAGGCAAGGTGTGGGTTAAAGCTGCTGGCTGGGCAAATTTGCATTTTAATGGTTTCAATGGCTAGGCGCCTAGGGCAAAAAAGATAGTCCTTATATTCTCCTGTGGTGAATTAGTTGTAAAGAGTCATTAAAATAACAAGTCAATTCATTATCCCTGTATCTTTTGAACTTCCAAAGGCCTATGAAGAAAAGTGTGGATTGTGCTAAATGAGCAAGGCCCCTCTCTCCTCTTAAGGGAGCACGGAAAATTGTGTTAGTCCTTTTAGCTGGAAATGGAGAAAAACCTTCTTCTGGGTCTCCGATTATTTAGCAAGTATACAAATAGTCTCTAATTTTGTTGTCCTTAAATTTCTTCAATGTTTGCTTGGGAAAAATTCTTATGTCACATATGGTTATCACAGGTCAGTCATAGACTGGCTTCCTGACTGTCTTTGGATCATTTTATTCCTACATTTTGCACTCATTCCCCTGACTGGTGTGTTCAAAATATAAGCTTTACCTCCAAGCTTTGTCTAACAGCCTGAGAAATCGTTCTAAAAAGTTAACACATTGCTTTTTCATCCCGAAACGGGAGGCTGGATACGCCGATTTTGGTGGGTAAAATCCCACTCTCTGTTCTCCTGTCCTTAAAACAACAGCTTGGCACTTTTTCTTTCCTTCGTGGTTTAAATTAAATTACCTTGTTCTTCCTCAAAGGTTCTCAGCTGCTTTTGAAAAGGAAATGGGCATTCTTTCAACTCTCCGTATGATATCTCATGGATATTGCCAGCTGCCAGAGTTGGCGTGGTTTCTGATTCAAATTCTCTGCTCTTGATTGTGAATAATTTAAAAATAATATTTGTGCCAATCCGTCTGTGCTATATACAATAAACAGTGACTCCCCTTTTAGCACTGCCTGGCTTTAAAAAGGAGTGTTTCTTGGGTGTTTTTTTTTTTTTTTTCTCACCTCCTAAACTTTATTACGGGACTTGATCTTTTAAGAAATGTTATTCTCAAATACCTTATGATGTTTTTAATTTAAAATGTCCCTTCGGCTGGTAAATTTTGTTGTGTAACAAGTCAGCCTAATTTACACAAAACATATAAGATGTTGCTTTCTTCTAAGTACCTAAAAATATTCTTCCTAATGTTAATACTTCCCCTGGCCTTTTAAAATAGCTGGCGGGGTCTTCGATTTGGTGGAATTTTTTCTCTATAGTAATTAACTAATCGTATTCTTGCAACTTCATACACCTCTTGCTGGCAGGTCAAAATTGTTTTGTCCTTCTTGAGGGCTGGAATTTTAACTCAGGGTGATAATGTCCTGCATTCTCTTATGAGTAGGGTCCTTCTTAAAAGTTACATTCATTCCTGTTTCATTTAATACCAAAGTCATTTTTCCTGGTGGCTAAATTCCAGTTTGCCATGAAGCACATCAAAAGGGGTGTGTGATTTGCTTTGATCTGTCCCCATTTTAAAAGTTCTTATTTGTGTGCCTGTTACATGATGGGACATCTGGGTCCTGTCTGTGTTGACACTTAGGATCACTAACCCTGCTTACATTTAATTGTTGCTTGTGTCCTCAATCTTCCTTTGTTTAAGAAATTCCTCGTGTCTCCCTGCTACATCATACGCTCTTAAAAGATATCGCTGCCTCTCTGTCCAATTTCATTCTCCTGCCGCCTCTAGTTTCCCACTTCCATCTCTGTATTTCTTAATTAAATCGGCTACTCTTTGATAATCCGCTTCTCCCCATTCTATATTTCCTTTTATTCTATGACAGGATTCCTCTTCTTCTTCCTCATCTCTCTTGGGGGCCCCTTTCCCTGTTTCTTGCTCATCTTTCGGAGGTTTGCCTGACGGTCCTGGCTGTGAAAGATCTTTTGGTGTGGGGAGATCATTATCTTTTGGAAGGGAAACGGGTGCTGGACCTTGCAAAGGCAAAGCTGCAGGAAGGGGGCCGCTGGATTTCCAGGAGGGATGGCCGCATGATAAGGAAATGGTGAAGTGAAGACATCATAATCTTCAAGGCGGCTTTCTAAAGCTGCCTCCTTTTTTTTTCAAAGCCAATAGCTTAGCTTGGGGTTGCAATTCTCTACAAAATGAATCCATGAAGGATTTTTCTTCACATTTCCTTTCCAAACTTCAATTTAGGGAATGTGTTCAAGGCAGTTTTTAAGGAATTTTAACCACAGTTGCCTGATGATACTTTCATTGAAAGTTCCTTCTGCAACACTGGCTACTCAATCTGACATAAAGTCTGCATTCTTTCTCTCTCAAGTTTTGATCCCAAAGTCATAGTTCCTGATTGCAGAGTGCCAATTTAACAGGAAACAGTCCAGGGGAGATGTTGGTTTGCTTGAATCTTGCCCCATGGCTTTTAATTGCTAATCTCAAAAGTGTTCCTATAAAACTCCCACACACTGCTACTTTGACCCGCACCTGAATTTTACACAATTTTCACGCATACACCACTCGATACTGACAGCGACTCGGTGGGTCGCCCCAAACGAGAACTGCGCTTGTCCACACTCGCTCGGTTGGGGAAAACGCTAAGTTCCCACCTCCCAATCACTCACACACTCATTGGGTCAGTAGCCACTCAAATCGCCCACATTTCAAACCACCACCCCACCTAGTCTGGAGCCCACTGCCTACCCAGAACCTTATTTCTACTATTCTAAAACTTTGACAGCTGAGAATTTCTTCTTGCCACCGCACACCAAGTGGGTCTCCTGCCCCACTCGAACCCTTGAGGTGTTAGAGCACTGCTCTTCTCCCCTCTTCAAAACTACAGAACCACCGTTCTGCCAACCCTTTACGTGCCAGGAGGTCACCCCCCAGCCTAGAGATCCCAGAGAATTACTCTCCTTCCTGCTGCCCATACCAAACAACATTTACTTATTTCACAAGGGATGTTAGGACATATACACACTGCCCTCCTCCCCAATAACTCAGAACCGTCGTTCTGTTACCCTTTTACACACTTCAGAGGCTCACCCCCGAAGTTCCCACTTTGGACCGGTCTGATATCACCCAAATTCCTTCACGAACTTTTCCCCAGCCGGCAATCAGCAGTTTCTCCCCGAGCGGTCCGTCTCCACCACCACGTTAAGTGAAGAATTCCCCTTTTACAAAATGAAAAGGTGCGCGCTGGAAATCTTCCCAAATCGCTGGCTGTTCGGCCCCGCTGGGTCTGGCCTCTGGCTCTAAAGGGAGGGCAATCCCGGACGAGCCCCAAATGAAGGGACTCCTCCCGAGGTCACCTTTGCCGCTTATCGTTTGAGCCAGAGCTGGAATAACCACGCCAGAGTTTCGTGCAACGGAGAAATGCTTTACTTCTTTGCAAAGAGACTCTCAGCCGAATTTTTTCGGAAAGCTGAGAGCCCCGAACAAAAAACTTTCACAGTCTTTATAGCATTCATTCACCAACGCCCCTTCTTATCAGCATAAAAAACAAGGATATATCTGGGCACTGTAAAACGCCCCCAACGAACAGAGAAACTAAAAAACACATAGTCATCACATTGTTAGGACATCGTTTACAAATCATCTTGACAGTCCATTGACAAGGGAAGGCATCTCCACCATCCAGCCTTATAATTCCTGGAAGCCCTCTTGCTGAGCTATCAGATAAGTGTGACCGTTGGCAATTTCGTGACTTGACAAAACAGGATGCAGGTTCAGGGAGATGTGTCATGCTTTGAGCCACAATTTGATGTAGGAAGAAGAGGTGAATTAAAGGACATGGCTCGGATCGGAAGATTGACCCAGAGCACAGCCATTCTGCCTACCATGGTTATGTATATATTTACTTATGCCAGATATTGAAATATCCCTAACAATACAATTAGAAATGGGAATAGAATTGCCTTCATTATATAATCCATTCATACTCTACAGTACTTGAGTTCCTCTCATTGGGTTGTAGTCCTTACTTTTAGCCTCTTTTTTCTGGTATTGCTCAGTAGAGAAGAAATCAGTGGCTTCCCCAATAAAACACCTGGCTTTACACCCTGGGGGTTGAAAATCTTCATCTTATCAGTATTCATAGTATTCTGCTCCTTGCTCCTCACCAAGAAAGGTGGATATGACCCTAATGGGAACACACATGTGGGGTTGGTCTTGACAGAGAAACCACTTGCTATCCCCTCTCCCAGACACTCCTTTCAGTGTAGTGTCACTTCCCCTTCAGTGCCCTTAGTTAACTTCCTTCCATGGATCCTCCATATACATGGGAATACATATAGATTGCAATCTTTCACCCAAGAAGTCCCAACTAACTCTTCCTTGGTACCATCCCACTCAGCTCCCTCAAGTTCATTTCCCCTCTGAAATTTAGCAACTTCCTTACTCTTGTCTGGGTTTTTCTTTTGCTCTGGACTAGCTCCTTCCTTTGCATCTCCCTTTCTTTCTCCAGATTCTTCTTCTCTTATATTTATGGATAGAGATTTGACTTATTCCTTCTTTCCATCTCTCCTTTTTTGGTGACCAAGCCTCTATTATATGAGTCATTGACAATGGATAAACTAACTTTGCCCTTTGTCACAGTTTCGTTTCTCCCTCTTTTCAACTTTTTCTTTACCTAGATTGCTGTGACCACAAAGGCCTCTGTTTAGGCCCAATTTTCCCAGGACCAAAGGCTAGGGGTGAGGTCTTCTCTTCACTCACATCTCACTGGTTTTGTGCAGGTCCAAGGTTAGAAGTTGATGGACCATTGAGAGGAGCACCTGCATCTCTGTCCTCTTTCCATCAGCTCTGTAAGTAAGCAGACAACACTGGACGAAGAGGAAGCTTATTTGTTCTTTGTCAGGTAGCTTTAATGCTTGGACACCCTTTTTTCCTTTTCAAAATTCTCTTATTTCAATAAAAATCAAAAAGGTTTCAACAACTTAATTATAAACAAAGTAGCTTTGAAATTACTGTATCACTTATCACTCCTTGGCAAATCCTGGCTAATAGAGATGTAGGTCCAGTTTTGAAGAAAATAGACAGGAGTTAATTTTTTCCAGTACTAAGACCTCTGTTTTTTTTAAAACTTCATCTTAATCTAATCCTGGTACCGTATATATATTTGTAGGCTGCAACTCCCAGTATCCATCCCCTATTGAATATGCCAGTGAGGTTTAATGGCAGTTATAGTTCACTGACCTTTAGAAGACTATTGGACTATAATTGCACACATCCTTGTGATTCAAAGATCCCTGAGTCCCACTACAGGCACTCTGAGGTGAGCAGGGTGCACTCTACACCTGTTGAAGGGGATGCTCATCTCTATTTACTTTAGAAATTGTGAAGTGGAGGTTTGGAATTGAAAAACGATGCTAGCGGTGTCAGGGGTCTGAGGGAGCAGGCTGAGTGGGAGAGGTGATAGAAGGATTGAAGAATTGTACTTAATTAAATTATAGCTTGGGAAGACACAATGTTCTTTTAACATGATTATTTCAATAAAACTTTTTTGATCTCTTCAAGCTGAGTGGTTTTAAGTTCAATACAGTACTTGAGAGTTTGAGAGTGCTATAAGGCCTGAGTGAAGGACAAATACACAGAGAGAGTGAACTGAAAGGTGATGGAAATGGAAAAGAAAGAGAGGAGCAAAGGGAAAATTACTGAAGAAAACACATTTGTCCCTAGGGCGATTTAAGGAGACCATTACCTAAATAGTCAAGTAGCAAGTGAAAGGGAGGTTGGGCACCAACCAGTATTAGAGAAAAGGGACATGTTAAGTCATGGAAGGTGGTAGACAAATAAGGAAGCAAAAACTGAGAATAGGACTCAGCCCCATGCAGAAGTATGTTGAGATAATTATAGCACAAGGGGGACTTTGATCTGGATGAGCTCACTATGAATCTGATCCATATTTTTCATCTGCACCTTCGTTATTGAGAAGCTGGAAGTGCCTTTACTCATCTGGCGGGTCTTTGCTTTACAGCAGTGGCATAGAATAGTTCTGAAATGGACCAATGCAAATCACTATTTCCCCCCAAATGGCTGATTTTTCTCTCTCTCTCCACATGTGTGTGACTGTTGCTGTTTTGATCACTAGCCTATGAGAGTTATGGATACGGAGCATGCTTCATGAATTTTAATTGCCAAACAGAGTTACAGTACTTGGGAATAAGCCCCTGAATGAACATTGGCGACACCGCCCTGCAAACCAGCTTCCCCTTCCCCAGCTCCGGGCCTAAGGGATTCCGCTCATGCACTTGAAATGAAAGCTGCCAAGGACATTTGCTAGCCTTTCATTTTTACACTTTCCAATCTTCTGAACCAGCTTTCAGTCTTGTTTCATTTTTATTCTTATTTTATTTTTAATTTGGGGCTTTGATTAAATTCTGCTTGGGAAGATCAATGAACAATTGACCAAATAGTATAGGTTTTGTTAAAAAAAAGTCAATGGCTTTGGTTTGATGCCAAATTGACACCCACCTTTTCATACTAGCTTTTTTTTTTTTTTGACATGCACACTCCATCAATTTATGTAGTCAGAGCACATAAGACCAGGCTATACAACAGATCTCTGATATGTTTATTACATCACCACAAATCACCACACATTATCATTGTACAATCCCACCAATATCAAACAAGGCTTGTGAGAGTGTTTGAAAAGGATATTCAGCCTAGTCGCATTTTTGAAAACAGCCCCTTGCTGTGTGATACCCTTTTGTGCCCCCAATTTAAACAAAGTGATTAAATCATGCCATTTTTGGAACACTGAAGGCCACTGATGTATTCATAGAATACAAAGTGAGACATACAAACAGAAATTAAGCAGAACACTCAATGCATATGAAGCTAATCTGCTTGCTCAGATTATCTGTCCACTCATTTGCATGTCTGAGGCACTGTTCTTCAATGAACAGCCACAGCTGAAGGAAGGCGGAGAGTGGAGAGTGCTTTAGGAATCTGTAAGGAAAATGTGTCCCCATATGGCCTTTGTGTCCAAGACAAGCCCCCCCCCCCCCCCCCCCCCCCCCACAGACACCTTTAAGGAAAGAAAGCCATGATAACTGCTTGCTACTAAACTCAGGGTGAAGAAGTTCTGAAGAGTGGACAATTTGTATTCCTAGTGTGAGCTGTAGGTCTCTGGCTGCAGAGCCAGAGGATGGGAGTTGGATTCCCCCCGTGCCTCCTTGACAGGAGCCGGACTCAATGATCCAATTCAGCAATTCAGTTCAAAAATGATAACACCAAGAAAGGCTCAAATTTGTAAAAAAGCAAATACAACATAGGTCACTGAAGTCCATGGCCATTGTCTTATCCACCATTTAGGTATGTGCCGACCTCTGTTAGTGCAAGCTCTTGCAGCATGCTGATAAGAGGTTGGAGTTATGCCATTGCCTTGTCAATTCTCAGATTTCTCCCTCAGGAAAGGAATGAAAAAAGTGACACAAAACAGAGAGTGATGTGATGACTAATGCAGAGAGTTACTTATTTTCAAAGGATAATGAACAATGGCAATAAATCTTTCTTGAAACACTCTAATAAGTAGCAGGAGCAAATTACTTTCAAAAAGTGACCCCCCCTCCGGCCTCTGATCTAATAATCTGAATCCAATGGATACTCATATTGGCCATAAATAGGAGTGACTGGAAAAATTGTTTCAGTTCATTTTTTTACCAGAAATTATCTAATTTGCTACTTCTAAAACAGAATGCAGCTGCTAGTCAAATTATATACTACCAAGAAATGTTCCTTCTAAGTCCCAGCCCTGCTGTGTGGAGGTTTCACCTGATGTATGCAGACAGGGGGTTCCAGCCAAAACCAGAATGAATGGCATCAACTCCAGTTTGCCATTCACAGTCCTGGTTGAGCTCTCGCTGTGTGTACCAAACTGTGGCCTAAAGTATACCTTAAAGCCTTTGACATGGTTCATATGATTCCTATGAAGGGGAGTTTGCACCAACCACAATGCTTCTCTGTGCAATATGATGCAGCTGCATGGTATGAATATGGAAGCTAATTTCTGCTGCTCTTTCTAACTCTCCTTTCCAACCTAAAAAGCAGCAGTGCAGTGCCTATGCTATCTTGGTCCTTCGTGGCACGTTGGCTCTTGGAGAGCAAAGTGTCACCGTCACCATCATGCCTGGCAGCCCTGGCAGGATTGCACAAAGAAAACACAGGAACATAGATCATCTACAGTTCACTCCTATTTCTTTCACCTCAAACAAGAGGCTTCTCTGCCACCTCCATGGTAGAGACACACACCACATGTACTGTTGTCTGCTGCACTTTCATCGTGTCAGTGCTGAAAAAGGCAGCGGGGTGACAGATTTTGTTTGGGGGCTCATAATAGCTGCTCTCCACTCAGTAGAAGCTGCTTCAGTAGATGCAGGCAGCATTCCTACAGCCTTCCCGCAAATGCCTACTTCTTCTGCCACACACATGTTTCATACTGCCTGCAGGCTGTACCAGATGAAGAACAGTATCTAATTCTGCAGTACACAAACCCTTCCTACAAGTATCATACACATACAAAATTTACTAATTTAGATCTGTCTACATATAACACAACCTTATAACCCAGGCCTACCCAACAGGTAGCCCATAAAGGGTTCAAAAGTAGCCCGCCAGCCATCAATAAAAAGAGTGAGGGGATAAGTTCTCCACACCTCCCTCCCCCATCGCAAGGACCACCACTGCCCCACCAAAGTTCTGGGTCTACCAGCCCACTGTCTCATGGCCAGTTCAAGGGCCATGGCACATTGAAATCTGTTCCCTCCAGAACAGATTAATTGGTTTTTAATGCATTCCTATGGGAAACCACTGTTCTACTTACAAAAGTTTTTCGTTATGAGCACACGCTCAGAACAGATAAAATTTGTAAGTAGAGGTTTTAGTGTAGTAGCCCTCAGACACTTTGGGCCAGAAAAAAATAGACCTTGGCCTGTTCAAAGTTGAACAGCCCTGTTATAACCCAATGTGACATAACCAAATAGAATATTCCCCTCTTGATTTATAACATGAATCTGCAATCCTAAATCTTATTCCTAACTACATTATATTAAATGAACAATATACAATGAGATGTAGACAATGTCAATATAAGTTGAGGGTTCAGAAAAGCACAAATACAACTGCTACAGTGCAGGCTTGCATCACAGCGCATCCTAACAGCAAATGCTTAGGGGATTTACAAGCACCTGTGCCCACTTTCCAATTGGAAAGAACCTATGCAAAAAATACTTTCCTGTATCTGTGTCTGCTTCTAGATTTCATTGATGCACACAGACATTATTAACAACTTTTGCTCTCATCCCAGAAAACCTCCTTTGGAAAATCCATGGTAACCCCAAACAGGAGATTCTTATTCCTATGTGCTCATTATGCGTGGTGCCAGTTTTTAACTTTCATTTGTCAAGAAATCACTCTAGGATGCCTGAGAAATGAGTCACATTTAGACATCTTCCTCTAGCAAGCAAAAACCTAGCCTTTTGCTTTGTACTATATAGGAAAAATTGAATTCTAAATATTAGGAATTGTTATTTCAGATATTCAGAACTATCAAATTTGGATACAGATATATATGGAACAATCTGAATATGACATTATATAGTGAATTCCAAAAAACTCTAAAGCTGAATGCACATCCCTAAAATATACAGTATCTCTCAATTTGATGTTTGTTTCATATAGAATTAGTGTTTGTTGCACATCAGTTTCAGAATTCCTTTTCTTTGTCCTGGATTCACCATTCATATTGCTTGATGCAACTTCATTGGTTGAACATATGTGACCATTGCTGTATTCCCCATTGCACACTATCTCTGTCTCTGTATTTTGCACACACACACACACACACACACACACACACACACACACACACACACACACACACACACACACACACACACACACACACACACAAAATGTTTCAGGAATGGCCTCAGGATATTATTTTAGATGGTAACCTTGAAACTCTGAATACTGGCATGAAATCTACAGAGGCTTTAGAAGGATTTTTTTTTATGAAGTGTCAAATTATGCCTGAAGAAAGATAGACAGCTGTAACTCATAAGTACTGGAGGCAAACAGATGAATTACAAGGTCAAGTTTCAATCTGGAAGACAGCAAGTGAATTTAAGATTGATTTTATTGTTATCTCTACCTGCAGAAACACATATAGATCTGTATGTGAGGAAAATATTCTTTAGAATATATGCTTTACATGCAATGAATTGAGCACATTTTAAAGGAAAAATAAATGTTAAGATTAAGAACTCACCACATCACTTCCATTAATTTTGACAGATCAGTTGGAAACTAGAGAATAAAGCAAAATAATAGTAAAACAGTAAGATAAATGGCTGGGAATCTATCAATCTCGTATTATATATGGGTGTGATTCTTCCATATATTTCTTAGTTGGACCACGCTGTCTTATACCTTGAGGCTGGAAGCCATATTTATTTATTTAATTAAAATATTCTATCCCACCTTTCTCCTTACATCATAAAATAGTTTTTAACAGTTTAAAATAAGACACATACACATATTTAAAAATAATTAAACAACTATTATATTCAAATAGCAATAAGATCAATATCAAAACATATTTAAAACTGAGCACAATAATCAGTTTAAAACTCATCTCAGGCTGCCCCAGTCATTAAGGAAACGCCTGCCTGAAGAGAAAGGTCTTTGGCTGCCTGAAGAAGGACTGCAGAGATGGGGCCAGCCGAGCTTCCCATGGGAGGGAGTTCCAGAATCAGGGAGCAGCAGGAGAAATTCAGTCTTCCTAACCCTCCTTCCTGTAATGCTTTGAATCCATGAAGGAGTCCTCACAATCCTACATAGAAAATATATTTTGCTCTGTATCTAGCCAGATGTTGGTGGGAGGTACATACCTACCAGTATCTTTCATAATCAGAATATCATTGGACATTTTGTCAAAACTTTGCCTAAATCAAGAATATATCTGCAGCATTCCCACCATCTACCAGGGAGGTTACTCAATCAAAAAAGTAGAAAAGATTAGTCTGGCAGGATTAGTTCTTAACAAAGCCATCTTGTCTTCTGGCTATTGCTGTATTGTTGTTAAGGTGCTTGCAGAGTGGACACTTTATAATATGCTCAGGAATTTTCTTTGGGAACAATTTCAGTCTGAGCGGCCTCCAGTTCCCAGGTTCCTCCTGCTTTTTGCCTTTTTGTTTGTTCGTTTGTTTGTTTGCTATTTAAAACTTTGTAAGATACAATATTCAAAACCATCAAATCTCAAATAATAAACTCATCAAATGGCATTATTAGTTATTATAACACATTTTCCCCTAAATCCCATGACAATGTAAATATATACATATCTTTGCAGCCTCTCCAACCCTTAATAGTAGAGATAGGCATGAATAAAAAAAATGGTGTTTCGTTTTTCATTTTTCGTTGAGAGTCTGTTTCGGTTCGTTTTTTGTTTTTCGGGAATTTTTGAAAAAATCGTTTTCGTTTTTTGTTTTTACCCACTTTTTGCACAATTATAAAAGCATTTCCGTGCGCGGGCGTCCCCCAACACCCCAGACCAGAGGGAAAACACAAAAAAAAACTGATGCTGGCAGAGACACAGTATAGACTAGGTACACAGGGAGGCTGCAAAGGCAGCGGCGGGCGTTGCCCAGGGTGCAAGGCAGCCGCAGAGTGACTGCCCTGCGGGGCAGGGGAGTGTACTCACTGAGAGGTACGCACGCACGCACACAGGGAGACTGCAAGAGAAATCTCTTCTTTCTCTCCCCTAAGAGCCAGGCTGCAGCCAGCAGGAACACAGAGACACACACCTGCCTGGCTGGCCTAACGTGAAAATAATGAGTCACAGAGACAGCAATCCCACCCTAACTCCCACCAGAGACTGCAAGGAGGATGGGGGCTGCCAGAGCTGTTTTTTAACATTTAAAACAGCTCATTTCATTGTGCGTCACCATTAACGAAAAACAAAATGTAACGAACCTAATTTTCGTGGTTCTGTTTGTTTCGTTCCAATTTCATCACAATGTTCGTTATTCATTTCATTACGTAACAAACCGAATAACGGAAACGAAAAAAAAGTTCATTTCGTGCCCATTTCTACTTAATAGTTTTCCAACTCCACTGCCTTTTCCAGTCTTTATATCTGATAGTAAATCCAAAGTCTATCACCCAGAGTTCTTTGAACCCACTTGTATTACCATGCAGAGTATTAATTAGACTGAGTAGATCTTAGCATTCAGGCACTTATGCTCTTCAGTAGTAATAGATGGCAATCTGTGATAAAGAAGTAAAATGAATTACTTGGTGCATTTGGAGCCATGAAACTTTTGAATCACCAAGTTTCGTCAAGAGCTGCATCCTTGATTTTGGTGTATTGTCTTTCTTAAAACCCAAGGTACACATATGACTACATTGTTTTCCTTTCTTTTCAAGTAGAACATGCCTACTTCCCCCCCCAGAGTTCACCTTGCTGTCACTTCATCCACCATATCATTTCTGTTGATTGGAATTAGAGATGGGGGATAAATTGCCAAAATGGCAATTTGACTCAATTTGTGGTTTGTCAATGGTGATGAACTACGAACCATGAATTTTACCCCCACCAATCAACAAACGATGAATCAGTTCATATGTTCATGGGGACTTTTTTAAAAAGCAACCACCCACATACTGACCTTCCCCCACCCTATTTCCATTTCTCCTGTCCTGCCTTGTTCCTTACTATGGCTTCCATGACTACCACCATGAGGCCTGGAGCTGGCAACAACAAAACAAACCCTCTGTTTTCCTTTGCTGACCATGAGATAGCCTGGGAATTTATGTGCATGTCCTTGCCTTGGCAGGGCCAAACACAGAAATCCCTGGTTGTCCAAGGCCGGGTGGTGGTGGTGGGCTTCAGTGGGGAGGCATGGCTGTGAACAAGGTCGGGGTAGGGGCACATTGGGGGTTAGGCAGCCATGGGCTGTCTAAAACAAAGCTGATGAAAGGACAATTTTTTTAAAAAGGAAATATTCATCCCATCAAATTAGTTGGCTTCTCTGACAATATATTTTTTATTCATTCCCATCTCCGCTGGGGGGGGGAGCCACAGGTCATTTAAATCAATTTAAAGCAGTTTCCCATAGGAATGCATTGAAATCTGTCCCTCTAGAACAGACTAATTGACTTTCAATGCATTCCTATGGGAAACCGTTCGCTGACTTACGAGCTAATCGAGTTATAAGTGTGCGCTCGGAAAGGATTAATTTCATAAGTCGAGGCTCCGCTGTAGCTGACAACTGTCCTACCTGTGAATGGGGAACATGGAAAATGGTTATGACCTGGGATGGGGGCAATTTGTCATGCCACCAGTTTTGGGAATGTGATGAACCTTTCATGAAGGATTTGGTGTATGTACATTCAAGATAATTGTGCATTTTTTTTCAAGAGTGCCAAAGCAGTAACCATAGTATCATTTTACACCAGGAAAGAAATGTTCTGCTTGACCACTCTAAATGGTAAAGCAGCAGCAGCGTTTGGCAGAGAATCCAGAGAGGGGCATGCTGTGTAGGTAATTCTCCTAATCAATAACCTTGAAATAGAAATATGCTCAGGCACGATATCCAAAGGAGTCTGTTCCCAGTCACGACCAAATGCACCAAAGGTTTAACATGCACAAAGAGGCAATTTAGAAACAGATCAGCCTGTGTGCCAGCCTACAAGCTTATCTATCTATCTATCTATCTATCTATCTATCTATCTATCTATCTATCTATCTATCTATCTATCTATCTATCTATCTCCTTTTATACTTTTTAATATCATGTTAATAGTTTTATGTTCTTACAATTTTCAGAAAATGGCTCATTGTTTAATATGTTTTTATGTTTATAGGTTATTAGGGATGTTTAAAGTGTTTTTGCTTTGTTTTGAATGCTAGCGTTTGAGTGCCATTTAAGTTTGCAATGTGCTATAGAAGTCCTGGAGTTTTTCACTACCATGTATAGGCTAATGTATCTTTCTAAGTGATGAAGTATCTGCATCAGTATTATCATCATTAGGACTAATTTCTTATGGATTTCAATGAGTCTTCTCTAAGCATGACTGACTTTGAATTCAACCCAGTGAGCAGAAGGTAGTTTCTCTGATGATCAGCATTTACAGCTGTCTGACAGGGCAATAAATTGTCAATTAATTTGATTTCCAGCTATTGCTGTACTCTGTCACAAGCATTTTTGATGAGCTGAACGATGGTAGATTTTTTTTAATGGCCCAAAAACATATTGATAAACACTTTTGCTCCATTCTTTTCCACCCATGGAAAAAACATCATCTCATGCAATAACAAAAACAGACCCTAGGCATGAAGCTTATTTGTGCTTTGTTAGATTGCTCATAGGCTAAGTCTATTGTACGACAGTTGGTCATGTACAGATTTGAAATTAGGATACCTCTCAGTAATGGGAGACAATTGCATGAGTGATTGCAATCATTTAGGGTGGAAATTGAATGTTGTTCTGGTCGGCCATGACACAACATGCAACAACAGGTAACTCGCAATCACCAGTAAACTGATGTGGACCTCCTTAGAATTTTTACTAGTTTAAACAGCTTACTGTGTCTTTCACGGATTCCTTCAGACATACCTCTTTTACTTTCATGTTTATCATGTATTGGTCCCTCCATTTTTAGATGAAATGGAAAGTCTCTATCAGGGTTTTTTATTTGTGTTTTCTCATTTGTGTTTCCTATTCCTTTAAAGCCTTAAAAGCTCACTCAAAAGGGGGGGGAGAGAGAAAGGCAGAGGCAGGGGTACATTGTGCTCCAAAAGCACGCAAGAAAGAAACTCATCATCAGTTCTATGTAGTCAGTAATCTATACATACATCATCCTTGCCTCCTGCCAAACACAGTACATTGCCTCTGGGCCTGGGAACAGCAATAGAAAAAAGACAAGGAAGCAGACATTCAGGTAGGAACTGGTTCCCTAAGACACAGAGGCACACACTCAGGAAAGTAGCCAACGGCAACACAACACCTAGAACAAGAAAGATAAGTCACAAGATATGCGTAACACATGGAAGTCGGAACCAATTCTGAATCTGTGACACTAGAGGAGAGGGAGGGAGGGGGAAAGAGTGGGATGAAAAATGTGAAAAAGAGAGAGAGTGTGTTGTCTAAGAGAGGAAAATGGGGCAAAATAGAATGAAGGAGCCACTGCAGCTGCCCCAACTTTGTCACCTTTTATCTTGTTCTTGTGGACCCAACAAGTGAGGAGAGCCCCCAGCTGACTAGTTGATTGCCTGCCTGCTTGTGTGCCCGTGTGCGGATAGCATGAGTGTTTCTGTCTAAGCAAGAGTGTGAAAGGGCTCTGAGGAAAGGGAGAGAAGCAGATAGGCAGATGCAGAAGAGAAAGATGAAAAAAGGAGGGGTGCTTTGCTTCCAATCAAGGGAACAAATAAAGGTCAAAAACCCAAGCAGAGTCCCCTTAGCGACCACAACATGGGGAGATTTCCTCTCCCACTACCAGTGGATGCCTTCCCTATGTTGAGTCTACCAGGTAGGCTAGACAGAAGCAGAAATAATCCAAGAAAGGGAGGATGAGGCAAAGAGAGAGAGAGAGAGAAATGAGTGGGGGAACGGCTATCTGCTTAGAAACTCTGTTTTGACAATCACAGAAAGAACATTAATGGCATGACAATATCTTGTTTTGGATATTTCATTTCGACACAAAATGCGTACACATATATTATATCTTTAGTATCTTTAGTACAGTAGGACCCCCATATCCACTGTTTCATTATCCACTGATTCAGTTATCCACAGTCAGCAGAGGAGAAACATTAAATAATTCAGCAGCCACAAAGCAAGTTATTGTCACAAACTGCAGCTGTAAAGGAAGCTATTGCTACAAATAGCAGCTGTAAAGCAAGCTACTGTCACAAACAGCAGCCATAAAGCAAGCTATTGTCAGGAAACAGCACTTTGGGGGTGGTGGGCAGGCGTTCTCTCTTATCCATGGTTTTCATTATCCATGGGAAGGCCTGGAACCAATCCCCAGCAGATACCGAGGTCCTACTGTAATCATCTCATTTTCCTGAATTGCACCTGGTAATGGGAGGAACAGGAGGACAGCTCCAGCTGAAAACCACCAGAGAAATAAGCAACACAATACTGGACTGGTATGCCTGCGCTCTCCTGGTTGCAGCAGGTGTAGCACCCACACAAACAAACCGTGGTGGGTACTTGTGAGCTCTGTCATTTTAACATCTCCACAAGGTCCCAGTATAGAGATCGGCAGATGTAGTAGAGGAAACATTTGAGGAGTAGTGGAAACATCAGAATGATGATTGTCTAGCTGCCCACATCTGACATTGTATATGTTTGACCTAGATGAGGTGGCAAGGGAAAGAACAGCGCAGATAGTGTTTGAGGATACTGAGACTGCTGCTGAATTTGGAAAAGGGAAATGAGTTTTGTTAAAGAAAAAACTCTTCCTCCATCCATCCCTCCTCTGAAGATTTCAGTAAGTTTTACTTCTGGATTGTTGGGGTGGGATGTACAATTCTAGTAATGGGAATATTAGCTTGCTAGGGTCACAAAAATAGATGTTACTGCTTGTGCACCGGGGGTGGGTAGGTTGGATGAAATAGAACTCTTTTGATAGACTGGCCCAAATTCTGCAGTAGGGCCATTGAGTAAATTGGGATTTAGAGAGCCAAATCCCCAATAGGTTTCATTGATTCTAATGGACCTACTGTAGCTGCAACCTACTGTACTAAATAAATTGTAGAGTCGGCCCATTTGAATCAGTGGCACTTACAGAGAAGTTGACTCACTAAATCACCAGTGAGGCTGTGGGCTTTCTCTAATTTCAACTTACAACACCGAGCAACAGGAGTTTGGGTGGAGTTTTCCTCCACTGACATTCAGGCGTCAGTATGTAACATAGTGGATGGAGTGTCAGGCGTGGAGGAGACGTGAATTAAAAATCCCCATTAGGCCATGCACTTTTGGTGACAGTCAAGAGCAGCTGGTGGCACAGAGCAACAAACTGATGGTGGGACATAAGCAACAATCTTCCTTTTGCCTGTCTTGGCAGGAATACCACTGCAGTATCCCTTTCATATTTGCGGAACTCATAGTTGTGCCAGGTGTAATGCACCATGTGTGTGTCTCACCCTAAGCAAAACCTTCAGTTAAAGAAGATCAATAACGGCTGTAATGGAATGTCTCTGCACTATGAAAGCCTTTTCATAACTAAGGTTAAATGGATCTAATGATTCCAAATCTTAAGCAATCCAAAGACTGGGACTGTTTAAGATTATTTTTACAAATAATGATAGATTGAGATAAAGGAGGAGAGATTGAAAAATGTGCCCTGCGAGGGTCCTTTTTGGAGTACTCCTGCAGGGCCCTCATTAGTAGATACTTTACAACAATCATTTTTACCACTGTGACAGTCACTTCAGCCAGCTCAGAAGAAGGTGCCTCTAGGAGATGATCAGAGGGGCGTCTTCCTTAATTTCTTCCCTTTAAAAAAATGAGGCACACGGGAGCTACTAGGATCTAATTGAAATCTGAATTATTGTTGCCATAAATTCAAGCTATGTCTGCAGGCTACCATGTTAGCTCTGGATAAACTTATGAAAATTTTTCTATTTAATTATTTTTTAATTTACAATGTTATTACATTAATGGTTAGTGTGTGCCATGTTTTTTTGTTTGTTTACAGTGCTTTTAATTTTAATTATTTTAGAAATATGAGGACGTATTTTGAAATCAGAGGCTACCATTTGTGTTAATATTCCTAATAAAATTATAGTAAATCTTCCTTGTATATGGAAAACACTACCTACAGCTTAGGGAAGAAAACCCATCAAACGTATATTTAATGTCTCCCTTGCTGCCAGTTCTTGACATTCTGTCAAACAGTAAGATGAATGATGAAAGATAGCAGATGGCTTTATGAAACAAAAACAAAAGGACCTTCCCCAACAATCTAACCTGATGCTTTGGCCATCAGTTCCAATGAAAACAGCCAACTGTGGGAACTGAGTCCAAAACATTTGAAAACCCAATGCTGGGAAAAACTAAAGTAAATTAATGTTTGCTTCTCAGTAGCTGGATCCTGAAGCTCAGTTTTCCTCACACAATACATGAATTGACCTATCAGTTCACTTCTATGGAAACAGTAAAGTACTACTGCGTCATGACAATAGGATTTGCCAGGTTCTGCAATTAACTTTTTTGCTGTTATGTTCCATCATAGAATCACAGAGTTGGAAGAAACCTCAAGGGCAATCCAGTTCAACCCCCTGCCATGCAGGAACCCCCATCAAAGTAGCCCCGACAGATGGCCATCCAGGTTCTGCTTAAAAACCTCCAAAGAAGGTGACTCCACCACCCTCCATGGCAGCTTATTCCACTGCTGAACAGCTTTATTTATTTATTTATTTATTTATTTATTTATTGGATTTCTATACCGTCCATCTGGCAGCGAGCTCACTGTCAGGAAGTTCTTCCTAATGTTCAAATGGAAACATTTTTCCATCAAGTGGCCTCCCACTCATGGTGACCCTATGAGTGAGCAAATTCCAAAATGTCCTGTCCTCAATTATCCTGTTCAGGTCTTGTAAACACAAACCTTTAGGAAGTTAGTCCATCTTGTATTTAGTCCTCCTCTTTTCCTGCAGCCTTCTACATTTCCCAGCATTGTTTCTTTTTCCAGAGAATCCTGCCTTCTCACAATGTGCCCAAATTAGAACAGCTTCAGATAATCATTTTTTCCTGCAGAGATAGTTTAGGCCAGATTTGATCTAGGGCCCACTTGTTTGTCCTTCTGGCAGTCCAGGGTATTCTCAAAGCTCTTGTTCAGACATCTCAATTATTTTCGTGTCAGCTTTCTGAACTGTCCAACTTTCACACCAAGTATGGTGGATGGAAATAGAACAGTATGGATGCTCTTGGTTGTCAGTTACACATCCTTATACTTGTTGATCTGTTCTAGAGATGGGCAGGAAATGAAAAATAAAATGCTGTTTCATCATTTTGTTGCATAACAAATCATTCTGTTATGAAATGAAATGGTTGGACACATTTTGTTACAAAATGAATAAATTAGCTGTTTCCCCTACTCAATTAGAAATGTTTTTCTCCTAGGGGGACCCCATTTGGAATTTAATAACTAAGGGCGTTTATACACGACCCCTAAGCTCCGCCGCAAATGGCTGCAAGGTCCGGACCTTAAAAATGTTTACCCACCAGCTCCGGACTTTGCAGACAATTAAGTGCGACCCCGCCCACTTTAGCGCAACCAAACAGCAGTTTTCTTGTACCTGGTCTTTGATGGTGACAAATATTTGATCCGGTGTAAGGATAGTGAGTGCGGGGCTCTCCTGTTTGTTCTTTTTTTGCGCCCCACCCCTTTAAGAGATCTGAATGCTGCCGGGAACAAAACAGAGGTAAACCGGCAGTCTTTTCTTTCTTTTTTCTCCCTCCCTCAGGCAGCCAGCAACCAGGAAGTGTGGAGGGGGGTGGGGACAGAGGAAGACAGAGGAAGAGCAACGAACCCCTAAGATCTCTGGTCCGAATTTAAGTGGCCAGCGGATCTTAGGGGTCGTGTAAAAAGGCCCCATGTGCCCTGAACCCTAAACACCTCTAATTTTTTGTGGGGGGGTTACAGGGAAGAGTCCAAATAAGCTACCCTGAGATTTTGGTGCCTCTAGGATCCAGGGGGGCCATTAATGAATCATTTTGTTCAGAAAATTCTTTAAAATTTTGTTAGTAATGAAACAAAACAAAATGAAACACTATATTTTCATTTCTTGCCTATCTCTAATGTGCTCTAATTCTTTCTTTGCTTCCTTTCCTAGTATTTTTCTGATTTCTTGTTTGCAGTCTTCATTTGGATTGATAATTGTACAAAGGTATACAAAATGTCTATGGTAGTTTCTTCATAGACTCTGCTAAAGTTGTAAAGTTGTTCTGTACTCATGATTTAGGTCTAAAAAGTCTGTGTCAAAGAAGAAGTGAGGCATTAAACTGCTTCTCCAAGTGTTCCAAGATGAAAAACTAGGTCCTTCCTTCTGTAACCTTTCACTCTCACCCCAAACTTTCCTCACCAGCTTCTGTAAGCAACATACCCAGTTTTCCCTTTATGTACAGTACAATGGACCCTCATATAACAAGCAGCTTGTTTAACAGCATATGCACTTAAAGGAAAAAATTTCCGGAGATAGGGGGAAATTGCTTAACAGAATAGCCTATGGGGCGAATCTGAAACAGAAAAATGGTCGCGATTAGGGATTAATCCATTTTCAATTCATTCTTGTGGGAAATTTGTAAAAAGGAAAATTTGCTTAACAGAATTTCATTTGGAACAAATTAATTCCTTTATACAAGGTACAACTGTACTTGCAAAACTGGCTGGTGATAATGCAAGTAAGAAAAATGGGAAGGTGAACAAGCTTGGCTTGTTGGTTGGTTTAGTCCTTTTGCTTTTCCTATCACTGTGATGTACAACATATAATTCATGACTGGTGTGGTGGCCCTCAGGAGGACTTGTAATGTTTCCCAAGAACTCAGGAAGTTGTCTCTGGATGCCATGATGTAAGGTAAAGACCAGCCCATCTCTAATTTTCGGTTGTCAGGCAATGTGTTCGTGCATATGGTGGTGAACCCGTTCCAGAGGGTCCTGGCTAAAGTGGGTGATCCCATGCCCTCAGTGCAGTTGGTGCTTTGGGTTTTGGGCATGAGATCCCATCCATCATGTACCTGCTCCTGCCAAGTCATGGCACGTTTGCAAAGTTCATTTCTAGCCCATTATGTCCTTGTCTTATTATTTTCTACGTGCAGCTCGCTTTTAGATAGCTACTTAAATTTAGTTTTGTTTATTTTGTCATTTTAATGTGTGCTATTTTAAATAATACAAGATTCAAAGAAGTGCAAATTCTTAAGGATAGTTACGTACCCATTTCCAACAGGAAGAGGAGATATAACCAATTCATTTTAATGTCTTCAAGATGAAAATCTGAAAGTATTTTCCCCTGCCCCTAAGATACTTACCATGTGGAAGAAGAAAACAAAGGAATAAAAATATGTATTATTAAGTCCATAAGGTATACTTCATCCCTGTGGTAATCTATTGGTAAGTCACTGGCAGTGACTCCAGAGCAGGGGTGTATTTTTTGTTGTTCCAACTTTTATAAATATCTGAAAGCTTAGAAAAATGAGCAGAACAAAAAGAGTGTTATCCTGGATACACCTGACTTCCATTATTACTCTTCATCTCCCCACAGTTTATTTGTTTTGTTTTGACCACTTGATTGTGTCATTTTGCTTTGCAACCTGAATATCATAGTACAGGGAGCTTGTTTTTGGGAACAGGAGTGGAATGTGAAGGATTCATGTTCTACAATGGAGTTTCTGCTAGTATATCAGGCCGAAACCATAAGAAAAAAATTTAAAAGCAAAGCAAAGCAAAGCAAAGTGTTCTGGTTATATACCATCCCACAATGCTTAAAGCATTCTCTGGGTGGTTTACAATTTAATATATGTTGGCCTCTGACACCTCACCCCCCAGTGAGCTGGGCATTCATTGTACTCACCTTGGAAGGATAGAAGGCTGAGTCAACCATGAGCTGCCTACTTGGGATTGTATAGTTCATATAACTCTATAGCTTTTCAGAGGGAAATGAAAACAATTGATATTATGAGAAATTGAGAGTTGCAATCCAAAAACAAACTTTTCCAAGTTCAGCAATTTTAAGTTACCATGTGTATTGTGATTCTTTGAATCAATGAAGTGTATTAAATTATGTATCAATGTGCATTCTGATTCTTGGATTCAACACCAGGTTCAATGAAGCAGAGTGCTGACCATTCCCTTTATATTAAATATATCTTACACAAGGATAAAGCATAAGTGGAATCAGCTGAACACAAATTAGGCATGCTACAAACCATACAATATTATAAATTCATTTTAAAAGACACATTGAAATTGTTTGAAAGACCAAAAGCTGAATCAAACCATGACATCACAATGCAAAAAAGCATGATAGAAGTTCACTAGAATAAAAATTGTGTTTCAAATGTAAACGGTGCCAGCTCATTTAGATGTTTCTTTTAATCATGATATCTGTTGAAGAACACATAAGGAGTTATTGACCAAAAGGGCCATACTTGAGCAGGGTGAAATTAAGGTCAGTTTTCAACTTAAAATGAAAAGCCATTTTGTTCTCTCAATCCAAAATCCATAAGGCATTGCATACATTTTTATTGGTTTGCTTATCATGTCCTCATATATTCTTTCATTAATACTGTGGCTTATAAACAGAGGCTTTCATATAAGTTGTTCATTTACTCATAAGGAGAGATGGCATGAAATGGAAAAATGCATTTTATTTTGTTTTTCATTGTGTTTTTGTTTCTTTTGAAACAATTAAAAATCAAATGAAACAAAAAGAGACTAAAACAAACAAAATGAAAAACAAAACAAAATGGCATTTTTCCATTTTGTGCCATTCTCTTATTAGGAGTAAATGATCAGGCACATTGGGGGAGAAGTGGCGGGTGTTAAAGTCTTTTTGGCAAGCAGCGGTGGTGGAGCCGTTCTGCCACTGCCACTTGCCACAAAGAGTAAAACAAAACAAAACAAAACAAAAGGAAAAGGAAAAGAAAAGAAAGAAAGAAATGTTTTAAAAATTCATTTCATTTTCTGTTTGTTTTTTTACTCTTTGCGGCAAGCGGCTGTGGTGGAACGGCTCTGCCACTGCCGCTTCCTGCAAAGACTTTAAAACCTGCCGCTTTGGGGGAGATCACGTGTTGTTTAAAGCAGTCCCCATAAGAATGCATTGCTTTTCAATGCATTCCTATGGGAAACCTTGCCATTAATGAAAAATGAAATGGAACAAACAGAGAATTTCCAGTTTGTTTCATTTCATTTTTCTTTAAAAATCAGTTCATTTTTTATTTCATTCTGAAACAAAATGAAAAATGAAAAGGGAAACCAAAAATTCATTTTGTGCCCATCTCTACTCATAAGTATATAAAGCCCTTTCTTGCTTCCTCATGGATGCACTGCCACCAACAGGGGACATTGGCATTTCGTCTCCCTCTTTTATTCATTCATTTTGTTTGTTTGTGACATATTTATTCTGCCTTTCCTCCATGAAGCTCAAGAAGATACAGACATTTCTGATCGTCAGACTGATCCTCACTACCTCCTTGTGATGTAAGACAGACTGAGATAAAATGACCATTTACATTTGAAACAAAAAAACTCTGTCTCTCTGCTCTCAGAAATGACTTTCTGAGCCTACTAATGACGTGTCTCCGTGTGTTCTGAATGAGTGTTACATTGCTGGAAATGAGAGACCTCAATTGAGTCCAATGCGAGTCCCCTGCCATTGCAGGATTGATAGTGTCTGTTGTAGGGAGGTAATGGGTGAGGGTACTTTGGAGGGAGGGAGGGAGGTTCCCCCCCCCAAGACCATGGGCTGTCTTAAAAAACCAACAACTCACAAGCCACTTTGTTGGTTTATGGGTGGGAGATTAGTGGATCATGGTTTGTTAACCATGACCAACCACAATGAGGAAAAGAGTGTATTGTGAATCCTACAGGACATCAGTGCAGTAACACCCCCCCATCTCACATTCCTTAGCAGCTGATATACATAGCCACATGGCCTTTGTTTTTGTATGGATTTATAGCCCTCCTGACTAATATCTTTTCATGCCCATCATCTCCGTGAACTGGTCTGATTTCTTTGTAATGCCAGCTGAGGTGGCAGCCATTGATAAATCTTGCAGAAATGGTGTGGAAAGAAGTTATTTATTTGTCCAGAATCCCTCTCCTGTCAGCTTCAGTAGATGAACCTGGATTGAGGAAATATTCTTCCTATTTACATTGTTCACACTATGCATTTTCATATGCCTCCTTCATTTCTGCCTTTACATTTCTTTCTTCTAGCTAAGCAGTTCCAATTTTATGTAATCTCTCCTCACATGGGATTTGCTGTAGCCTGCTTATTATTTTGTTTTTCCTTTTCTGCACCATATTTGTCCGTGAAATATGGTTTTCCAGTTTAGTAACCAATGCACAATGCTCTAGAGACATTTATACTGTACTTTTTCGTGGGGGGAGTATGACACTGATAGTTTCAGTGAGTGCTCTATGCCCATTGTGTCCTGAAGAGATTACTAAAAAAAAACACTTTATTTTCATAGGTGGTAAAATCTAGAAAGGATCACTGATTTGGTTGAAAAGATTATAAGAGGAGCAAACATGGGGAGAAAGGAAAAGAGATGGAAAGCTGCAAAAGCAGCTTGTTTAACTGCAAGTAGCCTAATTAGGCTGAATTATAGTCCTGAACTACTAAGAAGTAAATTCTAGTGAAACCAAAAGAGATTACCTCTGAGTAGACATAACTTGATTGTGGTATTTATAATTCTTTTTATTTATTTTATTTAAAAACATTGTACCCACATTTCTTCTTTAAAAGAAGGTGGTTTACATCATTGAAAGATTTTAAAAGCTGAAAACAGTAAGTATACCAATATTTAATATAATCAAACAAATACCATGCTGAAATGGTAAACAAAATCAACACTAAAAAAATTCATTGAAAAATGCCTCTCAGACTGAAGACAAAGGCCTTCTTTTCCTTGGGATATGAACAAAAGGATTAAGCAATAGTGGCTGCTGTGGTTGGTGAGGCAGAAGATTCAGGAGCAATTGATGGCTGGCATAGGGCGCTTTTACACGACCCCCTAAGATCCGCTGGCAGCTTAAATTCGGACCAGAGATCTTGGGGGTTTGCTCCTCTTGCTGTGTTCCTACCCCTCCGCACGCCATTGCTCCTGTCTGCGTGAGTGGAGGGAGAAAAAAAGGGAGTAAAGAATGCAGGCTCACCTCCGTTCCACCGTGAGGAACAGCCCCGGAAGCATTCCAGTCTCTTAAAGGGGCGGGGGGCAAAAAACAAACAAACAGAAGGAGAGGACAGCCCGGCACTCACTGCCTTACAATCTGCATCAGAAAATGTTTTACCTCCCGAGACCAGGTACTTGGAAAATGCGCTGGGGCGCACTTAGGTGGGCGTGGTCTTACTTAATTTTTTTAAAGTGTGCAGCTGGTGGGAAAACAATTTTAAGCTCCGCATCTGGGAACCCTATGCCTCGGATTATAGGGGTCGTGTAAAAGCGCCCATAGTTAGTCTCATCCACCTTTGTGACCATAAAGGTAAAGGTAACCCCCCACCCGCACATATATGCTAGTCTGTCCAACTCTACAGGCGGTGCTCATCTCCGTTTTTAAGCCGAAGAGCCAGTGTTGTGTAAGTCCATGGTCACGCGGCTGGCATGGCTGCAAGGAAACAGTTTTAGCTTTCCGCTTTTTATGGTGGTACCTATTTTTCTACTTGAATTTACGTGCTTTCAAAACACTAGGTTGGCAGGAGCTGGAGTTATCAGCGGGAGCTCACTCCACTGCATGGCACCTGGGATTCGAACCGCTGAGCTGCCAACTTTGCAGTCAACAGTTTTCACAGCCTTAGTTCGTTGAGCCACCATGCTTAAACAATAGAAGAGGTTAATAATCACATGTGGAAATATGCAGAAACTGTGCCTCTGGTAAGAAGGCAAATAGATTCAATGAGGGCAGCCTTAGGTGGGGCAGTATCCCAGCAGCCAAGGGGATTAAGCTAAAGGTGTCATAGAAGATGGAGAGCCTGGAATTGGCAGGCAGGGAACAGAGAGCTCATGCTAGTTGTGCTTAACAATTGGAGCTTTGTGAATTCTAATATCAAATGAAATAGTCCATAGCTCCAGCACGACTGTGCACACTGTAACTTCTATATCTGTTCACTTTTTGTACTTCAACAGCTATTCTAGCACAGTCCTTGGAATAAAACAAAACAATACAGCTCCTTAAAAAATTTATTCTGCACATATTGAAAGCAAATGAGATTAGAAAGGGACATTTTGAAAGAATATAGATGAGAAGTGCATACAGTATCTTGGGAACACGTTTTAATATATGCTCTGGGTGACTTATGCAAACATATAGATGAAAGCAAGGTAGAATAGGATAGGGGATGGCAGTGCGCACATGTAGAACCAGGGGCTGGGAGATAGAATCACCACAGTGGGAGAGGTGCCAGCGGAGATAACATAGAGCATGTGTGGCTGAGAGGGCAGTGCACTCTGCACCTGTATTGTCTTGGGCAAGTTGCATGATCCCAGAGCAGCACCAGAAGAAGGGAGAGGTTGACCACCTCTGCATGCAATTAGTTCCAAATATATGCCATTCTTACTTTCCTAAAGAAAAGTTGGGCCAAGTGCCCTGCAAGTGTAGATGCCAAATTCAGAGGAAAATGATGTATTAGAAGAAGCCATCTCAAGCTTTTAAAACTGGCAAGACAGGCAGATCCTTGACCATACACCCTTGCTGCAAGAATACAATGCTGGGGTGTCTGTGAAGTGGGGGTGTGCACACATTAATCATGCATTCCTTGACTGTTTGGCTGCCTGCATCCTTCCTCCAACTCAACTTGTATATCAGCCAATAAAAATAAAAAGCATTTTGTATAAAGTTTCCTACATCACAGGAAAGTCTGCTGCGAAACTGCAGCTTGGTATTACATATAGCTGATTGCCTACTTTTTCAGCTGTCTTTATGCAAGTGCTGATGAGAGTAAAGACATCAAGAAGTATAAAAGTAGACACTGGTCATTTAGGCCAGCCTATCTGGTCTGAAGCCTTTGTGTCCATTAAATCTACACTGATTAAAGGTCTGACATAGAGCCATGTGGCATGAGACTAATTTAGAGACAAAGGGAGAAAATCCTCAATGCACTTTCATTAAGTCTTCCTTAATAAGGATCTATCCTCTCTGGGAAGGTACAACAGGCTTTTTTTAGTTACTGGGAAAGATTCTATTTTGTGGTATTTATTTATTTATTTATATTTCTATAATGCCCACTTAGCACAAATTTTTAGTTGTAACTAGTTAAAAATAGTGACCAAGAGTTGTGTAACTCTGAAATAACATGGATGTTATGCAACCAGACAGTGGCAAAATGGTATGATTAAAGTTCTCCTTTTGTGATTTCAGGGTGTGCGCAACTTCATCACATTGTGTTGAGGCACATGGAACCTGAAATTGCAAAAGAAGACCTTTAATCATTGGTGTGCTTCCTTTTGCTGCAGGTGACATCATTCCCATTGCTCAGTGTTTTTATTCATTGGCCCTACATCAGGGGTGTCCAAACTTTTTGTAAGGAGGGCCAGATTTGGTGGCTGAAAATGTGTGGGGGGCTGGATGCCCCCCACTGCAAGTCCTGCCCACTGACCCCTTGCAAGCCCGCCCACTGACCCCTTGCAAGCTCCGCCCTCTGACCCCTTGTAAGCCCTGCTCACTGACCGCCGGAGGTGCCCAAAGTAAATTAATTTAAGCCCGGGGATTCCAGTTCCCGACCCCACAAGCCACGTGCCCACGCGTGCCGCCGGAGGCACCCAAAGTAAATTAATTTAAGGCTGGGGATTCAAGCTCCCGACCCCCCCCAAGCCAAGCGCCTGTGTGCGTTGCCGAAGGTGCCCAAAGTAAATTAATTTAAGGCTGGGGATTCCAGCTCCTGACCCCCCAATCCAAGAGCCTGCACCACGCGCCTGCCCGGGATTCCAGCTCCCATCCCACCCCCAAGCCACGCGCCTGTGACCAAATCCCGGCAACACACACACACACACACACACAGCTTTCGCCCAGCCTGCGCATCATTTTCTCCTCTTTTGCCTATCTGGGGCCCTTCAGATCTAGTGCCCTGAATCCTCCTCATGTGCTCACCAGACGATTCCCAACACTTGCCCAGAGAGCCTTCCCCCTAGCTCCCCGCCCGCGGCTCTTACCGCCATCCATACTTCTCCCACCAGCTCCGAGGCCATCGCCTTTTCTCTGGGCGCTTGCACCCCAAGGCTGCCAATCGATAGCATGCAAATCTGGGCAGCGAAGAGCTATCCGCTTGCATGCTCTTGGAAGGAAAATTGCAAACGGCAGTGCCAAAAGGTGGAGGCGAATCCCGGCATGGCTTCTTTTCTCGCTCCCTCTTTCCTTCCCCCCTCGCAATACCCCGCAATCGGCTGCCGCCACCACCAACTTCATCCGGCTTTTTGCAGCCCTGCTCGGCTGTGCCACGCCGCTGCAATGCCGAACCAAGGTCCGCCTCCCTGTTGCTGCGAGTGCCGCTCCGGAGTGAGGAACAAAAATGAATGGCAGGGCGGCTGTGAGCCGGAGGAGAAGTTGGTGGTGCCAGCCCCAAGTTTGGGTTCACTCCGCAGTTATGGCGGCGAGGAGGAGGAGGAGGAGGTGGAGGCCACATGAGCGAAGGTAGCCGCCAGCACAAGCGTGGTTGCCCTCCAGCGAGCTGAGCCGGGGAATGGCGGGAGGCCGGGGGTGGAAATGCCCTGGGTCATGGGGGGGATTTAAAAAGCCACCGCGACTCAATCGGCAAGAAAGAAAGGAGGAAAGCACCTATTATTATACTGTTTGGATCTCGCTTAAGCCCGTTTCTCCCCCACCCTTGCTTTCCAAACCCAATGCGGAATGAGGGAGGGGGGCGGGCCAGCCATCCGCGGGCCAATCAAAATGGCCCAGCGGGCCGGATTTGGCCCGCGGGAAGGACTTTGGGCAGGCCTGCCCTACATGTTTCCAATAAAGTTCTTCAGAGCAATCCTGAATGTCAGTTTTCAAATACCGGTAAGTATTGGGACACTCAAAAAGTACGTGATACCATTCATGAACTGACCAAAATTAAAATTTGTTTTGAAATGCACAAGGCCAAAGAAGATACTTCTTTTCCTATGTGCCAAGAGATCTGTCTTCCTTTCTCACTGCCCATTCCCCCATGGGAGAAAAAGGTTTTCTTTATAGGTATCCATGGAAGTACAATGTGAGATGTAAAATAAAGTTAGTAGGATGAAACGGGGTTGTAGGTAAATAACGGTAAGTGAAATAAAATGTGGTGGTGGTGGTGGGGAATTACAGTTAGAAAGATAATACTTAAATGATCAATATGCACCTAATAATATTGAAAAAGAAGTATGAGGGCCATCAGAAAAAACAGTATTATGCCAAAGATTTTGAAGCATATAGAGTAATCTATATGAAAAACAGAGTGTTATGTATAAGTACTTTTCTGCTATAAGACACCTCATGTGCAAGATGACCCACACTTTTCCAACCCAAAATTACAGTTTGACATTGAGAAGGTTTCCTCGGCTTACTTCTGTGTATAAAATGACCCTCAATTTTTAGTCTTAACAATTTTATACGAAAACATAGTCTTCTTTATTCACAGAAAAATACTGTAATTTGGGCTCAGAATTCATTCATATTCTCCCTCTCCCTCTCCCTCTCCCTCTCCCTCCCCCCTCTCTCCCCTGTTTGTCATAAAATAAGCTGGTAATTTACATGACACCCCACATGTACTGAAGCAACGTGGTTTACAAAGGCCACGAGTGAATCAGGGACTGCTGTGGACAAGGGTTTTGCTGCTTACACATAAAGTGGAAATACTGCCCTATTTTTCATGTGTTCAGATGGCACAAAGTACCTTACCACATGCTTGGATATATGTTAATAGAGTTGTTCTGCAGCAGGGATCCTGGTTGATGTTGAGGAGACCTACATGTGTATATTAGTATGTGTGTAGAATCTTAGGGATCTTGCTGCCCCAGCCCCACCACATGTGACAACAGTGGGATTGGTGATACCATGTACTGTCAAATGTCCCTCTCAATGTTCTTTCAATCTGGGGAGGGGCAAATTATATAAACCCCTCTCTCCATTCAAGATGTTTTGCCTATGGAGCAAACTTCAGACTGACATTACATTTTGCATAAGTGAAACATTTTGTCACCTCATTACAGCTATAAATAAATAAATATAAAGGATTTTAGAGGATTTTTTAAATTTTATCATCTGGTCTCCAAATTGCTATGAAAACAGAAACCCTTCTAATTGACATTGGACTTTTCTTGAACTTTAAACATATGATGAATTTTAAATTCTTTACCATGAGTTTGTAACAATGTGAATAGATGAGTTCTTTATGTTTGTGCTTGCGCATGTGTACATGTATTCGTACATACCCAAAGAGAGAGACATATCTTTTCAGTGGTTTTGAAGCATCATTAACTAGTCTTGCATTAATAGCTAATGTAGACTTTAATGTATGTGTAAAAAGAGGATGAAACTAAACAGATATGACAATTAAATATGAACGGTGTTCTACATTATCATTCAATCAAAAAAGGAGGCAAGGGAGAAAAAAAAACTTGCTGAAGATGTTGATACAAAGCAATTGGGACAGTTGGTAGGGAGGGGGAAAATTTCAATCACTTGAGCAGATAGGATTAGAATCAAGAATAATCTTGATAGATTGGAGAATTGCCTGGAAGCAATAAGATAAGATTTATTAAAGACAGATGTAAAGTGCTGTATAGATGACAGGAAAAAATTAAATAAAAATGCAGAGATATAGAAGCTAAAGGATTGGGAGGGGAAAGATATTAAAGAGAGATGACACTGAATAACAATTTGAAGATAAAATGGCAATGTGGAGCAGATTTCCAAAGGAAGCAGCTTGTCTCAGCAGGGGACATACAAAACTGGGAGTTTGGGCCATGGTGATACTGGGTGGTAAGCCAATTCAGACAATTTCTGTGAGATAGCTGAGAACTGGTCCTTCAGGAAAAAAACAACACTTCCTTAACTCTCTCTCTCTCTCTCTCTCTCTCTCTCTCTCTCTCTCTCTCTCTCTCTCTCTCTCTCTCTCTCTCTGGCCTTTAATTATCTTTACATTGCATTTAATTATGAGCTATAGCAACAATACACTTAAATTCCAAGATAATTTTCAAAGGAGTATCAAGGAAAGACAAATTGCAATCATGTTTTCAATACACTGCTTCTGACACTATAGACCACAGCATGTTCCTGACTCGTCTCTCTGAAATGGGCTGTTCAAGTGGCTCTGGTCCATCCTGCAGGAAAGAACAAAGACAGTAGTGTTAGGTCAGTCGTGTTTGACACTACGGTCACTGACCTGTGGAGTCCCCCATGATTCTATTCTGTCTCCAATGTTATTTAACATCTATATAAAACCACTGGGGGAGATTATCAGGAGTTTTGAGGTTAAGTGCCACCAGTATGCTGATGACACCCTTCTATACATCTTGTCAGATCTGGATTCTAAGGGAGCTGCTGTTTTGACTTTACATGAGCGTTTAGCTTCTGTAATTACCTGGGTGAGGACAAACAAATTCAAATTAAACCCAAACAAGACAGAGGTGCTGCTGGTCCATCGAAAGGAAGAACAAGGGATAGGGATGCAACCGATACTGGATAGGATCACCCTCCAATTGAAAAGGGAGATGTGCAGCTTGGGGGTGCTCCTGGTCTCATCGTTGAGCCTAGATGCCCAGGTCACAGGTGTGGCCAGGAGTGCATTTGCACAATTAAAGCGAGTATACCAGTTATGCCCATTCCTGCAGAAACCTTCTCTCTCTCTCTCTCTCTCTCTCTCTCTCTCTCTCTCTCTCTCTCTGTGCATGTGTATGTGCATGCATGCATACAGGTGTATGTGTATATTGCTCTTTTTTTTTTACAAATGAAGTGTAAAACCTATGGGTGGTGTCCATTGCCATTATGGCTGTTCCTGGATCTTTCAGTCTGGATTATTAAAAAAACAACATCAATTTCACTAGCAAACCATAATTCTTCTAATCTCCCTCTCCAAACCCCAAGGTTGTGTCTTTGTTTTCTCAGCTTAGAAAACAAAGCTGTCCATACAGGTGACATGAAAGAGAATATAATTCAGAAAATGAACTTTTGACAGTATATCATTATTTATCTTTATAAGATAGCTCAAGAGATCCTTCTTTTACAAGGTTTAGAAATAATGTACTGTATTGTTTTTAATTTCCTGTTTCAAATTGTCAAGGATGGTGGACAGAACTGGATTAGGCTTTAAGAAAGTTTAATTCAAATCCTTGCAAGACCATGGGATCCCCCTGGAGGATAGCAGTGGCAAACCTTGAACATCTCACATATCTCAAACATTCTAATAGACTCACCCTTCATGGGAAGCAATTTGACAGCATAGAACAGCAACAGAGAGACCACAGTCAGAGCCTATGAGTGACAACGTGTGGTTCCAAGGTCTCAAGGTTATGGGCAGATTATTCAGCAGCACTGCCAAGTGGTAACAAAGGAGGTGGACTGGAAGGAGAGCAAGAGAAGGCCACTAGTACCAAGGGCGCAAAATGGCCACACATAGCCTAGAATCAACAGAAATGTTCAGTGGCATTTGGAAAATATCTGGATGCATTTAAATGTGTGACTGTTTAGGGGGAATATCAAAATCTAAAGAATATTCAGCATGGCCAAATTAAGCTCTACAGAAAGAGCTGGATTGCTTGCAGCAGGATGTTGTTGCCAAAGATCCCCCTGCAACAGAAACCTGTTGATTTAAACGATTTTTAGGAGACTTTTTTTGGTGGTTGTTCAGATGAATATCTCAGACCAAAAGGCATAAATTTAAAGGACGAGGGGGTGGGGGAGATGTTTCTGACACCCAGCGAGCAGGAGGCAACTGGTTATTATATTAGGTAAATTGCTCAAATTACTGAGCAGCATGCCCACTGTAGTCAGATAGGAAGTGAGTTCACATATGTGGGGAGGCACGCCAGCACAACAGAAAGATTAAGCACCACCATTTTCTAGGTAGTGTTTTTTTTTTGGGGGGGGACACAACAACAACATTCTCTTTAGCTATGTTTACCCAGCTGGCACTAGGAAATACTCTATGACTCAAATTAATCTCTAACATTATCTGTACAGAACAGCCCCCACAGCCCTTTGTAATATGCACATGAAGAAACCATTGTGGTAATCACATTTTAAATACACAGGGAGGGGGTAACTCAACAAAGGAAGCTTAAAATAAAACCACCTCCTGTTGCTTGGTATCAAAAGATTGACAGTAAATGGGAAATATTGCATGCCTTCATTCGGGTGCATTCTTTATTTGGTTGCTGTTTTATTTATGAGTCTCAAGGTGGATGCTTAGGGTGGGAATACATTATAGAACAGAATGAAAAGAAAAGAAAAGAATCCCAGACACTGGCCTTAACATCAGCAGCTAAATGGTCAAGGAGGATGGGTGAGCAAAGGGTTATGATTGGTCCTGTGGTGAAGCAGGATTACAACCTCAGGGAGCACTTATGAGGGGGCAAGCAAGCAAGGAACAGTAGCAAGGTAGTTTAGAAGAAGACAGTGGTGTGACCCATGTCTTGCTTGGTGGCCCTTGTGTTCCCCTTGTGACCTGCTTAGTTTTGAATGGACTGAACTGACAACCACTTCATAAGCGTCTGTACTAGAGATGGGCACGAAAAGCCAAAATGGCATTTTGTGTTCGTTATTCAGGCCATGGGGCCCGCTTTGTTCCATTTCCGTTTTTCGGGGTCCCGGGGCCTGCTTCATTTCCGTTTCTTCGTTTTTCGGGTGCAGCAAGCTGTGGCCACAGGGAGCCCTCCCAGGGCCAGGCGCCACCAGAGCCGGCAGCATGCAGGCCGGGAGAGCGTTCCCGCGGCCATGGGGAGCCCTCCAGAAGCCGGGCGCTGCTCTGGTCACCACCCCCAAGAGGCCGCCACCCCTGGAGTGCCGCTGAGCGCCGCCCTCCCTTGGGCCCCCTCCCCAAGGACCGATCCGCTGCTCCGGCCGCCACCCCTGTTTGGTCGCTACCCCTGGAGCCCCGCACAGCGCCGCCCTAACTGGGGCCCTTTTCCCCGGGAACCACTCTGGACCGGGAGCCACTGCCCCACACCCCCTCGGGCCTAGACCCGGGAAACCTGTGGGGGGCCACTGCACTCCCCCCGTTCTCCAACAACACCCTCCAAGCCAGCTGCACTGTTGCCGCTTCGCCACATGGCCAAGATGATGCTGGGCGCAGCCGAGCTCCAAAGTCCTCCCCTCCAAAGCCTGCCGAGTGCCGACGAAGAGGCCGAGATCCCGGAGCCCAGCCCTCAAGACTCACCATGAGTCATAGGACTTGGATCCCGCCTTTTCTCGTGAGACCAGCAAAGTCTTGCATCGGCTCCGGCGGGGAAGGGGCAAAGAGGCTCCACCAGGCCCAGCCCCCTCTTGCCACCCTCCGCTTGTTGAATGAGAGCCCGGCGGGCTGTCATTCACCAATCGGAGATGGCTGGACAGGGGGTTGGGATCCCACCTCCACGCACGGAGGCGGGATCCCAGCCCCCTCTCGCCACCCTCTGCTGTTCCATTTTTCATCGCGTGAGCGGCGCAACGCCAGTAACGGAAACGAACAGAACCAAAGAAATTTTTATGGGTTCTGTTCTGTTTGAGCCTGCCCCATCACAATGGTCGTTATTCGTACCGTTATGTAACAGAAAGAATAACGGAGAATGGTAATGAAAAAAATGGTCATTTCGTGTCCATCTCTATTCTGTACATGGATGCCTTCTCAGGCATCACAATGTCTTGGGCCACCTAGGGAGCCTTTCCTAGTCTGATTGCACAGAGAAGGCTGGATGGTCCAATAGTCTGATTCTGTACAGAATGGCTTCGTATCAGGATGGGGTGTGTATGTGCTATTTCTGAAGGCTTTTTAAGCAAGACTATTAAGAAAAAGATTGAAAGGAGAAGGGAAATGCATTACTTCTGGTGCTTAGTGAATGGAACATCACATGTCCATGGAAGTGAAGATAAAGCTTCATAACTGGCTTTAATAATTCCAAAGCCTGAGAAACATACAATGAGAGATTAGGAAGAGTGTATCATCATGATTGTTTAAATGCATCTGAAGATGTGGATTGTAATCCATGAATACCTACACTGAAATGAATGTGCAAGTGCCACACTTTTGCTCTTGTTTCCATAGTTCATGACAGTCTTGATAACTTCAGGAATTCTTTGTGTCTCTGTGGTGATTCTGTTGGAGGGAGGGAGAGATAGAGATTGGCAGGAATGGAGAGTGGCATGGGTAAGTTAGAAGTGTGCCAGGAGTCTGGGGATAGAATATGTGTGGATGGATCTGTTGATTGGTTGATATGCTGCTCAGCTGTAGAAATATTGTTTGATATATAAGGGATGAGTGGTTGATAGAGTACAGTATGTTAGAGGCAGAGTGAGCTATGAAAAAGATGGGAGCTCAGATCTGAGGCTGTTTGAGTGAAGGCATATTCCGAGAGAGACTGGGAAAAAGTTAGAGAAGACAGTGAAAGTTGTGAAGCTAAGATCTGTGCTGAGGGAGAGAAGGACAGAAAGATAGATGAACAGATATAGGAAACTCTGAACTATAAGGCAAAATAAGGCTAAAATGAAACAAAATAAAAGATATTTCATCTATATGATAAAAACGTGACAGCTTTTAATAATAAAACTTATTAATTTTGCATGTGTTTTAAATAAATTTATTTTTGTTGTACAAATGGTATTTTCAACATAGCAGTAAAGGTGTATAAATTTAAGTGTAACATTGAAGGACAGAAGTCATTTTTGTATCATCAAAATAAATAACATGGGACTGGGATCTGCATCCGTAGTTTTCAAATGTTAAAGATTCCCCACCATCTTGAGACTCCCCAATGTCTGTCCAAGATGCAAATGATCCCTAAATAATCTCAATCTGGGTGGAGGTAGTAAACTTAATGCTTAGTCCTGCACAGATGTTCAACACATTTCAAATATTCACCCCAACCCAAGCCAAAGTTTCTAGGAGTAATAAGCAAATTTTACTCATTAACTTTTTTTAAAAGAAAAAGTGCAAGCACCAGTCTTTGTGTTCTTCCTGCTGCTGCTGCTGCTGCTGCTGCTGCTGCTGCTACTACTACTACTACTACTACTACTACTACTACTACTACTACTACTAGTAGTAGTAGTAGTAGTAGTAGTAGTAGTAGTAGTAGTAGTAGTAGTAGTAGTAGTAGTAGTAAAATACTGTTGTATTTATTAACAAAGAAAATGATTGCATCATAGATGATGAGCAAAGTTGGGGATCAGGTTTGCATGGAAACGGAAACTGTATAAAAAGACTGCAAAAACTAAAGGCTTTATGAGTTCATAAGCTTGATCAGATGCAGTCAGGAATTGCACAGGTTCTTGATTCCAGATTATCCTTTTGGTAGAGATTGCTTACCTCTTCCTGGAGTTTGATTTACCATGCTATTGTTTATAAGATATTCAAAGGGAAAGATTTGTTGAGATCAGTGGTATCTTCAAGGCAGTGAGAAATGGGTTCTATTTTCACTTTATAGAACTGGGGGAGAAAAGGCCTTAATTTGAAAACTCATTGTGTACAAGTACAACATCAATGTTACAAGGTGTAAAATATAATTCATGGAGACAATAATAGGGAATTGGTATTAGACTGGATGAGGGTTAATAAACTGAAACTCAATTCAGAGAAGATGGAAGTGCTGTTAGTGGGTGCTCCTCCAGACAGGTTAGAGGGCCATCTCTCTGTTCTGGATGGGGTTGCATTCCCCCTAAGGGACAGGGTCTGCAGTTTGGGGGTGCTCTTTGAACCCGATCTAACTCTGGAAGCCCAGATGGACTTGGTGGGCAGGGGTGCCTTTCTTCAGATGCAGAAAAATATACCAGCTGCGTCCCTACCTGGGAAAGCAGGGCCTCATGACAGTTATGCATGGACTGGTAACATGTCATATTGACTATTGAAATGTGTTTTACATGTGGAAGTCCGGTGATTGCAATTAGTTCAGAATCATGCGGAATGGATGGTTAGTGGTGGGACTGCCAGGGTGATTCTGTACAACCTGCATTGGTTAACAGTTGCTGCTGGAATCCAATTCAAAGTGCTTGTTTTGACATATAAAGACCTAAACTGCTTAGGCCAGTGATGGTGAACCTTTAAGAGACCAAGTGCCCAAACTGCAATTCAAAGCCCACTAATTTTTTTGCAAAGTGCCAATACAGTAATTTAACCTGTATACAGGTGGCTATGAAGGGGCGATGTCGGGTGCCCACAGAAAGGGCTCCGAGTGCCACCTTTGGCACCCGTGCCATAGATTCTCCATCACTGGCTTAGGCCCTAGATACCTGAAGGACTGCCTCCTTCCGTATGAACCTACCTGGCCATTAAGATTCAGCTAGGGGGCCCTCCTGAAAGAGCCATCCCTGAAGGGGGTGAAAAGGATGGCTTGTAGGTCTAGGACCTTTTTGGCAGCTGCCCCCAGACTATGGAATGGCCTCCGGAGTGAGATCTGCCTGGTGCCAACGTTGATAATGTTTTGGCGCCAGGTAAAAACCTTCCTGTTCCAGAAGTTTTTTAACTGACATAACATAGATTATGGGTCCTGATGGCAATTTTAGTGTTTTGCATTTAAATATTTTTATTATTTTTAATTGCTCATTGACATTTTAATCTTTTAATTGTTTTAATTGTTCACTTTAATTGTAAGCCACCCAGAGACATTTGGGTAGTGGGTGGCATAAAGTTGTATAAATAAATAAATTAAATAAACAAATAGTGAGCAAGGGTGGTCCTAGCACTGTGCAATATGAGATGACCAGTTCAGGTAACAGGTATTGGGTGCCCAGCAAAGGTAGATGATTATTTAATTTGCTGTTAATCCTGAAGCAAATGGTGAGCTGCTGTGTGAGACAGAATGCTGGACTGGATGGGCTGTGGCCTGTTCCAGCAAGGCTGTTCTTAGTTTTTTATGTTTATTTTTAATGCTGGAGGAATACAAACAAGATTTCCTGCCTCCTGTGCCAAGCTGCTGTGAAGTATAGCCTGAATTGCTAGAGGAGGATGTTTGCCCTCCACACACACACACACACACACACACACACACACACACACACACACACACACACACACACACACACACACACACACACACACACACACACACACGGGGGGGGGAGGGAGAGAGAGGGGGAGAGAGAGAGAGAGAGGAGGGAGGGAGACGGAGACGGAGACGGAGACGGAGACAGAGAGGAAAGGAGGAAGGGGGGAGTAGAAATTTCCTTTCCAGTGTACAGTATTACTCTTAACTTTTGTATTCTCTGTTGATAAAAAGCATTGTGGCATTAACAGATATTAATGAGAAGTGGATTTACACTGATTAAATCACACACAAGGATGTTTCCCCAAATCTGAAAATGAAAGAAGCAGATGGGATCTATAATGCTGAAAGTAGCACAAATCTGCATTATACTTTAAATATCTATCCCTTCTTCTTTTCTTCTGTTATTAAGACTATAAATACAGAATCTCACTGTGCAAAACCAGGATGGAAATCACGAATGTAATGGTTGTAAACCGAGCAATTAGCTCAGTTGATTAATTTGCCCGCTTGTGGGAGCCTTATTTTGTTTTTAATTTTATATGTTAGTATATTTTATATTCAGCTAAATATTATTATAATTTCTGACACAAAAGAAGTTTGCATAATAATTGGTCACAAGGAGTGATTCATTAATACACAATATAATGCTAATGCGCACAGCGCTTGGAGCTATTGTAAACTTCATTTTGTTTTTAGATGGAAATGTGTTACACTGCAAATATATCTATGTATAATTGCAATAATCAGTCCCAAAGAGGATTTCAGACACTATCTAAAAACTGTCTGCTTTCCAGACTGCGACCCCACCTGAAATGTCTACTACCAAAGGATTTAGTACTGCTAGTAATAATGCTGCCAATATTCTTGGAATCACTGTTTCTCTCTATTTATTTGTTATTTATTTAAAATATTTATATCTCTCCTTTTTCCATGAAAGGATCAAAGGTGGCTTTTTGTAGAGTTAGAAGATCATGAACATTTGTGAATAAAAGCTTACATGTTTGGGCTTTTCTTTAGAATAAATGGAATGAAATGCCAAATAAATCTGGCTAGACTAAGAAATTAGACAAGGATTATTTAACCTTCTGAATGTTTAACTTCTTGAAATATATTTGCTATGTGCAGTCAAGTCAAACCAACTAGTAGCAACCCCAATGGGGTTTTCAAGGTAAGGGTGATGCTTTAAGGTGTTACTTAATCAGTTCCATGCACACCTTATGAGTTTCCATGGCTGTGTGAATAATGAAAACCAGGTCTCCTGACCTGACCCTTATTTAGAGATCTGTTGAATCAGAAAAATGGTTGTTCTGATTCATGATTTGTCAAGGTCAACAAAAGCTGATCACAAAAAGTTAATTTACAATTTTTTTCTAATCAATCAAATAGATTCATGAATTTACTTTTTAAATTTAGTACTCTGTAAAAGAGCCTCCAGGGCACCTAGACAAACCTTATTTACACGGAGGTATCCCATGACTCTCTCCTAGACACCCTGCAAGTTTGGTGAAGTTTGGACTCTGGATTTCTGAGCTATGCACCCCCCCCCGCACGAGAGCCCCATCAAGAAATTTCCCCCCAGCAATCTAGAGACACCACATTTGAAGGGTATTCTCCCATGACAATCCCTCCAGGTTTGGTGAAGGTTGGGTTTCAGATATCTGAGCTATACGCCCACAAATTCCCCCCTCCCCAAACCAGTTCCCTTTAGTAACTGGGTTGGGGAAACCCAATCTGCACCAAACATGGAGGAGTTGTAGAGGAGAGACCGAGGAAGGCTCTCTTATGGTTTGGTGTCTCTCAGTATCTGGTAGAAACTTTTGTTGGAGGACTATTTGGGAGTGCATAACTTGGACATGAGAAATCCAATCTTCCTCAATCCTGGAGGCATTGTAGGGAGAAGTCCAGGTAAGCTTCCCTGCAAATTTGGTGTCCTCAGATGTCTTGGGGGCAATTTTAGAGCCCAATAAATTAACAAATAAAAACATTACTAAACATTCATCAATTTGTGTTCGTTGGGGCTATCGATTTGTATAAATACAAATTGACATATCAGTGTAGTGATTTTTGAATGAATTTTGCCATTCTTCTTCTTTTTTTTTTTTAACTTTTGCCCATCTCTAGTCGTAGTTCATCACTCCGTCCACTCTACGCCACACTGGGTAACACCATGAAATCTATGCCCTTATGTTATGGGGATCCTATCCAAGGTTTTCTAGAAAGACAACACACAAAAGTAGTTTAACATTCCATCCTTCTGAGGACTGTGTGGCTTCCCCAGGATTACCTTGGCTGACTCTCTGCTCCCAACTGGCCCAGTGAAGAACTGAGCTCCCAACGCCGCCGGGTTCCACAGCCAGATACCTAAACCAAGGAGCAGTCCAAACAGCTGTGAAATCTATTTAGAGGCAGATTCTTTCCCCTTTTCAGCCTTTGTTTTCTATTTTATTTCTGTTCCATTTTCTGTCTGATTTTTACACTGTAGCCAGTAGTTAATTCACACCATTCTTGGGAGGAAGAATAAAGCGCTTATAAATACGTAGCCCTGGTCAGCACTGCCACTTAATACATTTTAATAGCTTGAACACATGAGAAAATGAAACTAACAATATTGTACAGGAAAAACACAATTGATTTATTGATACTTTTGAAAAACCCATGGTCAAATTACAGATTACTCTGGGAACAAACCTTGAAACTACATTTTTCTTTCCTTGCCCAAAGGGATATCCAGGTAACCAGTAAGATTGGGAACTGAGAATGAAGGGAACAGGGTTCTCTGTTTTAGCTGATGCAGAGGAGATGCTGACCCCCCCGCTGCTTTTGCCACTGCTGTTTTTATCTAGAGCAAAACAATGGATTTTGATTGACAAAGTCCTCTGTCTTTGTAACAATTTGCCCTGCCTTCATGATCCAAAGTAGCCTTGAACCGATGATGTAAGAGAGTCCAAGGAATGGTTTGTTGACCTTTGTGCTGCCCCTCCCCCCACTTGCTGAAGGTACACCAGGGAGGTTGCATACCACTAGCCTTTTCTCATCTGTGAGGTTTTCTACACTAGCTATGGAAGATTCCTTCCATCAAAGAATGACATTTCTTTCCAAAGCCAGTGAGCACAGTTTTGAGGAAGAGAAGATTTGGGCACATGCAGCTTGTCATGCAGGAGAATATATCAGAAAAGCTGTAGCTACTGAAAGTTCATTTCCACCCCACTGGTGACCAAGGAATGTATCATGCAAATGTATTCAACTTAATATGGATCATAATTAGTGGTTTCACCAGAATTTTCTCTTTTTGAGGAGGGTGCAGCAGAGAGAGGATTGAGCAGTCCTTTCCCTTATCCCGTAGGGCAGTGGTGGCAAACCTTCAGTAATCCAGATGTTTTAGACCACAACTCCCAGAATTCCAAGCCTGTATTGCCAATGACAAAGTACTGTGGGAGTTGTGGTCCAAAACATCTGGAGTGCTGAAGATTCACCACCACAGCCGTAGGGTGACCAGATGCAAAAGGAAATATTTACCTTTTGATGTGTGCTACATAGGCATTCTTGAAACTTTCCTTGAGCCCTGCATGACAAACTGACCATGCACAACTTCTTAGTTGCATTAAAAATTAGGATTTGGTCCAGGACCCTTAGGGGGTTTCCCCCCTGCTTTGCCACAGGTCATGCTGGCTCTCAAAAGAGAAGGCAAAAGGCTTAGTGGGTGGGTGGATGGGAAAGAATATTAGATGCTACTGTGTGGAACTGAGGCCTGGTTCCGAAGAAGGTTGAAAACCATTGTGCCATTATGACCCAGTCAACATTCGGGAGTGGTTGACTTTTTCCACATCTGGTCCTTGTAGCCATTTGGCAAATATGTCACTTGAAACCATAGCTTCACAAAATCAGACTTTGCAGTCAAACCTTATTGTCTTGAACTGTGTGTGACTGAGAGATGTTACTGTAGCAAAGCCTGCGTGGTGGCAGGGCTGTCAGCTAATATGAATCAAAAAGCCGATGGCTGCAAATGTCAGGCTGTCAGGCTCCCTGCGACACCACCATGCCAGGCAATTTGAGCTCATGAGAGCAAAAGCTTCCATTTATTTCAAGGTGATGTTTGGAACAGTAACAATTTTTAAAGGAAGGGTCACGTCTCCTGTGCCGTGGCTGCTTACCTTTCACAGAAAGGAACTTTCTCTGGCTTCTGGCATGACAGAAGACCATTTTGGAGTGGGTGGGTGGGTGGGTGTTGAAGTTGGGGGGAGAGGATTAAGAAACAACATTAACAATAGGAATGGGGTTTTGTACCACGTGGTGCTATGTTGCACATCCATACCAAGCTACTCCTTGAGACGTCAGCAGACAGGGAGGCCTGCAGTTCTCAGCAGGCTCTCCTGAAAGATTGCTACCTGCTGAGGGAAGGACATGCTTGCCTCACCATAGGTGGACATGGTTGAAGTAGGTCAAATGTCCACAGGTGGCCTTGAAAGCCGTAGTGTTGGTTAATACCTGCCCGCTGCTAATGGGTTGTTTTTCAAAGCCCCTCCAGCCACGAACTCTCTATAACTTGACAACCATCTGTCATTTCACACACATTTCAGGCCCAAGGCATTTTACTTGCCCTGTGCTGACCAGCTTTCATTAGTCATTCAGTTGCTACACAATTATGTGCTCCTTTTAGCTGAAAACAGCATCTTCAAAACCGGAACAGCAAAAGCACTCTGTTTGTATAAACAGTGTGTGTGTGTGTGGGGGGGGGAATGTGAGATTTTGAAATAAGACAAAAAGGTTGTGTGGCATGAACAAGAAGAGTTGTTTTGTTTTTTAAAGGTCATACTTCTTTCTAAGTATCACGGTCCAGGGTAGCCCCTTCCATTAGGAAGGTGAGACATTCCATCCAGGGAGTTGATTTGTCTTTTTTTATGTCAATAAAGGTCAGTAAAAGGTTAGTTATTTCATTTGTTATTGTGATGGGTAGAATCCAAATGAATATTTATGCTGATATAAATGCAACTGCATATCTTGGAACAGTGAATAAGCACTAAATAACGAACTAAACTGGGAATTCCTTCAGAGATTGATGAGGAACTGAATTCCCAGTCTCACTACTGGTGTTCACAAACTGGGAATAAAGTCCTTTTACTTACAAAATACTTTCATGGATGAGGAACTACTTTAGAGAACTTAATTTTTTTAACATTTTCTAATGGTGTCATTTTTTTCATGCACCTTTGGCCATGCTGTTGCAAATATTTACCTAGAGTCAGGGTTTTTTATTCCTATGGACAAAGATGTAAATTCTGTGTTGTGAAACTGCATATGTTCTTCTATCCTGTGAGATGTGAAATGTAAAAGAGATAAAACATTTGTAAGAACTATTTTTTTTCCAAAAAATATGTAAAGTACACATATCATGTGAATTATGTAGCTAAACTATGATAGCAATTGTCTTTCAGATTTTCAGAAGCATCACATGGGTTGTTGGACTCTTTGTGATTGATCAATCAGTCCTTTTGAGTTTGCCTTGTCTGTATGTCCACTGTCCTTCACAAATATTTACAGTGGTACCTCTACTTAGGAGCATCTCAGTTTAAAAGCAATTCAACTTAAGAACAAAAAACTATTGGTGTTTTATCTGCTGCCTTACAAATTTTAGATGCAGTCTGCCATACTTACTATTTAAAAAAAATCTTTTTTTTTAATTTTTAGATAGGGCTGCTCTACTTAAGAACTGTTAGACTTAAGAGCATGCATTCAGAATGGATTAAATTCATAAGTAGAGGTATCACTGTATTAGTTCTGTGTGGAGCTACCAAAACAAAAATCGTTTGTTATTTCACTCTCACAATTAAAAAGGAAATAAAATCTTTCAGGGATCAATGAACTATTGATCTACTGTAATAACACCCTTTCTCAGTGAAAATGATTGATTTAAGCTTTTTTTTTTTAAAGCTGGGTACTCAATTTACTGATTTCAGATATCTAAGTCAACCTCAAGCCAGTTACCTGAGGCTAAAACTGAACCCAGGTCATGAACAAAGTCTTCACTGCAGTACTGCTGTTTAACTCCCTCACCACAAGGCTACTGTTAGCACAGCATTTTCCAACCTTTGATCTCCAGATGTTCTTGGACTGTAACTCACAACTGTGCTGATAAGGGCTTCTGGGTGTTATAGTCCAAGAACGACTGGGGACTCGTTGGGAACCCCAGTGTTAGCAAGACTTTTCAAGATTTCCTCACATCTCTCCTGAAGATGGGCTGGCCTTGATGTACCTTGCCTTGATATCAGAAACAAGAGAACTTTGGCTGATTCTGTTTTTGAGATATGACAAACCAGTGACCAGATATTTATAGCTCTAATTACATTGTTTACTCAAAAATAAATATCACATTTGTTCAGTGAACAAATATCCTAAAAGCATGAGACAGAATAAGCAGAGTTTTGTCAATTATGCATTGACAAAATGCATAATTGTGATGAATATGTGACATGAAATATACAAGGAAGTTAATTGAGGAGCAAAAATAACAGTTGAAAAGTCTTTTCAAAATGTGCCTCCAGAAAGGTGCCTTAAAAGTGAAAGTATTGTTGAAAAACTACATCTGGGAACAGTTTACCAATATAGCTGAGGTTGTTTTGGAACACTGATGAGATAAAAGGCTGAAGCAGTTTACTGAGTTTAGTGCTACCTTTCATGGTGAAAAGGAAACAATAATGCTTATGCTATGAGAACAGAGACAACAGCAGAAAAATGCTATGTAGTTTATTTTGCCACTTGAGTTGCATTGACCTATAATAAATGTTATTGTAAGTAACTGGTTTCCTGATAAGAAAGTAGAGAAAAAACAAATGTGCCATTCAATTTATAATGCTTTAGCCTCACAACAGAACTGAGAGGAGCCAGGAGAAAGCCATGGGGATAACATAAAGGCTGTTGAGCCTTTCTCTTTTTGGAAAAAAAAATGTTTTTTGTGTCTCTGTATGTGTCAACTACATGCTTGGAGTTAAGTAATGCTTAGAATTTTGTGTACTTTTATTTTTTAAAGTTTAAACGTTTGTAACACCATTGTTGAAAGTCGTAAGGCTTTTACTTTTGAATAAAGTATTCTGTTTGTATTTTTATTTTTTTTTTGACTTTTTATTTTCCTTATTTTGGAATTTCTTTTGTAAAAATTTCGCAGATGTGTTTTTCTTCTCTGCATGCCAAAAATGTGTTCTGTACAAAATGTGTTCTGTCATGAGACTATGCATAATGTCATTCGGCAGCTGAGTCATGGCAACTGGACTTCTTTCCTTTTGGCACAGCAGTTAATGTGCTGTACTGCAGCTATAACTGTTCTCATGACCTGGGGTTCAATCCCAGGTAGCCAGCTCATGGTTTACTCAGCCTTCCATCCTTCTGAGGTCAATAAAGATGAGTAACCAGCTCACTGGGGGTGGGCAATGTGTAGCCCGCATAATTAAATTGCAAACCGCCCAGAGAGTGCTTTAAGTGCTATAGCGACGTATATAAGCAGAACACCTTGCTTTTCTCTTTTTCTGTGAGATCAAAATGTTTCGCTACTCATCCATGAGTAGCAAAATGTTTCTGTCTCAGAAGAAAATAAGTCCAGATGTCATTACTCAACTTTCGGGTAACCTCACCTGGATGACTGAGAATCTTCACAGACATATAATGTTGTAAGCAAAGCACAAAGTCCGAATTATAATATTTTGTTTTTCGCTGGTTTTTTGGCATGTGTGTGCATAAGAACATAAGAACATAAGAAGAGCCATGCTGGATCAGGCCAAAGGCCCATCTAGTCCAGCTTCCTGTATCTCACAGCGGCCCCACCAGATGCGTTTGGGAGCGCATGAGACTAGATATCTGTCTCCTGATACCACTCCCCTGCATCTGGCCCTTGAACTACCCTGGTTTAAAGCCTAGAGATTACATATCTCCATCATGGTTTGTAACCCGTGATGGACTTTTCCTCTAGGAATCTGTCCAATCCCCTTTTGAAGGCATCCAGGCCAGATGCCATCACCACATCCTGTGGCAGGGAGTTCCATAGACTTACAACGCGCTGGGTGAAAAAATATTTTCTTTTGTCAGTTCTTACTCTCCCAGCACTCAATTTGAGTGTATGTCCCCTAGTTCTGGTATTTTGAGAGAGGGAGAAGAGCTTCCCTCTATCCACTTTACTCATACCCTGCATTATTTTGTATGTCTCAATCATATCCCCCTCAAGCGCCTTTTTTTCCAGACTAAAGAGGCCCAATTGTTTTAGCCTTTCTTCATAAGGGAGGTGCCCCAGCCCAGTAATCATTTTAGTCGCTCTCTTCTGCACCTTTTCCAGTTCCACTATGTCTTTCTTGAGATGCGGTGACCAGAATTGTACACAATACTCCAGGTGGGGCCTTACTATTGTTTTGTATAACGGCATTATAATGTTGGCTGTTTTATTTTCAATCCCCTTTGTGATAATCCCTAGCATGGAATTGGCCTTCTTCACTGCTGCCACACATTGGGGAGACACCTTCATGGAGCTGTCCACCAACACACCAAGATCTCTTTCCTGATCCGTCACGGATAACTCAGAGCCCATGAGTTGATAGATGAAGTTTGGATTTTTTGCCCCAATATGCATTACTTTACATTTGGTTACATTAAAACGCATTTGCCATTTCTCAGCCCACTCCCCCAGTTTGGAGAGATCCTTCTGGAGCTCTTCACAATCTTCTCTGGTTTTTACCACACGGAAAAGTTTTGTGTCATCTGCAAATTTGGCCACCTCACTGTTTATCCCTGTCTCCAGGTCATTTATGAACAGATTGAAAAGCACCGGTCCCAGGACCGAGCCCTGGGGCACACCGCTTTTCACTTCTCTCCATTGTGAATATTTCCCATTGACACCTACTCTTTGTTTCCGGGATCTCAACCAGTTCTCAATCCATAAGAGGACCTGCCCTCTTATCCCCTGACTATGCAATTTTCTCAGCAGCCTTTGGTGAGGGACTGTGTCAAAAGCCTTTTGAAAATCCAGATAGACTAAATCCACCGGTTCACCCAAATCCACGTGCCTGTTGACCTTTTCAAAAAAATTCTAAAAGGTTTGTAAGACAAGATTTACCCTTACAGAAGCCCTGATTTTTTTCTCAGCAAGGTTTGTTCTTTTATGTGTTTTAAGATTTTCTCTTGGATGAGGCCTTCCACCATCTTCCTGGGACAGATGTAGGGCTAACTGGCCTGTAGTTTCCTGGGTCCCCCTCCTTCCTTTTTTAAAAATTGGTGTGACATCTGCTATCCTCCAGTCCTCCGGCACTGTGGCCAAGAGACAAGTTGCATATAACCGTTAAGAGATCTGCAATTTCATTTCTCAGTTCCCTAATAACCCTTGGGTGGATGCCATCTGGGCCCGGTGACTTGTTAATCCTCAATTTATCAATTAGTCCTAAAACCTCCTCTTTTTAACCTGTATTTGATTTAATTCTTTAGTCAAGAGGGGCGGCTCAGGCAGCGGAATCCGCTCAAGGTCCTCTGTCGTGAAGACAGACGCAAAGAACTCATTCAATTTCTCTGCAATGTCCAAGTCCTCCTTAACCTCCCCTTTTCCTCCCTCACCATCCAGAGGCCCAATTGGTTCTCTGGCAGGTTTTCTACTTCTAACATATTTAAAGAAGCTTTTATTATTACCCTTTATATTGCTAGCCATGCGTTCCTCAAAGTCTTTCTTTGCCTCCCTTATCATCTTTTTACATTTCTTTTGCCAGAGTTTGTGTTCCTTTTTATTTTCCTCGTTTGGGGAGGATTTCCATTTACAGAAGGACCTCTCCTTGTGCTTTAGAGCCTCTCTAACTCCACTCGTTCCATGCCGGTGTCCTCTTGGACTTAAATGAGCTCTTCTTTCTTTGTGGTATGCACTTGTGCTGGGCCTCTATTATTGTTGTTTTAAACAGGCTCCATGCACTCTGAAGAGATTGGATTCTTCTAACCCCCCCCCCTTCAGTTTCTCTCTAACTAGTTTCCTCATCTGAGGGAAGTTTGCCCTTCGAAAATCAAGGGTTTTTATGTCTGATTTGGTTGACACTCTTCCTCCGACATGCACGGCAAAGGTAATTGCAGCATGGTCACTGTTCCCCAGAGGCTCAGTGACATTCACATCCCTGATGAGGTCCTGAGTATCACACAATATTAGATCTAGAGTTGCCTGTTCTCGGGTGGGCTCCATGACAAGTTGCTCTAAGGCACAGTCATTCAGCAAGTCGAGAAACCCAGTTTCTCTTTCTTGCCCAGAGCTCGCATTGGCCCAGTCAATGTGGGGATAATTAAAGTCCCCCATGATTACTATCCTATCCCTCTTAGCCACCTCCATGATTTCTCTCCTCATTTCAAGGTCCCCCTCAAGTTTTTGATCTGGTGGACGATAGAATACTCCAACTATCACATCACTCTTTGGACCTGGTAGTTTAACCCACAGTGATTCTATGGTGGAGTCAGACCCTCTGTCAATCTCCATTCTGCTGGATTTTACGCCTTTGGCCACTCCTCCTCCAA